>CAJQZP010001558.1:9830000-11030000 GCA_907164705.1 Parnassius apollo | reverse complement strand
CAGATTCTACCGGAGTGGAAAGGTGTCCCAGCAAATCGTTTGCCTCTAAACTATGCTTATTGAGATGTGTTGCACTTTTTACTACTTCCCATATCTTTTTACTGTTATTGCCGGCTTTTTTGAAGTTCACTGCTTTGACACTGTATTTTAAGTTTTTTAAGAATATCATTACAGAAATTGCGATATCTACGATATGTTATTTTTAGGGTTTCATTATCGGGTGTTAGTTTAAGTTTCTTATGTAGTTTATCACGATTTCTCATGCATCTTAAGATGCCAGGAGTTATCCATGGCTTGAATGTGGCTTTACGATGGGGCAATCTTATATTTTTAGTGTTGTTTTCCAGTGCTTTTGATAAAGTTTCTACTAAAAAATTTGCTACTTCTTCAGGATTAATAATGTCATATATTTGACCAAAATTTGCGTCTAATAAAAACTGCTTAAGACCAACGTGATCAATTTTTCGAATAAATATGTTAAAATAGCATTTAGGTTGTTTGATTTTAAGACTAAGGCTTACAACTTCATGATCAGTTAAACAAGTTGTATAACAAATGATGTGGAGGGCTGACGTGTTTTGAGTAATAAATGACCAATACATGTGAACATTCGAGTTGACGACGTAAAAGCTGGAAGAAGTCCACGGGATGCTGTTAAATTTAAATATTGTTCGGCTTGCTGGTTGGTTGGTTGGTTATCAGGGGAGATATCTATATTAATATCGCCCATTAGAACCATATTTTTGAAGCATTTTAGTTCAGTGAGAAGTTGGTTCAAATATGAAAAAATTTTTGTTGCATCGTTTTTAAAGCAGCATGGACGATAAATCCCTATCACTACTGTATGTGTTCCAAATTTAATTATCAAGCAGTTAGCTTCTTGGAAAGTAGGCTCTTCAACGGTGCATTTCAAGTTATCTTTAATATAGATCAGCACTCCGTCTTTCTGATTGTAAGTTTTTTTCGTGGCATGAGAAGAATACGATTCTAATAAAGGTATTGGACCAGAGCAGGACAGCCAACATTCAGTTAGGATAATTAGATCAAAATCTACACGCATCCTTTTTATAAGCACAGTTGAACCATCAAATGCTTCAAATATTTTGACATAGAATATTTGTGTAGTTTTTTGGTCGACTTATTATAGGGCATACATCCTCAGGATTGCAAATATAAAATTCTGAATTTGTAATATCATCTAGATTATTTGATATTTCATTTATGTTAGCGCCTTTTATGTATATTTATTAATAGGTGACGAAATGATTGCAACCACGTCACATACTATTAGTCTTAAGATGGCCTAATATTTTATACCGCATCTTATTATTAAGGTTATGATAAACTATTTTAAATCCTAACGTATAAATAATCAAACAGTAACAAATTATTTTATACAATATTATTTTTTTACAGTTCATGACAATGTAAAAACTGTGAGACTTAATATAATTTGTGTTGTATCGTCTTTGTTTAGTAAGAAAGTGGGTAAATTGTGATTGTTGATTAAGTTTGATCTTAAGTAAACAAGTTGTGTTATGCGTTAAATGATTGTGAGTTATGTGTAGGAGTGTATATGAAATAGTGTAGGTTATGTTTATTAAAAAAGAGGATAGCGTAGTGTATATTTTCTTAAACTTAGGTAACTAATTTAACATAAGAGTATTCTAGGATAACAAATATTATAAAACATCTTACGTCTAGTCACTTAGTATTTCTAAATTCGGAGAGCTGGGATTCGTTTCTTATCAGAATGTGTGGATCTCCTTCTTTACGGCGCAAGTACACATTGTCGTTTGACGTTCAACAATATGAGTAACCCATAGTTTTGGCTATATCTCTTGTAAGAAAGTATAGTCTTTTAGATTTTGTTGTCAGATGTTCACTTACGTAAATTGATGATTTAACATTCATAATTCCCATATGATTACAGTTAAGTGAGTCTTTAGGATTATCTTTAATATAGCGTTTTACTGCATCAATTACCTGACTCTTATGTAGACTACTCCCTAACTCAGCTACGATTGTGGAGGATGTTGCATCAGCCTTGCTTGGCAGACGATAAACATCACGAAGATTATTTTGTTCCATAAATACATTTAAGTTCGTGATTAGGGTGTGTGCATATTTAAATAAAGTCTCCCTATTTTCACCTCTTATTTTCGGAACATTACGTATCTCAATACTCGTCTTGCGAATGTATTTCTCCAAGGCGTCGAATTTGGTATTTATTGTGTTTATTTGTGACTCAAGAGCTTTGCGATCCTTTTCTATGTTGGAGACATCTTTTTGCAGGTTATCTATTCTGTCTGAGACGAAATTTATGGACTTTTCTATTTCCGAATTGGTTTGTTGTATGATTACATTTTGATTTGTGACAAGTGCTAGTTTTTTTTCTATATTGTCTAATCTTGCATTTTGATTATTAACAAAAGTTTTCCAGCATTGTCTTGAGCTCGTTAATAGCATCCGTAGAGACTATTTCAGTTTTGTTATCAGCGTCGCTAGTTCGGTGCCGTTTATTTTCTCGTTGTGTGATATTGGAAGACGCTAATTCAGGGTTAGAGGCAGTTCGCAAAGTATCACAAGGCGGTGATCTAAGCATTTTAGGCATTGGTGAAAGCGGTCTTGGCGATAGTAAGTAAAACCGCCAGAAGAGTATTCGAAGAACATCTCATAGAAAGAAACTCACTCACTCATAGGAGTGAAAACTTAGAAGAATCTTAAGAATTGACACACTCAGAGACTAGGAGCACAGATACTTAAGTTGCTATATTTGAAGTAAAAGTCTCGGGATATGTTTATTAATGAATAATCGGCGACGTTTATCAATAATATTCCAAAAGGGGCACAAGGAGAACTGATATTGTAAGATATTTTAGTTTTCTGTACCTGTTGTTTGTAGAGTACGCGCAAGATAACTCTGCGCGCGGCCAAAATTGGAACCATAATCTTATAAAAATCTTACTGTTTATGGCAAGTGTCTAAACAGAGTTGTAGGTGTCCTGTTTTTATTCTTTTTTGCAGTAATTAATCGTTATCATTATGCCGAAAGTGATTAAAAGTGCTGGCAGGGATGTTATTTTGAAGGTCAAACGTGCTTGTGAAGAAGAACGAGACAATAACGGGCCTGTAGTACCGTTTTCCAAAGTTAGAGCCCGCGTTGCATATTTAACAGGTAATTTTTAGGGATGCCATTACAATAAAATTCCCCAATTTTCTCTATTTGTTCCTTTTTAATTTCCTCGTGTGATTAATATCATGTATTTATAATGCATTGTTTTTATTTTGTTTTAGGTGTTTCTGAACGCACCGTCACCCAGATAAGTCAAGAGGGTAATATAGCAGAAGCTTCATCTTCTAAAATTGTGACGCCGGGAAAAACTAGGAACCGAAGGAAAAAAATTTATGATTTAGACGATTTCGATATGTGCACTATAAGGCATTTAATTCAATCATTTTACGTCGTGAAGAAGGAGATTGCTACCATAAATAAACTTTAGTTGGAATTGAAAACTGATATTGGTTTTAAATATGGCAGAACATCGTTGAGGAGTATTTTAAAGACTATGGGCTACAAATACAAAAGGTGCCAGTCTAAACGGAAAGTATTGGTAGAACGCAGTGATATTGCAGCTTGGAGAGCAAAATATATTCTGAGGTTGCGCAAGAATCGTCAGGAAGAAAATCGACCGGTAATTTATGTTGACGAAACGTATATACATGCTTCATACCACCTTCAAAAATGTTGGCAATCGAAGGAACAGCCTGGTATTCTTGCTTCTGATAGCGTCGGTGCAAGATGGATAATAGCCCATGGTGGAGGTAAAACTGGGTTTGTTGAAAACGGACTGCTGCTGTTCAGGTCTAACTCCAAATCGAATGACTATCATGACGATATGAATTCAGCTAACTTCATGCGGTGGATGAAAGAAAAAATTGTGCCGAATCTTCCAACGAATTGCATTGTAGTGATGGATAATGCGTCATACCACTGCACACAGATCAACAAGGCGCCTACAATTGGCAATACAAAAGCAGAGCTCCAAGGATGGCTTACGAGAAATGGTATTACATTTGAAGACTGTTGGACAAAAGCGCAATTATACGAATTAATTAAAAAATACAAAGGAGACCCACAGTACGAAATAGATCAAATGCTAAATGAATATGGACATGAGGTTCTCCGTTTGCCGCCTTACCACTGCGATTTAAATCCCATAGAAAAAAATTTGGGCAATAGTAAAGAGACGCATTGCAGAAAAAAATATCACTCAAGCTCCTAGCGAAATAGCTGCTATTACTGAGGCGGCGTTTAGAACAGTAACGACAGAAGAATTTTTCAACGTATGCCAACATGTATAAAAAATAGAAGATAAATATTTCCAATCAGATAGACTGATGGATATGGAAATGGATGAATTTGTAATTAATGTTACAGGTGACACATCCGAGTCATCTGATGAAGACTCTAGCTATATAGGTATACAATAAAAGATTTACAAGGTTTCCTTGGACTTTTTATTTCGTTCTTTATAATAAATATTATAATGCTATTTCAGTTGTTTCAAAATACCTTTTTGGAAAAATTTATTATAGACAAAATATCAGTAGTCATTAATCTTAGTATTAGTCCTTTTTATACAAGCATATAATAGGTACCTGTAATTGTGTAAAAAAAATTGTAGTGGCGTAGTTAAACTTGTGTAATGAGGTATCAAACTTATGAAAGTTAGAATCAAGAAATATATTTATTACGCGGATCTTAAACAATAAATATGGGGTTTAAAAAATTATTAGGTCTTTGTAAGTTTAGGCTGAACATTACAGTTTTTTTAATTGAGATTTGGTAATTATGCACGACGCAAGCGACGAGATACCTGCTTAGTGTAACCAGCGCTGGTTGAGCAACTCAGGGGCGGTGGGCGGAGCCACGGGGGTCGCGACCGGCGAGGTTCGACAACTAGCGAGGGTGTATACAACAACACAGAAAAACAGCGGTAGTCTTGGTTATTGTATTTATTTTTGTTAAACATGTATAACTTATATTAATATAAGATTTAGAATAAGATAATAAAAAAAGAATGATGTTGTAACTATGCAATAACTCTCCCAATAAAGGCATCTAATAAATAAAGAGAGTTAGAATAGATTTTAAAATGTAAATTGTACTCTTATAGTTAATTTACCTTTGTTGCATATCACCTTTATTGTATATTACCTTTCTTACATATTACCATTCATATAAATTACCTTTCTTGTAAAAAAAATATTAACAGGACATGTTATCGTGATGCGGCTGCGGAGCAAATGAAGCTACGCGTAGGGCGCCACGACGTTTTATATTTATAGTGCTGAGGTGCGGGGCAGGGTTCTCAGCTTAAAAATTGTAAATTACAAGGTTTAAAACCTTTTAGAGTGTAAGATGATTATTGTGTAAATAATAGTATAAGAAATAGATGTAAGAATATTATATAGTTAAATATGTTTGTTAATAAATAAGAGTTTTAAAGAAATAAAGAAAGGCGCGGGGGTGAGGCAAGGGTCCGCTGGCCAGCAGCGGCCGAATTATATAAAAGACGGGCCGGCCGGTAGGGTCGGCAGTCGCTCTCCAGCCACTGAAAAGGCACTACAAGAAGAAAAAAAGTACAAGTTCCTCCTCACCGCCGCTTGCCTCCTATATAAGCAAGAACAACGCGTTTTATTCATTTTTCGAACGGCGTTACGGCGATCCGTAACATTAATGGTCCTTCGAAGAGCCGAATTAAGAAGCAAACCGCAAGAACGAAAAAATATTATTTTGAAGAAAAATGGTGATTACGCGTAGTAACAGCGGAGAATCATCGAAGCGTCGTAAGGATGAACAGATAACCCAGGGGGCCACGGAAGAGGCCTCCGGGGGCGACTCAGACGCTAGTGGCTCATCAAACACCACTAGCGAAACCACAACGGGCAGCGATACAACCGCTACCTCTGCGACCGATAAAACGACTGCAACGGAAGAAACCCAGCAAGAGAGTGATCAAAGATCGCAGCGCACATTAAAGCCGGGCGAGACTAGGTCACGCCGCTCCGTAGTCTCACGCAAGAGACTCCTCGCGGAGTTAGAGGCGAAAGAGCGGTTAGCCGAACTCAAGCTCGAGCAGGCCCGATTGCAAGCAAGAACGGAATTGCAAGAAATAGCGACTACAAGCAGAAGCCGGATCAACCGAGGACGAAGAGGAAGAAATAGAAGACGACTTAGCATCAGTGCGCATTAGTACATGGTTGCAAGAAAAACCTACATCACAACCCGCGCCGCAACCCGCGCCACAACCTGCACCACAACCCACGTCGCACTTCGCATCGCAACCCGCTCCGCAGTCTGCAACACAACCCGCGCCGCAACCCACGTCGTACTTTGCGTCGCAACCAGCACCGCAGATCGCATTACCCGTACTTCAACAGTATGCATCGCAATACGTTCTAGAACATACCGCGCCGCAGAAAGAAGACTATGGACAGGCGCAGCAACAAATCGACGTCGCTACCTTAGCCGCTGCTCTATCACAAGCAGTACGAAGCACAAGGAAGCCGCCGTAATATTTGCAAGAGCTGCCCACATTCAATGGTAGCAGCAAAGAATGGCTCAGCTTCAAAACAACGTACGAAGAATCTTCAAAGTACTTCACGACGAACGAAAACATAGCGAGAATACGCCGAAGCTTAAAAAGGATAGCAAAAGAGGCCGCAAGCTGCCTACTTATAAGCCAATCAGACCCCAGAATAATAATAGAAGCTTTGAAAAGGCGATTCGGACGACCAGAAGCATTAATTCACTTAGAAATAGAGAAGCTGAAGCTGCTGAACAAAGTTACGGACAATCCCAGGGAGTTATGCATATTCGCCAATCGCATAGCAAACGTAGTGGGCACCATGGAAGCACTCAAGAAAGCATACTATCTGCATAGTCCGGAGATGACGCGAGTTATCACAGACAAACTCACGCCCACATTGAAAAGCAAATGGTACGACTATGCAGCCAGGAAGAAAGAAGATATCCCAGAGCTTAAGAAAATATCAATCTTCTTAAACGAAGAAGCGGATAAATGCAGCGCGTATGCCTTGCCGGAATTCATCACGGAGGACAACGAACCGAGAGAGCGAAGGCCGAGAAAAATAGAACGCGCCTTCGCCACAAGCAAGAAACAATATGAAGAACGCTGCCCTGAATGCAAACAAGAACACAAACTGCCCGACTTCCTGCAAGTCATACGCCGCGCTGTCCACAAATGACAGATGGGAAGTAGCGAAGAAGTATAATATCTGCTATCGCTGTCTGCGAGGCAAACATCTCCGATTGCTGTGTAAAACTCCACCGTGCGGAAAAGGCGGATGCATGATGAAACACCATAAATTGCTGCATCACGACAGAAAAGCAGAAACTGAAAAAGAACCCGCTATGGAAACCGCAACATCGGCAAAGGAGGTCATCACAACGACTCGACCGTATAAACACCGCCGCGCTTACCTAAAGATTGCGCCCGTAACAATAAAGGGGCCGCTAAGCTGCGTCGAAACATACGCATTATTGGATGAAGGAAGCACGGTCACCTTAGTCGATGCCTCGATCGCTGACGTCATCGGCGCCGACGGTCCAGCCCACGCAATGTGGATACAAGGGGTTGGCTCGGAGGTGAAGCATGAGAAGAGCAAGATCGTCAGCCTTAAAATAAGAGGAAAGCACGCGCAAGAGGAACACAACATAGAAGCAGCGCGTACGGTAGAGCGGTTGGACTTCGCGCTAGAATCCGTGAATGAAAATCACTTGGAGAATTGCCAACATCTGCTAGATATCAAAGAGAATATCACCTACGAACGCGCCTCACCGAAAATACTAATCGGGCAAGATAACTGGCACCTCATAGTGTCTAGAAAACTGCGCGTCGGTCGTCGAGATCAACTAGTCGCCTCATACACTAACCTGTGCTGGGTTCTGCATGGCTGTCATAGCTCATTGACATCGACGGTCACCTTCTGCGGCAGACTACATCAAAGGGAAGAGGCACAGCCAATAGAAGAGGAAATAAAGAATTATTTCAAATTAGAATCACTGTGCATCGAGCCAAGGAGACCTAAAGAAGATCCAGAGCAGCGAGCTATGCAAATATTGAGGGAGACCAGCAGGAGGTCGGCGGACGGCAGATTCGAGACAGGGTTGCTATGGAAAGAAAAGGATTTCTAAATACCAAATAATTACAAAGACGCGGAAAGACGTCTGCACACTTTAGAGAAGAGGCTCGACCGAGACAGCAATCTCAAGCTACAGTACGAAGAACGCATACAGAACCTCTTCAACTCGGGTTACGCAGAGCGCGCGCCCATACCACCACCACAAGGAAAGACATGGTATCTGCCACACTTCCCAGTCATCAACCCTGCGAAACCTAACAAGCCGCCGAGATTGGTACACGACGCCGCCGCGAAGACAGCAGGAATATGTCTCAACAATATGCTTCACTCGGGGCCGGACTTATTCCCCCCCCGAACGGGTTCCCGCCTTGTCGTGGCGGGGGGCTTAGAAGCCGTGGCTTGGTCACCCACGGCGAAACAAAGAGGAACCCATATGGCTAGTCCGAGGTGGAGGGCCGGCCCGAGGTGGCCACTCCGAGTGGGCTTGGGAAGCCCACTTCGGATGTGTGTTGGTGGACTGCGGTGAGAGGTGTGTCCTCCCCACCTACAGCTGCAGCCGAGGTGGAGTCGCGGAGGAAGAGGGGTGTTGGTATGGCGATGCGCCACTCGCCCTATCCTCCGCGACTCAAACGGGGCCGCACCGTTGATGCGGTGGTGATGGGGCTGCGGGGGGAGAGGATTGTCGGTATTGCGATGCGCCGCTCTCCCTATCCTCCGCAGCCGAATCTTGGTTGGCGGCGGAGCCATAGACCAGATCCGCCGCTGGGGTCGGGAAGGCTAGTACTTCTAAGTGCTCGTTTTTCCTGGCCCCATGGCCTTCGCGCATCGGACTCGGGGGCGTCTGTTGCGCAGATGTAATTGGAGGCCGTGGAGGAAGGCGTGCCATGTATTCTGGTGCGCCTTACTTGGGAAGGAGAACGGGGAGGAATATTCCTCTCCCGATGAGGTGCTGCCATGGGGCGGCAGTCGCTGGTGGGGCCGCGGAAGTGTGCGAAAGCGTTCCCGTAGCCCTGCCAATATGCGACGTAGGTGGAACACCATGGGGTTTTAGTCGGTGCGAGTCTGACATAACCCGTCCTTGCCCCCGCGAGGCGGGTATGCGTAGGCATTTCCCCATGTAAAAAAATAAAAAAAAGGGGCCGGACTTATTACAATCATTGCCCGGAGTAATCATGAGGTTCCGACAGTATCCGTATGCAGTGAGCGCCGATATAAAAGAAATGTTTATGCAGATCAAAGTGCGCAAAGAGGATAGAGACGTTTTACGTTTCTTGTGGAGAGGCAAGCGGCGAGAGGGCCAACCGGAGGAATATAGGATGACATCGATCATCTTTTGAGCGACATCATCACCATGCACAGCATTGTACATCAAAAATAAAAATGCTGAAGAACATTCAGAGGCATACCCTGAAGCTGCGGTCGCCATAAAAAGAAATCACTACATTGACGACTACTTGCAGAGCTTCCACTCTATCACGGAAGCTCAGCAAACTGTAAAAGCAGTCGATCACGTCCACAAACAAGCGGGATTCGTACTCAGCGGGTGGACATCGAACGAAGAAAAAACAATAAAAGAAATAACGACAGAGCATAAACAACACGACGCGACCGTGCGCCTGGGCGGAAAAGAAACTGAGAAGACGCTCGGCCTGCTCTGGCATGTACAAAGCGATCATATTGGATTTAATACAAACAATATGAAGATGCCGATCGACGTAAAAGAGAAACAACGCTTGCCAACTAAACGTGAAGCGCTAAGCATAATACTGGCATTATTTGACCCGCTGGGGTTAATATCACCAGTGACTACCCCAGCGAAAATAATATTCCAAGACACATGGCGTTACAAGGCGGAATGGGACGACCCTCTGCCAATAGAGTTAAAAGAAAAATGGGAAGACTGGATTACTTCACTTCACGCCCTAGAACAACTGAGAATACCGCGATGCTACGATTAGAACCCAGTGTCGACGCGGCAACTACACACATTCGTCGACGCAAGCGAGGAGGCCTACGCAGCCGCCGTGTATTGGAGAACGGAGCGAGCAGACGGCAGCGTTAACATATCATTGGCCGCCGCCAAGAGCCG
The DNA here is from genome assembly GCA_907164705.1 of Parnassius apollo. Classification (NCBI taxonomy): domain Eukaryota; kingdom Metazoa; phylum Arthropoda; class Insecta; order Lepidoptera; family Papilionidae; genus Parnassius; species Parnassius apollo. Next base: position 11,019,739 of record CAJQZP010001558.1, on the reverse strand, counting down.
CGTGACACCTCTAAAACCAGTCTCCATACCACGGCTCGAGTTACAAGCGGCACTACTGGGAGCTCGTCTTGCGCAGACCGTGATCAGTGAGCACGATGACGACATAGCGGGCAAGACATACTGGTGCGACTCTCGTACTGCACTAGTGTGGATAAGGTCGGAGCCCCGCGCGTACAAAGCTTTCGTCGCTCATCGCCTGGCGGAAATAGAAGATACGACCAAAAAGAACGAATGGCGTTGGCTACCGTCTAAAGAAAACGTGGCAGACGACGCGACCCGAACCACGCCAGAAAGGTTCGACGAGTCGCACCGGTGGTTCCGAGGGCCCCCGTTTCTACAACGTCCACCGGCCGAATGGCCGCAGGAGGAGAAAACGACACAATACGACACTGGGGAAGAACGAGAAATATGTAACGTCACAGTTAAGAATGAAGACTCGCCAACAACACATCTGCCATAAATAGAAAGATTTTCAAAATGGATTCGCCTCATAAGGGCGACAGCGAGAGTCCTCCTATTCATCGACATGTGCAGACCAAACAAGCACGTGGTGAAGGCTGGGCGTAAACGCAACAAAGCAAGACAAGATAGCGACCCTGGCTGGCAAAGAACAAACCGACGCAACACCCCCACCAAGGAGAAAAGGGCAACACCTACTGTCTCATCGCTTGTAGGAATACCAGCCGCTTATCATATAAGAGCCGAACAACTGTGGGTGCAAGCCAGTCAGCGGGAAAGCTTCACGAAGGAGCTCAAGAGGATCGCCAACAGAAGTGTTCCAGGAGGCGACGACAAACTAGGCCACCTGAGCACATACGTCGACGAAGAGGGGACCCTACGCCTCAGAGGTCGAATAAAAGCAGCATCAGAAGTAGAGGAGGACACGTACGACCCTCCCATACTAAACGGGAAGCACGCATACACTCGTCTGTACATAGCACACGTACACGAGAGGTTGCATCACGGAGGAGTGGAAACAGTCGTGAACGAATTAAGACAGAGACTGTACATAAGAAAAATACGTCCAGTAGTAAAAACTGTCATCAAAAGCTGCCTACCGTGCCGTCTAAGAAAAGCCAAGCCTGCATCACCGTCTACAGGAAACCTGCCGTCCGCGCGTCTCGCTCATCACGCACGTCCGTTCACATATACCGGACTGGACTACTTCGGGCCAATAGAAGTCACAGTGGGACGACATCGTGAAAAACGCTATGGCGCGTTATTTACCTGCATGACGTCACGAGCAATACATATAGAGGTGGCCCACTCGTTAAGCGCCGACTCAGCCGTATCAGCGCTTAGGCGTTTCATGAGCAGAAGAGGATGCCCAAAAGAAATCTGGAGTGACAACGCTACGTGTTTCAAGGCAGCCGACAAGGAGCTGGCCGAAGCAGCACTCGCAGCCCTCGAGAACGAAACCACATGTCGACAAATTGTGTGGAAGTACATACCACCATCAGCACCATTCATGGGCGGCGCCTGGGAGCGAATGGTTCGCTCCGTGAAAGAAGCCCTACGCGTCACCCTCAACGAACGCTATCCCAGTGACGAGACACTGGTGACCCTGCTCGCCGAGGTCGAAAACACGGTCAATTCAAGACCTCTTACACACGTCTCAGTTGACCCAGGAGACCCGGAAGCCATCACGCCGAATCACATCCTCATCGGTCCCAACTCACACGTACCTGCACCGGGACACTTCAGCAAGAGCGACGTGACGGCCCGCCAGCAGTGGAAACGAGCTCAAGCCCTAGCCGACGTGTTTTGGCGAAGATGGGTGAAGGAATACCTGCCCCTACTCCAACACCGGCGGGAGCCCAGCAGCATAGGCGCATCGCCGAAGATTGGAGACCTGGTCATCATTTGTGACTCCAATCTACCGCGCAACATCTGGCCCAGGGGAAAAATAAGCAACGTATATCCCGGCGTCGACGGAGAGGTACGAGTAGTGGACGTAACCACTAGCAGTGGGCATGTACTACGAAGACCAACAAAGAAGATCGTCGTGCTACCAGAGGGATCGCAGTGTAGCGACGGCGGGAGAATATGCACGATTGCGTCGTGCATATTCTCCCGCCGTCGCTACGCTTTTGTTAAACATGTATAACTTATATTAATATAAGATTTAGAATAAGATAATAAAAAAGAATGATGTTGTAACTATGCAATAACTCTCCCAATAAAGGCATCAAATAAATAACGAGAGTTAGCATAGATTTTAAAAAGTAAATTGTACTCTTATAGTTAATTTACCTTTGTTGTATATCACCTTTATTGTATATTACCTTTCTTACATATTACCATTCATATAAATTACCTTTCTTGTAAAAAAAGATATTAACAGGGCATGTTATCGTGACGCGGCTGCGGAGCAAATGAAGCTACGCGTAGGGCGCCACGACGTTTTATATTTATAGTTCTGAGGTGCGGGGCAGGGTTCTCAGCTTAAAAATTGTAAATTACAAGGTTTAAAAGCTTTTAGAGTGTAAGATGATTATTGTGTAAATAATAGTATAAGAAATAGATGTAAGAATATTATATAGTTAAATATGTTTGTTAATAAATAAGAGTTTTAAAGAAATAAAGAAAGGCGCGGGGGGTGAGGCCGCTGGCCAGCAGCGGCCGAATCATATAAAAGACGGGCCGGCCGGTAGGGTCGGCAGTCGCTCTCCAGCCACTGAAAAGGCACTACAAGAAGAAGAAAGTACAAGTTCCTCCTCACCGCCGCTTGCCTCCTATATAAGCAAGAACAACGCGTTTTATTCATTTTTTCGAACGGCGTTACGGCGATCCGTAACAGTAATCAATTAGGTAATTTATGTAATTTGATATAATTATACAACTCCAGTAATAAGATTAAACGAAGGAAAAAATATTAGTTAAGCTGGCAACATTAAGCACGCCATCAGTCGCGCGCAGAGTTATCTTGCGCGCACTATACTTAATGTCATTCCATATGCAACAGAATTGTACCAGGATAGTCGTAGTAGTAGATGATAGTCTGGTCCAATGTCAACAGAAATATACTATATAGTACCAGGGTAGTATATAAACTAAAGATTTAATGCTTCGATGTGCACAACAAGCATGCTTCTGTAGTGACGAAAGTATTGTTAGATGACACAATATAATACTAGGCGAGCAGAAAATAGAGGAGGTAAAATCAATTCGTACAGCCACGGCTCAAAGCAAGTCTCTTGCCGTTACTGTTGTCCTCAAAGCGGGTATGATAAATAGAGGTTTTCTCGCTTATTCACTTTACTATTTATGTATTATTTAAGTAGGTTTATTGTACGTACTTATTCGGCAAAATTGATGCAATCCGTCGTCTCCTTTTACTCCTGTGTTTTTATGCACTCCCATTTTTGCGTGAGGTATTTAATATAAGAACTTTATTTAATTTAGTTAATTTTGTTTCACGGAACTGTGGATGGAATACGTGCGCACTACTCAGCGGTCCGGGGGAAGGGGCAAATGTTCTATCCGACACTATTCCGATGATATCCCGGACGTCAGTCTGAGCGAGATTAGAATGGCTCTCCAGCACCTTAAAAACGGCAGGGCCCCAGGCGAGGATGGAATTAGAGCGGAGCTTCTGAAAGCAGGTGGAACACCGGTACTTGAAGTCCTTCAGAAGCTCTTCAATTCCGTCCTCTATGGTGGCACTACTCTGGAGGCGTGGAGCAGAAGTGCGGTGGTCTTGTTCTTTAAGAAAGGCGACAATGCTCTCTTGAAGAACTACAGACCGATTTCCCTTCTGAGCCGCGTCTACGTTCTGTTTTCGAGAGTCATTACGAATCGTCTCGCACGCAGACTCGACGACTTCCAGCCGCCCGAACAAGCCGGTTTCCAAAAAGGCCTCAGTACCATAGACCACATACATACCCTGCGGCAGATTGTACAAGATAAGACCAAAGAGTACAATCTGCTACTTTGCCTGGCATATATGGACTATGAGAAAGCCTTTAATTCCGTCGAAATTTGGGCGGTGCTACAGCCCCTTCAGCGGTGCCAAGTTGACTGTCGGTATATCGAAGTGCTGAAGTGTTTGTACAGTAGGGCTACGATGGCTATCCAAGTACAGAACCAGAGTTCGAAACCTATCCAACTGCAGAGAGGTGTTAGACAGGGTGACGTTATTTCCCCGAAACTCTTCACCGCTGCATTGGAAGACGTTTTCAAGCTACTGGACTGGAAAGGATACGGTATTAACATCAATGGCGAGTACATCACTCATCTTCAATTTGACGACGATATCGTCCTTATGGCAGAATCGCTGGAGAACCTTAGCACTATGCTCAATGACCTCAATGGTGTCTCCCAACGGATAGGTCTTAAGATGAACATGGACAAAACAAAGATCATGTTTAATGTCCATGTCACACCTATGCCGGTAGTTGTTGGGAGCACTATGCTCGAAGTTGTTGACGAGTACCTTTACCTGGGATAAAAAGTCCGACTAGGTAAGTCCAACTTCGACCGAGAGGTCAATCGACGGATTCAACTCGGCTGGGCAGCGTTCGGGAAACTACGACACATCTTCTCGTCTGGTATACCTCAATCTCTGAAGACTAAAGTGTACAACCAGTGCGTGTTGCCAGTGATGACTTACGGATCTGAGACGTGGTCCTTCACTTCTGGCCGTATGAGGATGCTCAAGATCGCTCAGCGAGCTATGGAGAGGGCTATGCTCGGAGTTTCTCTGCGTGATAGACTCAGAAATGAGGATATCCGCAGTAAAACCAGTGACCGACATAGCCCAACGGATTAGTAAGCTGAAGTGGCAATGGGTCGGCCATATAGCTCGAAGAACCGATAACCGATGGGGAAGAAAGGTTCTCGAGTAGTATTACTTGGGTCGCTGTACACTACGCCTACCGGCACGAGGCCGTGCCGGTAGGGTAGTGGGGCGACCCCCCACTAGTGACTAGTGACAGTGACGGTAAGATATGCAGGAAGTCGATGGATGCAGGTGGCTCAGGATCGTGTATTGTGGCATTACTTGGGGGAGGCCTATGTTCAGCAGTGGACTTGTATAGGGCTGTAATGATTATAATGATGATTCAGATAATCCGTTACAATATAAACGAATGTAACACGATATTATAAAGAATATAAACGATGCGGTAAAGAAGTCGAATGAATAACATCAAACGTGATAAAAGTTTTACGCAGGGATTCATTGTCGTTCTAGTTCTCGTATCAGTTTTTTAGTTAACCGAAAAGAAAAACTGATGATAAAACGTATTATCGTTACTGCTTACCCTATCTAACGTAACGTTTCGAGAAGCATAGAGCACTCTTTCAAGAGAGCTAATATCAATAAGCAAGGTGTTAAGAATGAATAGCAGTGCAAAGATTGGCATCTTTGCGTATTTTTTGCAGGAGTATTTTATGATTCAATGTACACTTTCAAGCCGTGGTATAATCTTATCACTATGAATGGTAAAGTGTAAACATCGGTACTTATCATTGTGACAGAGTTGAAGAAAAAAGAGACTTTGCGAAAGATAACATAGAAAAGTTCTTGGAATGTATACAATCAATATCTTTTTCTGAAGCCTATACTGAACAAGACACCAACAAAGCATTTTCAAGCTTTTATAATATTTACAAACTGTTCTTCGGCCTGTGCTTCCCAACCAAATTAATTAAGATTTCCTTAAGAAATAAGAAAATTTATTGGCTTTCAAGAGGTATAAAAAAATCTTGCGTAGTAAAAAGAAAGCTATATTGTAAATATCTGCTTACAGCGGCAAATAAAAGTTTAAATAAATCAGGATATATAAGTTACGCTAAAATTCTTAGGAAATGTATTTTAAAGGCACAAAAAATTCAAAATGAAAAATATATATTAGCCTCAAATAATAAAGGTAAAGCTATATGGAATGTCATAAGAACAAATATAACTAATGGACTAACTAATAAAGAAATAGACACCTGTAACAGTTAGTAAAATAAAAAGAAGGTAGAAAACTATAAACACAATAATTTTATTTAATTTTAATATTTCGACAGCGTTTCGCCTTATAAGAGCGGTATTATAAGAACTCCCAAAAATGAGGTTGTAAGGCACTATATAGCTGGACCCCCTACCAGAGGCATCCGGTAATTAGAGTGGTGGCTTTGGTTTGGCTTGGCTACGATTGGCTGGCTTGAATGGTGCGCTGTGATTGGCTGTGGCGGTGTGGCGTAACATTCGGCCGTCCTGAAACAATAATTGCTCCCGCAATGGGAGAAAGCTTGGTTAACTTTCTAGCAGATCAATAAGGTCCTCGGTTTCCAGTTGTTCATCGGAACTACTGGCACTGTCAGATATGGGAACCGTACTGTGATATGGCCTCAAGGAGTCCGCTGCAACCAGGCCTGTGAAGGCCCTGTAGCCTCGGAGTCCCTTAATACTTCGAATCCTATATCTGTCATTGCCCAACACCTTGATTACGATATATGGACCTGAGAACACGTCGTCAAGTTTAGTGTTCACCTTAGTCGCACTACTTGTTGGTGCTTGCCGCCAAAGAACTAAATCCCCCTTTTTATAGACACGACTTGTTTTGCGTTTCTTATCAAAGTTACGTTTCATCCTATCACTGGCTATTCTTAACTGTGCACTGGCTTTGTTACGCCTAACCTCCACTGGCTCACTGACACTTTCATTGGTAACAATGTCACAACGTGGCCTTGAGCTTTTGGAAAACATCAATTCATAGGGCTTGTAGGTTGTACTTTCATTCGCGGTATTGTTAATACCCCAGAGAATATCAGGTAAGCTGTTCGCCCAATTATTTGCAGCCTCGCTAGGATCTGTGGCACGCAAGGCATTCAATATGGTACGGTTGGTGCGTTCCACTTGACCATTCGCTCGCGGGCATGCAACGGAGGTTAAGATGTGCCTAAACTGTTTATCAGACGAGAACCTTTTGAAGTGTCTACTGGTAAAAGCCTTCCCATGGTCACTTACAAGTTTATGGGGGTAACCGAATAAACTGAATATTTTTCTGAGTGCTCTAATGGTTTCCACGGAATTGAGTGTTCGAGTTGGCTCAGCAATAACAAATTTAGAAAAGGAATCTGTTATAACCAGCATATACTGATAGCCTTTGGCTGTCTTGCAAAATGGGCCTAAGTGGTCGACATGAATCATGATCATGGGCTCTGTGGGTTTGGGAATAGGGAACAATTTTCCTTCTTTCTTTCCATGATCATTTTTACCATAAGCACAATTAAGGCAAGCAGTAACATACTTTCTAATAATGCGAGTCATTTTTGGAAACCAGTAGTCCTTTTTTATCAATTCCATACACTTTTGGAAACCTACATGTCCTATGTCATCATGGTGCATCTGGACTAGCCTCCATCGAGCTAATGCTGGCACTACGAGACGATTACCATGCAATGTCTTTTTATATAATCTATCATCTAAGAATACATAATTATTTGTTATTTCAGTGGCGGCTGAGCCATCCCTAAGCTGGTCGATGATTCGCTTCAACTTGTCATCCTGATACTGGATAGTATAAAACCAGTCTGACACTTCAAGGCGATTCACATTCACAGTATCGATTGGGTTCCTACTTAACGCGTCTACATGTTTCATCCTCTCTCCTGGTCTATACTCTACACTCATATCAAAATCTTGGATTGAAAGCCACCACCTGGCTATACGCGGGATAATGTCACGTTTAGTTAAAGTGGCACGAACAGCTGTACAATCAGTCACGACCTTGACATGTTTGCCTACGATATACACCCTAAATCTACGCAACGATTCGACTACCGCAAGAGTTTCAAGGTCGTAGCTATGATACATGCTTTCTTCTTTACTCGTTACCCTACTGAAATACATAACGGGGCGTAATGAATTATCAGTTTGTTTTTGCAACAAAATGCCTGCGATACCTGATTTGCATGCATCCGTATGAATCTCCGTCGGTAATGCAGGGTCATATAAAGCTAGTATAGGTTTTGTACACAAACATTGTTTTAATTGTTCAAAACTATTAGATTGTTCACGGCCCCAATTCCACGCTACGTTTTTCTTTGTTAAGTCGGTTAATGGGCGAGCAATTAACGCGAAATTTTTAATAAATTTACGGAAGTAACTACATAACCCAATAAATTGACGTGTCTCGTGAACGTTACTAGGAGTGGGAAACTGTGACACTGCTGCCAACTTATATTCGCCCGGTTGAATGCCACTCGGTGTAATTTCGTGTCCTAAGTATGTGATTTTATTTTGTAAAAATGAACACTTACTCATGTTTAGTTTTAAATTTTCTAATCTTAATTTATGAAGAACCTTCTCTAAAATATCTAAGCCTGACTGCACATCAAATGATGGTAACAACAAATCGTCTAAAAATGCTAACACTTCATAGTCGTTCGTAAAATTATTGCGTGTTTTCGTACTACCGCCTTTTGAAAAGTTATTGGGATTTCGTAATGAATCTACGATCTTGTTTATAAGTCGCATAAAAACTGCTGGTGCATTAGCCAATCCAAACGGGACACGCGTATATTCAAAGTGCCCCTGTGGTGTGATAAATGCGGTTTTGTGTATGTCTTCAGGATCAATTTTAACCTGATGGTAACTCTGTGCTAAATCAAGACTTGTGAAGAACCTCTTGCCGGCTAACTTTGAAACCTGATCATCGATATTGGGCAACGGATACCTATCTTTGACTGTAATAGCATTAAGTGCTCGATAGTCGACACAGAGCCTACTATCGCCGTTCTTTTTCTTTACAATGATAACTGGAGAAGCAAAACAAGATTCAGACTCTCGGATTATACCTGCGTCTAATAATTCGGTGACTTTGGACCTAACTATCTCCTGCTCACTATGTGACAAACGGTAGGGTTGGCGGTATATAGGCTGATCACTTGTTAATTTTATTTTTCATTTTTAATAAATCTGTACATCCCAAGTCTTGTGTTTTATTCGCAAAACAGTCACTGTAATTAGTCAATAAGGCAATTAAACTATCGTGATCGTTTTTATTTAATGGACCCGACTTAATATCTTCTACGTTTATTCCCCCAATAGTGCTAACATGGGCTAGGCTAGTGTGCAACAGAGATGCTATAGAGTTGCTATAACAATCATTATTGGCTTTGGTTACTGAAGTCAATGGCAAAGTGTAGTTTTGTGGGCTAACCTGAACTTCTGGTGGCGGTGAGGCGACGCAGCTATCCGCTCTGGTCAGCACCTCTCCCTGCTCCCAGATGACGTTTTGAGCTCCATTGTTGATGACTTTGATGTACCCGACGGTGCCTCGTAGCAGAGTGGCGGGAATTGAGTACGAAACACCTCGTAGCTCATAATGTTGTGGCGTAGTGACGACGTCGTTATCTTCATCATTATCTATCACGTTGACTTTGATGATAGAAAGTCCAGGCAATAGAGACTCTTTTTCTGTAGCGACGACCTTAAAGCGAGCGCGTTCTTCAATCGCATCCATTTGTCTAATAAAGTCAGTGTCTTGTTTCAGAGTGGCTTTTCCTTCCCTGACCTCTAAAGTCATTCCATCACTGTTGATGATGGGTTGTCCAACCAAAAGATTGATGTTCCCCATATCTACGTCTGTTAAATGAGCCTTGCAAGGGATATGCATATTATCAATCTCTAGTTTGAAAGCTACCTCTCCGCAGCTGGGTAAATGCTCTCCCGAGAATCCTTTTAGGATGATGTTGGTCGGGCTAATTTTGAGATCCAATAGTCTCGACACGTGGATAGATAGTACATTTACTTGGCTGCCGGTGTCAATATAAGATTTAACGTGAATGCCGTTGATTTTTACCGCTTTTTCGTAAATCTTATTGTGGTTTTGTAAAAACTTAATTTCCATAACTTTACCTTCAATCGCTGTTGCAGGTTTCAGAGCGATTGCGCAGCGCGTAGCAATGTGGCCTTGCTTGCCGCATTTGAAGCATGTTCGCGAATCTGGATAAGGGCAGTTACGTAATATGTGGCCGGTCTTCTTACAGCGCGGACATGGATCAATGTCAGGGTTAATAGGTGTGTATTTTTTATCGATTATCTGTCGATTGCTGGTATCTTTATTTTGCACACGTGTTCCAATTGACGTTGACGGCGGTTGATAATCGTCCAGTGCACAAAGGAAACCTTCATATAATTCTTCGGGATGCTCGCACTGATATGCTCTCGCGTTCGCTTGTAGAGATGATGGTAGACCACGAATGATGCAGGAGACTGTTGCGTTGTCAGACAACTTACACCGGAAGCACATGGCCACTTTATCTTGGTAGTATTTAGTCATCGATTCCGTTGGTAGTTTCTTTCTGCTCATCATCTCTTCTAACATGTTTCCGAAATCGCGACGTTTAGGAAAAGCACGCGCCAGCATCTGCTTCCATTCTTGCCAGGAAAAATCGTACTCATCAAGCCGATTGTACCATCGTCTTGCTTGACCTCTTAGTCTATGTTGCAGGTAAAACGACCTTGTAGTTTCGCTCCAGCCGTGAATTTCGCCGAGTTGATCTATTTTTTTGAGCCATGCTGTTGCAGTACTACATTCTTCACTATCGGGGGTCGAACTCTGGAATAAGTGAGGCCGCGCGGTGTTCTTTTCCTGTGGTTACGGAGGGTAACTCTTCGTCTAACCCTTGCATTGCCTTTTGTACCTCGGTTTCCAATAGCCTTCTAAGGATTTTCCGTGCTGGAGGAGTATTTGGTTGTGTGCCCTCGTCTTCAGTGTCGCTTTTTTTTGATGAATCTTCACATGGTGATTCACTCCATTCTTGAGGGCGGACATTATGGCCTTTTCTTGGCATATTGACGTGACGACGCTTCATAGTTTTCACTTCTTATCCCACTTCTGAGATGTAACAGTTAGTAAAATAAAAAGAAGGTAGAAAACTATAAACACAATAATTTTATTTAATTTTAATATTTCGACAGCGTTTCGTCTTATAAGGGCGGTATTATAAGAACTCCCAAAAATGAGGTTGTAAGGCACTATATAGCTGGACCCCCAAACAGAGGCATCCGGTAATTAGAGTGGTGGCATTGGTTTAGCTTGGCTACGATTGGCTGGCTTGAATGGTGCGCTGTGATTGGCTGTGGCGGTGTGGCGTAACACACCATAAATTACAATGGAAGAACCCTAGTAGAAGGATATGACATTGCAAATTGATTTAATAACTTTTTATAGATTCTACAAATAAAGACAAACCAAATACGACGAATATTTGAATGTGTAAACAATCCCGTCACTCTACTATATTCTTACGACCCACGACTCCTGATGAAATTAATAAAATTATATTATCTCATCGAAACACTATATAATTCGGTTGGGTATGATGGGTTACCGACAAAAATATTAAAACTAAGTTCTTTAAAAATAGCACCAATACTTAGTCATATCATAAACTTATCTTTTACCCAAGGAATTGTTCCTGCGAAAAAGGGTGATACTAAAGATATTAAAAATTACAGACCCGTTGCAATAGAGCCTATTTTATCAAAAGTTTTTGAAAAAGCAATACTTAAGGGACTTAATAATTTTATGAAAAAATTTAACATAACGCACAAAATGATTTTGTAAAAAATAATTCCACAGCATTCCAACACCTTCCAATTCGTTAAGTTTATTAGAGAATGCATCAATAACGGTGTACCGGTGGTAGCTCTTTTTTTGGATAAATATGTAAAGCATTTGACTTTGTTTATCATGGAATACTTCTCAATAAACTCGAAAGATACGGAATACGTGGAAAAGCAAATGAACGGTTTAAAAGTTACCTGGGTCAAAGACAGCAATGAACTGAAATAACAATGCTTAAAAACCTTAAAAAAGTGCAAGTGCGTTCGGAATATCAGTTAAACAAACATGGTGTACCACAAAGAAGTATTCTGGGTCCTATGCTCTTCCTAATATATATTAATGAGCTACCAAGAATAACTCTTCATAAAACAATTATTTTCGCTGATGATGCAACAATCATTCTTAAATGTACGAATAAAAAGCTTTTTGAACTTGATATCAATAGTACACTAAAAGATATAATTGGTTGGTTAAATTGTAACAATATGACTGTAAATATAAATAAAACTAAAATAATGCAATTTCACACGACTAGAAGTAAGCAAATTAATTTAATTATAATGTATAATGAAAAAGTGCTACAAGATGTTGATTATTATAAATTTCTTGGTATCACTATTGACAATAATTGTAATTGAAAAATGCATGTTCAATCGATATCTGACAAATTAAACAGATTTGTATTTGCACTTCGCCGACTTCGAGAAATAGCATCTGCCAAAGCAGCGTTAAACGCCTATCATGGCTACGTTTCATCGATATTGCAGTACGGACTTCTAATATGGGGCAACTGTTCTGAAATAGAACGCGTATTTAAAATCCAAAAAAAATGCATTCGAGAAATCTGTGGAGCACATTTCATGACATAGTGCAAACTATTATTTAAAGATATAAAAGTGCTGCCACTCGCATGTATGTATATAAAACAAGTGGTGATTTTTGTCAAGCAATTCCCTGAATACTTCCTAAGTAATAATTTTTTTAAGAGATAGAAGTTTAAGAGAAAAATCTAATAACAGAATATATTTTTCAAAATGTAAATTGATGCTCTTCCAAAAAAAAATCATACATAATGGCGATTAAAATCTTTAAGTCTTTACCAACGTACGTAAACGACGAGTTTAAAAATTTCCCAATGACAAAGTTAAAAAACAAACTTCATGAATGGCTTTTACTTAAGTTTTTTCTATACTGTCAATGAGTATCTTGATCAAAACACATCATAACGAATTACATATTTAAATATCTGTATGTAAAAATGCTTGGATTTTTTGCTGTGAGTTCATAAAGGACTTCGATATTTATAGAATAATTATTAGTTATTTATTTTTACTGTTTTTACATATGAACATTTTGATATTTGTAAATAAGTGAAATTCATCAAAAAAATTGTTATATCTAATTAGTCAAAATTTGCACGCCTCGATAAGGCAGAATGTATAGGAACTTTTATGTTTTAATAATACTCTTGTAATAACTACCTACATTCTATGCAAATAAATAATTATGAATTATGAATTTCTTACGTGGAGAAATCCTGTTTCACCTTTCTTTATAGTATCGGGTGATAAACGAGCACACAGTCTACGTAATAGTAAGAGGATGCAGTGGCCCATAGACTTCTACATTTATTCTCAATTAAGAATCAAAATGCTGATGTTGACGTTACCACTCCTGAGAATTTAGATGAAATGCATCGAATCCAGTACAAAGGGTCTCCAGTTCTCTACATTTACCTTACGAAACAGCGGCATTAAGCTGCTATTTTACGCTGATATTCTGTGAGAGCGTGGATCTACCCCGATCGAGCCGAGCCATTCTTGCTACAACCATGACTCGTTGTACCGTAGCTCTACCACTTAAATTATCCATTTGGATATCCGGCAGATCAGGGATTAGCAGGTAGGTTGTTATACTAGCAATAATTAATTAGGTGGATATCGAAGGATCTGCAGTTCCGTGGTCACCTGGAAGAGAAGGCCAAATTGGCCTCTAAAACGCTTGGCGTGCTTAGAAGAGTGGGGCAGTATTTCATGCCGGCACACCGCCTGTAGCTTTACAAGGCGCAGGTTCAGCCACACATGGAATACTGTTCCTGTCTCTGGGCCGGGGCTCGCAAGTGCTAGCTTCTTCCATTTAACCGCAATAAGCGCAGACTTGCTCGAATTGTCGACGAACGAGTCTACTCCGATAGGCTCGGTACTCTGGCGCTGTGAAAATACGTTGCATCTCTTTGCATTTCCTATCGTATCTACCACGGGGAGTGCTCTGAGGAATTGTTCGGATTAAATCCAGCTACCAAATTTCATGAAAGCATATCGCGTCAAAATTCATGATACCATCCATACCATTTGGATGCTTGGCGATCCACCACTGTTTTACTAAGAGTTTTCTTCCTCATGCGAGCTCTCTGTGGAATCGTTTACCACCGGCGTATTTTCCGGACCAATACGACTTAGGGACCTTCAAGAAAAGAGCTTGCTCCTTTCTAAAAAGTCGGTAACGCACCTGCTATTCCCCTGGTGTTGCGGTTGTTCATGGGCAGCGGTAGTCACTAACCATCAGGTGGGCCGCATACACGTTTGCTCCCTTCTATAAAAAAGCATGGATTATAAATTTATACATACATTTATACATACATACATTCATATAAACATACATACTTTTGTGTTTAAGTTAAATAAAATTTATTTTTAAGTTAAATAAAAGAATGGTAAGAATATTTAAGTATTATTGACCTACATTTATAGTCTATGTCGAAAATTAAAGTTATTCTATTCTGTTCTATATCTTAGGGCTCATACGTACCATGCGGTTATCCGCAATGTAGTCAGCCATGCGGCTGACCGCAAGCAAATATATACGTATCATCTATTTATATGCACCCTGCGATACGGCTACTCGCTAATCAGCCGCTCGGAGGGCTGCGGCCCAAATGACGGCAAGCCGAGAGGCGAGAGCCAAGATACACGCTCTTACAGAATAACAGTGTAAGATACTAGTTGCTGCTGTGTTTCGTATGGTGAGTGTAGATTACCGGAGATCCTTTTTACTGGAAACGAGTTATTCCAACTTGGTCCTCTCGGGTGACAACGCATCTGCATTTTGATTCGTAATCGAGGATAGATGTTGATGTCTATGGGCCTCAGCAACCACTTACCATTAGGTGGTCTGTGTGCTCGTTTGTCACCCTATCCTATAAAAAAAACTTCAATTATACTGAAATACACAAAATTTACTCAATTACCCAAAAAGTGAGCATAACACCACAAGTTGCTACCAGTTTGCAATACGTGAGATGACGTAGCAGATTTCTTGGGCGATACTACGATCCAGACCCTGACAAGTTTACCGTGAGATTATAAAAAAAAATTATCAAGCTTAGAGGTGGTGTTAACAACTTGCCTAAAAATGCAGGGCCGCCATTTTAATTGCAGCTCAAATTTTTTTTAGTCTGTGTACCACAAATTATTTACACGCCGTGACAAATTTTTTTAATTTGTTTTTGACAGGAACAAATTTTTGTTGTAGTAACTTTTTGTTAGGATATAATGTAAATTATTGAACAAAGAAGTCTGGATTAGAGAATAAAGATGACGGTCACTTCTGAAGAAATATGGCAAAATTATGATGTTGAATAAAATCTCAACACAGTTTTAGTAGGTAGTGTTAGGTTAAAAATAGCATCTGAAACTAACTTTGAATAACATGAATATGATCATATTATAGCTTAAAAATCTCCAAAGTGAATCAAATATCGCCCCATAGCCACGTCAGCTTACTTATTACGATTTGCTTCGAAAGCTTCATGTTTAATGGTTTTTAGGGCGATATTGTAGCAATGTCAGCAGATTATTCGCAGAAAATTACGGCTTTAGAAAGATGAAGTCTTTATTTACAAAGCAATATCGTAATTTTAATGAAGGTTTTTAGAGCGAAGACAATCCTTCCATTGCGTTTTACGCATATATGCGTCAGAGTTATCTTTCAGGTCGAATACAACCATTATTATAAGCTTTTTTTTCTTTTTATTATAAGCTTTACTTCATTTTAAGCGTTATTATAATGGAATATATAGTGCAACACAAGGCATGAATTACGTAAATAATTCGATTTAATATTAATACTGTAAAACAAAAAAATTGTCCATTGCAATGTCATTTTTCCATGTATTTGGATATAAACTTATCTATTTTAATTATTTTATCAGAAGCTCGTTTTATTAAGTCAATTATTTTATATCATTATTTTAAAGATACTATAAATCACGCGCAGACGCCATCCAGTTCAGTACGTTCCGGGCCATGCTGTAGGAACTAGGAACAATGGTAATTTCATTTTTTAGTATTGAGTACAGCGCCATCTCTACCATAGATTTGGACACAAAAACAGTGTGTTACCATATAAAATATATAATTAAGATGCCGGGAGATTGTGCCAAACACAAATAAGTAAATAATATAATTGTCGCAAAATTTTTCTTAAAAGCAAATGCATTAAAATGCTAAACTGTTTTGGAACGCAAAATATTTTAGTCAATTTTTCTTAATAATGTGACATTATTATTATTGCACTGGTAACATTTCAATTGCAAATGTCTCATTGCGGAGATTAGCGGAAACTCCAGACGTGGCGGTTGATTTAATAATTTTTACTGTTTTTCGTTAAAATATCCTGTGTAAATATTACTAAAAGTCATTTTAGTCAGTGTAAATAATTGTACATTGTGTTAATTATTACAATGAATGAACCGGAGGGCCCAGGTGGAACTCCGAAACGATCCAAAATTGTTCGTAATAGGGGTACGAGAGAATGTGGACCTGAAGTAGGCAGCAGTGAGGATGACTTTATTCCGTTTTTAAGCCAGGTTATATGAGACTTTATCCTTAATATTGTACAAATACGGACTATAAAGTTCTTGTATCTTGTAGTATCTTGAAGTCTTGCAGTTGTATGCTTGGGTTGGGATTTAATTTTATTTATTATAGGATCCCAAGCAGATGATAGCACCCAGCCATCTTCTCTATTGAAATTAGGATGTTTTTTGATTTCAATAGCCTCGCGAATCATCCTTGGAAGGAATCGGTGTTCTTTAGCGAGGATCTGCGGTCTATCAAATCTGATGTAGTGACGGGGGCGATCCTGTACGTGTTCACAAACTGCAGACTTCCCGGAGCGTCGATTCTTCACATCAGCTATATGTTCTTTAACGCGGGTTTTTATTGATCTTTTAGTTTGTCCTATGTAGGAGAGACCACATTCACAATCAAGCTTGTACACTCCTGCATCTTGCAGAGGGACATTACACTTGACCAATGGTAAAAACTGACCAATCTTCTTCAGCGGCTTGAAGTATGTTTTGATGGAAGCGCTCTTCAAGATGTAGCCAATCTTGTCAGTGACTCCTCTAACATATGGCAGTACAGCAGGTACACGCTCGACTGTGGCCGGCTTCACTCGTTCACTGTGACGTAGGCGCGGGACTCGAAGCTTGTTGTACTAAAGGTAGAATTGTGAAAGTGTCGTCTACGTACCGCTTGTAGAACCTTCGATTTATGGGAGAACTAAGCAGGGCTTTCTCCTCAAAGTCTTCCATGAATATGTCGGCGACAATGGGAGATACAGGTGAGCCCATCGCCACACCATCTACTTGCTTGTAGAACTCCTCCTTCCACAATAGGTAGCCAGATGTAAGGCAGTGTCTGAGTAATACTGAATATTCTACGGGCATGTTGTTTTCTTCCAGCCTTCTAGTTACAATTGAGATGCAGTCTTCAACAGGTAAGCATGTAAACAATGACTGCACGTCAAAACTGACCATAGTTTCATTGTCTGCCAGATGTAGGTCTTTAATCTCGCTGACAAAATGGTAGGAATCCTTTATGTGTGCTCTTGTATGTCCCCTGAGTGGTGAGAGTATTTTCGCTAAGTGTTGAGCCAATCTGTAAGTTGGTGAATCGATTTGGCTCATTATGGGACGTAATGGAGCATTGGGCTTGTGTATTTTTGGTAACCCATACAATTTTGGTGATTTGGCGCACGTAGGTATTATCCATTTTACGTCCAGATTTAATTTTTCGGAGTTTTTCTTTATGAGGTCACTAGTTGTTTTTAGTGTGCTATTTGTTGGGTCGTTTTTTTACCTTTTTATAAGTACTTACATCCGACAAAAAGTTCTTGTATTTTAGAATTATAATCTGACGTAATCATGACTACTGTGGCGTTTCCCTTATCTGCGCGGAGAATCGTAAGTTCGTGTTTATTGCGTAGGTTCTTTAACGCTATAAATTCGTCTTTGGGAAGATTCGGTTTAGGCACTGAACATCGACGTAACATAGACGAGATGTCTTGACGTATCGCCACCAAATCTTCTTTCCGCATATTGTTTTTAAATAAACAGTCCTCGACACTACAGATAATTTCTTCGTACGGTAATTTGCGGGGTGTAATTGCAAAGTTGAGGCCTTTGGATAAGACCCTAATTGTTGCATCATCCAGTGTTTGTTTTGACAGATTATAGAGCGCGATTAATCTATGATCTGTGTTTGTCAATGGTTGCTTTCGGTTCTGGCATTGATTCAGATGTTTGACATTTGACTTGTTCGTTAATTTTTGATATTTTTCTATATGTTTGTTTTTGCATTCATTATATTTACTAATTTCGCGTTTATTTAATGTTTCACAGATCCCTCATGCTCTCTGAAACAAACAGACAGTGAACACCTGGCTGCAGAGCTCCACCATGTCAAGCAAGTTTTGCATGACAACAAGCTTCGAGTCCCGCGCCTACGTCACAGTGAACGAGTGAAGCCGGCCACAGTCGAGCGTGTACCTGCTGTATTGCCATATGTTAGAGGAGTCACTGACAAGATTGGCTACATCTTGAAGCGCGCTTCCATCAAAACATACTTCAAGCCGCTGAAGAAGATTGGTCAGTTTTTACCATCGGTCAAGTGTAATGTCCCTCTGCAAGATGCAGGAGTGTACAAGCTTGATTGTGAATGTGGTCTCTCCTACATAGGACAAACTAAAAGATCAATAAAAACCCGCGTTAAAGAACATATAGTTGATGTGAAGAATCGACGCTCCGGGAAGTCTGCAGTTTGTGAACACGTACAGGATCGCCCCCCGTCACTACATCAGATTTGATAGACCGCAGATCCTCGCTAAAGAACACCGATTCCTTCCAAGGATGATTCGCGAGGCTATTGAAATCAAAAAACATCCTAATTTCAATAGAGAAGATGGCTGGGTACTACCATCTGCTTGGGATCCTATAATAAATAAAATTAAATCCCAACCCAAGCATACAACTGCAAGACATCAAGATACCATAAGTTCATACTGCATAGATCGGAACAAAAGTTAAATTTTAATCTATGGTAACCGCGGTTAACTATGACATATGGACGTTGAACATCTCAGTCCTGCCCGTGACCATGAGTGCTGTAAAGCGTTCGAAACGTCGGGTATTTAAAAAAGTTAAATATACGCGATAAATTCCGTAAAAACTAGTATTATTTCAATGTGTAGTGTTCGCGTAAATATAAGAAATCATTATGTAAACCAGTACGGACTGGTAATTGCAAATAAAATACGCCGATTAGAAGATCTAAAGACCAAGCGCGCAAGATATCTAACAGCCTTAAATTTCTTGAAGAGATGCCGTGACCATAATCTCATTCCTACGTGTGTTAAAATATCAACCAAAAAGGACATTCGAGGAAGCGCTAAGATCTTAAATCAGGCGAGTAAAAAGTTGTTACGGACGGTAATCCAACAAAAACGCTCCGATCTATATGACATAAACAAATCCATAGACACATCATCCAGTGAATTGAAGAAAGTTTTAACGACGTTTGACTATAATTTTTGCATGGAAACATTAAATAAACGCGAAATTAGTAAATATAATGAATGCAAAAACAAGCATATAGAAAAATATCAAAAATTAACGAACAAGTCAAATGTCAAACATCTGAATCAATGCCAGAACCGAAAGCAACCATTGACAAACACAGATCATAGATTAATCGCGCTCTATAATCTGTCAAAACAAACACTGGATGATGCAACAATTAGGGTTTTATCCAAAGGCCTCAACTTTGCAATTACACCCCGCAAATTACCCTACGAAGAAATTATCTGTAGTGTCGAGGACTGTTTATTTAAAAACAATATGCGGAAAGAAGATTTGGAGGCGATACGTCAAGACATCTCGTCTATGTTACGTCGATGTTCAGTGCCTAAACCGAATCTTCCCAAAGACGAATTTATAGCGTTAAAGAACCTACGCAATAAACACGAACTTACGATTCTCCGCGCAGATAAGGGAAACGCCACGGTAGTCATGAATACGTCAGATTATAATTCTAAAATACAAGAACTTTTGTCGGATGTAAGTACTTATAAAAAGGTTAAAAACGACCCAACAAATAGCACACTAAAAACAACTAGTGACCTCATAAAGAAACACTCCGAAAAATTAAATCTGGACGTAAAATAGATAATACCTACGTGCGCCAAATCACCAAAATTGTATGGGTTACCAAAAATACACAAGCCCAATGCTCCATTATGTCCCATAGTGAGCCAAATCGATTCACCAACTTACAGATTGGCTCAACACTTAGCGAAAATACTCTCACCACTCAGGGGACATACAAGAGCACACATAAAGGATTCCTACCATTTTGTCAGCGAGATTAAAGACCTACATCTGGCAGACAATGAAACTATGGTCAGTTTTGATGTGCAGTCATTGTTTACATGCTTACCTGTTGAAGACTGCATCTCAATTGTAACTAGAAGGCTGGAAGAAAACAACATGCCCGTAGAATATGCAGTATTACTCAGACACTGCCTTACATCTGGTTACCTATTGTGGAAGGAGGAGTTCTACAAGCAAGTAAATGGTGTGGCGATGGGCTCACCTGTATCTCCCATTGTCGCCGACATATTCATGGAAGAATTTGAGGAGAAAGCCCTGCTTAGTTCTCCCATAAATCCAAGGTTCTACAAGCGGTACGTAGACGACACTTTCACAATTCTACCTTTAGACAAAGTAACTGCATTTTTAGACCATCTTAACTCTATAAATTCTAAAATTCAGTTCACAATGGAGTTAGAGGCAAACAATTCCTTAGCTTTTCTAGATGTGTTAGTAATTCGGAATCCTGATAACACCTTGAGCCATACTGTGTATAGAAAAAAGACCCATACAGATAGATATTTAAATGGTGATTCTCACCACCATCCTTCACAGTTAGCTACCGTGGGTAAATCTTTGTTTCAGAGAGCATGAGGGATCTGTGACAGTAAACACCTGGCTGCAGAGCTCCACCATGTCAAGCAAGTTTTGCATGACAACAAGCTTCGAGTCCCGCGCCTACGTCACAGTGAACGAGTGAAGCCGGCCACAGTCGAGCGTGTACCTGCTGTACTGCCATATGTTAGAGGAGTCACTGACAAGATTGGCTACATCTTGAAGCGCGCTTCCATCAAAACATACTTCAAGCCGCTGAAGAAGATTGGTCAGTTTTTACCATCGGTCAAGTGTAATGTCCCTCTGCAAGATGCAGGAGTGTACAAGCTTGATTGTGAATGTGGTCTCTCCTACATAGGACAAACTAAAAGATCAATAAAAACCCGCGTTAAAGAACATATAGCTGATGTGAAGAATCGACGCTCCGGGAAGTCTGCAGTTTGTGAACACGTACAGGATCGCCCCCGTCACTACATCAGATTTGATAGACCGCAGATCCTCGCTAAAGAACACAGATTCCTTCCAAGGATGATTCGCGAGGCTATTGAAATCAAAAAACATCCTAATTTCAATAGAGAAGATGGCTGGGTACTACCATCTGCTTGGGATCCTATAATAAATAAAATTAAATCCCAACCCAAGCATACAACTGCAAGACTTCAAGATACCATAAGTTCATACTGCATAGATCAGAACAAAAGTTAAATTTTAATCTATGGTAACCGCGGTTAACTATTACATATGGACGTTGAACATCTCAGTCCTGCCCGTGACCATGAGTGCTGTAAAGCGTTCGAAACGTCGGGTATTTAAAAAAGTTCAATGTGTAGTGTTCGCGTAAATATAAGAAATCAGTACAGTACAGAACATACAGCAGTTATGTATAGTTCAGTACAATAATCAAAGTATACATAGGAAAAAACTCTTATTGTCTAAATTTTTAGCTGAGCAAAATGTTGATATATGTCTACTTAATGAAACTGGGCTTAAAGATATTAAAATTTCGGGATATAATTCCCACTATCATAATGCCCAAAATGAGCAAGGTGGAGTAGCAATTTTGATCAAACCGTATTTTAAATATAACATTATTCAAACCAGATTTTACCAAGGCAATCAGACTGTGGCATTATCGTTATATGTAAGTGGTAAACACTTAACGATATTATGTGTATACTGATCTCCCTCGAATAGTAAGTTCAGAATAAGTAAACTGCGTGATATAATTAGAGATTTGCCTAAGCCAATATTTGTGGCTGGAGATTTTAACGCTCACCATGTGGGATTTGGGTGTATGACTACGAAAAGTCGGGGTCATCAATTATACAATTTAATTTATGAATTTGATCTGTATGTTAAGGACACACAGATCAAATTGGTATAAATAATGGTAGCTTCACTACTATTAATTATCCTAACCGAAATCCATTGGTTATTGATGTCAGCTTTTGTAGTGCTTCAATCACTTCACTATGCAAATGGTGCATGATGATTGTATGGAGAGCTATCATTTTCCTACGCTTACTCGTGTTTTAGTGTCCGTCGATAGATACCAAATTAATCCTCCCATTGAAAAATTCTTATACAACGAGACAGACTGGACGAAATACAATTAGCTGTCTATAACTGCTTTTTATAATTTTGAAATTAATAATGAGAATCCATTACAGTCATACGACGAATTTATCGAAAGGCTTGATTCACTTAAGAGAGATACTATACCAAAGTTTGTCAAAGCGAATAACTATCGTTGCAAACCCCCAGCACCTTGGTGGAGTGACACATGTGAACATAGTGTAATTAAAACTTATGAAGCTTTAAAACTGTACAGAAGGGATCCAACCATTGATAATTATATTAATTACAAAAGACTTGACGCTGTTAAGAAATATACTATTTCAGAACATAAACTCTATGGTTGGGCAAACATCTGTAATACTTTTAACAGAACTACACCTGTTAATATTATTTGGAAATACATTAAGTTATTTAAACGAATAAAATGCAATAATAGAACATATAAAGATGAATTTGTTGCCGCTCTTTTAGAAAAATTATCTCAAAATGGATGTAGGGTTATTGATAATCTAGAAAGTTATTTTCAAATTAATAATAGCCTTCAGAAGTCCAGTTTCCTCATAGAACCCTTTACTAGGAGTGAGTTTTGTACAAGTTTACAATCCAGACGAAACACAACCCCTGGTTTAGATGATTGTCCATACATTTTGATTAAAAACCTAAATCGGTCTGTTCAAAAGAAGCTTTTAACTAATCTTAATGCTAGTTGGCACTTAAAAAAAATTCTGTATTTTGGAAAACATAGTGTGTAATCTCTCTACTTAAGCTTGACAAGCCACCTGAAGATCATAATAAAACTCATATCATCCCATATCATTGTCATCTTGTGTTGGAAAGCTTAATGAAAACATGATAAAGATGCGTCTTGAGTATTATGTAGAGGTGAACAACATCATTCCACATGTTCAATATGGCTTCCGGAGAGCGCGAAGTTGTGCTGACAGCTTCATCTCTCTTTTGTCAGATCTGAAATATGCCAATAATAATAATAAGTCCAGTGTTTGTGTTTTTCTGGATGTTCAAGGTGCGTGTGATAATGTTGAACCTGGCATTTTGGTTCAAGTTCTTTCTAACATTGGTATATCAGGCACACTTTGTCATTGGTTATTTAATTTTTTAACAGATAGAACTTTGTATATAAGACATAATAATATTTTCCATGGTCCTAGAAAGGTCTCCAAAGGTACAATGCAGGAGGCTACATTATCTCCATTGCTGTACTATATATATACTAGTCAAATTCTTAATTTTGTAAATATAGAAGGTGTAAATATTCCACAATTTGCAGATGATCTTGTAATATATTGTACAGACCATAATGTAGATAGAGCTGTAAATAGTATAAATAATGCTTTAAACCAATTGTACATATATTATAATGACAGATTGGCTCTACAGATTAATCCCAACAAAAGCAAGGCCATGATTTTTAGTAAAGATATTCCCTCTAATGACATACTCTACAATGATCATCCAATTTCAGTTGTACCTAACCATAAATTCTTGGGTGTTGTCATTGAAAACAAACTTTGTTCTGATTTACACATCAATCACATTACAACTAACTCTCTTAAGGGCTTAAATATTATAAGATGTTTAGCTGGTGTGACTTAGGGTGCAGACCCCAAAGTTTTAAGTATGCTATATAAATCTATAGTCAGAAGCCATTTCGACCACAGTTGTTTAGCCTACACAAATAGTAGTTGTGTAAAAAAACTAGACATAATTCAAAACAAAGCTCTGCAAATTATTACTGGGGCTATGTGTTCAACTCCCATACTAGCTATGGAGGTTGAAACCAAAATAATGCCACTGTGACTTCTGCTAATAAAGAGATATTTGCTAAAGCTGTTATCTGGTAATGATAATGTTCTCACAAAAATAGTACCTTTTCCTGTTCAATGCTTGGCCCAGCATACTTCAGGAGGTGAGCTTTTACGAGGTTATTTTCCAGTTTTGCCTCTCATTGTATTACAAATGAATGAAGATTTTAAAAATGTAATTAAACAACATGCTACTCATACCCAGACTCCTGTATTATATTTGAGACCAATATTGTTTCTAAAAAAATTTAATAATTGTGAATTATTAAGTTTTCTTTCCAACAATAACTACTATACTTTGTATACAGATGGGAGCAAAAGTGAGCTCTTTATGCACAGTGCTATTTATGATCCCCAATCCAAGATTGGTCAAAGTTTTCTTCTGAACCCTAAATGCAGTGTCTTCACTGCAGAGGCATGTGCGGCCCTCGAGGCCCTGAAGAGGATCGCACATATAAATAGTTTTAGTAATTTTTTAATTTTAAGAGACAGTTTAAGTATGGTCCAAAGTTTAACCAATCTCAGATTTGAATAAAAAAAACTATATTTTGTATAATATTAAAAATTTGTTATTTAGTTATGCACAAAAGGTTAGGTATCTTTCATGTGTATTCCATCACATAGGCGCATAACAAGAGGAAATGAAATAAATTGCAGTGACGCCAAGTACTTAAATATTAAAGAATTAAAGAAAATCTTTTACAAAGTGCAAAAATGGACTTAGGATTTAAAATAAGAATTTTAATTTATTATATGTTGGCCCTTATAAATTAAAATTCTTCTTTTTTAATTCTAAGTCCATTTTTGAATTTTCTAAAAGATTCTTTTTTAATTCTAAGTACGTTTTTGAATTTTCTAAAAGATTCCGCTTTAACTCAATATCAAGATCCAGTGAAATTTTGTTTTTTTCTAATTTCATAATATGTTCATTTTGAAGTTGAACCTGCAATATTTCTAACTTTTCCGTTGTTATGATATCTTCATTCATTTGCTTCTGGTTTTTTCTTTTTATTATTGAAGCACTAATGCTATTTATATTTTTCTTTTTTGTTTCAGTTAAACAAATCTTTTTTTTCGGTGTGATGTCAGATACCAGAAGAGGTGAAATCCTTCTTTTGGAACCTTTAACTTGAAGTTGATGCACAGAATCTTCTTTTGCACCCAATACTTTTTGAGAAGAATCTTGCGTATCGTTTAGCTGTTGTGTTTCAACAATATCTGTAATGAATAAATTGCAAAAATCAATCACTATTGTGTTATGTGTAATTTTATTATTTTAAAAAAATAGTCCCGCTGGGTTTCTTGCTAATTCTTCCCAGGACAGAGGTGTTTTTTGCGAACCAGTGGTAAATGAAAAAAGTGACTTTTAATAAGTATTATTTATAATATGTATTGAATAAATAAGTTTCTATTTCTATTTCTGTAGCTTATTCAGATAAATCTATATTCAGAAAGTAGTGCATGGGTACTTAACCCTTTCACTCGGCTACCAATCTAAGCAGATCATACAATACCTACCTTACGCCCGCTCTAGTACGGGGCTAATTAGATCAGATAATATCAGAAGTACTGCCTTATGAAAAAACTACTTTTTCCTTTAAAACAAAACCAAAAACAATATGCAATAGATAATAGTATCAAAGACAAAGATATGCTCTTTTATTTTAAACCATAACCTGGCAATGTTTATTAGAAAAAAAAAAAGAAATCACTCTGAACTTTCGGCGTTCCACGTGTCGTTTTGATGAATGTGCTCCGTCTTTTTTATAGAATTTTATAATTGTGTCTGGACTAAAAACGAAAGTATTATACTTTTTTATATTCCTTGTAATATAGTGAACACGTAGATATATAATTTGTGGTATAAAAAGTAAAAAGTAAATTGCCAAAAGTGCTTCAAAATCTGGAAGGCCCATTATGGCGGCTGGGTCATAAATGCGTTATTTTTCATATTCTCATTTATTTTTAGTGTAAAATGTAAGTAAAAATAGTTTTCTTATATATTTCAAATAACTTGACGTTGTATTTATTTCAAATTCACACATAATTATTTTTGAAATATTGTTCTAAATGTCACACAGATAAAATATTATTATAGTTTTTTTTATATTTCAATATTTTGGTATGAGTAACGTAATGGAAACATATAAAACATAAAAATATACATATTTTCAAACATTTTCATATAAATTTCTCCAAAAACAAAAGTGTAGAATTCAAATTAGTAGTAATTTTGTCACTAAAATTGAAGTATATGGTACTACTATGCTATACAGGGTAATTTATGTATTTTATTACAATTTCTAGCAACCAAAAATAATTTTATTCGATAGTTTATACATTCAACAAGAAATCCTGTAAGTTTTATCCATAAATATTGTCTCAAAGTGAAAATATAGCAAAATTTGCAATATAGCAAAAAATTTGCTAATTTGCAAATTTTCCCGCCATTACGGTCCCGAGCGAACGGGAGTATAACATGTCGCGCGCTGTCAGAGCGAAAGGGTTAAACCACATTAAATAAATGATTATTTAATTATATTTTGTTTCATTATCTTTATTCTATTTCACATGAAATTATTAGTAAGTTTGATTAGATTTAAACTAATTTTTCCCTGTAAATTTACATTGATAATTTTAATTGCTCAGGTTATGTGCCCTATGCTGAAATAGTGGATATAAGAAGAATTTAACCAAAACATCAGGTAAAAGCATGCTCAATAAATGCTAAATTCTGATGTAATATGATGTTAGAAAAACACTAAACTTACATACCTATGGTGTAATATGGTGCTGATGAGTCAAAATCATTAGATAATGGTTTGAATTGTGGAGGTAATAAGGCCACAACCTTTTCATCGACTGCAGTTGTCTTAGGGCAAAATGTTCCATATCCTGTCTTGTACAGCTCGGACTGAAACTAAAATTTAAGGTTTTACATCACATACCTGTCGGATACCATTGCATAACTTTATATTAGAATAAATTATTATTGTAAATACTCCAAGGCAATAACTGTGCCCATGAAATAGGTCGTGGAATATAATGATGTATAATATTAGTACACTATAAAGTAATACTACAGCTTGTACAGTAAAGTTCCTTCGCACTTTGTATAATAAAAAAGTTTATTAGTTCAAACAAAAATAAGTAGGATATGACCTACCTTATCATCGCTTATATTTTTTCTAGCTTTTTTTTAATTGTCATATAACGCATGCAATTGTTTTTCTGTTCTGATTCCCGTTTCAGAAAGAGCATTATATTTATTTGTCAACGCCATCCAAGCTTGCTTCTTGGCCTCAACAGTAGTCCCGTCCGTCTTTTTGTTGTCAATTGTAGCCACAAATTCTTTGGCTACTTCAATTAGAAGCATCTTCTCTCTTTTCGTAAAATTTCTACTACGTTTGCTAGACTCCATAATGTTTATTTTAAAAAATAAAACCACTAAACTTAAAATCGGAAAGAGAAAAAACAAACCACGCGCAAAATAAAAGCAATGAGTATGACGTTTTCTTTTAAACAATTTGACAGTACAATGATGTCGTCCATAGAGTCTGATAAATATTGAATTATCTTAATTTGTTGCGAAAACAGTGTATATTCACTTATTTAGCCTCAAAAAATAATATTTTATGAATAATACTAGTACAAATGAAGAATTGAAATTAAAAAAAAAAACAATTTTAGACTCGATGTCTTCGATGAGTCGAAAAAGACCCATCTAGTGGCAAATTATGGAACTTGTTATTGGTTTCATAGTTGTTGAACGGTTGGTTTGGTAATGGTATTCAGAAACGCAATGACTGTTAACCGACTGATATCTTATAGATAACTTTATTGAATCAATAGCTAATGGAAATATAACTGGGAACTTCAGAAACCGGACATTAGAAGGTCTCTTTTTTCCAGGATTTCTTTGCTCTTTTGGAGCCCAAAAATGTTAATTATGGTAATTTGTAATACCGTCTTGATCGAACTTCGACTCATCAGTCCACAATATTTTTCTAAAAAACATTGGATCTTCTGCATCTGCGTTCAACATAAATCTACAAAAATCCAATCTTCTAACTGGATCTCCTTCTTCCATCACATGCACTGGTGTGTAGTGGTACGGATAAAGCCCCGCAGTATGCACAGTAGACCAGACCTTCCACTGCGATACACCTAAGCGACGAGCAACTATGTTCGTGGAAGTGGTTGGATCTTCTTGAAATTTACTCAAAATTTCTTCATCTTCCGCACACGGTATACGGGGTATGCCATGTGGCCTGACAGCATCACGTTGTTCCCTTTGAACATTTCCAGTCCCTCGTACTCTACGATACACTGCACTAAACACTGTGACATGGGGTGGTCGGTGATTAGGGTAGCGCTGTAGGTATTCACGGCAAGCAGCTGCAACGTCACCGTCACAATATTCATAGAGATAAAAGATATCTGCGTATTCCTCGTTGGAAAATGATTGCCTTGCATGATCTCCACGTCTTGGTGGTTCCGCCGCCATAAAACTTTGAAACTCAACTTCTTTAAGTGTAACAGGGAGAGATATGCGCGCGTGTGCACGATGCCTGTAATACTGATGACTGATTGAACAGTTTCTTCTTGTTTAACTTGTTTCTAATTTCACACTTAATGTAAACAATAGCGTAAGTTCAAACGCACAATCTTTTACGAGCACTCCCGCAGCTGTTGATAAGGTTCCGAGAAGCGATTGTTTGGGATTACCCAAAACATTGCTACTCGGAACTTGTCTACCTGACCCCTTTTTTTCAAGTTTTTTCTGTACTATTTAAGTTACAAGCTATATTGATAGAAGATCCTCCACTGCCGGAACTCACCCCCTACGGCCTCCAAACCTATCTCTGTGTCGGAGATGTCATGGTCAAAGGGTAGTCAACTCTATAGTGTTGACTACCCTTTGACCATGATCTTTTTCGCACGTTCTTGTCATAGGTGATCCACTTTACATCACCAGTGATCAATTTTTCAAAAATGGTTCAAGGTCATTACGTTTCCACTACTTAGACTACGGACTTCCACTTGGCACGATCCTGACATACCTCACTCGCCTCCTTTACATCCATATATCTGCGCATACACACTCGTCGGTTAAGGGTACTCCTAATGTGGCCCATTTTCAAAATATCGTCAATTTGGTCCGTGAACTTTCTTTTCTTACTTACGTTCCTACCCGAATCTGCCATTCACAATATAAATTTGCTTTGTCACTCTTCCCTCGTTCACGCATTTTTCTTCCAACATCATCTTGCACACCACATTTTTCTCTTAACACACAATTTCTCACGCTGTCATTCAGATTAAGCCCTAGCATATTCTTAAAAGACGGAATTTCTAAAGCACTTATTCTACTTTCGTGTTTCTTCTGCCACACCCAACTTTCACTGCCATACATTAAAGTAGGGGTTAACACAGCATTATGAATTACAATACGTGCCTTTTTTGACACATTATTATCCTTCATAATAGAGTGTTCATTCACTCTATTCCCTGCATTCACTCGTCGATCTATATCCTTGTTGTGTAAATTTATTTTATTTATCTCAGGAGATGGAAAATAGCAAGCAAAATATATCATCATCATCATCATTACAGCCCTTCACAAGTCCACTGCTGATCATAGGCCTCCCCCAAATAATGCCCACGGTCCTGAGCCACCTGCGTCCATCGACTTGCATGTCTTACCAGATAGTTACACTACGCCTACCGGTACGAGGCTACCACTCGAGAACCTTTCTTCCCCATCGGTTATCGGTTCTTCGAGCTATATGGCCGGCCATTGCCACTTCATCTTACTAATCCGTTGGGCTATGTCGGTTACTCTGGTTTTACTGCGGATATGCTCATTTCTGAGTTTATCACGCAGAGAAACCCCGAGCATATCTCGCTGAGCGACCTTGAGCGTCCTCATACGGCCAGCAGTGAAGAATCACGTCGCAGATCCGTTAGTCATCACTGGCAACACGCACTGGTTTTACAATTTAGTTTTCAGAGTTTGAGGTATACCTGACGAAGAGGACGATATATATATATATATAAAAAAAAATATATATATATATATATAGACAAAAAGTACTACGGTAAGGGATTACATGCGGTATGTATGTGCGGCAGATGATATCTAACAATACATTCAAAAATTCGTCACCATCATTATAGTCCTTCAGAAATTCACTGCTAAGCAAAGGCTTCCCTCAAGAAATACTACAAACCAACGGTTCCGTAGTTACCTGTATCATCAACATAATTTATTTATACTATTAATAATTATATTACACACGCCAAAATGGCTATCTGCTTATGACGTGAAATACATAAATTCACTGCGGGAATTGCATATCATTTGTTTCCTCCACTGGGCTATTACGCTCGTGGGTGTACGCGCATTACGGTTTGAATGTCTGTGCACAAAAGCGACGAGCTCGTGATTTCTCGTCATCTTCTAAGGGATGTTTTACACTCTTTTCATTACAAACGTGTGTCAATGAAATGGTGTAACAGTGAACCTACGAAAAAACTAAGCTGTATATGTAGGATACAGCGGATAATTCTTGTGCACACTTATGTGCGCAAGAATTATCCACTGTATCCTGGTAATTTTGCCTGAGAACCACAGACGACTGTTGGTGACAAAAAAGTGAGGATCGCCTACCGTTCAACGATTCGAAGGTGATACAGGTAAATTTTTTGAACATGTATCTATTATATAGAATCTGCCTGGACCTGAGTTATCATAAAATATCACAAAATATCATTTACATTTATAAATAATAGAGTTTATTAACCGAATAAATACCAATACGTTATGATATTTTATTGTTGATAATTATTACTTGCGTAAGCAAGAAAGTGGATATTCGTTCTCAAACTGTATTATTTTGACAATAACTACTAATGATTTGATGTTTCGTTCATGAGTTGGTAATTCTGTGTTCCTAACATGAAAGCATCTTTTTATCATCTCTATGTCAAAATCATACAAATCCCATTAAGTGTTGTAATTTTGACCCGTTTTTTCTCGGAGAGTACAACATTGATGGTAACACAGTTAGATTTTACTTCTTTTACAACTGTCTTTACAGTATTGAACTATATTTTAGTAGCAGCCGCTGTACGAATTTGTATCTGTTTTAAATTTTGTACACCTTTATTCGTCTTCGTTGACATAAAGATGTACACGCCATAACCGTTTCCCTAGCAGTTTCCCTTTGCAGTTTCGTAGTTTTACTTCGAAGATTGGCAACGATTACAACAAGTAGTAAAATTAAAAATTTGGACAACAGACTTAAATGTAAATAAAATAAGTACATCACCAATTAGAACGTCACCATGACAATGAGAACGTCACCAATTAGAACGCCACCAAATACAGCTGAATTGAGAACTTTCTCCTTTTTTTAAATATGATTGAAAAACAAAACAAAAGAAATTCCACACAGACCTGCACTCGTCTATGCTACGAATTCAAGCGGTCGTGAATGGGATTTGAATAACGGGAGACAACTATTTTTCATGCAAAACGTATAAAGCGGGCGTACTGCGCTTTATACGCCCGCTTACTCTGATGTCAGGTCCCTTTCCTCCATCTTATGATATACATATAAGTATAATCTCCACATCTGCATCTATATCATAAATTGTCTTCTGTGCAAGTTAAGCCACGTGGTGGGTTAGGACTGATCGTTCGTGGCACACATTGTTTTTTTTTATTTTTTTTTTTTTAGAAGTGGGGGCAAACGAGCATGTGGGTCAACTGATGTTAAGTGACTACCGCCGCCCATGATCACCCGCAACACCAGGGGAATTGCAGGTGCGTTGCCGGCCCTTTAGAAAGGAGTAAGCTCTTTTCTTGAAGGTCCCCAGGTCGTATCGGTCCGGAAAAATCACCGGTGGTAAATTAATCACCGGTGGTAACTTAAATATTAAGTAAATAATTTCGTTACTAATTAGCTCATAAATTGAAAAGCATTCTTACTTTCATATTGCATGTATTCAAAATTGGGACGAAATTCAGGTAACTGTGAGTAGATATTTGAGGTAAACCAGGTGCTACGTCCTTCTCGTTTACTAACTGCCTCGCAGCAAAACAGCAGTTGTCTTCGCTGTGTAATGGCCTCTTCAAAAGTGTAGATATTACTTTCGTTTGCTGTTCGCAGTCGTACATCTCATTTATATTGTAATTAATTATATCGCCATTCAACCATCCTTCAGTTGGCACTGATTTTACTCCAGCTGCGAATACCATTAACCAATACTTTGCATATAAAGGTACTTCCAGTAATTTATGAAAGCAAATCTGATAGATTTCCGAAAATTGTCCTTTGATATCTAAGTATTCCAATTTTAATAATTTCTGTGTCATTATTATTCGCACATATTTCTCCAGTTTTAAAGGTTGCTGGTTGCATTCTTTCCACACATTTTATTTTTGAAAATTCTGCAATATCTTCATTTATTTTAAAAACTTTATCTTTTAAACATGTGGCCTTAATATCAGTTCCTGGAAATTTGTTAAATCCTCCAGAGCACACAAACTGCGCACTTATATCTATTGGTATTGCTAAGTGTCCATCTTTATCAAATCAGTATCAAATATCAAAATCAGGTAAACTTAAGTCATTGTCTAACACAAGTGGATGATAGGTGTCAAAATCTTTTGCAATATCTAACAAACAATCTGAAAAATATAAAATATTATTTTAAAAGGCGTTGCATGTTCTATTATGCGGTCAAAAGTCGAACTTATATTTAAGCTCAAAAGTAACCATTGGCTTGAACACTAAACTTCTTCTCAATTGTCCCGAACTCATTTTCAGCAACACATGTATATTCTCCTATGTTGCTAACTTTATTATCAAAACTATATGTCATATCATTCTCAGAAAGTTTCTTTTTGTTAAACCACCACGTTATCTGTGGAAGACCATTGTATTTTATATTAAGTTGTTCATCTATTAGCATTTTTTTAATCTTTATTGTTAACAGCTTAAATAAATAGGGTAACAAAGGGCGAACCTAATACCTTTCGACATTCTGTGTCTCTCAACCCGTGGAGTAATGAGATTTTGTGACAGGTGAAATTATACAGAATTACTTTCAATGACTAGCCAAATTTAATAAATAAGTTCTGTTACAAGCTAGGGGTTCGTGACAACAAAAACTGCCGATTGAATTACCAAAATTGACACTTTTTTGACCGAACACCAATTACTCGTACCACTAGGCATTAGTTATGACGCGCAACAGTTCAAAATATATATACTGATATGCACTTTTACCAGTTTTAAAAAATACGCGTAAATAAGGTTTCTTCGTTAGGTTTATCTGAAATTATCCGAAATTGAATGTGATTTATGTTCCACAACTAAAGCGTACCTCGTACAGATACGAGCGCGCGTATGCTCGTATGTGTACGAGGTAATGCACGGAACTTTTAGCTACTATTTACTTCCATAATGAACCAATCGATGTTATGATCCCAATTTTTTCTTTATGCTTTATACGGGCTTAGGTACGTCATAATAGATAAAATTAAAAAAAAATTCTTTTTAACGTTGTTTAACGCACTTCTCAAATAAAATATAATTTTTACTCCCACACTAAAGATAGTTCAAAATACAAGCTTAGACTACAGGGCGAGGGAAACAGGTAAAGGATATATGTAAATAATTACTTATAGATAAGATAGTTGAGTTAAGAAGCCGATGATAGTTTGATGCGATTTTAATAATTACTCAGACGGCGTGTGCGTAGCATCTAGCATTAAGGGCGCTTAAAAACGGACTGGTCAGTTAAAATTGGGTATTAATTTTATTTAATAAGTGTAAACTGTTTATACTGAATAAGAGAATGGATGCTTATTACGCAATCAATCCATAATATCCCCACAATTTTTTACATACGTATATAATAGTGCAAAGATAATAATACTTCTGGAAAATTAGCTCTCGTTGTGTCAATCAATCATTATGAAAAATAATTAAAAAAATCATTATAAATAAAATGTGCCTATATATTGAAGGTTTGTAATCCCTGTTCAAACGACCGAAAGGTCATTGTCCGTTTTTCTCAATCGATTTGGCACATACTACAGGTCGTACGTTTTTTAAATATTGCTATCTAAGGTGCACTTCCACTTCATCGGTATTTTTACTAAAACTCGAAGAGAGATCGAAAATTAAGCATTTTGTTGGTTTGGCTATTTTTATCAGAACCATAATTGTTTCTACTCTTTAAATAGACAATAGCTTTGGCTGTTACACATCGATTTTATTCTAAATTCGTTAAATATGAAAAGAGGTCAGATGAAATTTATTCAATATAAAAATCCTTATTCTAATGCATTTGGTTATAATACCACGTGTACAAAATGCACAGAAAAAGATTGAAAGAATATATAGTTTTCATTATCCTACAATCAAAATATTATAATTTAAAAAATATGTTTATAATTCCCGTGGATATAGATCTGACAAGTTAATTTAGTTTGTTTTATTTACTTATTAATTAATTAATTATTATATTATACAGCATTACTTTATGAATTAATTAATTAACAAGGTAATGTTGACCATTTTGGATTTTCTTTCAAAACCACCCTATCCACAACGAGAGCTAATTTTCCAGAAGTATTATTATCTTTGCACTATTATATACGTATGTAAAAAATTGTGGGGATATTATGGATTGATTGCGTAATAAGCATCCATTCTCTTATTCAGTATAAACAGTTTACACTTATTAAATAAAATTAATACCCAATTTTAACTGACCAGTCCGTTTTTAAGCGCCCTTAATGCTAGATGCTACGCACACGCCGTCTGAGTAATTATTAAAATCGCATCAAACTATCATCGGCTTCTTAACTCAACTATCTTATCTATAAGTAATTATTTACATATATCCTTTACCTGTTTCCCTCGCCCTGTAGTCTAAGCTTGTATTTTGAACTATCTTTAGTTTTTCAGATTGTGTTCGTGATATCATGAACGTGTTCGGAATATAACGCTACATCTCCTGAATATCAAGTTTATGAGAAGTTAGCCGAATCTACATCAGGCCACATTTTTAGTGTCGGAAAGAGTCAAGTGGAACAGGTATTAACTTAGTAATACGACTTAGATTTTTAAATTAAAAATTGGAAAACTGGTTACGCAATAATACAAATTATAATAATGTAATAATAATAATAAACTTTTTTTGACATAAAATATTACAATAAATATTTCAGTGAATCCATAGGCTCCTAAACTAGTGTAAAACTGTGTTTCAGGAGCCAGTGGCTTCTCCCATAACATTGCATTATTAATTTATACCATAAGATAAGGTACATTATAAGTTATTCAGCAGAACTACTTAAATCAAGAAAACAAAAATTAGTAAAGAACGGGCTACTCACTAGCGCATATCTGTTATGTATATAGTTGTATATTAATGTGTGCGTGCGTGTGTGTTTGTGTGTGTGTGTGTGTGTGTGTGTGTGTGTGTGTGTGTTGTGTCAGTAATAAAAACCAGTTAACATGTTTTCTACATCGTCATAATCAAGGTTTTTAAGCCATAAAAATATACTTCTTAATAACATTATTATTGCACTTTTTTACATTATACTCCTTATTCAGTCTGTTATATAGGTGTGGAACAATAAAATCAAACTGCTTCTGGGCGTATCTTGTTTTTACTTTGGGAATAGGACAACGTTGAATAAAACTATTATTTACGGATTTTATCGCGTTTAATTACTTTAATTTATTTTTTACGAAAGTCTACGCCATTATCACAAAAAAAATTTCCTTACTTGCCTAAATCATCTTCGAGGCTTGACCGTTGTCCTATTAATGCTTTCTTAAATTTACGCGAACACTACACATTGAATAAAACTATTATTTACGGATTTTATCGCGTTTAATTACTTTAATTTATTTTTATTATTATCCCGACGTTTCGGGTGCTTTACAGCACCCATGGTCACGGGGGGGACCCCCCGTGACCATGGGCGCTGTAAAAAACGAAACGTCGGGATAATAATAAAAATAAATTAAAGTAATTAAACGCGATAAAATCCGTAAATAATAGTTTTATTCAATGTGTAGTGTTCGCGTAAATTTAAGAAAGCATTAATAGGACAACGGTCAAGCCTCGAAGATGATTTAGGCAAGTAAGGAAAATTTTTTTGTGATAATGGCGTAGACTTTCGTAAATAAATAATTTTCTAATACTAAGAACATTGGCTTTGTCATAGACAGCTGTTGTAGGATGTCTGAAGGGTAAGGAGAATAACACTTTCAGTACTGCACGTTGTGCGCGTTCTGCAGTGATCAAGTAGGATTTTGCTGCAGTGCCCCAAGCACAGATACAATACCTAATAATGCATTCACCAAGGGCTTTATAGGTTTGTAATGCTAATTTGTAGTCAACAACTGTTCTTAGAGTTTTAAAAACATAGATGAGTTTTCTCAATCTTGTAGACAATAACATTATATGCATTTTCCAATTTATTTTATCATCAATTTCAACCCCAAGGTACTTTATTGAATCTACACGCAACAAAAAGGAACAGTTACACTGGTCAGGTCGACTACTACGATTGCATGGATATGTATGAATTTTAATTCTAACATCGGCATCAGGTCCTCCTGATGTTGTCTTGCTATAGCACATGAACTTCGTTTTGTTGATATTAAGGGATAAAAGGTTATTTTCTAACCATTGCGTTACTATAGAGAGACACAAAACAAAAAAAGTCTTCCGCCAGGTCTGTCACTTCTTGCCAATTTTTATCATGGACGAGTAAGACAGTATCATCTGCAAACATGAGCAAGTCAAGATTAGGAAAATTAATTTTGCACAGATCATTTATATATAAGAGGAAGAGAGGAGGCCCTAGTACACTGCCCTGTGGAACGCCGTAGGTGCATCCTGCACTATCACTCTCATGACCTTCTACCCGTACACGTTGTGATCTTCCGACTAGATAATCTGCGAACCAGTCACGAGCTATCCCCCTGATCCCCATATTCTCCAACTTGGCCAAAACGATTGGAACCGAAACGGTATCGAAAGCCTTTTGGAGGTCTAAAAAGACACCCATGCACTTGTATCCACCATCGAGGTATGTAGAGATTTTTCTAGTTAGCGTTAGAACTGCGTCTTCGGTTGATTTACCTTCTCTGAATCCAAATTGATTTTCACTCAGTAGATTATTAAACTCAAGATATCGCATGAGCCTCTTTTTTAACCAATTTTTTCAACACCTTAGACAGAGTTGAAAGAATAGAGATAGGTCTATAATTTGTAGGACTATGGGGGTCACCTGCTTTATAAATAGGACACACAATAGCTTTTTTGAAAGCTGCTGGAAAAATGCCTGTTTCAAGACTCAAATTACATATATGTGTTATAGGTTCAGCGAGGAATATTATAAATGTCTTTAGTAATTTAGGTGTGATATTATCCCAGCCAGGAGCACTGTGCGATTTGAGTCCGAGTACAATGTTCCTGACCTCCACGGGATCAGTTGGTGTAAGGGACATAGAGCCAACTGGTGGGTTGTTTTATTTATCAATAACGCAAGTTCACGATCAGAGGTATTCATCTTCTGTAGGGTATCTTTTGTAAGTATTTCACCGACAGAGATGAAAAATAAATTTACTTCATTCAGCGACTGTGTAGGATGGTTGCCTATATTTAGTAAAGTATTAGAAGGCCTCTTTGCGACATTTAAATAACACACTTCTTATATTATCTTCCACGTTCCTTTTGTATTTCCTTGATTTTTCATTAATTTATTTCTATAATATTCTTTTTTCAGATTTTTAATAATTTTGTTACACATGTTTCTATATTTTATATACTTAACCTTTAGTTCTTCATTATCTGGTAACTTTTTAGTTTTCATATGTAGATTATCTCTTTTTCTTATAGATCTTACCACTCCTCTTGTTATCCATGGTTTGAGAGGTTGGTGCTTTTTAGTAATAGTTTTGATTTGCGAGTTCTGTTTAACCAATGAATAAAGTTTATTTGTGAAAATCTTAGTGGCTGAATTTATGTTACTAATATGTAGAACATCATGCCAGTTTTCTCCCAGCAGTATTTCTTTGATCCTTTCATAATTAACGGTTATTTCTTATATTTTAATATATCTTTACTAACACCAGCATTGTTTATATAAAGAATTATAGGTGAATGATCAGTTATTTGCTGTTCAAAAACAATAGTTTTCCAAGAGTTATAAATTTTGACCATAAAATGATCAATGCAGGTATTGACTCTAGTAGTACTAAGGAACTGAGGTGTTCAATATGCTGATGTCATAGTTAATCGGTATTAATTTTGGTTCGATCTACGCAAAATCAACTTACAGTATTTTGAAGTCTTGTAGTGGTATGCTTGGATATATTTTACTAAATTTTATTAGGAAGCAGATAACAGCTTTCTGCCATCTTTTCTATTGAAATTTGGATGTTTTTTAGACAACCTTAACTCCGGAAACACTATTTCTGGAGGCAAATAATTAAAATAATTCTTTAACTCTCATTACATAGTCAATCAAAATCCTAATAATTATTAGACGTACTAAATATAGGAAAAATGAGCCGAATTAACTGATATTTTAATAACGAATCTCAATACGAACTATTACAGTTAGCTACAGTGGAGAAATCTTTTATTTTTGATAGCACAAGATATCTGTGTCAATAATCACCAGCGAGCCCCAGCAAGTCGAGCTTGTATTACACAACAACAAGCTACGGTTCCCGTACCTACATTACAGTGACCGAGTGATATGTTATATGTCAGAGGCGTCCAAAACAAAATTGGCTACAACTTTAAGTAAACTTTGATCAAAACACTACAAGTCGCCGAAGAAGATCAGTTCATTTTCACAATCTATTCAACCAAGTGTAACATCGCTCTACATCTACAATATATAGATGCGTACAATCTTGATTGTGAATGTGGTCTCTTTTTTTCAAAAAAAAACAATGTGCTGGCTTTACTTGACAACTATCTTCGGGACGTAAGCAGCAGCAGACATACCCCTTAAGGCGGTATTCTGTGTCCTTTGTTATTTTCAGTATTTATTAATAGTATCACCTACAACACTCAGTTCGCGTATCATCTATGTGCCGATGACCTACAGTTGTCCGGACAGGCGAATGTCGATTGTGTGTTCG
Organism: Parnassius apollo; assembly: GCA_907164705.1. Lineage (NCBI taxonomy): Eukaryota > Metazoa > Arthropoda > Insecta > Lepidoptera > Papilionidae > Parnassius > Parnassius apollo. Next base: position 10,980,306 of record CAJQZP010001558.1, on the reverse strand, counting down.
CTGCGGTGGATATGGTCTACAAGGAAAACATATTACGTCTGGTCTGACAGGTTTGGTTTAACTGTTAATCCATCCAATGTCAGGCAATGATAGTAGGTATCCATGGTATTCATGACAGAAACCTACGTCCTTCTAATAACCTTTTACTAAAGTGTCTCTCTCATAAATCTGGCTTCCTGCATTCTTCTTTCACTGTACAGTCTATACTCCTCTGGAACGCTCTTGAAACTTGAAAGGTTATCAATTGTTATGCCTTCAACAAGAAAGTTCGCGAACATTATTTAAATAAACTAGTAGAATAATCTCATTAGTAGTATTTATGAAATGTTAAATTATATAACGTATGTAATTTATTTAATTTATATGTATATAATTTATTTATATAGGAAGTCGTAGAATACAGGTGGCTCAGAACCGTGCTTTGTGAAGGGCTGTAATGATGATGATGATGAATTTTATGTGGCTGTGTATATTTTTTGTTTAATATTTATACATTAGGTCTTTAGCTGTGAATTTTTTTTATTGCTGTTTTTTATGAACTAAGGTAACGAATATTTTGCTTTATATTTTATTTCTATTAATCAAAGTAATTACCCATATAGTCGGTGTGTCTTTGCCAACGCAGTGGTGATTTACTGATGCCCTGCTTTAAAAAATCAGCTGGACGAGAGGCAAATAATTCTTCAATAACCTTTCGTACTGCTTCTCGGGTATTGAATTTTTTTTTTCCGCCAAAAAGTTGCCGTCGCTACGGGAATTGTGCAGCAAGTCAACCTGTTCAAGGTCACTCCAGCCATTATATTAGATTTTATAAACCCCCAACCCTTGTAATAGAACACCGTTCCCTACCAAGTTTGATTCACGAGAACATTGAATAAAATAAAAACATCTAAATTTCAATACAGAAGATGACTGGGTATTTCCATCTACTTGGGGTCCTATAACTAATAAAATTAAAATTCAAGCATTCCACTGTAAGACTACAATATATAGTAAGCGAGTTAAAAATAATTCAAATTTAACCTGATGAAATCCGTAAAGTTTGTTTAATACAATGTGTCATTCTCGTGTAAATAGGTCCTGTGAGATATACTTTTTTTAATTTCAGGGAGAAAATCTTATTTGTCTATTAAACTTATAACTAAAGGAGAAAAAATAAAACCACAAAAAGTACAATTGTTGGATATTGAAAGTAATATTATTTTAGAAGAGCCTCTGAGGATTGTTGATACTGAAGATCTTTCATTCTGATGGTAAGGAAAATTGATTCAAACATTTGTCATTGCCTTATATCACTGCATAAAGTATTAAAAATAATTTCGATTTAAAACACAAACTCTTGCCAATTTACGAGTTAAATGGAATTTAAGAGATTGTAAAGCGCGAGGCACGTGAAGGTATTTTCAAAACTGCTATCTGTTGATCGAGCAAGTAGATGAGTTTGTATATTTGGGCTGCGTATTTAGCAGGGATGGGAGATATGATAAGGATATAGAACGACGAGTGAATGCGGGAAATAGAGTAAATGGGGCCCTGCACTCTATTGTGAAGAGTTAAAATGTGTCAAAAAAGGCACATATGGCAATTCACAATGTTGTGTTGGTCCCTACTTTGACGAATGGTAGTGAAAGTTGGGTGTGGCAGAAGAAGCACTAGAGTAGAATCAACGCAGTAGAAATGCGGTCGTTAAGGAGTATGTTAGGGCTGAATCTGAACGACAGGGTAAGAAAAAAGAATTATTTTAATTTTTTGCCTCCAGAAATAGTGTTTCCGGAGTTAAGGTTGTCTAAAAACATCCAAATTTCAATAGAAAAGATGGCTGAAAGCTGTCATCTGCTTCCTAATAAAATTTAGTAAAATATATCCAAGCATACCACTACAAGACTTCAAAATACTGTAAGTTGATTTTGCGTAGATCGAACCAAAATTAATACCGATTAACTATGACATCAGCATGTTGAACACCTCAGTTCCCCATAACATGGGTATTGTGTAGCACCGGAAAGGTCCGGAATTAAAAATTAAAAATAATTTAAATTAAACACGAAAGAACTTTATATTTAGTTTTATTAAAATGTATCTCTTACATTATTCCGCGATCACTACGATCATGTGGAATCTAATAGCACAAAACATTTTGGTTTCGGTAACGGATATGAACAAAAAGGGAAAATTTATATTACCTGGGATAGGCTGATTTGTTGTATCGTTTCTTGAAGAGGGCTTAATGGTGGAGAATCCATATTGAAAATCAACATTTGTTGTACAAAGCACCGTCACTGCTGTATCACTTAAACTTCCTACTTCGACACTATGAACACCTGGTTTTGGATCTACTACATTGACAACCTAAAAGTTAAAGACCATATTTTTAATATTAAGTCAACGGTAAAATATTTTTTACCAAGATAAGTTAATAAATTAAGTAGTATTACGGAAAGACCTGTTAATGACGGTACAGAACTACAGAATCGCATACGATTTTACGTCGTTAATTAAAATACATTCTTACACACTCTCAGTATGCTGCTTACAATTCTACCGGTCTCCTTAAATATGGAAACAAATAATTTCCCGGTTAAATAAGGATATTTACCATAGTTGTCACTCTGGCAAATAGGTGGGCAACTGCAGTATTTTATTTTCAAATTGTTATTAGGAATACGCTGCTGTTTGTTTCCCTCTATCGCTCTTACGACACCTACGGAACGATGTGGGGTAATGGATATGCTACCACTACCCGGTCCAAGTAAAAATTGGCATAATATGTATAATAACTCTCTCTGAATTTTGCGTAGTTATATATATGCTGTATAAATATGTTTAATACAAAATTAATTACGCTAAAATAATTTAAAACAATAATTTTCTCTATACAACGACAAGGCATTTAAAAACATTTAATATATTAATGAAAATAAATGTGTATCAACTAATTTTATATAATTTTATTCAGCTTATATCTTCAGCAGATCAGAGAATAAAGATTCTATTAAGCTTATTTTAAATATTTTATCTTATTATATAATAACTTACTTTAAATCACGGTACCTGTAACGAAATATTGATCTGTGACATGGTCATGCACTGATGGCCGTATGAAGAAGCTTTTGTAAGTTCGCTCAACGAGTTTTATTTTTGTAATGAACATCCCCATAAAGTAAAGAGGAAGTAACCGAAATATACCAACGGTATATAAGTTGAACGTGACAATGTGTCCTTTATAAAGCTGCAAAAATCGACAATTGTACAGACATATTAAATTTATAAAATGCATGTTAAGCGACAATTACGCATCGGGAGGAAGAAGTCATGTAAACTTTTCTGTACAACAAAACGTTACGATTTAAGATTATAGGACACTAAACTTGGATTAAGTATATCATTTTGCAAGAATCAGTTTCTGGAGTAACTTAATCGACGTTGATGGCGCCATTTCTAAAAAGCAGGCAAATGAAAGAATTCATTGGGAAGATCGGCAAGATTGAGTGAGTGGCACTGAACTGGTACTTACTTGGGTTTAAATATTATACATTTTTATAGCATTGGGTGATAAACGAGCACACAGTCTGCCTGATGGTAAATGGATGCTGTGACCCATAGCCATCCACATTTATCCTCAACCAAGGATCAAAGTGCAGATGCGTTGTCACCCCTGAGGCTTAGATGGAATGCCTCGATTCCAGTAAAAGGGGTCTACGGTTCTCTACACTCACCATACGAAACAAAGCAGCATTACGCTGCTATTTTACGCTAGTATTCTGTGAGTGTGTGATCCTGTCCCGGTTGAGCCGACTTATTTGTGCTACAACTACAATATACCTGCAGCATGGCTCTACCACGTAAAACACCCATGTAAAGGATCATTATTACGAAGATTTTATCTGGAGTTACATGCATTCACTATAAACTTTTTAAAACGGTTATAAGGTCAATCTTTCTATTTTCTTATTATTGTATGTCTTAGTAAATTGTGTTTTTCATGGGTTAGTAAATGTTGTAAGTTACAACTCTGTGGCTTGGAGAGTGTAATGTATACAATACTTTGTAAATGCACCAATAGGTTATGTCATGAGTTTGTCTTTTTAACCTGTCATCTGTTACTGCACAGTAATAATTTGTATTATTGCGTAACCAGTTTTCCGAGTTTGATTTAAAAATCTAAGTCGTATTACTAAGTTAATACCTGTTCCACTTGACTCTTTCCGACACTAAAAATGTGGCCTGATGTAGCTTCAGCTAACTTCTCACAAACTTGATATTCAGGAGATGTAGCGTTATATTCCGAACACGTTCATGATATCACGAACACAATCTGAAAAATTTGAATTAAAAATCTTAGCCCTATCTCGGTGAGCTCCTTTTTTAATTCCATTCTTCATAATGTACACTAGGAATTATCATTATAATTACCACAAAATTAAACATATATCCTCATAAAATGAGACTCAAAGACGAGCCCAATGTGTATTTGATATGTTTCTATACAGTAGCCCATCTAGAAACGCACCACAAACTTCCATGAAAGTTGTCCATAGGTACATAGTCACTCCTGACACTAGACAGATAGCCTTAATTCCATCTAGTTATTCAAATGAATCTTATTATAATCTGTACACTGCTGCTAGCGTCAGATAGAAATAGCAGTATAAAGTAATAATCGAAGTAATTATATATATATATATATATATTTTTTATTTTTTTATTTTTTTTTAACCAAATATATGTTGCAGAAGTGAATGGAAGAGTCCTAGGCGAAAGTTTGTCGATCAAATTGGCGATATATTAAAAATGGGCCAAATTAAGAGTACCCTTAACCAACGAGCATGTATACGTAGGTATATTGATGTGAAGGAGGCGAGAGAGGTATGTCAGGATCGTTCTAAATGGAAGTCTCTGCCTACCCCACTGGATGACAGGCGGAAATGTTTATGTTTATATTATGTAAGTATATATCTGTATTTTCTCGTAGTAAATATTTAACACATTAAGTTTGTATTACAAGTATAAGGAGACCGCTTCATAATATGTTTCACTGATATGTGAGCAAATCGTTTTTTTTTTTAAATTAAGGATAGCAATAGAAATACTAAAATCCATGTGCCGTTTATTCAAGAGTGCACTGGTATTAAATTTTGTAACATGCATGCCTTTTTGGATACATTTTGACTTCCCACTACAGGGTTAAGATCCCCATTTACTTTGTGTCCTGCGTTCAGATAAAACACTAGAATTTAAATTTCACAAAGATAAAGATACATTTATTGCATAACTGTGTACAATATGATCTTAGTACAAAAACATATAGTTTTAGGCTCAACAGTTTACCCATTTCGGATATGCAACAATTAAAAAAAATTAAATTTACTACTTATTAACATTAATTTTATTAAAAAACTCATTGAGATTGTAAAAAACATTTTCAATTAACAATTTCTTCAGATTTAACTACCTCAACCATTTTTTTAGATTCATTCTCGATAACAGTTACTTGCATTATATTATTTAAATAATTTTCTATTAATTCGAGTGATAGTCCTCATATTCCTATGCCTTCTAATTTATTTAACAAAATATCGTATTTTACACAGTAAAACGCTTTTGACATATCAATAAAAAGAGTAGAACATTGTTTTTTATCATTGATTTTATGCCATATGCTATTAAATAGTTTATATATTGCCAGAAATGTAGTTTTATTCTTTTGAAATCCGTATTAATTTTTATTTTGAATATTATTAATATCCAAAAACTTTGTGATTCTGATATATATTACTTTTTCACAGTAACAATTGTGCGCAAAGATACGATAGATCGCGATGTATTTAAGAAGTCATTAAAGTCAATAATAGTTCACGGTGGTGGCGACTGTCCGGAGTTAGCGATGTCTGGAATAGAATTAGCACTTAAAGCAAGTCGCCTTGGTTCCTATGTATACGTTTTCACAGATGCTGTTGCAAATGATTACGCTAAGTTTGAGAAAGTAAAAAAAAATAGCGATAGAAAAAGAGATGCAGGTAAATAACGTGTAGATTTTCTTTGTACGGTAGAAAATTTTATTGCAGATAAATATTATGTCATAAAAATATGTCAGAATTTCCCCGCCACGTGGATAGATTACATAAAGGCATTCATAACCGCCAAAGAGGGTTTTCAAACTATAAAAGGTTAAATGCATACTTGGATACTAATTTCGACAAAGTTTAGAACTGCTATAACTACGAGTAAATAAATATTTAAGTTACTACAGGGGCAGTGGATTTCGATCCTTAGTCATTTTAGCGAGTGAATAACTGCTGCTGGATAAGGATATAAAGAGGTCCTTCTTGAGTGATTGTTTACGTTCAATCTGGTTTAGCCTCTGTATAAACCCTCTCAGTAGATTACTGGAGGGCTTCGAGGGCGAATTTCAGCTTCATAAGGAAGAGACAAGTGTGACTCATCTTCTTTACACGGATGACCTCAAGTTGTTCGCCTTCAGTCACAACCAATTTATGGAATCATTAAATGTCACGTGTGATTTTAGTATTTCTATTGCTATCCTTAATTAAAAAAAAAAAGATTTGCTCACATATCAGTGAAACATATTATGAAGCGGTCTCCTTATACTTGTAATACAAACTTAATGTGTTAAATATTTACTACGAGAAAATACAGATATATACTTACATAATATAAACATAAACACTTACGCCTGTCATCCAGTGGGGTAGGCAGAGACTTCCATTTAGAACGATCCTGACATACCTCTCTCGCCTCCTTCACATCCATATACCTACGTATACATGCTCGTTGGTTAAGGGTACTCTTAATTTGGCCCATTTTTAATATATCGCCAATTTCGTCGATCAAATCCACTGCCCCTGTAGTAACTTAAATATTTATTTAGTTATAGCAGTTCTAAACTTTGTCGAAATTAGTATCCAAGTATGCATTTAACCTTTTATAGTTTGAAAACCCTCTTTGGCGGTTTATGAATGCCTTTATGTAATCTATTCACGTGGCGGGGAAATTCTGACATATTTTTATGACATAATATTTATCTGCAATAAAATTTTCTACCGTACAAAGAAAATCTACACGTTATTTATCTGCATCTCTTTTTCTATCGCTATTTTTTTTTACTTTCTCAAACTTAGCGTAATCATTTGCAACAGCATCTGTGAAAACGTATACATAGGAACCAGGGCGACTTGCTTTAAGTGCTAATTCTATTCCAGACATCGCTAACTCCGGACAGTCGCCACCATCGTGAACTGTTATTGACTTTAATGACTTCTTAAATACATCGCGATCTATCGTATCTTTGCGCACAATTGTTACTGTGAAAAAGTAATATATATCAGAATCACAAAGTTTTTGGATATTAATAATATTCAAAATAAAAATTAATACGGATTTCAAAAGAATAAAACTACATTTCTGGCAATATATAAACTATTTAATAGCATTTGGCATAAAATCAATGATAAAAAACAATGTTCTACTCTTTTTATTGATATGTCAAAAGCGTTTTACTGTGTAAAATACGATATTTTGTTAAATAAATTAGAAGGCATAGGAATAAGAGGACTATCACTCGAATTAATAGAAAATTATTTAAATAATATAATGCAAGCAACTGTTATCGAGATATATAATGAATCTAAAAAATGGTTTAGGTAGTTAAATCTGAATTTTAAAATGTAATACTGGGTGTACCCCAAGTCAGCATATTAGGGCCACCTCTATTTTTATTATATATTAATGATCTCCCAAACATAATTACATATCTATGCGTAATGTATGCCGATGATGCAACTATATTTATTTTTAATGATGACTTAAATGATTTTGATTATGAAAATGAAATAAACAAAACTTTAAAAACAGTTACTGATTGGCTGCAGTCAATAAACTTAAAAGTAAACCTGACAAAAACCAAACTCGTTCAATTTAGAAATTACAAAAGTGTACCTTATAAATTAAATATAACCGTGAACGATATAGCAGTCAAAGAAGTAATGAACATAAATTTTCTAGGAGTTGAAATAGATCAACATCTAAACTGGAAGGCACATATTGCAAAAATAAACAAAAAGATATCCAGTGCATGTTACGCATTGTCCATCCTGTCAGAGACTACAAATATAAGTGTTACTAGAAATGCCTATTTTGGAAGCGTTTATCCACTTCTAACTTAGGGTATCATATACTGGGGAAACTCTACAGATATACAATCCACATTCGTTCTCCAGAAAAAATGTCTTAGAATATAACATGCGTAGTACCGAATCATTAAGAGATGTTTTCAGAACAAAGGGTTTCCTAACACTGACTTGAATCTTTATCCTAGAATTATGTCTATTTGTTAAAAACAATATGCAATATTTTAATTTGAAATCTGATTCAAAGAAAAACATTCGCAATCAATATAAATATGATATAAGCTTACCTGTTATTAAAAATATGATTTACTATAAAAGTACCTATATTACTGCTATTCGTGTATACCACCAGCTATTAAACAATTAAATGGAAATATGTTTAAAACAAAATTAAAGAAATTGTTAATTGAAAATGTTTTTTACAATCTCAATGAGTTTTTTAATAAAATTAATGTTAATAAGTAGTAAATTTAATTTTTTTTTAATTGTTGCATATCCGAAATGGGTAAACTGTTGAGCCTAAAACTATATGTTTTTGTACTAAGATCATATTGTACACAGTTATGCAATAAATGTATCTTTATCTTTGTGAAATTTAAATTCTAGTGTTTTATCTGAACGCAGGACACAAAGTAAATGGGGATCTTAACCCTGTAGTGGGAAGTCAAAATGTATCCAAAAAGGCATGCATGTTACAAAATTTAATACCAGTGCACTCTTGAATAAACGGCACATGGATTTTTGACAGAATTGCAAACAAAATCATAACATTTGTTTTCTCTTCCTTTGAAGTGATCACCATTATTCTCATCAATCGCAAATAGTCTGCTATTAGACATCAATCTACTGCTCATCGCAGGCATCGTTAGAATTGCTATAAATATTCTGAGTCATATTGCTTATTTTGTTATTTTGCAAATTGTTCTTATCAAATTAACCGATTACATTTATATTTAATGCATGATTGCTTTTAAATAAAGATAAAATATTCGTGCGTGTACATTATAATCATTTAATAATGCAACTTAACCTGTTTAGCAAAAACTTTATTAGACTTTTTTATTAATATTAGTTATACATTTATGATCACTAAAATGAAGTGGCAATAACCAATATACGTAACAAACAACTATACTAGTAAAACAATCATGTGGAATTCTTTATACCTACCAATTGAGTTATTTCATTATCAAGACTAAAACTGTGTGATCAATTAGAGAATCTTTGAAACATTATAGTGGTTGTGGCAAAACAGATATCTTAAATTTAGTATTGTACTCATTCAAATAATTTGTTATTTAACTAACCTGGATCATTAAACATAACAATAATAACATTTTCTATCACTGATGCATTAGAATCGTAAACAACATCAAAAATTTTATATGCGCTATTGAGTACACCATTAATTTCTAATTGCATCGAATTAGTGTCTTCAATCACAAATGTTAAACTGCTTTTCCTTCCTGTCAAACTGAAAATTGCACATACTTGAAGAATATTTATTATAATAACACTATAATACACTTTACCAATCATGGCGCCCGTAATACTAAATGCCCGTATAACTAAATGGAAGCACTGTGTTAAAATACCAATCGAATGTGTGAAATAATTTACCGCACGAAACTTCGCTGCCAGATATCAAAGGAAACACAATATCGAAAATAACCTTAACTAAATAATTGTTTTAACAGAGTTAACCGTGTGAGTAAAAACGATTTTAAATTAGAATAATGTTGGGGGATAAGTCGCTCGCGTCCGTAGGCTTCGACCACCTAATCCTAGGCCCACCCTACACGTTTCCCCCGGGTGGTGCTAAAAGAGCGACAAAGCCGAAAGAACAGACTCGGCTACTCGCCGTGTGGTAGCGGCGTAAAATATACCACCCCCTTGTTTTCGCACCATGAGGCAAAGAAGAAAAGAAATGGCCCCGAGTTCCCGGCGCCCCTTTAATGGGGCAGGGGTGCGAAGAATCTCCGGGAGGAAAACCGGCGACGAGGTTCGCCACCCGTCACGTTCTGTCTCCCGGAGGGGCGAAAAGAGGATTGCGGAGGCCCGTCTAGCTACGCTGAATGTATGTGGAGCAATGAATGATAAGATGGATGAAGTATGCGATATGATGTATGATAGAGGAATAGATAATGATTTCTTAAATTTACGCGAACACTACACATTGAATAAAATTAAATTTATGGATTTTATCGCGTTTATTTCACTACTTTTACTTATTTGTAATTCTCGACGTTTCGGGTGCTTTACAGCACCCATGGTCACGGGGGGGGGCTGAGATGTTTGACGTCCCAATATCACAGTTAGTCCGGCTACCTTCAGTTTTTGAATATTAATTTTTGGTCCGATTTACGCAAAACGAGCTTATAGTATGAAGTCTTGCAGTGGTATGCTTAGGTTTGGGTTTAATTTTGTTAATAATAGGATCCCAAGCAGGTGGCAGCACCCATCCATCTTCTCTATTGAAATTTGGATGTTTTTTTTAATTTAAATAGCCTCGCGTATCATCCTTGGTAGGAATCGGTGTTCTTTTGCGAGGATTTGTGGTTTATCAAATCGAATGTAATGGTGGGGACGATCTTGAACATGTTCGCAGACTGCAGACTTCCCGGAGCGTCGGTGCTTCACGTCAGCTATATGTTCTTTCAAGCGGGTTTTTTATGGATCTTTTCGTTAGACCTATGTAAGAGAGACCACATTCACAATCTAACTTGTACACTCCTGCATCTTGTAGAGGGATATTACACTTGACGGATGGTAAAAATTGACTAATCTTCTTCGGCGGCTTGTAGTATGTTTTAATGGAAGCTCGCTTCAAGATGTAGCCAACCTTGTCTGTGACTCCTCTGACATATGGTAGTACAGCAGGTACACGCTCGACTGTGGCCGGCTTCACTCGGTCACTGTGACGTAGGCGCGGGACCCGAAGCTTGTTGTCTTGCAATACTTGTTTGACGTGCTGAAGTTCGGCGGCCAGATGTTTTCTGTCACAGATCCCTCGTGCTCTCTGAAACAAAGATTTACCCACGGTAGCTAACTGTGAAGGATGATGGTGAGATTCACCATTTAAGTATCGGTTGGTATGGGTCTTTTTCCAATACATTTCGAATGACTAAAAGCTAAAGAATTATTTGCCTCTAACTCCATTGTGAATTGTATTTTAGAGTTTATAGAGTTAAGGTGGTTTAAAAATGCAGTTACTTTGTCAGATGGTAAAATTATGAAAGTATGGTTTACGTACCGCTTGTGGAATCTTGGATTTACAGGAGCAGTAAGAAGGGCTTTCTTCTCGAAGTCCTCCATGAATATGTCGGCGACTATGTAAGATACAGGTGAGCCTATCGCCACACCATCTACTTGCTTGTAGAACTCTTCCTTCCACAATAGATAGCCAGATGTGAGGCAGTGTTTGAGTATTACTGCATATTCAGCAGGCATGTTATTATATTCTAGCTTTCTAGTTACAATTGATATGCAGTCTTCAATAGGTACGCATGTGAATAGTGACTGAACATCAAAACTAACCATAGTTTCATTGTCAGCGAGATGTATCTGCTACTCAACTATATTATAATATGTATTTAAAATGCGTCAAGAATAAAATTGAGATCGTTTGGAATTGAAATAAATTTGAAACCAATTGCTAATTAAGTAAGCAATTCTACATTGAGACGAAGATATATATATATATATATATATATATATATATATATATATATATATATATATATATATATATAAAATGAGAGATGGGCCGAATATTCGTACTCGGCCGAATATGCGGCTAAATCACCGAATATTCGTTTAAGTGGTACTAAAAATGTCCACTTGAATTATACGAATTGAGTAACGTCATGTCTTTCATAATTTTACTGTTGAAAGTATATTTTATTTATGGGTTAAATCTACTTGAAATGTTATGTTTTCGAGGTACTTTAGATTTATTTCCAATTATAGCAAATAGAAAGCTTGATAAAATGTTTTTGGAATCAAACAAAGAAAACATTAAATTACATTAGTAGATTTCACTTTACTTTGGTCGTCAGTTTTTCTATATAATCTCGCGCGCTTTATGGTAACAAGTTTCGATATAAATTGGTTAGTTACAGAGGTGATCCCGTTGAATAATGTTCGGCCGAATATTCGGTTCGGTAAAAGTTTTACCGAACTTTCGGCCGAATATTCGTATTCGGTGACAACCATATTCGGCCTATATCAAATCCAATCTTGAATATTTGTTTTTCTTAATCTTTTAAGATTAAATTGAAATGATTGTAAAATTGAGGTCCTTTGGAATTGCGGCAATTTATAATTTTTGAAATTAATTTCAAACCAATTGCCAATCAAGTAAGCAATTCTGCATATTGCTCCATTAAAATCGAATCGAATATTGACAAAACCAAATATTCAAGCAATAATAATTATATAATAATGAATATTTGAAAACAAATATTAAAGCAGTATGTTAGCAATGAAGACGTCTTAAACTCACATTATATAATAACTTATATCAAATAATTTAAAGCTCAAAATAAATTATGCTTCTTTGCATTATTTCTAACACTTTTTTTGAATAAAATATGTAATACAAAAAATTATGTGCTGTATTGTACCCTGTAGTGTAATAAGTCATGACGGCGTAAGAGAATTTACTACTCAATGTCATCCCGTGGGTGTCGTAAGAAGCGACAGAGATAAACTAAAACATGAGCTATGCATAGCAGCCTCTTCGGAAAAAAAATACGCTGCCGTTGCAAACCCATCTGATATACTGTGGCAAATATTCTAATAGTATCACGGATAGAATACCATAATACATACATAATAGAACGGTGGGGTGGGCGGAGCCCGCGTAGCCACTAAAATGTCACTAATACGTCAATTCACACGTATAAATGTCAACACGATATGTGTTTAGAAGCTATTCGTAATCGGTTAACTATTAAATTGAAATATTCTTATAGGCGCGTCGCCAACAATCTCCCCCCCCGTGCATCAGCACCATCATTTGGGAGGCGTCGCGGGTACCAGGACTATTATTCTGGATGTAGGTCTCCTCAAGATACCTGTGCTAGTAATGACGTCAACCACTCTAGTGTGACCGTCTGGTCCCGGTAGCGTCCTACTGATCTTGCCTTTCGGCCTCGTATTTCGTGGCAATGAATGATCTATTATCAAGACAATATCACCTTCTTTAGGCTCCATAAACTTTCCGTTATTACCTGTTCGAGGTATTAAAGTAGGCATGTATTCTTTTAGCCATCTTGTCCAAAAATGGTCGGCTAACCTCTGTGCAGATTTCCAATTGAGTTGACCCGTCAGATGTTGCTCTAAAAATAATCCAGGTGGTCGATCACCACATGAGCGTCCCAGAAGAAAATGATTGGGTGTCAAACCCTCTTCAGGACTATCCATACTGAATGTTACCAGAGGTCTGGAATTTACAGTATGCTCTACTTCCAAAAGCAACGTATGCAGAACCTCCTCTCGCGGGCTCCTTTCTTTGAGCGTAGCGGTCAACGCAATTTTAATTCATCTTACTAACCTCTCCCAGGCGCCACCCATGTGCGGTGTTCCCGGAGGTATAAATTTCCATTTAATATATTTTTTAAATGACTCATTTTTCATGCCCTCATAGCATTCTTCGCATGCTTTCAATAATTCTTTATTCACAGCTTTGAAATTTGTCCCGTTATTGCTGTATATAACGGCTGGTTTTCCTCTTCTGGCGATAAATCGCCTCAATGCCATTATCATTGACGCTGGTGTCAATGAGGCTGCTAATTCCAGATGTACTGCTCTGGTGGTCAGACACGTGAATAAGACACCCCAACGTTTTTCGTGTCGCCTTCCTATAGTCACACTCATAGGTCCGAAATAATCTACGGCTGAGCATGTAAAAGGTGGTTCATGATGAGCTATTCTCTCCAGAGGAACATTTCTTTGTGGCACGTTCTGCGGTTTTGACCTGTATGTCCTGCACCACTGACAATGATGTGACACACTTCGTACTACGTTACGCAAGTTCAAGACATAAAATTTTTGGTTCACCTCATTCATCACCGTCTGGTGATTGGCATGTCCAAAATGATGATGAACTTCTCTAATCATCATTTTAACGATTTCGTGTTTAACGTCTAATACGATAGGTTTTCTACTTTCCTCGGTCAAATTAGACTTAAAAGGTAAACGCCCACTTAAACGGAGTAAGTTATCTTCTCCTATTTCCATAGATAATTTACTTAAGCGTGAACTTCTTTCAACGCTTTTGCTTGCTTTCGAGCATTTTATTTTCATATGAAAACACTCGTCTTGAACGATCTTCCAAATTAATAATTCAGCTTTTTTCAAGAGCGCTATGTCCAACGCGCTATCGGGTCCTTTAACCGACTTTGATAAAACTTCGTTGGAATACATAACCGACTTTTCGGCTGCGTTGTCGGGTCCTTTAACCGACTTTCTTAAACTCTTGAATTTTTCTACCGCTTGTAAGGTGCGTGTAGTTGCTCCAAGGAATTTCTTAAAGCTGCTAAATCGTCCGTAGTCGGGTAGACTTAACGGTTCTTGCTTTCTCAGCGCATTTACGCCTTTTGGCGATTTTTCTTCACCTGTTTCTAAGCTATTTATGGTGTCCACTTGTTTGGGCCATAAATCAGGACTTTTCGTGAGGAATTCAGGTCCTTGAAACCAGCGATGACTTACATCGAAGGTGGAAGGAAAATTTCTAGTGGCGTCGTCTGCCACGTTTTGTGACGTTGGAACCCATCGCCATTCACATGGTTTACTGTGATCTTCGATCTCAGCCAATCGATGAGCAACGAATGGTTTAAAAGCGCGAGGATCTGACTTAATCGACGCTAACACTGTACGTGAGTCAGTCCAAAATACTCTCGCGGATATCTCGTACTTGCTCTCTTCAATAACTGATGCAGCTAATCTGCTGCCCATAAGAGCTGCTTGCAATTCAAGCCTTGGAATAGAAATTGGTTTCAGCGGCGCTACTCTTGCCTTTGCGGCGATCAGCGTAATCCGCCTTTCTCCTAGCTCGTCCGTGGTGACGTAATACACCGCGGCAGCGTATGCTTTTTCACTAGCATCCGTGTAGCTGTGTAATTCTCCCTTACCGACGCCTTCAGCAACGGGTCTAGGTACTTCTAAATGACCTAATTTCTTCACTTCCGATATCCATTTACAAAATAACACGTGTAATTCGTGTGTAACTTCTTCATCCCAAGAGATGCCTGTCCTCCATACTTGCTGAATCAGCGACTTCCCTTGAATCGTTATGGGTGATGCGAGTCCCAAAGGATCGAAGACCGACATCACAGCACTAGTTATCTCCCTCTTCGTAGGCGGTCGTAAACCTTCCATCACCTCTTCCGGTGTGTTACGAAGACTTATGGAGAAACTTATTATATCCCGTTTGATATTCCAGATCAAACCTAAAGTGCGTTCTGTGTGCTCCTTATCTCCCAGTGAAGCACTGTCGCTCTTATATTTATTTTCCATTTTACATAAAACTTCGGGTCGGTTGCTAGCCCATCCCCTCAGTTGGAAAGAAGCACGTTTATGTAATTCATACATATCGTTTACTATCCTTTCGGCCGTCGTCACGTCGGGAAATGCCTGTAGATAGTCATCCATATAAAAATTGCTTTCCGTAGCGGAAGCTGCTTCTGGATAGATATGTGCGTTACCCTGCGCATTCCTATTCTTCACATACATAGCGATGCATGGTGATGATGCCGCTCCAAATATGAGTGACGTCATTCTATACTCTTCGGGCGGCGCGTCACGCTTGTGCCGCCATAAGAATCGAAGGCTATCCCTGTCTTCTTCCAGAATTTTCACTTGCAGGAACATTTCTTTAATGTCTGCCATCACTGCCACGCTTCCTTCTCTGAATCGTAGCAGAACGCCAAATAACGACTTCAATAAGTCCGGTCCGGTTAACAATGCATCATTAAGACAACGTCCGTCCGTCCTAAAAAACTATTCTTATTTTCCTTTTTTGTGGATGAGTCACTGCGAAGTGAGGAAGATACCACGTGCGTGGGGAAATGGAAATATGGTTCGCTTTCTCTGCGTAACCGTTAACGATGAGATTTTCAATTTGCTTCTCAAATTTCTATTTTTTCAACTCGCTATTTTTGTCGAGCTTCTTTTCGATATTGAACAGGCGACTTTCAACCTGCGCTCTATTCGACGGCATGCACTCATTGTCTGTGCGCCATAACAAAGCAGTCTCGTACCTATTATTAGGTATACGACGTACCGTTTTGCTCAAAATATTTAAAGCTCGTTCTTCTGGGTCGTTCATGGGCTTTCACGCAGACACTCCCAGAGATTCCAAACTAAAATAATCTTTGATCAACTTATCCATGTCTTCCTCCTTCTTCGTGGAAATATGGTTAACAATCTTGACTGGTTTAATGCCACCCGATATGGGACCATATAAAACCCATCCAAGTTTGGTGAGCGATGCTACAGGTGGGTTCTTACCTGCTGAAATTAATTCACGAGTAACTATGAGATGCCAATTTTCCTGGCCAATTAATATGGTAGGTCTTGACCTCTCATAAATCAACTCGTTCTTAATCGGGGTCAAATGAGAACACCGTTGCAATAATTCTCGACTCACTGACTGCGGAGAAAGGTTAAGTGACTTAATTGTTTGTACACTTATCTCTTCTAAGTCGTTCGAGTAAATGCCTTTTATCTTAAGCGATACGAACTGTCGTCGTTAATTCGCTTACCTCCCACGGCTTCAATACGTAATTCTTCTTTACGTCCGCGAGGCGCTAACTTCTGAGCCATCCACTCCTCTATGAGTGTCATGGTTGATCCTTCATCCAGAAGAGCTGTGGTCTTGACCTTTCCTTTAGGTCCATACAACTCGACCGGTATAATCTTTAAGTATGCCAGTGCATTCACTGTACTAACAGTTGTAATTTGAGCCTCTTTACCCCCCTCGTCCCCTTGCGGCGAGGTATTTTCATTGGGGTATCAGTGTAGCATTCGATGATGTGACATTCTATATCCCTTTATACCACATTTTTTCCCTTTGCACTCTAACCTCATATGGTTAGGTGACAAACATTGAAAACATACTTTCGCTTTTTTAACCGCTTCCCATTTCTCGCGATTATTCATGTCCTTAAACTTGTAACAACTCACTATAGAGTGCTCCTTACTACATATAACACACTTATGTGTTACCCGACTTACAGGCTTATCCTGGGTTATCATAACCACTTGTCGGTTGTGCCCTTTATTATTTCGGCGTTCTAGACGCTCGCTCGTATTACTTCAGCGCTCATCGCGCTCGCTCCTGCAGCGGTTGCGTACAGACCCCTTTGCGGTGTGTACAGTTTGCTTCCTGAATTCAGGACGCTTCCGTTTTTCAGGCACATTTTCATTGCTTAAGGACGTTCCAAATTGTTCACTCAATGAATTCAAAAATTTGGCCATCTTCTGTAACTCTGGCTCCAAAAGATGCTGAGCTCGATATTCAAACCATTTAAATTTAATCATAGTTCCAAGTTTCTCGACTATGCGGTTTACTAACTCCGGTGAGTATAAATACTGTGGTTGATTCAATGCTTGTATTGTGGCAACCACGTTCGTAATATGACTTGCAAAAGATCCTATATTCCGGCAATCTTCTGCCAATCTTGGCATACGTCTTACATTCTCGATTTCGGCTAAAATGAGCATCTCAACCCTACCGAATCTTCTTTCGAGAGCGTTCATTATTTCTTCAGGTTCACACAAAGTAAACAACAACGACTTAACCGCTTCCTTAGCGGTGCCCTTTAATGCCCTCCTAAGGCGTGCGACATTCTGCACCCCTGAAAATTGGCTTCTCGTGTCTTCAAACATCGTTTTGAAAACTATCCATTCACCCGGTTCTCCATCGAACACCGGTAATTCCTGGAGGAAATGAAGCTGGGAAGACTTATCTTTACCCGCTATCTTTATTGCACTCACAATCGCTTCGGTCAATTCGGACACCTCACTCGCGTGTGTTTTCTGTGCATTTCCTTGGTTGCGCTCGATCCCTTTGCGGCGTGATCCTTTACACTCTTCCTTATCAGTAATATCGGGTTGCGTTACACTAACCGGCGCGCTCATTATGGTCTGTTGAACCCAACTCCTTACGAAAGGTTCAACCTGAGTATTCCGCTCTTCATCATCCTCACTCGAGTCGATCTCCTCTTCTCTGTTGAGTCGTGCCAACTCCAATTGAGACTTGGCTAAGGCAGCAGCTGCCTGTGCTCGTTCGAACTCTGAGCGTTCGAATTTAAACCGCGTCTCTAATTCGGCTTTCAGCCTCGCCGATCGCGATGACCTACTACCTCTCTGTGACCCTTTGTCACTAGTGTGCCCGATTACTGTCCTTGACGATGCCGCTTCTTCGGTCCTTTGACCTACTTTTTCGACTACCGTTTCACTCCTGGATATAACGGATTGTTGTGCGGTGCTGGCCTGCGTACCACTGGTGTCCGTCCTGTTGCTTGTCGTTGCCATGGACGCCCCTTAGTCCCACGTGCATGTGTACGTATCGGTGGTGGCTCCACTTGAAGGAGTTGTTCCACTCGAAGCAGTAGCTGTGGTCGCTCCAGATGGTTCCGCCTCTTTAGCTTTTCTTGAGGGCCCTGTCCTTGCCTTGGTTCCTTCGCTTCTCCCTGTCTAGTCTTGTGCCTTCTTCATCTTGTAGGAAGGTGATTGTTGGCCTACAGTCCTAACTGTCCCTACGGTCCCTAGAACCCCTTACCTACAACCCTTCTACACCCCAACCTAACCCCACTACCCCTCCCCCCCTTTATCTCCCAACCCTACACCTTACTACCACCCTAACAGCCCTATCAGCCCTATCAATCCTGAACGGGGCCTACCGAGGTGAGCCGTCCAGGGATGGAGTCGTGCAGGAATGGAATGGAGGAAAGGTTTAGGAACTGTCCCGCCAAGGAATATGACGAAACAGTCGAGCGGTAGTGCAAGCGCAATCTCGCTCGAGAGAACTGCTCCACCCGAAGGTGTTGTGCCAGAGCCCGATCGTTTGGCACCGTTAGGTGGTCGGGATGTATGCTGCGCTTCGTCGCCCAGTCGCCGGTGACGCCTCGTCCAGGCGCCCTCTTTCGGCCGCGATGCACTCAGGTGCCCACGAACACCCTCGCCTGGCAGCAGCAGCGGTGGATGCTTCTTCTTCTTGCACCCTTTGATGACCCGACAGGAAATGCCGGACACGGTTGTCCGACAGGAAATGCCGGACACGATCGTCCGACAGGAAAATACCGAGCACGCTTGCCCGACAGGAAAAATGCCAAGCCCTGCTTGGCCACGATGAGCGCCTTCACAAGGCACCTGCGCCTGGCTGCGATACGTGCCCCATGCGAGCACACGCCCCAAGCCGCAATCCCGATTTTCTTTCTTCTGGAAGTTCCAGGTCCGGTCCTTCTGTGCTGACCTGGTCTTCCGGCGTTTGGTCCTATTGCTTCAGCTTAAACCTCTGGCTTCCTTCGGTTGCTGATCTTCACTCGGCTCCGAAGGTCTTCTTTTTCCATAACCAGCAGTCCACAGCTGGTTCCTTGATCCTGCTCGAAGGACCACTTGAAAAGGAACCAGAGCAAACGTTAACTAAGAAACAGAAGGGGGGAATCGAGGCTTTTCTCGATCCGGCCTCCTATAACTGCCTACATTGGGTTCGGGAACAACATATGTGATCTCCGTAACGGAGTAATACACAAGGGCGATAACCTCTTCCTTTTCAGAAAATAGGTTCAGGCGGGGATTACGGGTCTTCCGAAGTCGTCCCGGTCCCAACGCTTTAATTCTTCGATATGGACTGTATCACTTGAAGGGGAGAATTCCTTGGGAATAAAACAGCAATTATCTTCAAACCGTTCCGTGAGAGAGTAATTACTTTTCCCTATCACTTCCCTATACTTTTTCTTTCTTCTTCTTATTGACTGCTGGTCTTGTACTTTTCCCGATCGAATTGCAAGAAACATCAATTTACTGAACTACCTCGAAGCTAAACGCGAAAGTGAGCCGCGCCATTTGTGCGCTTGCGCAACTCAATTACATCAATTTGTACTATCACTCTCTCACGGTTTGCTCAATAACTTTATTTGTATAAGACATACATTTATACAATTTACTTATAAAGATAGCACAAAAAAATATCTATACTACGATACACATTACATTTTCATATGACAAAAAAAACCATATTTAAGGGGAAATATAACCTCAAATGGCTTAGCAAGATCCTCCGTTATGCCGAAAGTATTGCAGCAAAAAAAGCGTAATTTTGAAATAAATATATGGTAAAGTTGAGGATTAATGTTAAGGTTTATGTTAGACGAAAACACGATTCCGTAAAATATTCTCGATAGAAAAAAAATCCAAAGTTACCTCCAAACTGAACAATAAACCGCTGTTATTCATAAAATACTTTAAATAAGATCATGAAACTTTGCATACTAACTGAACTAACTGTAAAAAGAAATTACCTAAACTATCGGTGCGTAAGCTTGGTTCCTGTCGCTCCGTTAGTATTGATCCGGCTTTTGAAGGGACAAGTTGTGTCGCTTACGATCAGAAAACACATTACGCAACAGGAAGACGTAAAATTAAAATGGGAAATAACCGTTATAAAAATAAGAAGCGACTGGGTTGGCGTTAAGAAACAGGCATAAATATGATAAACCTAATGAAATAAGTATCTAACGACCTATCTACTTAGAGTATTAGTGATTACAAACATGTCGGTACATAACATACGACGCGCGGGGAAGTGGGGGCGAAATTAGAATTTGAGCTGACTTACTCTCACCTCTTAACATAGAAAGTTAAAACAATGTTTTCCTCTTGAAATTATACATATCTTAACTAATACAATAGTTTAATTTACATTTTCTCTATACATTTCACTATTAAAACACTTTTAAATTTCTTATACAAAACTATCATTATTTCACTTATTCACAGGAATTTTCACATAAAATAACACAGAATTCACTTCTTTTACACGTACAATCAATCTGAAATGTTTTACAAGTCATTTTACATAAATTGCTGAAATTTGCAAATATTTAAATTTCTACATATTTGGCCTCCTAAGTACGTGGCTAGCGTGCGTCTATGAACTCACACTATTTGAACAACTAACTTTTGCACGGCTATCGACTATCAGTAAAAATGGAAAGTTTAGTATACACTAATATCAACAATACTAGGTTTATAAATGATTCTTCTCAATTTTCAAACGCCGAAAACTACCTCTAATCAGATTCTTATCAGTTATCATGTTTCTTATCAAACAATATAAGTGAATGTTTTCATAAATCAATCATAGAAAATAGGCATTTGTTTTCATACAAAACATATCAAACTCATATAAGACAATACTTATGCAATTATTTTCCATTAATTCTACTTATGCACAGCGATCATCTCGACCGGGGAACAAATCCTGGTCTCTAACTTTATTTTAATATTTCTTTAAATTAACATTATTGGAAAGATGATTTCGACCGGGGAACAAATCCGGTAACATAATTTATATCTTAAAAATTCCCTATATGAATTTATTAAGAGATATTACTAAGAAAACGACAAACTATTCCGGCCTGGGAGTCGAACCCAAGACCTTCACATCATTAATTCGATATTTCTTTAAGATTCAACTAAGCATTTTCTTATCAGAATATTGTTGCTTGATAATTTGCCTTTTAGAAGTCATTCGTAATCGGTTAACTAATAAATTGAAATATTCTTATAGGCGCGTCGCCAACAATATGAGTAGTAGAAAGTTAGTTAAGTTTGCTTTTAAAACCCCAATTACACTAAATGGGTGATTTGACAAAGCTTCTTGTATCAGGCTTTCAGAAACGGGGTGTCGGAATATATCTATTTATTATTTTGCACTTTGATTTACATATAAATAATCTCATGTGCCATGTGTGTATTTGTGCTGCAACAGCATATACAAAACGGGTTAAATTGGTAAACTGATTACAATAATTGTACTGATTTATCACTACATTTCGTGTTTTAATAAAATCTTACTAATCCCGGTACGTTTATGTACACAGAATACTATAATACATACGTAACAGAACGGGGGTGTCGACGGAGCCCGTGTAGCCACTAACATGTCATTAACATGTCAATTCACACGTATAAATGTCAACACAATCAATCGTTTCCAATTTTCGTGTCAGGCATCGCTGCGTGCAAATTATTTAAAAAATGGCAAATTGTGCAATAATTAAGTGTCGAAAGAACAGCGGGAAATGGAATTTAAATAAAAGAGACATAGTCTACAACCACGACAAGTCGAAACTATTTATATTTTGTGAATATTAGAAACAAAAATAAAGAAATATTTATATGTCAAAACCATTAATCAAGTCTAAAGTATGTTTGTAGTATTATTTATGTTTATAAATATAATGATTAATAGGATATAAAAAAAACTTTAAGGAATTGTTTACATTTTATCTCAAGCCACTTTGAATGGAATAGAGAAAAATAATATTTTATTTTTTATTATTACTTCTAATTTTCTTTAAAATTTATGTGATTATAAACTGGCCCAAATAACTGCTCTCTGTTACAATGAAGTTATTTTCCTATCTGTTTCATATCCGTAACTTACATTTTTTTTTAATATGACCCAGATGGTATTGCGGTGATTTTAATTAATTTAGGTCTGCAGACAGCCGTAATTCTCTTCCAATGTTTGCGAAAGCTAGTGTCACTGATGTACTTTCGTGAATAGCGCTTCGATATGACAACAAAAACGGTTGTATGTGCTTGACCCAATCACGATGCTGATTTTCCACAACTTTTGCTAAGTACCTCTCCAATGTTTGATTAAATCGTTCTACCATTCCATCAGATTGTGGGTGGTAAAAATTTGTGCTTATTTTTTTTTTACTTTTTGTATAAGTCATTGCTTGACCACAATCAGATCAAAAAAGGTAAGTGGTGATGCAGCCTTAGATGTTAAATCCCACTGTCTTAGCCTAACAAAACCTATAACTCGGCAAGTTTCCTGTAATATATGAGACTCGAAATTCTTTCCATGATCGTTGTGAATCTCTAACGGTACTCCTAAACGACAGAATACTTCATGAAAAAGTTTATCTACAACTGTTGAAGCGAAGACTTCTGCCGAGCCAGCCTCCGTGGTCGGCAGCTGGCCCTACGACGTCTGTGGCGTTGCGCAATCAAATCGTCTTTGGTCCGTCTTCTGCTGGCGTTGACTTTGGTTACGGATAACCTCCGTCTCATCCTTAGGTAAAATCGCCTTGATCCCACTTCTGACACCAATTATTACGAGCTTGGGGTCCGTGACAATAAAAATTGTATCGTATTTTTGTTACTTGAGTTAGCCGGTATAACTCCCCTTCGCATCCATTCTTCCCGCACGGGCTTACCTAATGGGGGGGGGGGCTAGAATATTTGTTTCTTCAATGAGAGGCGCGCTCCGGTTAGACGGAAGTTCAGACAGCCGGAGCGGTAAAAAGGACGTGCATTGCCGCCGCTCGGCCCCAGTGAATTACAGACTTTCGTCGTAGCCACAAGTCAACCCCAGTGCAATTTTCGTCGTTCACAATTGCAACATAGTCTTCGTCACCCTACAAAACCGTAGAGAGAGGCCTCTCGCAGCTTCCCCAGGTAAGTGCTCGGTCCATACTTTTGAGCTGTTTTTTATTTATTCTTCCTTTTCCACAACAGCTCATGTTCCATCGTGCCGGCTAACGTATTAAATTAAATTTATAGCAAGTATATTTGTCCAAAGACCGCCACGTACCACGTCTGCCATTTTGTTTTGGTTCATTTCGAACCACGCTAATACAGTCCGTATTAGCGTGGTTCGTTCGTTTGTTCTGTATCGTTCACCCCGCAATAACTTTCGTCATTCGTCATAATTGTGGTTCATTCGATCCGGATTTGAACTAGCAACCTACGACCCAACTATATTTCTAGTCCAGTCGATCCAGATTCGAACCAGCAACCAATGCCTTATCAAGTTAAATTGCTGAACTGAAATTTGGACAATATACTTTGGTTACTGTACGCCATATTGTTTAATTTATCGCCAAAACGCAATAGTTTATATTTCGATTTAGTAGCTGTACTCGCATCATTATAATAGGTAAACGGACGCTTACTTTATTTAGTTTGTCCCCGCAGTAGTTATCTATTTACTTATATCACGCCGCAATTCACAATATTTTATATGAATTTACATACTAGTGTGTTCCTGCATAAATACTTGATTTAATTTGATTAGTGCAAGCTACGAATAAACGCCTTTGCATTCTTCCACAGTCGTGTTATATAGATCACATTTACGTTCAACTTGTTTACGCATAAACCGTTTCGTTTTATTTGGAAATTTTAGCATTGAACCCGCAACGTGCAATCAACCGCGCTTTACATTGGAATTCTTTGCATCTCGTTGTGTAAATACTCACTTGGGAAATTTACTTTTGTTAAAGCATTTTGATTTAATATTACTTCGTGGGACAGTGACGTGGCACTTGCCTAGCATTACCTGATTTATTGTTGTTTAGACTAAATTTAATGCCGGGTAATAGTTAGCCACTCGTACGTAATAAATACGCCGGTAATTTCTGTTCTGCAAAGCTACGGGATTTGTTTTTTTTTTTGATTGATATTAATTATTGTATTTCAATTTGACTCGACCTGGCAACACATAACGCTGCGTGTGTTATATGTTGCCTTGCCTTGAGGACTGAAGAGAAGATCCTCGACCTGGAAGAAGAGATAGGCAAGTTGCGTTGGAATATTATAGGATTATGCGAGGTCCGAAGAGAGGGGGGAGGACACGGTGACTCTCAAATCCGGCAACTTGTTCTATCACCGGGACGGCGACCATCTGTCCCAAGAAGGTGTTGGATTTATCGTCCACAAGTCTCTCGTTAACAACGTTGTAAAAATTGGAAGTGTGTCGACGAGGGTTGCGTACCTTATACTCAGAATCACCTAAAGGTATTCGCTGAAGGTCATAAAGGTTAACGCACCAACGTCGGCACATCCTGATGAGGAGGTGGAGAAAATATATGAGGATATTTCTAGAGCCATGCATTCCTCCAAAACCCACTATACGGTGTTAATAGGAGACTTCAACGCAAAGCTAGGCACAAGAAAGAATGGTGAACTGAAGGTAGGGAAATTAGGGACAGGGCAACGGAACCCAAGGATCAGCAGCTGGCCAACTTCATGGAGAAAGAGGGACTCTTTATGATGAACTCTTTCTTGCAGAAGCGGCCCCACAGAAAGTGGACCTGGTCGAGCCCCGACGGTTAGACAAAAAATGAGATTTACTTCATTATGACGACTAGACGGCAACTGTTAATTAATGTCTCGTGTCAGTGATCGCAAGGGTGAAAACTGGCAGCGATCACCGAATGGTGAGAGGCACACCGAACCTAAACGTTAAGTTGGAGAGGTCTCGTCTAAAGAAGTTAAAGCTCCGTCCTGCTCGTGCTCTAATCCAGTTTCCCCAAACCTTTTAGCTCAAGTTGCAAAACCGCTTTCAGTGCCCAGAAGATTGCAATGATATGAAAATTCATGGATATCGTCCATGCGGTCGGAGCTAAGTTCTGCAAGATCTGCCGCAGTAGAACACAAAAACTCTCCAATTACAGTCTTAATCTCACGGCTGAGATAAAGCTGCAATCGTCAGCAAATTTGACAGCATAAAGGCAACTGAACAGACAGATCTCCAAATGCATGCGGCGGGTCTTACACAACTTTAATACTGCTTGTATTGAAGAAGCTATCGAGCGGACCTAGGGCTCTAAAGTATTTGCCAGAGATCTATCTGTCAGGAGCAGCCAACTGTCAAAGCTGAAGACTGAGTGTTGCAGCATCGTTTCCGGGATACCTGAGATTTTGAGTGAGATTGAGAGGTTTTATGGACAGCTGTAAACATCATCGTTGGAGCCACACGCAAGTGTGAGTTACCATCCAAGAGCAAGTCATATTCGACACTATTCCGATGATATCCTGGACGTCAGTCTGAGCAAGATTAGAAAGGCTCTCCAGCACCTTAAAAACGGCAAGGCCTCAGGCGAGGATGGAATTACAGCGGAGCTTCTGAAAGCGGGTGGAACACTGGTACTTAAAGTCCTTCAGGAGCTCTTCAATTCCGTCTTCCGGAGGCGTTGCAATTAGTCTTAATGCCGAATTTTGAATGTTTTTTCTTAGTTTCAAAATGAAAATCAAAAAAACTAAAATTAATTTAGTTTAATGGAAGAAAAATAAATGACCCGTGGCAGCTAAGGAAGACTGTGGCAGCTTAGGGGCATGTGAACCGGACTCCTTCCCCGTCGGCACCAATGAAATTGTTAATTGCTATTTTTAGTGCTGATTTACTACGTGCTCGTCGGTGAAAGAAAATATCGTGAATTAAAAAAAAATATGTATGTGATCGAAATTGCTACTACTTATATCAAAATTAGTAAAAAACGGTCTTTAATTAGGTAAGTACGAGAATACTTAGGATTAAGACCGGTTTACTCTTCTAAGAGTACCTACTCTTTTCGTATTTATATCGTATACCCAATTCCGTTCTTGTCCTGCTTTTACCATAATGCTTATAATAGCAGAATATCACCACTATACGTCAATGACATGGTACTTGGTACACCATGAAGATACTTGATTTTGTAATCTATATGAAAAACAAAACATGGTCGCTTATACTACGAGTATCACACCGGGCTACTTCGAGCAGAACTTTCGGAGTGACGCACACCGGAATTAATTTGCTTCTTGTAGGTCCACTTCTGGACCGCTTTTTCTGCTACTACTCTATAGTATAATAATTATTAGTTAGATTTCCTCTTCAAAATAAAATTTCCAAATGGCCTTGGCGTACGCTGCGAAAACATTAATATATATAACTAGAAAAGCTGCTGCTCGATGACTCGCTGTTTAGATCCATTACATAAAAGTCCACCATCGTATGAGGAAATTTAGGTATTTCCAAGACTGGAGGACTGGAGGAGAGACTTCGCTCATACCACATGTTCCTATTAATCAACCTACCGTTTTATTTACAATTATATTTCGCTTTAAAAATAGAAATTTAATGAGAATAGCATTTCAATGACAATTTACAAATCCCAGGGTCAAACCTTGAATGTAACGAGATTACAAAGTTTTTTTCCGACGTAGCTGGCTCAGGTGTGTTTCTAGGGAACAAAATTGCCAAGTTTCCGCTGAGTGAGTGAAATTATTTAATTTATTCCATATAAAGCGTTCTGCAACTTTTAACAAAAATAATTTCATTAATAAAAAAATCTCCGGCTTTCCATCTAACGCGAGCGGAGCCACAAGTACAAGTTAGTGTTTCTGTAAAGGTACAAAAAATGAATTAAACTGAGTGTGTCAGTGTTTATGAAGGACACTCAGCTAATTTCAATTTAAAAGATAAAAATACAAACATTTTGAGGTTTTCATAATGATTTCTTATATTTACGCGAACATTGCACATGATTAAAACTACTTTTACGGATTTTATCGCGTTTATTTTTTTTTTCACTTTTTATTTTTTATTTTTTAATTCCCGACGTTTCGGTGCTAGCTTTCCAGTTCACTCCATGGTTTTTTTTTTTCACGTTTTTTTATTTGTTTTCATTGGGACTTGACGTAATAATTTTCTGTATCCGTCGACAAAAATCAACGCAATACATAATGAACTGTTAATTCAGGAGGACCATGTCAGATTTTCAATATTCGAGAGCATTATATGAATCTTAAATTTATAAATTAATAACTTTTTTAAAAGTAGCTCACAAAATAATTGTCCGCAGTGTTCGCAAGTTAAATCTAAGTTCGATCCTCGCCGAAACCTAAAAATTGTTAATATTACTTTTAAAATATATTTATCACCTACTAAGTGGTGAAGAAAATTGTTGTACGCGAGCTTTAATTTTTAAAATTAAATAAATCCAAAAAAAAACAACGTATAAAGCTTATTCGGTATATAAGCTACTTTTCAATGAATTTGAACATGTTGCACAAACTTTGACCTTGTTAGAAAAGTACATTATAATATATACATACCTTTATAGGATTAATACATTTAAAATTATACCTAATAAAGTTTACATAAATAAATGAATTATTCTGCCTATGAGTAATATGAGATACAATTATGAAAATACATCTACAGGAAAGAATACAACCCGCCTTTTTGAATAAATTTTGCACAAAATGACAATGGTAACTGGTAGATCTATTAACTATACTTTTTCTAACTTAAATGGTATTACGTTAATCTTTGTTGATAAACATATATTATAATCGCCGCCTGCTTAAAAATAGAAACTACACATAATCTATGAATTATTGTTACATTAATGGTCAATAAATAAAAATAGGTTCGGTATACAAAATATAAACAAAGTTTACTTCAAATATTGCCAAAATAAAAAACAACATACACGAGGTTAAATATGATTCATGACCATTTTTTAAAACAAATTTAATAATTGAAAAGAAATTTCTAACAGCCTAAGTAGATAAATGTATGATATCCTTCATTACATTTGTCGGATGTGATAAAATAAACTAATGTGTAACAATTTTTATAGCAACTTAGTATATCTTTGTGATAGGTATAATGTTATCCAACTTCAACATGTCAATGACCAACAGCACTTAATAGGAAGTGAGCTTATTGAACCAGGGAGTAGAGTTCGAATTACCGAGTAATAGGATAATCAACGCAAAAGCACAAATGTATTAAGTTCAAATGTTATCATGAATAATTTAATACTTTGTTACATATTTCTTAAGGGTAAGTACTACCACTCCTTTGTTAATAAATTTTATTATTAAATTAAATTTGTTGTTCGTTATTTACGAGGTAACTAGATAAACCCCGAAACACCCAATTACTATACCAAGTTGGAAAATATTTTAATAATGTGTTTCTGGCACAAAGTATTTAAGACTTAAATTTAAATTATTTTGTATTTCCTATTATTCTATACCATTTTTACTACGAAGTTAATTAGATTCTCGAAATTACAAAATTTCTAAATTTTATACGTGGTAGAGCCATGCTGCAGTTATATTAGAAGTATAGTTGTAGCACGAAAGATTGGCCCGACCGGGGAAGGACCACACTCTGACAGAATATCATCGTGAAATAGTAGTTTAATGCTGCTGTGTTTCGTATGGTGAGTGTAGAGAACCTGAGCCACTTTTTATTGGAAACGAGGCATTCCATCTTAGTCCTCACGGGTGACAACGCATCTGCATTTTGATTCGTAATCGAGGATAGATGTCTCTCTATAGGCCACAGCAAGCACTTACCATCAGGTGGACTGTGTGCTCGTTTGTCACCCTATCCTATGAAAAAAAAATACTGTTGTGAATATGAAAGTACGGGAACTTGTGAATAGCGTCAATTTTACGCTCGCTAGGATTTTAATATTAGAATCATCACTCAGTGTTTTTTTTTTATATAAAAATAAGGTGACAAGCGAACGAACACACGGTTGACCTAATATATAGACTGACTGACTTATCATGAGATCTCTAAAAGTATACACTCAATTGACTTAAAATTTAGTATACTCATTTCGCAATGTAGAACCGATTTTACCCATCCAAAAAAATTCTTGATTTTCAGCTTCAGAAATAAAATATTATCACTCTCCCGGCGAAGCGAGCGGGTATCAGTTAGTAATTAAATGAACGCCATGGTCTATAGCCACCTATATTTTCCGTGTATCTACTATTAAAAATCAAAATGCAGATGGACTAAGGGAAAACGCCACGATAAGACTAAAAAGTGTTTTCGGTTCTCATTATTCACCACACGAAAATCAGCAGCTTATGCTACTATTTCACGCTGATATTCTGTGCTAGGTTTTTCTATGGTCGAGCAGGCCCATTCGTGTGTCGTACATGGCAACGTGGCTAAACTACATAGTAATTTAAACTTAAACACCTATTAAAAGCTTAAACACACTTTTTTCTCTTATATTATTACTCATGTGTGTATATTTATTCCCGCTTGTATCGCCTTAAAATTTCTTGATTAAATTGAAATGTGTGTACTATTATATCCATTACTGCATCCGTGCATATCAATTCCTTCTAATCAAGACTACATTGTTTCTATGGCTAGATGAGTGTTAAGTCCGTGTTTCATGTCATTCGTAATTCTACTACGTTCTCAAAATGTATAAAGGTTACGTAATATTATATTTGTTAGCAACTGTAACGGCTAATGGTACTGAAAAAAAAAGTTTTACCATTGTAATCGATACCACGGTATCAATGCGTGATGAAATAGACATTTTGAAAGCGAATCTTCAATCTGTTGTTATCGATACAAACTTAGCTGACATCGCAAATTACATTTTGGTGCCTTTTGATGATCCCGGTAAGTAAAATTATCAAAAAAGTTAAAAAATATTGCTATTTATTGAAAAGTTAAATTTTTACAATCGACTTAAATTTTAAATTATATGAGCCATTTAATATTTAGAAGGCTTACAATATGTATTAATTTACTTAGTTTAGGCGATTTCTATATCAATATTTATTCCAACATTCTGTTTATTTGCACATATAAATATGTTACTTAAGTTTAGCGTATTCTTTAACATACCTACTGCAAATTTGTTCTGAACTTTGTAGGGTTCGGTCCACCCCTAATTATGTCTAAGGCAGATAGACTTGTCGAGCTAATGAACATCGTGGAAGTGGGCGGTGGAAGTGATTGCCCAGAAAGTTCTATGCCAGCAATTGAACAGGCACTAACAGTGAGCAAGCCTAATTCGTTCATATTTGTATTCACGGACGGATACGCTAACGACGATAGTAAATTGAGTTCTATAAAGAGACTATGTCGTAGTACACACAGCCAGGTAATTGTAAAAATTTTATTTTGTAAGTTGTTAAAAATGTTGAAAGTTTGAATTAACAAATTGAATTTAACTGCTAATATGGTATTATACCAGTTGTATGTTTCTGACAATTTTTAAATATTCTTAACAAAAAAATTATAGTAAGCAAACTTGGATGTTTGGTTATTGGCAAATAGATGTTGCAGATTATTGATTTTCACTAAATTTTAAATACGCTGAACTTTTAACCGTGTAGTGGCTGTGTGAGAACACACACTACCACATATCGTCCCAGGGATGTCGTAAGAGACGACAAAGGGAAACTAAAACAGGAGATGGGTATCAGCTTCTTCCGGATAACAACTCAAAATAATTAAAAATTGCGGTTGCCAAATCGTCTGCGAAGCTTGGCAACTATGGCAAAAATACTTCCTATGTCCAGCAGTGGACTTTTACAGTGGAGAGATGGATAGATTTAAAATAATACTCGAATTTATTTAACCTAAACTGTTGTTTTAATTGTGACAGGTGATAATTTTTCTCAGCGGCAAATGTGTTGCAACCGGTACAAGAGCTGTGGTTGGAACTATTGACGCTTACTTTGATGTTGCGAAATCATGTTCCGGTTCTGTTCTTCAGTTTGAATTAAGCAACTATCGACAGGTGTGTTCAAATGTAATGATTATGGCGTCTACGTGACTAATTTATAGGTCAGCTACGACTTCTACTATGGGAAATGCCAGAAAAATCTTATAGCTTCCATTAGATGGCTTTATGATCTCGTTTACTCTAGACATACAAACACAATTTGACGACGGACAAATGTCAAAGACTGATCTGGTACTGCTATGGTTAACCCGCCACAACGTGAGAAGCCCGTGTCCAGACTGGACTCTTACAGACTCATGAAGAGGAAGTCATTGTATTCAGCAACAATTAATAATAATTCTAGAACTATCTTTTTGAGTCCAAATATATGAAAAAAGTTTTATTTATATGCAAATGCAACTAAAGTATGAGACACCATTTGTTTTAAATGATGCTTTGATGAGCCTTAATGTGTTTTTCCACACAAATTGTTCGAATACTGTTGAAAGTTATCAGTCGCGCAGAGGCATAATGCTATACGTTTTCGCATTAATGATAGAGCGTCCAAGCCCTGGTCCTGCTGGAGGGAGCTTCCGGAAGGACAATTCTAGGGACGTGCGTCCTGCCAGCAGTACGCAATATTTTGTGGACTTTTTATGGATATCAAAGGCTGTCCTTCTAGTAGTACTTGACTTTCATGCGTAATAAAATTAGGCAGGAGTGACAAACATTTTGTACTTTAGTATAGGTATCTAGACATCAACGCGGGCGCTTCTTGAGATTACGGGGTAGAAAAATAAACAAGAATATGAAAGGAACTTAGTAAAAATTCAAATTATTTTTAAAAAATTATGCAAGAATTCTATTCGTGATTTGGTAGCTAAAGCAGTTTCTTCCTTTCTGCGAAGAGCATAAAACAAATCGCAAACCACATCTTACAAAAATTCCTCGCTTTTTGTTGTTTTTTGTAGACTCTGGAACAAACTATATTTGCGATGAACTCTCTTTCTGTCGTCTGATTTTCACAAGGCCTCAAGAATGTGTTCTTCGCTATGAGAGATGTTCTTATGTGGTGGTGGCTCATTCTCTTGTAGGCTATTAGCGTCATTTTTGGTCAGAGCTAATACCAGGTTGGTAGTGTGTGAGACACCAGGTCATGTTCGGTGTGGAAGAAATTATTAAAAATCAAATACGCATTTGTTTCTATAATGCCCAGAACTGACGCATATATTCTATGTTCCCATTTATGTGTGCTCCAAGCTTTTTTTAACGCCAATCCGTCCTGCCTGATGTGGTTGTGAATATCGATAGCTGCAGCACGATCAAAATATTGCTGGACTAATTTAGGCCTCACAACTTCTCTATAAAATAAATTTCCTTCATCATCCCACCTTCTTTTGCATGATGGCAGGCTTGAGAGTGTCGTCTCACGTTTCACAACAACAAATGTATGAGCTTTTTCGTCTTTCCATGCATAGGCAATCAGCTGCACTGAGTCTTTTTTCGCTGTACTTACAATAAATGCCCCCTTGTGCGTCAGATACTTTGCAGCCATATTCGACACGGGATATAAACTGTGTGCTGTATTTACCTTTGAATAACTCCACAGCTGTTATGACCGAAGCAATCCATGAGTCTCCAACTATAACTCTTCCAGAATCATGCCATGGTTCCGTCAATCTCAAAGTAGACTAAAGTGTCAATCGTAGAGGAATTCCAGCAACAAATTCTCTTTGTCATTTCTTTATACTCATTGCTTCTTTACCCTCATTAATTTCCAATCTCACTGTAATGTTTGTATTACTATCACACACTGTTTTTACTTCATAACGCACTCTTTTTTGGTTTTCTTTTAATTTTCATAACTCCTGGCATTCCGTCTTTGAGGTACGCATATCTACCATACCAGGCGAACATGGATTCATCTACAGTTATTTTTGAACCAGGACGGATGGTATCTTTAAATATATCATTACTAGTGTTCTGGTGTTACGCTATTTGTCAGAATCATCAATTTCTAACGGTTATGTGAAGCGCAGTTCCATTAGAATGATCTCAAATCTTTGACGACTCATTCCAAATCTTTGTCCGAAATTTGCAGGGGGAAATATTCCATCGGAGGTCGAATTCCAGTAGGATCTTCGTTCTGGCAAATTTTGAAGATATATAGCTTAAAATATACCAAAAAAATAATTCCTTCTCGTTCAACAGCATTCGTCTTGAGGGAAACGAAGTGAACCAATCACTTTACTATATAACTAAGTTTCTCTCTGGGAAATACCATAAAAAATGCATCTTCGACACTGTGTGCGGGCTCTAGTGGTACTACCAGCGTAGCTTTGAAATAGCCTTGTTGTCGTTGATCGGCCCGTATTGCTTCATGAAAAGTCCAGGTGACTCCCTTCACAATGGTTATATTTTCAGCAGATAAATTAGTTGCGCTACTCATATTCGGAGTCGGATGGACTGAAACAGTTGTATCGTCATCTTCACTCGAAGATGAGGAACCCGATTCTGATGATGCTGAAAAAAAAGTTCTATTAATGATCAATAGAAGCAAAAGGGTGCACGGTGCATTTGAAATTAAAATTATTTGTACACACATACAGCCTACCTATACAATACACATACAAATACACCCTCACAAATACGTAAAAAAGCACTCATACACACACATATTGAAAACCGCCACTATTACGAGCTATATAGGCAATTTTAAGGTCAGATTACATAAAGGGTACTAAGTTCTCGACTGTACATTTGATGAAATTTTGTGGTGAACCAAAAATATGCAATCCAAAAAAAATGTTGTCAACCTATGCAAATCACGGAAAGGAAAAGGCGACCGACCTACTACTTTTTTTCAATAGTGGGTAATCGTAAGGCTATGAACAAAATTATTACTTACAATTTTCTTTATTGGTGTTTGCTTCCAATAAATTATCGTTTTTAATACCAACAATAACTAATATGGTAATTATCACCAAAATGTTTGTGACTCCAGGTGTTCTGGCCATCATTTTCGTCGAAATATGTTATATTAGACTATTAGACGCCACGTGTTATACTCGCCGCCATTATGGGTAGACTCATCGTAGAAACATGATTCAAAAAGTCGCTGAATCAGAAAGAGACGCACTATGCATGTTAGTTAATTGCGTCCTGCTAGCAGGCTTAGAAAGCCTCATATAACCAAAAATATTGGGTCCCATCGGTAGTACGAAAACTCCTGCTGCCAGGCCTCTGGACGTTCTATCATTAACGCAGATCGGAATATATCTCAATCGAAGGCAGAAATTAAGTAATTAGTTGAGAAGTATCAAAGACAGGATAAAAAATATTATCACTTTTTTTTTAATTTATTACACAAAAATACAGTCGGTTATTTTTTATATAACTTTCGTCAAACTGCAGGACGTTGAACGTGTGTTTGTTACTTTTCTGTTCCGATGCGTCTAATTGAATAACGTCTTTTAAATTTCAGGTTTTTAAATTTATGAAAGAATTAATTAAAACGGATTGGACAGAAATCCAAGCTCATGAAGAATTCATTGGACCGAAACTATTTACGGTGGGTGTTTTAAAATAAAAAAAATAAAAAAAACAATTTTTGTTTTGTAAAGTCATAAAATTAAATAATAACTAATAAATTATAATTAGCGGAACTTTTTAATGTTTAACGCAGTATTCAATTTAATTTTTCTCTAGTTTCCCGTCGATTCGTATACAAAGGACTTTATTGTAGCAGTATCGGGCGAATATGCATCTTTGGAAATAACCGACGAATATGGACGAAGTCCCACTGTCGAGAAAATTGTTGATACACGTCAGTCCCAGGTAATGCTTAAATTAAATACTATTTCGTATCTGAATAATCTGCTTGTGAAGTTAGTTAGTTACAGCCTACATACGTCCTACTGCTTGGCACAGGCCGCTTCACATTTCTGAGAAGGTTTTAGATCAAGGAAATATATATATATATATATATATATATATATATATATATATATATATATATATATATTTATTTATATTTATCCACCCTAAAAGATCCACCCTAGGGTGGATACTTGGAAACGCGTGTTCATCTCCCCCCATACAGGGTGGATAAGCGGAATCCCCTTTTATTTGATCTTCCGACTTGTCGACGCAAAAACACATTTAGTGCACCTCAAGATGTGCTACGAGTAATCAGCACAAAGACAAAGAGAATCAGTCAACGTGGGTTATTCTGTTTATCCACCCTAAAAGATCCACCCTAGGGTAGATACTCGGAAACCCGTGATCATCTATCTACCCCATACGGGGTGGATAATCGGAATTCAGTTTTATTTGCTCTTCCGACTTTCTACTCCAAGTACAGTTTATACGTGGTAGTGGGCTCGCTGCAGCAATATTGTAGTTGTAGCATGAATGGGTCGGCTCTCACAGAATACCAGCGTAAAATAGCAGTTTAATACTGCTGTGTTTCGTATGGTGAGTGTAGAGAACCGGAGACCCTTTTTACTGGAAACGAGGCATTCCATTTTCATCCTCAGGGGTGACAACGCATCTGCGTTTTGATTCTTATTCGAGGATAAATGTAGATGTCTATTGACCAGAGCATCCACTTACCATCAGGTGGACTGTGTGCTCGTTTGTCACCCTTAATCTATTAAAAACGCATACACTTTGATTATTAATTAATTTTTAATTACCTATAAACTTGTTGAAAAAAACATTAAATATTGCCTTTACTGTGACCGTACCATACATTTTAATCAAATTGAAGTTCCTCGTTTTAAATAGTATTACTACGTAATTTATAAATTCTGCAATATATCGAGGAAATTACCAACACGAATTTTATTATTGAGTAGGCATAATTTCATATCATGGAAAAATTCGCTTTTTAAATTTCTTTGCTACGACGGATGTGTTAGCAAAATTCTGGGCGTTTTTTTTTTTTTGCAAGTGTTCTAAAAACGTTACTTGTGTCTTTAATATCATTTTGAATTATTTTATGCCAAAATTCTAATGAATCTGTAATCCTGTGAGGTACTCCTTTTATTTAAGCGTTGTTCCTTCAAATTCGTTTGTTCCTTCAAATTCGCTTGTTCCTTAAAATTTGTATAGTTGTAGCACAAATGGGTCGGCTCGACCGGGGAAGGACCACGCTCTCACAGAATACCAGCGTAAAATAGCAGTTTAATACTGCTGTGTTTCGTATGGTGAGTATAGAGATCCGGAGACCCTTTTTACTGGAAACGAGGCATTCCATTTTCATCCTCAGGGGTGACAACGCATCTGCGTTTTGATTCTTATTCAAGGATAAATGTAGATGTCTATTGACCAGAGCATCTACTTACCATCAGGTGGACTGTGTGCTCGTTTGTCACCCTTAATCTATTAAAAACGCATACACTTTGATTATTAATTAATTTTTAATTACCTATAAACTTGTTGAAAAAAACATTAAATATTGCCTTTACTGTGACCGTACCATACATTTTAATCAAATTGAAGTTCCTCGTTTTAAATAGTATTACTACGTAATTTATAAATTCTGCTATATATCGAGGAAATTACCAACACAAATTTTATTATTGAGTAGGCATAATTTCATATCATGAAAAAAATTCGCTTTTTTAAATTTCTTTGCTACGACGGATGTGTTAGCAAAAAATCTGGGCGTTTTTTTTTTTTGCAAGTGTTCTAAAAACGTTACTTGTGTCTTTAATATCATTTTGAATTATTTTATGCCAAAATTCTAATGAATCTGTAATCCTGTGAGGTACTCCTTTTATTTAAGCGTTGTTCCTTCAAATTCGTTTGTTCCTTCAAATTCGCTTGCTCCTTAAAATTTGTATAGTTGTAGCACAAAAGGGTCGGCTCGACCGGGGAAGGACCACGCTCTCACAGAATGCAGCTTAACGCTGCTGTGTTTTGTATGGTGAGTATAGAGATCCCGAGAACCTTTTTACTGGAAACGAGGCGTTCCATTTTAATCCTCACGGGTGTCAACACATCTGCATTTTGATTCGTAATCAAGGATAGATGTAGTTGTCTATGGGCCACAGCATCCATTTACCATCAGGTGATCTGTGTGCTCGTTTGTCACCCTATACTATAAAAAATTTCACTAGCTACTAAAACTTCTCGAGGCAAGCGGAGCAATAAGTCCAAGGTAACCCCTATCACACTATCCGTGAATTTTTGCAAGATCCACTTGAAGACGGCGAAGCCGGCCTTGCTCTTATTCCTTTTTTTTTTCTATTGCTTCTTGACTCAGATATCCTCTCCGGCTGATACTTTGTATCTCTTGTATCCGGGGTACAAATTCGAATACTGGGCTAGAGTTTGCGTAAACGTCAGAGAGGACATCTCTTTTCGACGCCTGCGCGTAGACAGCGATGACCATCACTGCGTCTACGAGTGCCTCTATAGGTCTTATAGCGGTAATGCTGAAACATACCGACTCACCGACCACGTTAAAATGGCTACAGATTCTTTGCTACAGCAGATCCCATCCGCAGAGATCGTGATCCTTGAAAATTTTAACGCCAACCACGCTGAATGGCTCGGTTCATGTTTAGCCAATCATGCGGGGAGATCTGCTTATTACTTTGCCTTTGCATATGGTCTTACACAGCTGGTTACTTCACCAACGTGGATTTCAGACATGGAAGATCATACACCTTCTCTGTTGGACCTTCTTCTGACCACTCATCTGGACAGATATCAGGTTTCCGTCAACGTCTCTTTAGGCTAGTCGGACCATTGTTTTGTCCGGAGTGTGGTAGGACTCACATCCATGTGGTAGGACGCATGGCGTCCATCAGCGGATTATGATAGGATGCGGTCTTTTTTTTGCATCCTACCCTTGGAGACGGTTTGCTTCTCGCCGCACTATCCCAGCGTTGTTGCTTAATCTATCATTGATGTGGTACTTCAGGGTATGGAACTTTTTATACCATCCTCTGTGGTGCCCATCGGATACAGATCAGCCATGGTTTTGTCCCTCCTGTAAAATAGCTTTACGCTGTAAGCAGGAGTGCTACCGGGCCTGGACTGGCGCATCACGTCTTGGGATGTAAACACCAGAGCCCTTAAAAAGAATTATAATTCCGCCTCCAGGTCCTTAAAAAGAGTTTATTTAAGGACCTGGAGGCGGAATTTTATCTAGGCAAGGTCTGAGCACATCGGCAGAATTGGTAAGTAATAAGATAAGTAAGAAGGTAAGAAGTTAGTTTGCTTTCCTTTGGGAACCTCGATGCCCGAATCGAACCGATCGACATGCCTACAGGCGTCCAAAATAATGAGGTCTATTATAAACTGCCAACTCATGACGTACCTAGAAGATCACCAGCTGATTAATGACCGCCGATACGGTTTTCTTCGTGTTCGATTAGCTGGTGATCTTCTGGTCTATCTGACTCATTGTTAGTTGCCTTCACCCATCAATGAGTACGGTAGTCAGTAGAGTCCAAGGGCATTGGCCGTTAGTTTGAACAAAGCGCTTCTTTCAAAGCTCCCTTCTTATGAACTTCCCAAAAATTGTGCAATTGGATCACCAGTTTCTTTGCTGATCGGAGCATCAAGCTCTGATTACAAGCCTATTAACGATGATATACAAATCTGCGTGCTATCACCAACGCTGTTTCTTCTGCATATCAGTGATGTGTTTTAAACTGGTAATATTTGTTTGTATACTGACTGATTCATTTGTTGCTATACTGACGATAGCACTGGTGATGCCTTATACACCGGCCATGCCAATGTTTCTCGGAAATGTCGCCAAGTACCGGGACAAACTTGTATCTGATTTCGAGTCTTTGCTGAAGAAAGTCTCTGATTGGGGGCGACTAAATCTAGTCTAGTTCAATCCCCAGAAGACACAAGTTTGCGCGTTTACCGCTAAAAAGGACCCCTTTGTCGTATCTTCTTAGTATTTCTTGCCTCAGCTAGCAACGGAATCCTCATGTCGACATATCGAATAGTGTGCAATTTCCTGGTCACTTGGAAGGGAAGGCCAAATTGGCCACTAAAAAACTTGGCGTGTTCAGCGGATCGAGACAGTATTTCATGCCAGAACATTGCTTGCAACTTTATAAAGCACAAGTTCGGCCTCACGTGGAATACTGTTCCCATCTCTAGGCCGGGGCCCCCAGTGCCAGCTCCTAATACTTGACTGCATCCAGTGTTGAGCGGTTCCAATCGTCGATGACCAAGTTCTTCTGATCGGCTCGGTTCACTGACGTTTTGTACGGTGTCGTATGTTGACGTATGTTGTATCTTTTCACATTTTCTATCGCACCTACCACGGGGAGTGCTATGAAGAATTGTACAGATTAATTCCAGCCCTCAAATTTTATGAACGCACATCGCGTCAAAATTCACGATACCATCCTCACCATGTGGATGCTTGGTGGTCCACTACTGTGCATTTTACTAAGAATTTTTTTTCTTTGTAAAACATCTCTGTGGAATTTTTTTACCACCGGTGATTTTTCTGGACCGATACGACTTAGGGACCTACGATAAAAAAGCTTACTCCTTTTTAAAAGGCCGGCAACGCACCTGCAAACAGCTCTGGTGTTACGGTTGTTCATGGGTGGCGTTAGTCACTTAACATCAGGTGAGCCGCGTGTTCGTTTGCCCAAATCTACTATAAAAAAGGAAGACAGTTGCGGAGAGAACGGACCACTGAGAAACTCTAGCATTAGTTGATATAAGCTCGAAAGACAAGAACTTAATTGATCGGAGAGACCGTTCACTCAAAAACTCTTTCACCCATCTGACGTGACAGGGGATAAGCCGTACGCTGAAAGCTTGTTTAAAAGACTTTCGTGCCAGGCCCTGCCAAAGGCTTTCGAGACACAAAGAGTAACGTCAATTGCTAAGTGTGTGGCACACACTAAAAGATACCCTGTTGACCCATTACGCCGGAACACATACTGTCGGTCCCTGATAGGGTGTCTTGCCTTATGCTATAAGGCGGGCGTTCATTATACGCTGCATAATCTGCAGAGTATGGAAGTTATTGAGATTGGCTGGTAATTGGCAAGGTCGGCACGGCTGCATTTTTTTCAAACAGGCTGCACTTTGGCCAGCTTCCAGGATTAGGGCATTCTGCTGGTCCTTAATAAGAGACGGAAAAAGCATGTCAACATAGCTCGTATACCGTCAGGTCCACAAACTTTGTTCACGTCTGGACCACGCATGCTTTTAAGAACCTTTTTGTTAGTGATGCGAACATAGATACTGTACACCGACTAAAAGTGAATTACAGCCAAAAAGAGACGCAAATAAGTCCGGTTTTTCTTTAAACGTATGTGCTAGTGTACTATTTGGTTTTACCAGCGAAGGCAGTGAAGGATGGCTAGAAGATTTTAACCGCTTGGGCAAGAAAACAAAAGCTCTATTGTAAGATAATCTGGCAGAGTTTTGCAATATGTAATTTAATACGGTCAAAACTAGCTTTCGCTTTCGCAACATTTAGTATACATTATTATTATAATAAACATCTTGTTTTACTAAATCAATACCAAAATTAAAATATTAAATATTGTATATTATGTTCCCCCGATTTGAAACAAAAACGAACACGCATACAAAAAATACGACTCCTCCTAGTATTTTCATGTTCTGTAAATACTTGTACCGGGTCTGCCTATTTATCTCCGTGTCATAATGCCCCCGCCAAATTATATCTATCAAATTATAACAATTAGAATTCTTACAATTTGATGATATATAATATATGTTTAATGACGATGTAGGTATTATTAAGCACTAATGGTCGCTTCTGGTCGAAATTCGAGAGCAGCTCGTTTCTTTTATTTGTAATATACAAATAAAAGAAGCAAGTTTTTTTCACTTTCAACTGCTTGCTAACTTATCAAATGAAAAATAAACGTTATTTAAGCTTTTCTCATTCAGTCAAACTGTCAGGAATTATTTATTGGCAACATTTTAAAATTCATTGGCGACAATCTCTCTGTGCGACTGTTTGACCACAAACTATTAAGTGTTTGACATTGGCCTAAGAATAATAACATACATAGTACTTAGGTACTCTGAAACATTAACAGTATCATATTATATATCATATATCAATTATTCTTGACCTGGTTTTCTACTCATTGGCATGAACGTCAACAAACAACAATTTGTTCAAGCGACAATTTTTACAATATGAATGTAAACACTGTTTTGTCTAATTTAATATATTTTTAACTCACATTATATTTAAATTTTAGCTTTCTGCACTCCTTCTCCATATAAACTTTAACTATGCCAAATCTCACACTCTTCGGTGCGTGCTTAAAATGCTTAAAACGTGTACAATGTTTTCCTTTCACGTACTTACTAATATATTTCTATACATTTTAATGTAATAACTATAAATATTTTTGTAAAAACACTTAAAAAAAACTAAATTTATATTTTCAATTTCCTTCGTAAAATGCAAATTACATTGTTAAAAAGTTATATTGTAAAAATTATTTAGCATGGAATAAAAGGCTTTTTTATTTTATTTTATTTATTTATTAAATATTTTAGTGTGTTTGAGTGGACCCTGGATGGCTTAGATTCACAATTGAACCTGGTAGATTGTTGAAAAGAAGAGGGGGGCTTGAAATTATAATATAATATGTGAGATTAATTACAAGATTTGTCGACTTTCGTTTGACCCACCGGGAAACATATTGTAAATATATTTGTATTCTAAAACCACTTACAATTATTATTATGTTTATTAGAATAGGTAATAATAAATAAATATGGCCA
Source organism: Parnassius apollo (assembly GCA_907164705.1). Classification (NCBI taxonomy): domain Eukaryota; kingdom Metazoa; phylum Arthropoda; class Insecta; order Lepidoptera; family Papilionidae; genus Parnassius; species Parnassius apollo. The sequence continues at coordinate 10,937,867 of CAJQZP010001558.1, read as the reverse complement.
AAAGATAAGATATAGGTCATAGTTGCAGATAATTTCTTCATTATACATGAAACTGTTACACTTTATTAATTTTACCGTTTAGAGTGGAATTTTTAAATAAATGAATGATTTTATCTATCTATATAATAACAAGTAAACTGTAGGTGTCCGTATATATATGTAAACTTTTGTAACAATATGATTGAGAGGGAATAAAAATAAGTAATCCATTTTTTAAATAAAATAAGAATGACAAACGAGCACACAGTCCACTGATGGTAAGTGCGCGCTGTGGCCGATAGATATCTACATTTATCTTCAATTAAGAATCAAAACGCAGATGCGTCGCCAGCCCTGAGGACTGAAATGGAATGCCTCGTTTCCAGTAAAAAGGGTCTCCGGTTCTCTACACTCACCATACGAAACACAGCAGCATTAAGCTGCTATTTTACGCTGGTATTCTGTGAGAGCGTGGTCCTACCCCGGTCGAGCTGATCCATTGGTGCTGCAACCACAATATAGCTGCAGCATGGCTCTACCACGTGAACATTAATCTTTAATATTTACCATCGCTGTTTTCAAATTTATTTAGTATTTATTTATGATTTCAAATTATCGACAACGTTCAATGATCACATGTTTTTCTTTTAATAAATATCCTTCAAAAATTCCTATGGTACCAGTACAAATAAGTTGTTTTTTTAACTCTAACCACATCCTAGTGATGGTCTCGAATAGAGTTGAGTATCTGCACCATTGTTGTATGGTTCATGTGCTGGCAAATAAATAATCTTAACGTTTTTTGACTTCGGTTTGCAAGATTGTTATTTATTTTCTTATTTACTTATTTTTTCAACTTTTCTTTATAATTATAATTATAATTAATTACTAAAAATAGGCTATGTTATCATATAATTATACTAATTATGTTATATGATCCTTGATGGTCGAAATAAAGATATTATTATTATTATTTAAAGCACGTGATAGATACAAACATTGCAGACAATACTAATTATCACCAGATTTGTCTATTGCTACGTTTGTCTTCTTCATCAACATCAGTCCGTAAAAGCCAATCTATTTATTTCTGAGACATGCCAGTTTCCCCCCAGTGTTTTCCTTTACCGCCGAACACTTGGTAAATCGGCGCGTATAACTGCAATTTACAATTTCTTTGGTACCGGTGGTATTAAACCCCGATGGCTTGCATAAACTGTAAAATTTATAGCGAACGTTTAGCACCAGAGCTACTCATATTAGTTATGTTTAAACCCCTCTGTGTTGAAGTCATCCATACAATCTATAGATTTTTATGATGAAATACAACTTAATCAAATAAAATCATAAATTTATTTATTTTGTTTTATTATCTTTTGGCATAAACAAAAATACAAGTCAACATAAAGTCTCTTTAATAACGGATGTAGTCAAAACAAGTCTATTAATTATTTCTTTGTTAAACGATAAGCTTTGTGTTGGCATTCTAATACAAAATTTCGTACAGTACACACGGACTTTCTTTTACCCCATAACCATATTGCAAGAGGTTATGGGCCCAGGTCACTTTGCCTAAAGTAATATTTAAATACTAGTAAACATTTTTAAAATTATATTAAACATGGATTTACGTAATAAAAGGAACATCAATCGGTTTAACGGTGAGTGATATAGTACGTGGAAATTTCGCATAAGATCACTTTTAGAAGACTTACAAGTGTAATTGATGAGGATGTACAACAACCCCAAATCAAAAGTGGAGTAGGAAAAATTTTATCGCAAAAGGTACTGTGAATCTTTAACTGTAAAATCCATAGTTAGTGAACTTGATAAAATATACGAAAGAAGATGTTTAGCGACAGAATTAGCATTTCGTAAGCAATTACTTATTCTTAAGCTGCAACCTTATTGCAATATTTTACCAATTTCAACAACATAGTATCGGAATTAATCTCTGCTGGTGCCAAATTAGACGAAATGGATAAAATATCGCATTTATTATTAACACTACCTAGTTCATATGATGGTGTCATCACGGCTTTAGAAACTCTATGAGAAGAACACCTTAATCTAGCATTTGTGAAAACACGTCTGTTAGACCATGAAATTAAATTAAAGGCTGAAATAACAACAGATCTCAAGATTTTACAGACTACATGTAACAATTATCCAACGTCCAGAATACCCACAAAATTTGATAAAAATAAAAAGTTTTAAGAAAATACACCAACCTAGTAATACACAGACTAATAAGATGTAGTAATACGACTTATGAAATAAGTAAAATATATTGTAAGCATTGTGGACGAAGAAATCATATGAAAAAGGATTGTTGTTTCTTTAAGAAAATGGAACAAAATGGAATTAATATTAAATAATCATCTACCGCCAGTATAGTGGAATCCAACAAAAATAATGAAGACAGTTTCGCTTTTATGCTTTCAAATTGTAAGTTTATTAATTATTATCAAAATTCGTCAAATGTTATTTGATTTGTTTTAGATTCAGGTGCATGGTGAATCTTTTTACTTCATATGCAGAACTATCCGTTCCGATAAAAATCGGTGTGGCCAAAAATAGCACAAGTATTTTAGCGATCGGAAAAGGTCAAATCGATGTCTCTACCAACTTAGGATTACATGGGTCAATTGACAATGTTTTGTTTTCACCTGAGGTTCCGTATAATTTATTATCCCTTTATCGCATCCAACAAGCGGGTATGGTTGTTATTTTTGGTAATAGTACAGTTAAAATATATAAAAACGATAAATGTATAATGTCATGTGTGAACAGCAATAATCTTGGTTGAAATTTAGAATCGTTTGGCAGGAATTTGGAGGAGTAAGGCATTTTATTTGGTAGAGGTTTGGTCCCCGATTATAATAATACCACTCACATTAAAAGGTAATGCACCGTTCTTGAGAAAAATCAAAAAGAAAATCCTATAGAACTAACCTCAAAATGATAACTCAAAATGAATTAAGGGGCTGGGATGTGGTGGAGAGGGAGTCGGGAGAGTTGTAGAGTCGCCTCCCACTTCCACATCCTGCCGGATACACTTAGTTTTTTTAATAATTTTTTATGTATTTTGAGGTTATGAAGAATTTTGAGGTTATGTTTTTGTAAAGTTTTTGACTATAAACCTGATTTATGGGGAGAGAGAGTTGGGGGAGGGTAGCACCACGTAGCGCAGTCGAGGGAAGCCCGGCCGACGGTGCCTCGCTTAGCGGGGCTCCTACTTCTGAGTGGTTTACAAAAAAATAACCGCGAAGGGAATGGCGGGGTCTTTTCGTTCGCTTCGTTCGCTCACTCTACCCTGTCATCCCCTTCTAAGCTAACCTGTCAAAATCGAGGTGCTCTAAGTCCCAAGCTCGCTTCGCTCGCTCTTGCACTCAACAAAACACCGAAATATTAGCTTTTATAATTACTTTAAAACACATAAAGGTAATATATTATAATACAATAAGCACACTACGGCTCACACAGGTGCCTGCGATTTGCTACTACGGGCGGGGGCTGCTCTACCTTCTCGCCTACGGCTTTACAAAAACACTTTAGGAGTAGGGCAGACAAGACTACGTGGATTCGGGGTGTGCTGATTTAATTTTAGTACAGATTCCATCGGATCAGATATCTATAAAGTCAGGTTGCCATTGCTCCCACCACAACCACAAAATTCTGTAGCTATCAAGCTTTCACAGTAATATCGTATAATTTTTTCTCAGAGGGGCTAGAAATACAAAACATTAAAATGTAACTGCGTTTTAGTTTTGAAACTGAAACACGATAGTTGAGGAAATCAAATGAAGTGGTAGTTACCTACGGAAATAAAAGAGCTTATTATAAAATATAAATCAATCATTTAATGACAGTCTTTTTTAATCCTAACAAAATCACTTTGTGAGGACTAACTTACAATAATTGAAAATGTAATGTTAGCAAATAACTAAAAAAATCATAAAAACAATCTTGACCTTGTATATAATGTTATGTTATGTAACAACTAAAAAATATTTCAAAAATATCTTTTTAAAGCAAATTTTGAAATCTTAGAAATAAATGAGAGACAGTAATTAAATTTCATACAATTGTATTTACGTTTTGGTACGTAATAAAATACTTGAGCAAATAGAATCTTCCTGCTCTCTGTCAATTAAAAATATATTTTTTTATAAAATCACTTTGTGATGACTTACTAGGTACTTCTTATTGCATATGTGATCTTATTACAAATAACTAAAATACTAAAAACCTTCATCATAATTATTATAAAACGTATATAAATCGTCGGTTATAGCTGAGTTAGAGTGAGTAACATAAAATTCTTATTTTTACTTTTAATTGTAACTATTGATTTTTTATAAGAAATAGAATATACTTTATTGCAGGTACATAAAAGTAACAATGTAATCATTTATTAAGCAACTAACGTAGTACTAAGTGAGATACTTGTTACTTTTATGCAGTTTTACAAGTTATTGTTTCAGTCTTACGAGCATCAAGATTTGTCTTATTACAAAAACATCAAAAGACCATGAACATGCCACTATGCCTCCTCATGGTCCTTTACTGGCAAGTTTTTTCAAAATATCTGTTTATGGATGGAATTATGCTGGATAGTTTTTCAATAATGACATTTTTTCTTGTAGAATCTATTCCTTTTGTCTTCGAGCGGAATTCCACTTTTAAGATTGGGTTCCTTTACTTGTATCCATAAATCTCAGTGTTTTATATTCGTCATCAAAATCGTTCTTGTACACTAGGTCATAATTATTACGTGTAAAACATACTTGACACATGTTTTTTAAGTAAGCTCTTGGATACGAGTTTTGAACTCTTCTGTCGGACATAAAATTTGGTATATCAAGGAAAGGGAATCGAGATTTCACAATGACTTTTGATTTATTAATTGAAACTACTGCTTCTTCAAAGTCCGTAAAATCTTGACTTGATGGTGCATTTGATCAGCACTCATAAACGTGTTCCCTGGTTCAAAATAATGCAGTGTTATATGTTCGGTGGAAATGATTTCACAGTTGACTAAATGGACAAATAACGAATATAATAACCAATTTTTATTTTGAGCACTGCAGTTATCTAGCCATATATTCACATTAGTAACGTCTCGGTTACATAAAAGAAAATGGTAGAAGGCCGTCATGACGTCCTCTTGTTTTCTCCCTGTAATACCATCATGTCATACTGGAACTGATTTTGCCTAGTGATTCCTGATTGAATGCCGTAAGGCGTTGGCAAAAAATTGCGGCTTTAAAGATATCTGATCTGGGCAACATAATAACTTTTTCTGGGTCTGCGCTGTAATAATATATTTGGGAATCATTTTGTGGTAAGTTTTTGTGCTCATTGTAAAGCTCCCTGGCTTTTTATATTTTTGATGATGCTGGGCCCACTCCACACATACAGTACAGACTAAGACAACCTGGTTACCGGCATCATGTGATGTTTTTTTTTTCTATGCAAAGTATAGGGTTCACACATTTCGCACTCTTCATTACCCAAGCGAGTAAAAGAAATATTCATTTTTTTAACGTGTTGTCTATATAGTTCATACGAAACGATCTTATCTGGATATTTTTTACAGAAATGTCTGTTAGTTACACTAATATCACTATAATAATGTGGTACTAATAATAGTAGAGCATGTGGTGGGGTTCTGATGGGTGAAACAATTCAACGTGCTGTGTCAACAAATTACGATCGTAAGCTAGTGTTTTCTGGTGCTTTTCTCTTTTATCAGTAAATTGGGGATCTATAAAACCGCTATGCAAGATCCTGTCGTTTGTTTTAACATAACCTGAAAAAAAGGTAGTCCAAAAAACAGGTTTTGCATACCTCAACTCTGGTGTCGTTTAGTTGTTTAAATGTAAATGCCCTTCTTGGTTTACTCTTCGGGTCACTGGTCGTTTTTCTCATTGGAATTGTTACTGAAGTGTGTGCATTCACGAATAAATGCTTTTCTCGCCAAGACAAGTCCCAATACATTTTATTGATTGGTTCTCACTGGTCTTGACTAAATTTAGAAGTACATTTTTTAGGCAGGTTTCGTTACACCCCGTTTTAACATTATGTTCTAACTTCTTTTTGGTATCTATTTTTCGCTGAAATAAGGGAGTGTCATATTTTTTACGTTTTTGTTTTGGTTGTGATGTTTCAGGTTCCAAAGTGACTGCAACAGATTCATTGACTTGGTTTTAAGTGCGAATTTAGACAAGATATTTTGGGGTGAAGGTGTTTTAACATAGAAATATTTAATTAATATATTACCCACAAAAGTGCTTATTAATAAAACTACTATATGAGATGTGGCATGGTAAAAGGCCAAAAATTAATAATTTAAAAATATTTGGCTCTACCGCTTACGTGCACGACAAAACAATGAAAGGTAAATTTGATGAAAAATGCTTTAAATCCATATTAGTAGGGTATATAACCCAAATGGATATAAATTGTTTAGTGATGAAAATAATCATGTTTTATAGCCAGAGATGTTTTAATATTAAACGAATTGCATTGTTTATAAAATATACTAGTATTTTTGAGGGAGACTGTTGGCATATACAAAAATACTAGTCAACATAAAGTCTCTTTAATAACGGATGTAGTCAAAACAAGTCTATTAATTATTTATTTGTTAAATGATAAACTTTGTGTTGGCATGCTAATACAGAATTACGTACAGTACACACAGCTTTTCTTTTACCCCATAACCATATTCCAACATTATCTCTTATATATTACTACAATATCTTTTATATTATTCTATAGAATAGAGATGTACTTATTACTATACAAACAATCGGCCATGACTTCCCACGAGTGATTTCTGCATGCGTCAAGATATTTAACAACAATAATAATACAATTATCTAATCGATGGCTGCTTAAAAACAATATAATGTTATGTAGGCACGTACATTTTTAAAACAATAAATTACAAACCAACGGAATTGCAAATCACCGCTCTGAACGGGCCGTATTGCCAGAAAAACTAATATATAAAATACTAGCGATTTTTGGATCTCGACAAAAACGCCACCTGTCTGATCCGATTGTATATCTAAATCATCTTGGTTATAAAACAAAGAAATTCATCAAAATTGGTCCAATCGTTTATAAGTAGTTCAGTGACAGACACACGTACCGAAGTATTATATATTAATACTAGCTTGCCATGCAGACGTTGTTCTGCCCTTTTAGATGACCCTTTATGTCCTATAAAAATCCGTAATTTTGCAAAAAAAAATTATGGGTCACTTATGGGCAAAAAAACTATCCTATCTCTCAAGTTGGACCAAACTGCACACGGTGTGCAAATTTGATTAAAATCGGTTAAGTAGTTTAGGAGGCCATCGCGGACAAACAACGTGACACGTAATTTATACATATTAAGATATAAATACATAAATAAATTAATGTATTTTAATCTTAATTTATATTTTAATTAAGCTTAAAAATTTCAAATTATATCGTAAGAAATTGTATTGTGAAACTTGTATGGCATGGAATAAAATACTTTTTTTTATTTATTCATTTTAGTTTTAGCAGGTAACAGAATGATATTTATTCAATATAGATTAGAAGAACACATATTGAAAGTCATTTAAGTTTTACCACTGATTCGAAAAATATCCTCAGTCCAGGGAAGGTCCAGCACGAAACCCAGCGGGAAAATAATTTACAGTATAATATTTATACAACTAGTATGAAAACATTTAGAAACAGCATGGTAGCGATTACCTTCAGCGGTTATTATCAATCATGTACTATTTAGTAGTATAATAGACCTTACTGAAAATATATGCATAGTAAAAATTTTAAGCCTTTTGAAACATAAGAGGCCTGCATATTTTGGCTTTGTTGTGAAAGCGTATACAGAAGGAAGGAATGAAGAAATTACTGACTCTTTGGAGTCATGTTCTTAGTATTTAAATAATGCACATCTCTTTTTTATTTATTATATCGCTAAATACATCTAGAAAAAATCTGACTAAAATAACCAATGTGTATTCTGCATACATTACGAATTTGACGTAACAATAAAAACACCATTATAGCACATCACTATATTTTTATTGAGGCGTCTTTTTCCATTGTAAAAAGTTGGAGTAAAATTCAATCATCTATTGCAAAGGAGGAACAACGTCTGTCGAGCTAGCTCGTTGTTTATAAATTTATTTGATATTATAGGTAGTCCGCATCGTTAGGCCAGATATTGGAGAGTATAAGGCGAACATCCTGTCCCAAGGACCAACAATAACAACGTTTTATAGAAGAAGAGAATTGAAGTTCCAATTCGGCTTTTCACCTAAACTCCCTAGAAGCATGAAAGAAACCAGTCGCCTACCGATACCAGGTAAACTATATTAATAAAAGTATCTTTTCAAGTTCAATACTTTACAAGAGTTTGTCCTAAAAGTATTAGTAATCTCTACTCAATACAATATCAAAAGTTCATTCGTTATCTCATTGACTGACTTGTTAAATTCAAATTTATTCTAAATTACTTCATTATAAATTATTTAAATTTATTACATACGATCATAGAGCAACATGTGCCTCCTGCGCAACGGAGGGTACTAGCCATACGCAGGTGTTCCCCTTTGTCAAAGTATAAGTCTACGCGGTCCTACGCATGCAATAAAACTAGTTGAAACTCTGCTCACAAGACTAAATCTACTTCCGCGGCTGAATCGACGTCCTATAAAATGTTGAATTGCACAGTTGCTACAAAAGAGATTTGCCACGTCAAATTTACAAAAAGATGACGTTATCTTTCATATTTAAGTAATTTTGAATCATACTATTGCTATTTACTTCTTTTTAACTTCAAACTTACAAAAAAACGATCACGTTTTTTCGGATTTGTTTCCCAACACAAGCCGCTTGGCCTCGTACGAATACGGATCATTCGAGCGACTTATCTGAATCTGTATCTGAGTTGTCTCTGTCACTGGGCGACACTGTTATAATGTATCAATATCTGCGTGAAATAGTTATTTTATTTTTTTAATTCATATGTATGAGTTTCGTAATGACAGAACATCATACTTGTGTGCACAGATTTCCCCTCACATAAATGACAGACAGCTCTATATCGGCAAAAACCGGCTGTGGCTACTCCCTCCAGTCTGCCGGTGCTCTATGTTGCGCTTTACGTACGGTATACTACTGTAGTAGTATTGATCGGCGTGTAGTGGTATGAGAGAATCCACTACCCCATTTTATCCCATGCGTGTGTAATAAGACATAAATGTAAAGACATAAGGAAATGAAACAGAAGACAGACAGCAGCCTGATACCAGCTCGAAATAATAAAAAACTGCGGTTGCCAACCTTTCTGCCAAGCGTGGAAACTATGCCCTATACGAGATAATCTGAAACGGATGCGAGTTAATGAGTACGATATACCAACATACCAACTTTAACCCTTAATTTATTTACTATGCTTTGAAACAAAAGAACAAGAGAACCGGAGACACTTTTTTACTGGAATGAGGCATTCCATCTTAGTACTCACGGATGACAACGCATTTGCATTTTGTTTTGTAATCGAGGATACCTGTAGATGTCTATGAGCCGCAGCAACCACTTACCATCAGGTGGATTGTGTGCTCGTTTGTCACCATATTCTATAAAAAAAGAAACAAAAGCTCTTTGATTAACTTATCTACACTCCAACGTTACTTTGAGATATGATATCGAGATCGGCAATATAACAAATTTTTCCCCTCAGGTTCTTCGAGTTACATATGCGTCGCAGTAGCGGAAATATCGATAGAACTAAATTCTATTCATATCAAATTTGATGGCAGAGATGTGAAAGCTATTAATGTTGAAATTGTTGACCAAAGTAAAGGTTTATACGCCGCGAAAGAATACTTCGAACCTGGAAAAGCGTTTAGAATTACGGTAGGAGTGTACTAAAAGCTCGTTGACACACATTAACGTAATCTATTTTACTAATTTACTATCTGATTAAACCTCCCAAATTTTTGATGACTCGCAATAGCTAGGTGTTTGGCTGCTGCGAAACAGGTCACGGCTTCAAATCCCGTAAGTAACAAGTGTATGGCCTGATAATAATTATATCGGGTCTGGATTGTCCATGTATCATTTATGTACCTACCTATATATGTAAATTCAAACAGGAAAAGGAAAAAGCGCTTAATTAATTGCCATAATTAAACCGTTAAATTCCTTAAAATAATAGTATAGTACGTGAGGGTAATATGGTCATCCGGTTAATATGGTCACTTTGTTGTAACTTAAAAACTACAACCTTATTTGCATAGATGTTTTTGAGATACGTTAGTCTTAGCTCTTTATGGTTCAATAAAATAATAAAGGGTCAAAGGGGTGATACTTTATCAACACCATTTTGACAGTTGAGATTATAGTTAACATTTTTGTACATTTTACGAAGTGTTCCTAATTATTGCTAAAGCTTGTTTATTTTTTCTTTCTTGATATGTTAGTTATAGTATACTTACGTCTTTGTGTTTTGGTGTCTGTCCTTCTCCTAGTTTTGGTTTTTTATAGGGTGACAAAGCTTAAGGTGACCATATTATCCTTACGTACCTTACTTATAGTTACACACCAACAACATGTACACCAGTTACATACAACCTTGAAGGAAAAACGATCTCTATATGCATAAATCTAATTGAAAAAGAAGCATGGGACTTACGGCTAATTTTTTAATCAATCAAAATCAATTTCAAATTTTTTTAAACAAAATACAACACAAAAAAATCAGTTATATGAAATTAATAATTCCACTGCTTCATTATCAGTCAGATTATAATTTATGTGATGGTTTGCTTTTATTTGAAAATTAAAAAATTAGCCTTTTCGTAGCTTAAAATTATCTCCGCCAAATTCGTTTTAGAGCACTGTTGATGTAACGAAAACTATAGTATATCACCGACTATTATTATTTTCACAGACTTTGTAATGCGGTTTGATAATTATAATTAATGTTCACATCGACTTAATTTAACAAAATTAAAAACATTAATTATATTAAGTTTACATTTGTATATTTATTGCAGATATACGGTCGTGATTCATCGTCTTATCAAGTAATAAAAGGAACAACGGGAACATTAGTACCTCAGACACAAGGTAATTAATAACCATATTTAAATAATCATAAATATTTGATTTCTTTCTTTGTCAGCATCACGGGTAGATTGGCTCGACCTAGGAGGACAACATTCTCAAATACTGGCATAAAATAGCTGTATAATGCTGCTGGTATGTTTTGCATGGTGTGCTTACAGAACCGGAGACCTTATTCACTGGTGTAACGAGGAATTCAATCTTAGTCCTCAAGGAAGAAAACGCATATACATTTTTATTCTTAATGACTGTAAGATTGAATGAATTTTATACGTGGTAGAACCATGCTGTAGTTATATTAGTAGTATAGTTGTAGCACAAATGGATCGGTTCGACTGGGGATGGACCACACTCTCACAGAATACCAGCGTAAAATAGTAGCTTAATGCTGCTGTGTTTCGTATGAAGAGTAAATTAAACCCGAGACCCTTTTTACTAGAACGAGGCATTCCATCGTAGTCCTCACGGATGACAATGCATCTGCATTTTGATTCGTAATCGAGGATAGATGTAGGTGGACTGTGTGCTCGTTTGTCACCCTATCTTATATAAAAAAATTATCATGTTAATAATTAAAATCAGTACTTTATCTGCGAAGACATTATGAAATTTCTTAAACAATAAACCAATATGAAACTTATGGCTAGTTTAGACGATGCGAGCTGCTGACTAGACAGTAGACAGCTACTCGACTTGTCTACTCGAACACCAGTAGCTCGGCTCGCCTTTGCTATCTACACGACACTATTAGCAGGCCTCTATCACTCTTGCTACCTACATGAAATAATTACCTAAAATCGCGACGCGCCCGGGAGAAATAACGCAGTCAGGTAAAGTTTTTTAACGCTATTGACGTATATAACTTTTTGTAAATATTGTTGAAATAGTTTTTGTTTAGTGTTTAGTATATTTAATTATAGGATAAAGTAGTTCAAAAGTTTTAATGGAGTTTAAGAACTATATATTATGTGTATTACCCATTATTCAATAAATTTTAATAAGGCAAAACGTCGTTTCTACTATTATTGGCGCTAAATGACCAACAAAATATTTCAGATATATCATTCTTTATTACCAAAGGATTTTAGTAGGAAATTATGAAACGTGAATTTATTTAATTTTTATTGTTAGTTAGGTACTTATAGCAAAAAAGAATTAAGTATTAATTTATTTAATATCTACGAACTTTATTACAAAATTTATTAGAAATTTACTTCACTATCCAAGTATCTACTTACGTACATACACTTGCCTTTTGTATTAAAATATTTAAGCTATTATTTTAGCTTAAAATATTTTAAGCTAAAGTAACACAAAACACTGAAATCAAAACTTTGTTTACTACCAAAATTTTTAACTAAGTAGAATACGATTACATTTCTGTTAGGAATCGTATTTCAAGTTTATTTGTTGTTTACACAATCTACCTTTTCCTTCCGAGCCAAGCGTCGCGATTCCCGACAAATGGTAAGTTGCATGCGTTAGGCATCGCAGAACTCACGTAGGTGCGAAAATATGGTCTGTCGACCATAGTCAGAATAGGTATTTCACCTAAGTAACCTAATTATTATTTCGCAATATATTTTGTTACTCTTTATTGACATCCCTCCAAAACAACGGAAAGTCCACCGTAACGTAGGAAGAGGAAAATGTGCAAAGTAATACGGACACTCTCGCGCAGCGATAAAGTTTTATTTAGCTTGCGAGTGTGATTTATCTAATTAATAATAATTACGTAGGCTATTAAACGTCGGCAAGCAGTCAACATTAAAAGAGTGAAACTTCTGTACGGATAGTTCATAAAAGATAGCTTGATCTCTGCGACAGCTGTCAGTAAAATCACGCCTATGAATTCCTGAATTTCTTAGTAGTACAGACAGTACCTGTCAATGTCATACTTTATGGGCATGCCCACATAATTAGTGCATGCCCATAAAGTATGACATTGACAGGTACTGTCTGTACTACTAAGAAATTCAGGACTTCATAGGCGTGATTTTTACTGACAGCTGTCGCAGAGATCAAGCTATCTTTTATGAACCATAGTACTATTATTTATTCTGTGCTGCCTTGCGAGTTGCAGCGATTTCGAGTGAGCGTGTTATCAAAAAAAGCACTGTCTAGCTACTGCTGAACGCGTCTAAACGATGCGCGCGACGGCCGAGCTGCTGTCATGTACGAACTGCTGAAAGTTAAGCATTCGAGTGAAAACAAAAAATGTTGAAGTAACTCGGATGTACGCTACTGTACAACTCGCACGTGCGAGTTACTCGTAAATGACCTCTAAACAGTGCGAGTTACTGCAGTGCAGCTACTCGGCAGGTTGACTCGTACGCTAGCTCGCACTGTGTAAACTAGCCATTAATCCCCTATTTTCCACCCTTGGGGAGCGGAATTTCTTTTTTTTTCAAATTTTAATGGGACCACCGTTGAGGTAAAACCTATTTAATAAAAAAATAATTACTGAAATCGGTTCACAATCTGCAAAGATATCGCGTAACATACATTACATACAAAAAAACATACACTCGAATTGAGAACCTGCTCTTTTTTGAAGTCGGTTAAAATATACCGTATTTTATAATAACTTATAGTGAGTAAATATTTTTATAATAGCAAAATAATAGTCTCATAATTAAGCTTTGTGATTCACCTTTGTTACTATGTAAATTAAAACTTTATTATTTTAGTGCTTCGACCACAGGAACAAAAACCTAGAATAACCATGATTGAACCAAAGGAAGCACTGGTGGATTTTAAAACAAATTTCATCATCGCCTGTAAAGTCTCTGGTTATCCAAAACCAGTTATTTCCTGGTATGCCGACATTGGGACGGTTTTGCGGTCAGAGGTAATCTCACTTTATAAAATTCACTGCATACAACATACATTTAGTTTGCAAAAGTTTATTAGTTTATTTTGAGTTTCATCTTCGTAAAAATCTTGTTTACGTGGATACAATAATAGGATGTCTGTGTAATAAACATAACTAATGTAATATGAATAATTAAAATATATTATCGAATCTACCGAAAAGTTCAGTCAGTTTTGGTACTACCCACCAATTTCTTTACACTTTAACATAATTTCTGCGGTAACAAAGTTATTCTAGATTAGCAGTAGTGTATAAATTAGAGGCAGCAGCAATAAGGCTCATTTGAAATACTGTTAGCCTAACGAGTTTTATAATTGAAATAATGCTTCTGCAGCCTGTGGAAATTTGTGTAGTAGTTTTTGCTTAACAGTGTATCTGAACGTACATGTCAAAGATAGTTTAAGAAATTCGTAAAGGGACACGTGCATCATTGAGGGATACATCTCAATGATGGACGTGATTAGGGGATAATTGTTTTTTCAAATGTCGTAACGGTTAGAAGTCATAAAATATTATTAATTTCATGTATTAACAAGGAACAATGTTATTTATTTAATTTGTAAATATTTTTAATACCAACGATATATAAGTTTTTTTAAACTCTGGCATGAAAAATCATGAAAAATTGAATTATGTTCATCTTTGTATTAAAAATAATGTAGCTAAACCGAAATAAAGAGGAAATACTGCAAAAACGAAGCGAAACTATAAATAAGTTATACTAAACCTAAGTATAATAAAAGAGATGATAATTCGTACAGGAACATACGTTTGATATGATGTTCGTCATTGGAAAGCAGTTGAATGTTGAATGAAGAAGTTGAAGCAGTTAAATGACTCATTCTCACTTATAGTTTATTTATACATTGAACACTATAATATAGCTTGTCACAAATCATATTTAAGTTACATATCCACTGTTAGACACGGGTTACTCCTGCAGAAGAGAAAATTTGCCGTAGCCATCACGTGTATGTGATTAAGTGATCTAGATGGAGATCTGCTGTAGTTATACCATAAGATTTTTATACGTTTATTTTAATCTCCGCTTAAGCAACCACGATATTAAATGGGGTAGTGGACTCTAACGACGGGGCGCCAATCCACGGTTACTACTAGACTTATATCAATTACTTCTTTGAAATTTGATGACAGTGATAAATAAAAAAATAAAAATATAAATTTGTTCGCAACCTTCCGCTGAATAAATACAATGATGTGTCTTACCTGGATTGAAGAGCACCTCCCGCCCTCCCTCAATTGCATGCACTAACTCCGTCACCACTGGTCCCAGCACCACTACTCCCAACACCATATTCCAGGTAAGACACACCATCGACGATAACATGGCACGTGTTTCGCCTCTACACGAGGCATCCTCAGGTAATGTAGAGGCTCTATTTTTATTATAATGGATTTCCGCAAAGTAACGCCTGATTCTATCAATAACAGTGATAAATAAAAAATTTATATTCTCATTTTTACCGTGACAATATTTAATATTTGTTTTATGGCAGGATGCTCTCCTCGAATATCCATCAGTTTTTATAAGCTATGCTACTATAGAGAATGTGACTAAGAATGGAACCATTTCTTGTAAATGTGAAAATTCGGAAGGTGAAGACACCTTGTCAATGGATCTTTATGTCAACAGAACTTTTACTTTCGAAGTAAAGGAATATCCTCAAGGTAAGTAGATTTTTATCATACATATCACCATCAGTCATATACATTCATGTGTTCCTCACACCAAGGGAAAAACGTGACTTATCGTCATGTTAATCAATTGGATTGATAAATGCAGTATCAGACTTTTAAGCTTTCGACTCGGGTCCCTGTTGCTAAACGGATATGTCTTCTTAATTCCTTCCTTCAGTCTTTTTACTGCTCAACAGACATGGTAAAAGAGGAATATAATCATTATTATTATTATTATTTACTTTTTTGAACACCACAAAATTTCAAAAACAGATTACAGGGAGTAAAACCATAGTAAAAACATAGAATAGTGGGATTTCTCCCGCAACGCGTGAGATTTAAATGCTTACTATTGCAGGGTTGTCAATGTACTTTTGTTTAACAGCTAAGTCTCATTTAGTTTCATAAGTAGTCTTAATATTTACAAACATAATACCTATGCGTCATGTTTGTTACTAATTTCTTCAGTTTCCTCTCAAAGAATCAATATTTGTCAAAAAAAAACAGCTTTACACGACAACGAATGCCAAATAACTAAAATACGAATAAATTAACACTGAACATGGTGTCACCTCAGATTTAAAATTTGAAATTAATTTGATCTGATGTGATATGATAATTAATGTACTTATGAGGTACATATATAGTAATATAACCTGTTAATAAAAAGCTGATTTACTCAAACAAACGCATATAATAATTTATTTCACAAAAAGAGAAAATAAAATTTTTATTAAAAGTTAACAAAGTCTCAAACAAAGGTGATTGCGGAGCGCAGCGGTGGCCGTCCCGACTCAGCCCGATCTTTTCGACTGAGCATGTGTCGTTGTGTGCGTGCTGTGGTTCGTGCGTACGAGTTCGTACTGTCACGTGCCAGGCACGCACACATATATTAGCGGCGTTCGGTACATTTCTTAGACGAAAGCCTACTATTCTGTTATTACTATGGTAAAATTTAAGAGGTAGATGGATAAAGGGGATACCTTGAAAATAAATCGTAGTATTGGGGATGTGGCTTATTCCTTTGTCGGTGAAACTAACGGATGACTGAGGGCGTGTCAAAATGAAAGTGATGCAATGACTTTATAATACGTAAATTATGTGAACTATTCCGAGTACATGCTCAGAAAAAAAAAACTAAGTAAGCGCCAAACAACATTTTTATTTTTTTTAACAAAACTTCATTATTTGTTAAAAACACGGGTTATGAGAACTTAAATATAATTATTTACTATGCCTCAAAAATAATTTCATGAATTTATTCGTGAGCCTGATTTGCAATTTTTTCCTATCGAGAAAATTACATGATATCGTGTTTTCCTTTTATGCGATCCAAGGTCACATAGTCAAAAATTATATACCAAAATTTTAGTAATCTATAAAACTTAAAAAACATGTGAAACAAAAAAAAACACCAAATTAAACACCTTAAGGCAGTGTTATCGCTAAAACGTGATCAGACAACCTTATGATAATGAGAAAATGTTCTATTAGACAGTGGGAGGTGGTTTATATTATAGTAAACTTACATACCTAAGTAAAATAAGCCGATACATAATAACCAATAGTGTAATACATTATTAAGAAAATAAGATAGACATACATAAGATTAAATAAGCAAATATATATATATATATATATATTTATATATAGAAATTGAGATAAATAAAAATGATGACCATGACCATTATGCAGTGTTAGGTAGTGATTTTTAACGCAAGTCTTAAACTTATCTAGTGTTTTCACACGACGAATTTGCGCACGAAGATCATTCCATAAGCAGATGGCCTTGACTGTAAAGGAATTCTTAAAGCTTGATAATAATGTGGCACGAGTATTAGTTCTCCGGCTGACCGTAGAGTTCTCTCCGGCCTGTCATGACCAAGAAATTCAAAGTTTTCCTTCAGATAGATAGGAGTCATCTGATTGCTGAATGACGAAAATACTGATTGCTGAATGACGAAAATACTGATTGCTGAATGACGAAAATACTGATTGCTGAATGACGAAAATATGCATGACAGAAGGGAAACAATTTGTAGATTCCGGCGAAGACAATTCGGTAACCACTTGAGACTTAAGTTTTAAGCAAAATTCGGAGACATGGTCATATTTACGCAAACCAAATATGAACCTAATAGAAAGATTTTTGAATACGCTCAAGTTTGTTTAGTTGATCTTCAGTTAAATCTAGATAGTTTGCGCCTGCATAATCGAGAATTGAGAGGAGTAATAATTGTACTAACATAATGTTAGTAGAAAGTAAAGAGCGTAAGCGCCTGATATTTCAATAATTAACCTCAAGCCCATGCCATTTCTTTCATTCGCTAATACCCCCCAGGTCAGCATTGATAGCAGACATAGTCTGCATACATGGGATAGAGAGAAGAAATTTTTTGGGAGATCGAATTAATGAAGCTAGCAAAGAGTAAAGGAGACAACACACAACCTTGTGGCACTCCATCTATAATATTATGTGTCGGTAATATATAAAAGAAATCAAGTTGTATTAAAATATGATACGTAGTAGTAACTTTAAGAGACCCAGATCCCCAAACCGTAGGTACAAAACCCTATTGATGTGAAAAGTATAAAGAGCCAGTAAAATTACATCCTGAGAGGTATTCGATTTTAGTTCTTAGAGAGACAACGCACATGTGGCCTTTGTTGTTTGAAGTTGACTGCACATGTCTATGAGCTGCTGTAGCCACATACCTAAGGTGGGCTGGGAGTCCGAAAGTTACTTCAGTTTTATAAAAAAAACTCATTCCTAGCTTAGGATTGCTTGAAAGTGTAAAGTATGTTGTACATTTAATATTCTTCCAATTTCGTGTTTTACTCTTAAACACAATACAAGAATTTAAAAAATATTTTACTTTTTGATTTTCAGACGCAACATTTGAATTTGGAGAAGAGGGAAAACTTTTCTGCGAAGTAGATGCATACCCCGAGGCTTCAATAAAATGGTATCACAATGACTCACTTATAGATTCTGATAATGATGAAATAATTTTTGAAGAAAATATGATTTTAATTAAAAACATGACCTTAGACACTACAGGAGATTATAAGTGTGAAATAAGCAATTCTGTTCAGACTAAATCATACATTGCTATCGTAGATATATCTGGCTTAGGTAAGTCATTTTAATTATATTTTCAATTTTTTAAACATTTTTATCATAATGATTTCTTATATTTACGCGAACACTATACATTGATTAAAACTACTTTTACGGATTTTATCGCGTTTTATTTATATTAATTTTAATACCCGACGTTTCGGGTGCTTTCCAGCACCCACGGTCACGGGGGACTGAGGTGACTGACGTTCCGATGTCAAAGTTAACCCGGAGTACCTTCAGCTTTTTAATTATTGTTTTTGGTCCGATCTACGCAGAATGAACTAACTGTATTTTGAAGTCTTGCAGTGGTATGCTTGGGTTTAGTTTTAATTTTATTAATTATAGGATCCCAAGCAGGTGGTAGTACCCAGCCTCCTTCTCTATTGAAATTAGGATGTTTTTTTTAATTTCAATAGCCTCACGTATCATCCTTGGTAGGAATCGATGTTCTTTCGCGAGGATTTGTGGTCTATCAAATCTGATGTAATTTGTTGGTTGGGGCCATCTAGAATATGATCGAAAACTGCAGACTTCCCGGAACGTTGATGCTTCACGTCAGCTATGTGTTCTTTTACGCGGGTTCTAATTGATCTCTTTGTTTGCCCTATATATTAGAAACCACAATCACAATCAAGCTTGTACACTCCTGCATCTTGTAGAGGAACATGAAACTTGACAGATGGTCAGCACTGACCAATCTTCGGCGACTTGTAGAATGTTCTAATAGAAGCTCGCTTCAAGATGTAGCCAATCTTGTCTGTGACACCTCTGACATATGATAGTATAGCAGGCACACGCTCGACTGTGGCCGGCTTCACTCGGTCACTGTGACGGAGGCGCGGGACCCGAAGCTTGTTGTCGTGCAGAACCTGCTTGACGTGCTGAAACTCGGCGGCCAAGTGTTTGCTGTCACAAAGTCCCTCATGCTCTCTGAAACAAAGATTTGCCCACGGTAGCTAACTGTGAAGGATGATGGTGAGATTCACCATTTAAGTATCGGTTTGTATGGGCCTTTTTTCTATACACAGTATGACCTATGGTGTTGTTAGGATTTCGGATGACTAACACATCTAGGAAAGCTAAGGAATTATTTGCCTCTAACTCCATAGTAAATTGAATTTTAGGGTTTATGGAATTAAGATGTTCTAAAAATGCAGTTACTTTGTCTGATGGTAAAATTGTGAAATAGTATCGTCTACGTACCGCTTGTAGAACCTTGGGGTAACAGGTGCAGTAAGGAGGGCTTTCTCTTCAAAGTCTTCCATGAATATACAGATATACAGATGAGCCTATCGCAACACCATCTACTTGCTTGTAAAACTCTTCCTTCCACAATAGATTGCCTTACATCTGGCCTCCTTACTGCACCTGTTACCCCAAGGTTAAACTTAGTAAAAGTAGTTATAATCAATATGTAGTGTTCGTTATGTACATAGTCTTTTAAAAAATATGTATTAATAAATACAATCTATCACCTCATTATGTCCTGTGGGTATCATATGAGTTGAAATGTCAAAAATATCTTCCGAGTTCCATTGGGTGCGTTTGGCAGAAAAAAGCGCTAGCAAGCGCTTGTAAGCAAAATGGCGAAACTAAACAGTTTTCGGACAGGACACGTTTGCTAACTTCAGTAGCGCTGACACAATCCGCCATTTTGCTTATTTAAATTTGTTTGTTTTGAAGTAGAGTTTGTAAGTTGTTTTGTGCAATATTAGTTTTAAGTAATATAATGACATGAATAGACATATACATGTTATTAAAAATTCATGATTGGTAAGTTTTTAATATGAATATTTACAAACATATATTTAAATTAGGTTAGGTTCCCCGGTTAAAAATAACTTCATGTCCTAGAGGGAAATAGCTACTTACGACTTGACAGCGCTTACCGCTTACGATCGCCATTTTGCTTACAAGCGCTTGTTAGCGCTTTTTTCTGCCAAACGCACCCATTGAGTCGGCGGTATAATCATCTCGTTTATGTAAAGTAACATAAAATATCCAAATCGACAACAGAAAAGTGGCGTCAAATGTGTTCACGTCTAGCACTTTTATCATCAATGCGCCTGCGAAACATGACATATCATACAAGTTGTTTAAAGATTAATTTTACTATAAATTAAATTACTTCTAGTAAATGTTTAATAATAATGTTTAACATCATAACAATGTAGGCAACTTCAAATTGAGCCCTAAAATCAGCTATTTCTGACATTAAATCACACGTAAGTATTTCGGCAAGTTGTAATTTTTGATCTTCCAAAGTCAAAGCACTTGGTTGATGAGTTAGTGAAAAAGCAACCTACCTAACAGTATGTTATATGCCATACGAAAATTAATCTCCACGCGAAATAAAGCTCAGATAGTAACTTCTTAAAATGATGACATTCAATGTTGAGTTGTAGAAGTAAAAATATTATTTATGACAAATATGCAGACGAAGTCGCGGGCGAAACCTAAAAGGTATTTTTATTATTTTTTTTATTAAGTACGAGCAGCTATGCAGGTCTAGGGAAAGAGACCAGTATCACTGCGACCTAGAAGATCTATTGTGATCACTGCTATGGCTATAGTTCACGGCTAAGCCCTATGTCTTCAATGAATAGAAGGAGTTGCTTAGCCGTGAGCAATTTCACTTCATCTGGGGGGAGTACATAGTTTCCCAGACGAGTGTTACGCTTCCGCATTAAGGGTCCGCAATCAGTTAGGATGTGTAGAGGCGTTTCTTCCGTTATGGAATAGAACCGACACATCCTTGAGTTGCTTAGTCCCAGGATAGAAATGTGCTTTTTAAGGACAACAGTGTCCAGTAAGGGCTCTTGCCAGAATGCGCAATTTATTTTTACTTAATCCTAGGCCTTTTGAAGCGAATTTACGATCAAAAGCCCGGATTAAGGTTTTAGAATGTTTTAAGCCTGGTGTGTCAGACCAGATCTTAAGTGATTTATTGTGATAAAGAGTTTCAAGGGTCAATCGGGCTAGGCTTCTTGAGATTCCACAAAATGGCTCAGGTCCAAATTGTGTTGAGCCCTCCTGTGCAAGTTTATCGGTAAATTCGTTGCCTACAATACGCTCGTGACCCGGAACCCATCTTAAAACGACCCTATTGTTACATCCCAGGGCGTTTAAACGGTTCATGCAGTCTCTAACTAGCTTCGAGTTCACTAAGTTTGACCTCAGCGCTAGCAGTGCTGCTTGACTATCAGAGTTTATGTAAATTATATGGTTGACGTAGTGTTTTTGCAGATTGATTTCCGCACACCGAAGTATGTCGAAAATTTCTGCCTGGAAGATAGAGGTGTATCTACCCAAATGTATGCCAAGTTTGAATTTGGGACGTTCCCCATAAATTCCAAAGCCTACGTCGAGGCCCATTTTAGACCCATCGGTATACCATATGAGGCTACCGACCTCACAGATAACCTGGCCATTCAGCCAGTCTTCTCTCGAGGGTAATACCACTATATACTTTTATCAAAAGTGTGTAGTGGACGCATGATATCTGAGATGATATCTGAGACGGTGATTCCTTAACTGAGTCGAGCATGGATCTCAATCTGTAGGAGAGCAAGCTGAGGCCGCCCTGGGCGTTAATCCTATACAAACTAGCCCTCGCCTCCTTGTCTAGATAGAGATCAAGGGGCGTTAGGCATAGAAGTGTATTAAGAGCCGCTCCAGGCGTTGATCGCATAGCTCCAGTTGCCATTAAGCAGGCAGTCTGTTGCAGACCATTTGGTCTATCCGCAGTCATCTTTTGGTTGGGCTTGTTACACCAGACAATAGAGGCGTAGGTGAGAATCGGCCTTACTACGCTGCTGTACAGCCATAGGACCATACTGGGTCGCAAGCCCCAGTTGTTCCCGACCAAACGATTGCACGTACGTAAAGCAATTTTTACCTTATGGCATACGTTGCGAAGGTGAGAGTTCCACGTTAGTTTTTGGTCGATTGTTACGCCTAAGTACTTAACTTCCGTGGAAAATGGTACTTCTTTACCATTAAGTTTTGGTTGGACTAAGTTATCCAACCGTCTCTTTTTTTAAGCTATTGCATAGCTTCTATCGCGAGCAGTATCTTGAGTCGCGGGGACCGTCAGAAATTCCGTAACAAAATAAGTCTCACGCTCCCCACTTCGACGTGCACGGTGGTGTGGCTTGAAGGCCGTGCATTGTCTAACGTCGTTTCTTTTCGGCAGTCTTCGACACGGTGTTGATTAATATTCCTGAATAACCAACAGCTACTGTAAGATAATAAAACCCACATGTAATGTAAAATAATAAAAATGTTTTAAACAATATTAACTTTTTATTTATTTAATAAAAAAAATAAATTTGTTTTCTTATCGGTCACCACGTTCAAAAAGTGTAACTTGAATTAATATCAAAGAAAAAGAAATACTGCATAAATAAAATAAATAAAAAATAATTATAATTGCATAAGTTGATACAAAATGCTATGCAATAGCTTTACCGCGGCAGTCCCCGAGTGCCACACGTCTTTTTTATTGAAGAGGGGGCAAACGAGCATTCGGCTCACCTGATGTTAAGTGACTACCGCCGCCCATGATCAACCGCAACACCAGGGGAATTGCAGGTGCGTTGCCGGCCTAAAGGAGTAAGCTCTTTTCTTGCAGGTCCCCAGGTCGTATCGGTCCGGAAAAATCGCCGGTGGTAAACTATTCCACAGGGAGGTTGAATGCGGAAGAAAACTCCTTTTGAAACGTACAGTGGTGGACCGCCAAGCATCCAGATGTTGTGGATGGTATTCGGACGTTTGCCGCGTAGTGCGAACGATTCCTCAGAGCACTCTCCATGGTATATACGAAAAAAAAACGCAAAGAGATGCAACATCATCAACATCTCTTCGCAGTGCCAGTGACTCGAGCCGATCGGAATGCACTCGGTCGTCGACGATTCGAGCCGCTCTGCGCTGGATGCGGTCAAGTGGAAGGAGCTGGTACTGGGGAGCCCCAGCCCAGAGATGGGAACAGTATTCCATGTGCGGCCGAACTTGCGCCTTGTAAAGTTGCAGGCGGTGTGCCGGCATGAAATACTGTCCCGCTCTGCTGAGCACGCCAAGCTTTTTAGAGGCCAATTTGGCCTTCTCTTCCAAGTGACCACGAAACTGCACGTCATTCGATATGTCAACGCCGAGGATTCCGATACTGGCTGAGGCAACAAGGGGAGTGCCTTGAAACTGAGGAGATACGACAAATGGGTTCTTTTTAGCGGTTAACGCGCAAACTTGTGTCTTCTGGGGGTTAAACTGGACTAGATTTAGTCGCCCCCAATCCGAGACTCAGTTTGCTAACTGTTCAGCAAAGACTCGACTTCAGACACAAGTTTGTCCCGGCACTCGGAGACGTTTTCCCGAGAAATATTGGCTCGGCCGGTGTAAAGAGCATCACCAGTGCTGTCATCTGCATAGCAATGAATGTTACTGGTTTGCAACATATCATTGATATGCAGAAGAAACAGCGTTGGCGATAGCACGCAGCCTTGTGGAACACCAGCATTAATAGGCTTTCAATCGGAGCTTGCACCGTCGACAACGACCTTGATGCTCCGATCTGCAAGAAAACTGGTGATCCAATCGCACAATTTCTCGGGATGCCCATAGGAAGGGAGCTTCGAAAGAAGCGCTTTGTGCCAAACCCGATAGAAGGCCTTCGCAATCTCCAAACTAACGGCCAATGCCTCCCCCTTGGACTCTACTGCCTCCGCCCATCTGTGAGTTAGGTAGACCAGAAGATCACCAACTGACCGACCACGGCGAAAACCGTATTGGCGGTCACTAATCAGCTGGTAATTCTCATGAGCTGGCAGTTTTGGAGAACAAGGAGGTGATGGCGATAGGCCCGTAGTTGGACGGGTCTGAGCTATCGTCTTTTTTAGGGATCGGGTGGACGAAAGCCGTCTTCCATGATCGGAATGTCACTTCACGCCGGTATTCTGTGAGGTCGTGGTATCACCCCGGTTTGAACCGGCCCATACGTGCAACAGCAAAGCTGCCGCGTGGCTCTACCACTGTAAAACTGTCTCTTTCTGGTAAAGGGTATTATAACAGTTTTATCAGCATTGACTGATAAACTGTTATGCCTACACCAGTTATTTATGGTGTTTAGGAGGACTCTTTGTATTATTGACGATAAAGTACTTTGGCAAAAGCCCCTCGCAATAATCACAAGGTCATCAGCATAACCCAGTGTGTCAATGCGTAGGTCTGCCATATTATACAATAGTTGGTCAACCGCAAGAGTCCAAAGAAGGGGTGACAAAACACCTCCTTGTGGGCAGCCTCTTGTAGTTGCAACCTCAATCAAAGTTTGAAACCGCGCTATTTTTGCCTTTCTGTTTGAGAGCATCGACTTCACACATTTGATGGTTGTGGGGTCAACATTTTTAGATATCAGGCCCCTAATCAGCAGTGATATGCAGCTACTGTCGAAGGCGCCCTCAATATCTAGAAAGGCACAAAGAGCTATTTCTTTATCCTCCTGTGCTTTTTCGACCCTGTCAATAACACTGATCAGGGCTGTTCCGCAGATTTGCCTCCGCGGTAAGCATGCTGGTTGTAATGTATGGGCCTCGTAGCTAGAGCTACATCCCTTGTTGACGCTAGTAACTCCAATGTTTCTGTTTCACTATTAGTGAAGTTACCATCAGGCATTTTAAGAAGCCCGATCTGGTTAGGTTTCGTTTTCGATAGCATTTTGTGTAGTCTTGCACTGCGAGGCAAAGACTCAACTTCCTCGCATAGCTTCCTCCACGATGCTTTCTTGGCTTTCCTAATTTCTTTATTATATTCAGTTAGGGCTGCACTATAAATATCACACTCTTTGGTTTTCTTAGCCCTATTAAATAGTTTCCTAGTCTTTTCCCTAAGTTCTTTTAGCTTAGTATTCCACCAAGGAACTTTTCGTGTTGAGGTCTTGGTTTTGACGCGACAACTGTCCTCGAAGGCTTCACGAATACCTACGGTTACTGTCTCCGTCGCTAACTCCAGATCTTCAATCGTTTTGATGCTTTTACGAAACGTTTCCAAATTCCTCCTTAAGTTATCTCTATAGATATCCCAGGAGGTTACTTTTGGATCCCTAAAAGCAACGGTTTCGTAGGTTGGTGATGCTCCAATCACAAACTTAATGTGTTTGTGATCAGACATCGAGTTTTCACTACTAACATGTCAGTCATTTATCCGCCTGGATATGTTATTAGTAGCGAAGGTTATGTCTAACACTTCTTACCTAGTTCGCGTAACAAAGGTTGGTGTACACCCTAAGTTTAGGTTTACCAGGCGGTTAGAGATGAGAAAATCATAGAGTAGCTCACCTTTTTCGTTGATTTTAGTGCTTTCCCAGGCTGTGTGGTGAGCATTAGCATCACAACCCACCACAAGTTCGACGTTGTGTTTTCGGGCGAACTCCGCCACTCGCTCTTACCCGATGGTAGGATCTGAGTTCTCTCCGAGAAGATAAGCTGAGCAAATGATTACTCTGGCCCCTGTGTATCCCTGGAGATTTATGAAAGGTGTACCCAGGTCATCATTGCAGTACTCTGGAACAGCTAAAAATCAAATATTTTTATTGTAAATTATACAAGCTATAGGTCTACTGCCTTTAGTATTGACAAGAATCTTACCGGCAGCCGACAATCCCAGAACTTGACCGTTGGCCACCCAAGGCTCTTGTATGAGGGCGAGGTCAATATTGTCCTCTGCAAAGCAAACCTCCACCACGGAAGAAGCAGCTGCTGCATGGTGAAGATTTGCCTGGAGGACCCTCGACTTACCGTTAGGGTTAGCCATTATGCCATATGCCAGCTGGGCCTATAGCCATATGGGCGCGGGGGGCAGGGGTCTTTTCCGCCAGTTGAGGACGAAGACTCTTGACCCCCGCCTTACCTTCCGTTGTACTGCTCCTACCTCCCCTCTCCACACTTCTGGACGACATCAGCGGAGGCCGTCGGACCGAGGCGAGATCAGCGCCTTGGGTCTTCGTCACTCTCACTGATGGCGTTCCAGTCTCACCTCGAGAGGTGGAAGGCTGGGGGGGATGGGAGTTGGGGCGGTTCAAGCTCCATTGCCACGTCAGAGCCCCCCCCTGACTTTAAAAGTTATCATTTTAAAGCCAAGGCCGACTCTCCCGCCTGCCTTCCGAAGAGCCCACGCCGATGGGTCGTCCAGAGAAAAGGTTACCAGGAACCCATTCTCCTCGTCCCTACGATGGAGGATTCTCCAGAGCTCGGTGTGGAGTCCTTCGTTTTGTGCCCTCAACAGCACAGACGCCTCCTCCGGAGAGTCGGCTAGCTGCGGGGCAAATACGTAATGCCCAGCTGATGCTTAAGCAATTCGCCTTCGGGTATTACCGAGAGCTCTGCCTCCGGTCAGGGTTTCAGTTTTCCGATCTCACCCACAATCCAGTCCTGGCTTGCCTTATTCAGGCAGAGTCCAACGAGGCTTGTAAGTGAAACCCGAAAATTTTGGTCCCATTCCCGGCTGCACCCCACAGTCTGTCTTAGCGATGGCCCGTGTTAGTGACCGGTGGACCAGCCGCATCTGATCCACACTCATGGGATTCGAATTGCGAATTCCCACACGCGCGGAGCCAGTTACGGCACTGAAGCTGAGCTTCTTCCCCCCATTGCCAGCTTCACAGACTTCCTGGGTAATACAAGACTAGTCTTTGGGGGACTCTTCCTTGCTTTTGTGCCTTCGGAACTGGGAGGGGGGTTTGGGCAGAGGAACTTCGTCCCCAGGGCTTCTGACAGTTCCTATCTCAGCTGCTATCAGCCGTCGGTACCTCTTTCCTTGCTGCCCCACTAAGCTTATAAGGCCTAACAAACATTTTCTTTTCCCCTCCCTGGTTCGTTTCCGATTGTGGTTCGGCTGCAGACGTGCCCTCCACTTCACGGCTCGTCCGAGGTTGGGGCGTAGTATTGCAGAATATTGATGAGACTAAAAGGGCCGCTTCCAAACCTACAGATAGTCCCATTAGAGGAGATTTTTCATTAATCTTTTCAAAATGTCAATTTTCGTCCATTTTGGTCCCACGATTAGCTAGGGAAATATTCGGTCACCCCCAGCAGAGCCCCGCATGCCGAGGGGAAGGCTAAAATACTACCCAAATTGCCCTAGTATCGGGTAGGCACCGTTAGCGACAGGACTCCCTGCAGCCACGCATCCATCGGCACGGTACGCTTGACACCTTTGATTTGGCTAGGATGGGAAATAAGGGGTGGTATAAAAGATAAGAGGATCGTCTAAGTGTTTCAGTTCTGTCTGTTTCCTATTGAACCAGACTAAATAACAGGCGGCAACCACGTGAAGGAAGAACTCCTCAGACTTGCCCTGGGGATCAACACGAGCTCTACCCCAGAGCCATTCGCCAAACTGCTCGCCGGATAGGAGAGCAGAATAGGTGTTAATCTAGTCCTACTGATAATATCAAAAAATTAGGAGTAGACTAACCCCCACCCAACCTAAAATGATGAGTTAGTGATAAAGAAACCTACCTAACAGTATGTTATATGCCCTAAGAAAATTGATCTCCAAGCGAAATGAAGCTCAGATAGTAACTTCCTAAAATGATGACGTTCAATGTAGAGTTGTAGAAGTAAAAATATTATTTATGACAAATATGCAGACGAAGTCGCGGGCGTAACCTAAAAGGTGACATGAACTGTGATTTTTCGAAATGACGTCGTCTTAAAAAAAATTATAAACTACAAAGATAGTTCAATCTCAGTATATTAAATGTATATTATCGACTAATAAAACAGAAACAGAAACTTTTTTATTCAATATGGATTATGCATAATACTTTTTGAAAGTCATTTTTTTATTCACCACTGGTTCGAAAACCTCTGACCTGGAAAGAACCAGCAAGAAACCCAGCAGGACTTTTAAAAAAAACTAACAGTTTACAATCATGTTTGTTACAATTAACAACACAAAACAAATTAGATATAGCTTGGTAGCGGTTATCCTTCCCGGGGGTTATTATCATCCATAAATTCCTTAATATTTAAATAATTTTTTATACAAACTTAGTTTAATAAAGTTTTTGAACTTTTTGCAGGTCAAATGTATATTTTCTGAGATTTTGTTGTATAAGAATGAATACTGTCTCGATGGAGTCGAGTAACTGTTACTACTGGCTTGTGTCTATTCTTAGTATTTACAGAATGAATATCACTTATTTTTGTAAAACTACTTTTATTTTTGTTTACGTAAATTACATTTTCATAAATGTATTGAGAGGCCCAAAGTTAATATATTAATTTGTTTAAAATATTTGTCTGAGCGACTCTAGGTTTTAAATCATAGATTGCTGTAATGGGCCTCTTCTGTATGTAGTAACAATATTATCTCACGTTTGATAATAATGAAATGTGAAAAACGCTATTATTAGACTTATTTTGTCCAAAACATGCTCGTAAACAGTTTTTAATCCAAATTTTTAGAAAGTCCAGAAGTGAAACTGGATGACACTGAACTTGTGTTAAAACCAGGTGACTGGGTGAACACCAAATGCACGTAAGTAATCTTGAAATATTTTTTATGATGAAGAAGATGTAAAAAAATATTACCTATATAATATAATTGACATAATGTGTATATAAAATATATGAATATATAGAGTCACAAGAAAAGGCTTTTAGTATAGAATAGAATCAATTTTTATTCAATATATTAACTACTACCACTGGTTTGGAGAAAACCTGTGAAGAACCAGCAAGACATCCAGCGGGACATTTATTTTAATTAGAATTAATACACGTCTACGTGCTGTTTTCAAGAGTCATTACGAATCGTCTCGCACGCAGACTCGACGACTTCCAGCCTCCCGAACATGCCGGTTTCCGAAAAGGCTTCAGTACCATAGACCACATACATACCCTGCAGCAAATTGTACAGCAGACCGAAGAATACAATCTGCCACTTTGCCTGGCGTACATTGGCTATGAGAAAGCCTTTGATCCCGTCAAATTAGGGCGGTGCTACAGTCCCTTCAGCGGTGCCAAGGTGACTGTCGGTATATCGAAGTGCTGAAGTGTTTGTACAGTAGGGCTACGATGGCTATCTGAGTACAGAACCCGAGTTCGAAACCTATCCAACTACAGAGAGGTGTAAGACAGGGTGACGTTATATCCCCGAAACTCTTCACCGCTGCATTGGAAGACGTTTTTAAACTACTGGACTGGAAAGGATACGGTATTAACATCAATGGAGAGTACATCACTCACCTTCGATTTGCCGACGATATAGTCCTCCTATGGCAGAATCGCTGGAGGATCTAAGCACTATTCTCAATGGCCTTAACGGTGTCTCCCAATGGATGGGTCTTAAGATGAACGTGGACAAAACAAAGACCATGTTTAATGTCCATGTCACACCTATGTCGGTAGTTGTTGGGAGCACTATGCTCGAAGCTGTTGACGAGTACGCTCACCTGGGACAAATAGTCCGACCAGGTAAGTCCAACTTCGACCGAGAGGTCAATCGACGGATTCAACTCAGCTGGGCAGCGTTCGGGAAATTACGACACATCTTCTCGTCAGGTATACCTCAAACTCTGAAAACTAGATTGTACAGCCAGTGCGTTTTGCCAGTGATGACTAACGGATCTGAGACGTGGTCCTTCACTGCTGGCCGTATGAAGACGCTCAAGGTCGCTCAGCGAGCTATGGAGAGGGCTATGCTCGGAGTTTCTCTGCGTGATAGACTCAGAAATGAGGATATCCGCAGTAAAACCAGAGTGACCGACATAGCCCAACGGATTAGTAAGCTGAAGTGGCAATGGGCCGGCCACGTAGTTTGAAGAACCGATAACCGATGGGGAAGAAAGGTTCTCGAGTGGCAGCCTCGTACCGGTAGGTGTAGTGTAGGGCGACCCCCCACTAGATGGTGTGACGAACTGGTAAGACATGCAGGAAGTCTATGGATGCAGGTGGCTCAGCACCGTGCTTTGTGGCATTACTTGAGGGAGGCCTATGTGCGGCAGGTGATTTGTGAAGGGCTGTAATGAATGATAATGATGATATTACTTTATACAATTATGAAATACACAGATCACAGCTAATCTACTATAAATTGTACTGAGACTAATTTTGTAGCTGAGAATAATAGTTAATTCGTTTCCACGAATTAATTATCCGATGAGTTGAGGATGAGCTACTAGCGGAATATAACAAGTGAACCAGAGCCAAGACTCCCTTAACGGCGGCCGCTCCGTCTGTTCTATACAAGTAAAGTACCGTTGGTCCTGCACCTGATCTCTCTCCGGCCGTGTCGGTTTACCGTCCCAACGGATTATGAAAGTGAGGGAATAGAGAGTGCACGAAAGTTGTTCAAAACGACTGTAAGTCAACAGCACGCTACAGACTATAAACTATAAATTTCTAGCGCGCTATTAAATACGCTATGTTATACCGCGCTATTTATAAGAAAGCGCGTAGGAGGCCGGCAAGCGCGTTAAGTTTTGTAGCACGCTATATCTCGTAGCACGTTACATTACATGTCGTTCATTGGATAAACCGCGTGCTATATAAGAACATTATTCGTAATAAGTCGCATTTTAGACTAAAATAAAATAAAGCGGTAAAGAAAAACCAATGAACGCTTTTATACTTTTATACTTTTCAGGCTTACAATTTTCTATAATCCTAAAAATATTTTTAAGGCATGTACTTTTTAAAACGAAATAAAATATTTTTTTTATTATAATTGATGTAAACGTTATTTTCACCTTAATATAAATTATAAATCAAATAAAGGTGTATTTAAAAACTTATTCATTGTATTTATAAAAATCAACTATTTACATACACTATTATATCTAGATTTTATTTACATTTATAAACATTAGTTAGGCTTCTTTTATAGCAGACAATTGTGTCCTTCGATCACTTATAAATATACAGTAAACACTAACTAAACAACGTCCTCTCCCAAGAGCGCTGCTGCTAGAACTAGTTGCCGCTAGATATTAATACTTAATAGCGCCATAGCGCCATAGCGCAGCAGTGTGAACAGAGACTTCTTTATGAAGACAGGCGAAACCGTTTGTTTTACCTTTCAATGCAGAGAAATTAGTATCTATTCACCATAATTTGCCCTTAGCTACGTATTATTTATTTTGTGCCTTAGCGCAGTACGAGTACTAATTTTGTAAGTTTTAAAATGAAAATTTTGTGATTAATGTTTATATTTGTTAAGTGACATAAATGAAGTACTGAACTAAGATATTTTTTTTAAATCCGGTATCCGGGCGGATAGAAGTTTTAGGCCGGATAGGCCGAATACCTGATAGATACCGGATATCCGTTTCATTTCTGATTTTTATATACCTAATATATCGGTTTTCCTGCTTCAAAGCCGTACACGGAATGTGTGGGAAGAATACTTACT
The DNA here is from genome assembly GCA_907164705.1 of Parnassius apollo. Lineage (NCBI taxonomy): Eukaryota > Metazoa > Arthropoda > Insecta > Lepidoptera > Papilionidae > Parnassius > Parnassius apollo. The sequence goes on along the minus strand of CAJQZP010001558.1, from coordinate 10,905,639 downwards.
ACAATTATTTTTACTAAAAATAATGAGTAAAACTTGTAAAAATTACCTTTATGTTTACTAATCACTATCACCATTTGGTTTTGGTCTTTAGAGTTATTAAGGGTAAACCAGCGCCTGCTGTCACCTGGAAATTTAAAACTGCTGATGATTTCGAGGAAATACCGGAAGGTGTAATCGCTGAAGAAACTTCTCTCAAAATTCCGTCAATAAAAACCGAGCACATGGGTACTTACAAATGTGAAGCAGTGAATATAGTCGGGTCTGACTCAGGAGAGGTATCAATTAAAGTTGAATGTGAGTTTAGACAAAATTATTATTATTTTCAAAAATTTTAAATATTGTAAAATATTAAAATAGAATACTTATTTCCTTCTACAATTTACTTTTCGTAAACAATAATTTCAATAATAATGTCTCTAGTTTTTAAAAGTTAATACGCTTTATAACATGTAAAATCAAGTAGATATACAAATATATTTTAACGGACATAAAATTTAAACTATTTTTAGTATGCAATTTATGCGTAGCGATTATAGCAAGTCCTACGAGCAACGGATTCGAGGTGGCAAATATTTATTGTGCTTACGCTTTTTAAAAGCCGCCAATGAACCTATAATTACTTGGTTTTGCAGAAATTTATTAGCAGTATCGGTTACTTACCATCATTAGATGTGCTGTATGCTTGTTTGCCGGTCTTTCAAAAAAAATATTAAAGGGTCCCGTATCCGGCGACCTTTGAGGGTTGATGAAGAAGAATACATTAAAATTCGGTATAATTTAAATATGTCAATTTATATCTTCTATACAGATGCGCCAAAAATCAAGGTTAATGAAGAGATTAAAGTTGTAAAAGAAGACGATCAAGTTGAGTTATCGTGTGAAGTTGATGCCGTACCGAAAGCTCGCGTTAGATGGGAGATAATGAAGGATGATGTCATCGTACCTTTGGACAGCAGACATTACACTGATGAATGGAATACCCATAGGTAATAAAATACTAATATATTTTTTTTTATATTAAAATGTGCATTGAAATTAAAAACATCTTTGGAGAAGGATTCTTTTAATTATAATATTTTAATACATAAAATGTCGCAGTTAGGGGACCTTCCAATATGAGAAAGTAATAAGGCGAGCTTATAAGTAGCAGTACTGTTTGGAAATATTAATTTACAATATAAATAATTAGATTTTGATTATGTTCGAAGGTTGAGCATGAGCTACCACGGCTTATAACATTATATAATTAGAAATTCACAATCTTTGCACATATGTGGTTTACTGGCACGTGACAAATTAAAGGAATTCAGAAAAAAATAAATTTCAACAGGTTTACTGCTCAGTCAAATGACTCTGGACACTATAACTGTATTGCCGAGAACGACGTTGGAAAAGCGGAACGAACAATAACAGTTAATGTTTTGGGTAAGTTGAGAAAAGACTTTTTACGAATGTTATCGTACTTTATTTTCATTTATTATCTATGCAATAATTGTTTACAATGCCTTGAAATCTTGAAGTGGTTTTATTGGGTTTGGATTTAGTTTTATTAGTTATAGAAGTCCAAACTTGTAGTTCGGTTTGTTTATTATCTAGCTATGTTCTTTATAGAAGTTAAGATATTTCTTCAAAATTCAGTGGTCTCTTAAATCATCGTACTTTTGCCAGAATTTGTGAGCACGATGTGGGCATGCGGGTAACTAAACATCATAGTATAGTTTAAGGAGTTTATATTGTTTTTTTTTTTTATTATTTAAAAAAATATAAATTTAAAATTTGACATTAAATGAGTGTTTGATTGTTAAACTGCTAAACGAGTTCTATACCTCTCATAAGAGATATTTATAGGGTTTACAAGTGATTGAATCATATCATGGTGATTGCCCGTGTACAATTTTAATGATAATGATGTTTACTACTATTACTAACTAAATTAAAGAACTGAAATTATTCTCCTTATTGTAAGAATAATTGAACTAGCAATTGCCGAACTAAAGGGCTATCACCTAAATCGCAATTTTTTACATCAGATTAGGTATTCATGGTTGTTATGCTGTCATTTGAAGGACGTGTAATATATCTGACTTAACGTTAGAAAGCCACGTAATCTAAGACAGACAGTAGATTCTCAAACGTTTACACTACGAGGAAATTACTATAATATAACAAAATATGTTTCAGTGGAACCGTACATCGAAGCTCCTCGGTTGAATTTCATATCGGTCAGGTCTGGTGACACGGTCACATTGCCCTGTATTGTTTCACACGGTAATCCAGAACCGTCAACAAAATGGGAGTTTATAGCTCTCAACTCAACAGTGACGACTATATCAAGGTATTTGTTTTTCTAAAGGATTAATAAATATAAAAGTGAATTACAATGAAAGTTTAATTAACATAAGTTTAAAAAAGGATATACTCTCGGTAGAGTAGTACTTCTTGAGATATGGCATTGTATCGAAGAATTGATATGTACCAGTAAAGTATCGGTATTTAACGACCCAGACACTAGGGGTATATTCCGAAATACAACGCAGTGTACTGTCCAATGCGAATGACGTCATGAATCGACTCTATACTATTGATTCGTTCCAAAACATTGGACAGTGTATGACGTCATACTTTTGCGCCATTTGGAAAAGTGTTGGCGATTATTTTGTCATTTTGTGCTCCAAAAATCATTATATCCTCCTAATGGATATACCATCAATTATTCTATAATTTTTTGTATTTGAATAAATAGAAACAAATTCTGGCATGCTTCATTCGGCAAACACACAATTAGAAATTGTTTTATTATGGCCGGATATCCGACACAATATGGCGGCGGCACGCTAGTACAATAAAGTGTCAAATGATACGTCATTTGCATTGGACAGTACACTGCGTTGTATTTCGGAACATACCCTAGAATGAGAACATAAACCGAAACCTAAATTATAGTCAACCAAATCTAAGAAATACATTTTGACAGCTGTCAGACTTGTTGCACCAAGCATGCCAACCAAAAAGTGGCAACGTACAATATTCGATTCTTAAAATTTATTTATTTATTTATTTATTAGGATTACCAACAGAAATTAGAATAGTAATACAAAGATCATTTTCATAACATATTAAGCACATTATAATTGTATTTCTTTTTATAGGTAATCACAACATGCATTGATTATTTAGTGAATGATAGGATTAAAAAAAACTTGGACTACATCATTGAATAAATAAGTTATTAAAAAGAAATAGAATTATTTAACAATATTATAGATAACTTCATTATCATATTAAATTACATTAACCACATTATAGAAAACAAAAACAATTCCAATATTATACTTCCAATATTATACTTCTTAATTAATTGATTCATTATTTTTAAAGAAATTTATTAATTTTGATTTGAAGGTGGATAAACTGTCGCAAGTAATATCGAGGCCAGAAATCTTTGAGGACAGTTCGTTATAAGTGCGAGCCAGTCTGGCTAGAGGGGAATACTTTCCCAGGTTAGATCTATAAAGAGACACATCGAAAAAGGCTTGCGGTTTCCTAGGCAGTCTTGATGGCACTTTAAAGTTATAATTGAACTATCGCTGGACAATCGACACTATTATTGAGCGTTTTGTATAGGAATATCATATCTGAGATAATTCTACGTGATTGTAATGATGTGATGTTAAATTGCGCCAAACGTCTTTCGTAGGAATCATTAGTTTGATAGCAACAAGATAGAAAAAAATCAATATCGATTATTTAGAGTTAGCAATCATTTATAGTTTAGTTTGAATAATACCTGAATAAATTAAAAATGGATAATTCAAAACACAAGATTTATCAGTTTCTTCGTATTTGTGGTTACTGCTTATTTCTAGAGGGACAGTTATAAAAATTTAAGATTGAAACTGCGTTAAAAATAAATTTATTCAATCACTTTCAGTACAACTAGTTGAGCTGTCAATGTTAAGATTAATTATTGTTTGATTTTCAATAATGCAGTCAAAATTAATGTCTCTTTCAAAGTCATTTATAATCAATTTTTTGTTATTTCTACCACTTTTCCCAATTATCCTTTGTGACATGGGCACATGCTTCAACGAATATTGAAGAAACAATCCAAAAAGTTAAAGCCGAGTCACAAAATAGGAAGACAAACACAAAATCACAAAATTACGCACAGTAAGCTCCCAAAATGGTGGGAGATTGAAATTTGAAATTACTTAGTGGTTTTTTTTTTTGCTTTTTGCGTATTCTTTTTGCGGCTTTAGATATGAGTTTTTTTGCCTACACAAATTTACGTAGATAAATTAAAAAAATAAACTTATTCATGATTCATGTAATTTAAGGAATTTTAAAAAGATAAATTTAACTAAACAAATAATACATTAAAAAAATTAATGATTCGACTATTTGAATTTTAGCTATCCAAACACTACTGTGAGGTACATAGCGACGTATCATTGAAACGACGTCAAGTAATAAAGTTGATACTGGTTATTTTTTTATATTTTGCTTTGTTTGAAAGATACGAATTTAAATTAGTGATAAAAATTATACACGTTGTAATGAAATATAGATAACTACATAATTTCTCGAATTTACGTAAAGGGTTATTTTAAATCGTGTGAGTACGCTTCTGCAAAGTTATTGCAGAATGTTTGATGTGAAACGTCAAAAGGTATTTCTTAGATTTTGTTGACTGTAGTACTGCTAAATACGTTTATTATATGTTTCTTCGTCTTATCATAATATAAAAATAAAGTTAAATAATATACAACACCAAGAAGGTTGTCCTCTACGACTTTGAACCTAAAAAATGGTATTTTTAAACCGGTAGGTATTTAAAGGCCTACCTACAGTTTTACTGGAAGGTACAAAAAAGTGGAACCTTTATTTCATTCTAAATGCTGCAGTTATATTAGTAGTATAGTTGTAGCACGAATGGGTCGGCTCGACCGGGGAAGGACCACGCTCTCACAGAATACCAGGGTAAAATAGTAGCTTGCTGCTGTGTTTCGTATGGTGAGTGTAGAGAACCGGAGACCCTTTTTTACTGGAAATGAGGCATTCCATCGTAGCCCTCACGGATGATAACGCATCTGCATTTTGATTCGTTATCGAGGGTAGATGTAGATGTCTATGAGCCATAGCAATCAGAATTTAAACAAGTTAAAAGTATATAGTTAACACCCGCGTGTATTAACAGTATAACTCCTTTTTTTAAATAACTCCTTTAAAAAAATTCTGTCGTGTTTGTCTGTCCGGCCTAATCTTCAAAATGGCTGAATCGATTGTGATGTATCTTCGCGAACAGATATAAGGCAATGCCAGGAGTGATCTAGGCTATATTTTATTTAAATAAAGAACTTGGAGACTTTTTTTGAAAATTTGTAAAAACGTAAATGACGCCATATTAATAGATCTAAGGCGGGTGAAGCCGGGATGAGTCGCTAGTAATAAATACGAAAAGAAAAAAGTATTAGGGCCATTGATATATACGCAGTATACGATTACGCAGTATAAGTCTATGATTAGGACTTTTTTGTTTGAAACGGTTACAGTTACAGAGATAGTCATAAAAACCATTTATTTTGTCAAAAAAGTGCACGTTTTAACGTATAAAATATTTTTCGTTCGTGAGAAACGGTGAAGCTATTTTTAATATTCTATTTTGTTCAAAATAGAATATTAAAAATAGCTTCACACGTTGTCGCAAAAACCACGTGCACCTCAGCAAGTGTGTGTGTGTGTGTGTGTGTGTGTGTGTGTGTGTGTGTGTCAGTGTGTGTGTGTGTGTGTGTGTGTGTGTGTGTGTGTGTGTGTGTGTGTGTGTGTGTGTGTGTCAGTGTGTGTGTGTGTGTGTGTGTGTGTGTGTGTGTGTGTGTGTGTGTGTGTGTGTGTGTGTGTGTGTGTGTGTGTGTGGAAATGAATAACCATTTTTAAAATTTTTGTCAGTCTGTTCGGGCTATTCTACGGAATGACTGAACCTTATGAACAGTTAGAAGGCAATGCCAGGAGTTGTCAAGGTTATATTTTATTCAAAAAACTTTCAATTTTTTTTTAAATCGAAAAGCTGGTAAATAAGTGGTTTATTGATTATCATCTACTCTCCAAAAGACTATTATTATATATATATATATATATATATATATATATATATATATATATATATATATATATATACATACTGTGCGAGCATAAACTGCGTGTGTATAAATGTATATTATATACCTCATGGCATGTCAAATAATATTACTATTTCCTTGTTACAGAGGCAAACCCCCGAACATTTTAACATTAAGGAATATTTCAAAAAGGCACGAGGGATCTTATATTTGTTTAGCGGAAAATGAAGCAGGTTCCGACACAATTAAAGTCATTGTAAAAGTATTCTAAAATAACAAACGTAATAAATATTATATAGTATAGTTTTATATTTTATAATAATAACAATAATATATAATAATAAGCCTTTTATTTCCATAACCAAACAATAGTAAAATAAAAATATAGTAAGTACGTGAGGGTAATATGGTCATTCGGTTAATATGGTCACTTTCTAATAACTCAAAAACTACAGCCTTGTCTTGTTTGCATAGATGGCTTTGTGATATGATCAGTCAATCAAATAATAAAAGGTGAAAAGGGCTCTACTTTATCGACACCATTTTGACCGTTGATATTATAGTAAATATTTTAATAGATTTTAATATGGTGTAGTTTAGTTAGTTTCATTTAAGTTGATTTTTCTAAGTGTTTCTAATTATTGTCAGAGCTTGTTTGCTATTTTTTTTCTAAATATATTAGTTATAGTACATATACGACTTTGTGATTTTGTGTCTGTCCTCATCGTAGTTTTGGTTTTATAGGGCGGCAAAGCTTAAGGTGACCATATTACCATCACGTACCTTATTTATATTAATATAAAAACTATAGTAGTTAATTTCCTATATGTAAGCTGGTTGCAGCAACGCACACCCTTGCATTTCGTATTTATTGATGTATATGTTAGTTGGGTTGGCTGTCATAATCCCCTCTCTTCCGTTCCTTCCCCGCACGGGACTGTCTAGTAGGGGGAGCTAGATACTGGTAGACGCACCTTTGGTCCTCTAATTAGAGGCAGACTCCGCCAAGTAGAAAGGGGAGATGGCGGAAGTTATAAGAAAACGCGCGCCGCCATCATCGTCACAATATTTCGTGCCCGCATAGCCGTCAAGAATGCGGCCGCTAGTAGTTAAGTTGTATCAGTTCTGGCTCACTGAGTCGGAAGTGGTACAACGTTCGTCGACTCACAATCCTAAAATAAAAGGGTTTTGGCATGCTCTGATCACGAATTTGCGGTCCGTTTTTGCGTAGGTTGCACGCTTCCGGACATGTGCAGATCAATTAACTAATATCTAATTGATATCCGGTGAGGGACTCCACCGTCCCATTGTTCTTATCTATTGTTCATTGAACACCGTCATTGTCTATTCTTCCTCGGCGTATGCGTCGGCTTATCAGTGCTATTGTATTATACTTCTTTGTTCCTAACTACAACGCTAATCTGAATCATCAATAAAACACATTACTTAATTTTGTTACAATTTTTATTTACAAAATAAAAAATCTTATTACTTCTTATTTTATATTATATTACTATTCTTATTTTATATATATTACTTCTATAAAATAGGAGCGAAATATCTCATCCAATAAAATATCGTTGTACAATGTGTTCCCTGTAAATATACTCTTAAAACTATGCATTGAACAGTCCTGAAACTTATATAGCAAATACATTAAACAATATTCGCTACAAACTGAAGTCCACTCATTCTACTACTATCATCATTCCAGTTACATCTTTTACGATATCCTTTAGAGTTTTTAAAAAGAACTCTAGATGATATCGTACAGGTGATCGTCCATATGAATCAAAATATTGACCGACGTCATTCGTATCGATATATAAAGCTACCCAATGTGACCCTGGTTTATCATATGTATCCAAATTGCATATTATATACGTTGGTACGTAGGTATACATGGGCAGTCTATTAGCAGCATAATCTCTCTCATCGCAAACCTACTCAATGACTAACATAGGAATGATCAATTATAGTGATTTCTAAATATTAAATCGCATTCTTTTTGTGTTATACAAATCGTATTTGAGTCATCGATACATCGAACACGACGCTACACGAAGGAATGTTGAGATATGCAACAGAATATGAGATAAGCTTGTTGACGCCATAAAGTTACTATCAGTTTCACTGCAGAAATTCTTTAGATTAGAATTATTACTTACTGGTGATATATAAGACCGAGCAGCTGCAGTCATGGAGTTAGTGTATGGTCGTTTGACCGCAGTGGATCTATCAATACTACATTTGCGTTACTTCAACGCATCAAAGGCCATTGATGTAAGTGTTTATTCTATTGACAAACTTACTTTTCTTTCTGTTATTTTCTAACGTGTGTATGATTTAGTGTTAACAAATTATATTTAAATATTGTGTGTGTGTGTATATGATTAAGCCGTGGTAGCTCAGATGGTTAGCGCAAGCTGTAAATTTCACAGTACGCGACCCGGGTTCAATCCCCGCCGGCACCAATTAAATTGTTAATTGCAATTTTAAGTGCTGATTTACCACGTGCTCGGCGGTGAAGGAAAACATCGTGAGGAAACCTGCATGTCCGAGAAAATTTCGAAGGCATGTGAAGTTCGCCAACACGCATTGAAGCAGCGCGGTGAACATTTCCTAGCCCTAAAACCCTCTCAGAAATGAAAGGAGGCCTATGTTCAGCAGTGGACTTTAATAGGCTGTAACTTTAACTTTTTTAACTTTTATGATTAAGTGTTAACAAATTGATATTAACATGATAACTGTGTTGTTGCAGAAATCATTGAGCTTCGATGAAAATACCTATAAACAGTATTACTACTTGCCACTCTCCCCTCAAGAAGAGAGTGATGACATCGTCATTAATAATACACGCAATGGTGGAAAAAGAAAATCGCAATCGATTGATCATTTTTTTGAAGCTGAATCAAAAATAAAAAAGAGGAAGCTGTTATCATCAACCGTAGCATGAGCCGCTAGAGATGGTGTATCATACATTTCTGCTAATTCTGACGACGGAGACCAAGCGACACATCTCATCAAATTTGAAATGTACGATATGAAGAAGCTATCCAAGATTCCAACTACTGATCATTGGAAACATGCTTCCACGAAGATTAAATATTACGTAAAGATACTAATAAGGATAGCATCTACGACAACACAAACGCCCTCGTATACAATATTACAAAGACAATAGCAGAAAGTGAAAAAGTTAAAAAATACTTTTTTAACAACGACAGTCATTAGCTGATCATTAGTGAATGTGATTATGTTTACTTAAATTACTTCTGTGTACTCATTATACTCTATTTCTAATCCTTTGCTAGACTATAAATATCGGACATTATTTGGAATTTGGGTATCTGTTGGTCTACCAACACTGAACTGTTACTTACTCTGCTACCTACTTTCTTCTTTGCTATAAGGATGGAAAACTTCAGTGAAGTGTGCACCAGTGCTTTCTTCTCCACAACCATGGAAGAGAATACGGAACTACTCAATAGCGAATTAAATCAGGAGTTATCTAAAGTTTGTGATAAAATAGAGAAGGGTCAACTGTTCGATTCATCGTATGATGATGAGTTGTATAATCACTGTGCGATGGTTGAAACACAGTTTAAGTAAGTAAAATAAACATTCATTTCGATTATAATTTACACATTGTCTTATATAGTTTTTAATAATTGATTAAAACTACTTTTACGGATTTTATCGCGTTTATTTTAAATTTATTATATTTTATAGTTTATTTTAAAATAAAAGCGATAAAATCCGTAAAAATAGTTTTAATCAATGTGTAGTGTTCGCGTAAATATAAGAAATAATATTTAATAAATTTAAACATCGTTACATATCATTTTACACTATTTTAAATTTATTTTTCCATTCTGTTTTTGATTTTCTGTATTCACCTCAGAACTGGATATTTTGCATCACCTTTATTTCCATAGGATCCTGTAACGTTTTTAAGCCATAAGAACACAATAACAAATCATTTTCACTTCGTATTTTCACGCTATCAGCACATTTTAAATCGGTGTCGATGGAGCCTACCTTTTTTCGATCTTTTATTTAGTTCTGCGTAACTCTGAAATTTCGGGCTTCGTGCGCGCTGTTGCGCTACCTTTTTTCCTATATCAATAATATCTCATTTTTCACTTAAATCTTTCCGTTTCTCTATTACGAGCCTAAAACCAAAATTTGACATGTTTTGACATCGTTGTTTATCTGGTTGTCATGGCAATTTTTATTCAAATTCGTTACAGGTCTGATGTTTTTACTTCAAAACTTCCACAAAAAATACTCTTTTCTTCTTGGCCATTTACAAAAATTTGTTTTTAATTTAAATAATTTCCCGTTCTTATCTCAGATCCGTCGTCGAGCGCGGAGCTCTCTAAAAAAAGTATAAAAGCCGAACAATCGGCCAATAAAGTCAGTCTCGCTTCAGCTTTCATACTAGAAGCATCTCCTAAAGGCCTTATCTCGGGGCCGCACTGTCCCGGGATCCTGCAAGCCTCTGCCTTCATCTGAAGTCGTCGTCTAGCCACACCTACGCCTCCACCTACTAGTGCCCGCGCTATCTTTAGCCGCTGTGCGTGCTTGCTTCAAGCGCTGCGTGTGCCTACTCCGGGCGCTGCGTGTGCCTACTCCGGGCGCTGTGTGTGCCTACTTCAAGCGCTGCGTGTACCTGCTCCAGACGCTGCGTGTACCTACTCCAGACGCTGCGTATGCCTACTCCGGGCGCTGTGTGTGCCTAGTCCGGGCGCTGTGTATGCCTACTTCAAGCGCTGCGTGTACCTACTCCAGACGCTGCGTGTGCCTACTCCGGGCGCTGTGTTTGCCTAGTCCGGGCGCTGTGTGTAGCTACTTCAAGCGCTGCGTGTGCCTACTCCAGACGCTGCGTGTGCCTAGATCAGGCGCTGCGCACCTACCAGGCATAGCCTGTGCATACTCCGTGATGCTTCTAGTTTGAAACCACATTCCATCATTTTCACCTTATTATTTTTATTTCTTTTAATTTGTTTGTTTGTTTGGTGATCCAGTATTCTTCAACACATCTTGCTTTAGGACCTCGAATTTTCGTTGGTTAATCTTCACTTTTTATTTTTATTTCAGACACATCTCGTTAGTGATGTTGCTGATCTCTGGCTTTGAGCCCTACCGCTCTGGCCGTTCTTGATCTTTACTTAAGTCATAGCGACTAAAGCTTGCTTAAGATTAAGTTCTTTATCTTCACTTGGGAGCGGCTGACTACTCCCTTAATAATTTTTTTTTCCACGCGGGAGCGGATGACAACTCCTTAAATAAGCCTGAATATCCTTTCGAAAACACACTTTTAGAGTGGTAGTCATTGAATGTGAACTCCACCCTTACTTGAATGCAGATTATGAATGTAAGAGATAGTATATCTGATTTTGCCTGGTGATGTCTGTTTCTGCAAAGCTGTATTTTTATGGTTTATTTTAGAATGTACATATCAAAATTTTTTGCTGAGTCAAAAATTTTCCAGGGTCGGGGGGAAAATGTAGTGTTATGCTACTTACATATCATTTTACACTATTTTAAATTTATTTTTCCATTCTGTTTTTGATTTTCTGATTTTCTTCACCTCAAAACTGGATATTTTGCATCACCTTTATTTCCATAGGATCCTGTAACGTTTTTAAACCATAAGAACACAATAACAAATCATTTTCACTTCGTATTTTCACGCTATCAGCACATTTTAAATCGGTGTCGATGGAGTCTACCTTTTTCGATCTTTTATATAGTTCTCCGTAACTCTGCAATTTCGGGCTTCGTGCGCGCTGTTGCGCTACCTTTTTTACCTATATCAATAATATCTCATTTTCACTTAAATCTTGCCGTTTCTCTATTACGAGCCTAAAACCAAAATCTGGTTGTCATGGCAATTTTTATTCAAATTCGTTACCGGTCTGATGTTTTTACTTCAAAACTTCCATAAAAATACTCTTTTCTTCTTGGCCATTTACAAAAATTCGTTTTTAATTTAAATAATTTCCCGTTCTTATCTCAGATCCGTCGTCGAGCGCGGAGCTCTATAAAAAAGTATAAAAGCCGAAAAATCGGCCAATAAAAGTAGTCTGGCTTCAGCTTTCAAACTAGAAGCATCTCCTAAAGGCCTTATCCCGGCACCGCACTGCCCCGGGATCCTGCAAGCCTCTGCCTTCATCTGAAGTCGTCGTCTAGCCACGCCTACGCCTCCACCTACTAGTGCCCGCGCTATCTTTAGCCGCTGTGTGTGCTTGCTTCAAGCGCTGCGTGTGCCTACTCCGGGCGCTGCGTGTGCCTACTCCGGGCGCTGCATGTGCCTATTCCGGGAACTGTGTGTGCCTACTTCAAGCGCTGCGTGTACCTGCTCCAGACGCTGCGTGTACACACTCCAAGCGCTGCGTGTACCTACTCCAGACGCTGCGTGTGCCTACTCCGGGCGCTGTGTGTGCCTAGTCCGGGCGCTGTGTGTGCCTACTTCAAGCGCTGCGTTTGGCTACTCCAGACGCTGCGTGTGCCTAGATCAGGCGCTGCGCACCTACCACAGGCATAGCCTGTGCGTGCTCCGTGAGCGGTGAGCACCACTGCCAAGCGCGGTGTGCCACCTTGGTCTTCGGGCTCCGTTTCAGTACTCATTTATCTTTGTTATTTTTTTTTAAAAATAATCGTAATTCACGTCACCCATCATCATCTTCATATTTTTTTTATATAAAAAACTGTAAATACCTTTAAAATTTTAAATAAATTATTCGTGTTTTTGTTGTTTCGTTGTTGTTAGGTTAGGTTCTTTTGTTTTTAATTGTCGCTTTACGACATTTTTTGGAAAAATAAATTTAAAATAGTGTAAAATGATATGTACGTAGCATAACACTACATTTTCACTTCGTATTTTCACGCTATCAGCACTTTTTAAATCGGTGTCAATGGAGTCTACCTTTTTCGATCTTTTATTTAGTTCTCCGTAACTCTGCAATTTCGGGCTTCGTGCGCGCTGTTGCGCTACCTTTTTTCCTATATCAATAATATCTCATTTTTCACTTAAATCTTGCCGTTTCTCTATTACGAGCCTGAAACCAAAATTTGACATATTTTGACATCGTTGTTTATCTGGTTGTCATGGCGATTTTTATTCAAATTCGTTACCGGTCTGATGTTTTTACTTCAAAACTTCCACAAAAATACTCCTTTCTTCTTGGCCATTTACAAAAATTTGCTTTTAATTTAAATAATCTCCCGTTCTTTTCACAAATCAGTCGTCGAGCGCGAAGCTCTCTAAAAAAGTATAAAAGCCGAAAAAATCGGCCAATAAAGTGAGTCTCGCTTCAGCTTTCATACTAGAAGCATCTCCTAAAGGCCTTATCCCGGGGCCGCACTGCCCCGGGATTCTGCAAGCCTCTGCCTTCATCTGAAGTCGTCGTCCAGCTACGCCTACGCCTCCACCTACTAGTGCCCGCGCTATCTTTAGCCGCTGTGCGTGCTTGCTTCAAGCGCTGTGTGTGCCAACTCCGGGCGCTGTGTGTGCCTAATCCAGGCGCTGTGTGTGCCTACTTCAAGCGCTGCGTGTACCTACTCCAGACACTGCGTGTGCCTAGATCAGGCGCTGCGCACCTACCACAGGCATAGCCAGTGCATACTCCGTGATGCTTGTAGTTTGAAACCACATTCCATAATTTTCACCTTATTATTTTTTATCTTTTAATTTGTTTGTTTGTTTGGTGATCCAGTGTTCTTCAACACATCTTGCTTTAGGACCTCGAATTTTCGTTGGTTGATCTTTACTTTTTATTTTTATTTCAGACACATCTCGTTAGTGATGTTGCTGATCTCTGGCTTTGAGCCCTACCGCTCTGGCCGTTCTTTATCTTTACTTAAGTCATAGCGACTAAAGCTTGCTTAAGATTAAGTTCTTTATCTTCACTTGGGAGCGGCTGACTACTCCCTTAATAATTTTTTTTTCCACGCGGGAGCGGATGACAACTCCTTAAATAAGCCTGAATGTCCGTTCGAAAACACACTTTTAGAGTGGTCGTCATTGAATGTGAACTCCACCCTTACTTGAATGTAGATGATGAATGTAAGAGATAGTATATCTGATTTTGCCTGGTGATGTCTGTTTCTGCAAAGCTGTATTTTTATGGTTTATTTTAGAATGTACATATCAAAATTTTTGCTGAGTCAAAAATTTTCCAGTGTCGGGGGGAAAATGTAGTGTTATGCTACTTACATATCATTTTACACTATTTTAAATTTATTTTTCCATTCTGTTTTTTGATTTTCTGCATTCATAATGATTTCTTAAATTTACGCGAACACTACACATTGAATAAAACTAAAATTACGGATTTTATCGCGTTTATTTCTATTCTATTCGCGTTTATTATTATTAGAACTTCAGCACGTCAAGCAAGTATTGCAAGACAACAAGCTTCGGGTCCCGCGCCTACGTCACAGTGACCGAGTGAAGCCGACCACAGTCGAGCGTGTACCTGCTGTACTACCATACGTCAGAGGAGTCACAGACAAGGTTGGCTACATCTTGAAGCGAGCTTCTATTAAAACATACTACAAGCCGCCGAAGAAGATTAGTCAATTTTTACCATCCATCAAGTGTAATATCCCCCTACAAGATGCAGGAGTATACAAGTTAGATTGTGAATGTGGTCTCTCTTACATAGGTCAAACAAAAAAGATCCATAAAAACCCGCGTGAAAGAACATATAGCTGACGTGAAGCACCGACGCTCCGGGAAGTCTGCAGTCTGCGAACATGTTCAAGATCGTCGCCACCATTACATTCGTTTTGATAAACCACAAATTCTCGCAAAAGAACACCGATTCCTACCAAGGATGATACGCGAGGCTATTGAAATTAAAAAACATCCAAATTTCAATAGAGAAGATGGATGGGTGCTGCCACCTGCTTGGGATCCTATAATTAACAAAATTAAACCCAAACCTAAGCATACCACTGCAAGACTTCATGATACTATAAACTCGTTTTGCGTAAATCGGACTAAAAATTAATATTCAAAAACTGAAGGTAGCCAGACTAACTATGACATTGGGACGTCAAACATATCAGTCGTCCCCCCCCGTGACCATGGTTGCTGTAAAGCACCCGAAACGTCGGGAATTAAAAATAAGTAAAAGTAGTGAAATAAACGCGATAAAATCCGTAAATTTAGTTTTATTCAATTTCTGCATTCACCTCAAAACTGGATATTTTGCATCACCTTTATTTCCATAGGATCCTGTAACGTTTTAAAACCATAAGAACACAATAACAAATCATTTTCACTTCGTATTTTCACGCTATCAGCACTTTTTAAATCGGTGTCAATGGAGTCTACTTTTTCGATCTTTTATTTAGTTCTCCGTAACTCTGCAATTTCGGGCTTCGTGCGCGCTGTTGCGCTACCTTTTTTTCCTATATCAATAATATCTCATTTTTCACTTAAATCTTGCCGTTTCTCTATTACGAGCCTGAAACCAAAATTTGACATGATTTGACATCGTTGTTTATCTGGTTGTCATGGCGATTTTTATTCAAATTCTTTACCGGTCTGATGTTTTTACTTCAAAACTTCCACAAAAATACTCGTTTCTTCTTGGCCATTTACAAAAATTTGCTTTTAATTTAAATAATTTCCCGTTCTTTTCACAAATCCGTCGTCGAGCGCGGAGCTCTCTAAAAAAGTATAAAAGCCGAAAAATCGGCCAATAAAAGTAGTCTGGCTTCAGCTTTCAAACTAGAAGCATCTCCTAAAGGCCTTATCCCGGCGCCGCACTGCCCCGGGAATCTGCAAGCCTCTGCCTTCATCTGAAGTCGTCGTCTAGCCACGCCTACGCCTCCACCTACTAGTACCCGCGCTATCTTTAAGCGCTGTGCGTGCTTGCTTCAAGCACTGCGTGTGTCTACTCCGGGCGCTGTGTTTGCCTACTTCAAGCGCTGCGTGTGCCTACTCCAGACGCTGCGTGTGCCTAGATCAGGCGCTGCGCACCTACCACAGGCATAGCCAGTGCATACTCCGTGATGCTTGTAGTTTGAAACCACATTCCATAATTTTCACCTTATTATTTTTTATCTTTTAATTTGTTTGTTTGTTTGGTGATCCAGTGTTCTTCAACACATCTTGCTTTAGGACCTCGAATTTTCGTTGGTTGATCTTTACTTTTTATTTTTATTTCAGACACATCTCGTTAGTGATGTTGCTGATCTCTGGCTTTGAGCCCTACCGCTCTGGCCGTTCTTTATCTTTACTTAAGTCATAGCGACTAAAGCTTGCTTAAGATTAAGTTCTTTATCTTCACTTGGGAGCGGCTGACTACTCCCTTAATAATTTTTTTTCCACGCGGGAGCGGATGACAACTCCTTAAATAAGCCTGAATGTCCTTTCGAAAACACACTTTTAGAGTGGTAGTCATTGAATGTGAACTCCACCCTTACTTGAATGCAGATGATGAATGTAAGAGATAGTATATCTGATTTTGCCTGGTGATGTCTGTTTCTGCAAAGCTGTATTTTTATGGTTTATTTTAGAATATACATATCAAAATTTTTGCCGAGTCAAAAAGTTTCCAGGGTCGGGAGGAAAATGTGGTGTTATGCTATTTAATATATAGTGGAGGATATTATAGAAAATATCCTCCACTTCCGCTAACAAATGAAGACAAAAATCAAATTTCAAATGCAACCATTTTTCATATTTGTGAAACAGAGTTAGCAGAACATTTTTATGATTTTGATTGGTACACTGGTAGTTTTATAGGTGTTGCTCATGAATCATGTAGCTCGAAGTTCAGAACACCTCGTTATATACCAATATTTTTACACAACCTTAGTCACTATGATGCTCATTTTATTGTTCACGCGTTTAACTTTTGTGATGGTGAAGTCGAAGTTATCCCTCAAAATAAAGAAATATATATATCCTTTTCCAAAAAATTGAAAATGAATAACCACGAAATTATATTGAGATTCGTAGATTCATTTAAGTTTTTATCATGTAAATTAGAAGAATTGGCCAAAAATCTCAGTAATGATCAATTTCAAGAATTACGTAGAAATTACCTTAATGATGAAGATTTCTTTCGTTTAAAACGGAAAGGCGTTTATCCATATGAACTTATGACTAATTATGATAGTTTAAGCCTAACATCGCTCCCTGAACAAAAAAATTTTTATAGCTCGCTCACAGATTCCCATATTTCAAATGATAATAACAATCATGCTAAAGATGTTTGGGAATACTTTGGGTGTTGTAATATGCTAGATTATTCAAACCTGTATTTATTTTATAGGGTCATACTCAGAAAAGATGTACATTTGTTATCTTTTCTTGTCCCGCGAACTCATACTTTAATAAATATCTAATTTTATAAATATGATAAAAAAAAACAATTCCCCTTGTTGTTATATTAGTCTATTAATGTGAAGAATTTTTTGGTATTTTAACTTTAATTTTTAGTAAAGGAATATTTTTTTTGAGATCATTATTTTTGTAAAAATGCTAACGAACATTTTTTTAGCGTCCCAGTGACCATTTTACTTTTTCAGAGTCAAGTTGTTACGAATATTAATAAGCTTTATTTAACATGGCTATGGCCATATTACTCTTGATGAATCAAGCAATTAAACTCGACCTAATTCATTTGTAAGTCATTTAAAAAATAATTTATTTTAATTAAATTAATAATGTCCCAAAATTATAACGTTGCGTTACTCAGGTTTCGTAATGTGTAGTAAAATTAAGAACGCATTTATCTAAAATTGTAGAAATATGTTATTTTATTCCGGCAACACTAGTAACTACGTCAAAATATTGCAGCCGTGGCCATTGTGTTTTAGTCGCAACCGTGGACTCAAGGTTTTTTATCACGTGGGTATTCACAAAAACTATCTCAGGGTGATATACAGCTATTATTTTTGTTAACTAATTAAAGCCTTTTATTATTTTTTGTAATATCATAACTAATAGAAATAGAAATAGAAAATGTATTTATTTAACCAAAAAACATTACATAATTAAGCAATACACTGGATTCTGCACTAAGCTCTAGGCTTGTATCGCAGGAACCAAGAACATTGACTGACACCGTTTACACCGATAAATACATAGAACTCCGATTAAATTAAAATGAAGCGAAAAATAAATCTTTTTTTTTTTTTTTTTTTTTTTAAACGAGTGTGTGTGCGTGCGTGTGGGTGTGTGGTGTGTGTCTGTGTGAGTGTGTTTGTGTGTGGGGGGGGGGATCGTGCTTGCGCGTGTGTGTGAGTGAGTGTAAGTCTACGCGTGTGCATGTATAGGGTCAACTATGAAAGGAAAGTAAGTTTTCCGTTTCCTGATAAGAAGCATGTAGCAGCCAGGTTGTTATTTTGTGTTTGACTTTACTTGTGGACAAAGACCTCAAATCTGGGAAGAGACAGCAGAATTTGTTGTAAATGCTAGGCAGAAGAAATGGTGAGTGGCGTTTGATAAAGCTACTGTGTGAATTGGGAATCGGCACTCGAAAGATCCGACGTTGGCACAGGCTAAGATAATTCGGGGAATTTATTATTTTTCTGTGGGTTAGTATTACTGCCTTTAAAATGTAGATTTGGCGAACCCGTAGTACCTTACATTCCTTGTACAGTTCGTCAGTAGGAAATCTAAAGTTTTTAGACAGCATTACTTTTAGTACTGCTCGCTGGGCCCTCTCGACTTCAAGCATTTTTGATTTGATAGCTCCACCCCAAGCCAGCGTGCAGTAGTATAGTAGGGATTGGGTTAGTGCTTTGTAAACCATTTTCATTGTTTCTTTAGTAGCACAACGTCGTAAAGCTTTCATTATGTAAATGGTTTTCCTAACACTACCCGACAAGCGGCTTAGATGGTTTTTAAATGATAGCTTATCATCAATGATCACTCCTAGATACCTGATGTTATCTGTGTTGCTGATTGTATTACATCCGCAAGAGGGTACTTCAGATACGCAAGTGTGAATTACTAAGTTTACCAGCGAAAATGGTTTTGATGCGAGAGTTTTGTGAAAGGCTATGAACTTAGTTTTTTTATAGTTTAGAGTTAGTAAATTGGAACTTAACCATTTATTCAACACTACCATGCCTTTTTGAGCCGTCTCGAGTACGCTGTCCCAACTTAAATCATTAAATATAATGGCTGTATCATCCGCATAGCATATGACGTCTGCTCTTTGTATGGGTAATTCTAGGATGTCATTAATGTACATTCAATAATACATTCGGTGTTTCTTTGTGCAACACTTGGTTTACGTAGAAATAGTTTTAGACTTTATAATTTCTCAGATTTTATTATCAATTTCGTTATATTGCGTAACGTTACGAAACTGAGAAATTGTTAAGCTTAGTTCACAAAAACAATTAAGTATGTAATTACTTACTACTACTTAAATAACGTTTCATATGTCGTTATAATACGTCGTTGTGGTGCTTACTCTTTTCTAGCAGATTTTTCTTTACTGCAAATAAAACAACGAAGTCGATAAAATCAATTTAATTAATAAATAAGTAAAACTAGTCTAATTTGTATTTATTTCAACAAAAGTTGTATTTTTCAAAAAAAGGAAAGAAGAAGAAAGAAGATTACGATAGAAAAATTAAAGGAAGAAAGAAGATTATAATAGGAAAAAAAGTGTTGAAATGGAGATAAAAAGAACATCTAATATTCGGGATATTCAGAAACAAGAATTGACGTCTAACAGATATAAAAAAGTAACAAGAGAAAAAAAGAATAAACTACCAAAGGTAAAAAGAGTATAACATTTGATAGCGAATCTTTTGACACTGATGAAGAAGTCGTTTATGCTGAAAGTGACAATAGTTCCTATATTAATGAAAAAAGTAACTCGATATCATAAGACCTTACAACAAAACTCAAAAATAAAGTCACTATTTTATCGGATATTAGATTGTATCCAGACAATCAACGATACTTTAATTTTGCTTCACCAGGAGTCTCGTCAGTGCATAAGATTGATCCTACCCATATTACAGCTTATATACTACCCACTGCTGGGCACAGGCCTCCCCTAATTTCTGAGAGGTTTTAGGGCTAGTGTCTGCCGCGTTGCCCCAATGCGTGTTGGCTAACATCACATGTCTTCGAAATATTTTTTCCTACCCATGATAATATATATATATTTATTTAAAAATAATAATCATAATGCGATGCGAGTGACAATGACTCAAATTTCGATATCTTTTAATAAATTATTACACTTCATTTTCATCTCGTGAACATTCCTCCGACATCACGTTTTTTTATATTGAGGTATTACTGTGTGAAAAAATTAATATTTGTTAACATTCCATTTATTCCTAGTTTTATATCTAATTCACCGATGTTAATTTTTTAGAAAATTATAATTTTTATTGGTCTAAATATTTAAATTAATACAAATACTTAGGACCAATTAAACCAAATAAGTGTTTTATTAGCTCAATATATAATTTGTACTTAGTTTAGTGTGTACTATACCTTATGAGATTAGTTTCGTTACGAATATTCTCAGTATCGTTACATATCAGTTTAGTTACAAAATTTAAAATGTACACTTTTTCTGAGTATGACGTCTGTAGACGTTTTACTTTTATCTGATGTATTTGAAAACTTTAGAAAATTATGTATTAATGCTTATGATTTAGACCCTGTCCATTATTACACAACATCCGGTTTAAGTTGGGATGCAATGTTAAAAATTAAAATATACAAAAATAGAATTAGAACTTTTAACAGATTATGAGAAAATTGCATTTATTAGATCAGGTATCAGGGGTGGTGTATCTCAATTAGTAATCGTTATGCTAGAGCTAATAACAAATACATGACCTAACTTTATTTTTAGATACAATCGCACCTCAACTATCTATTATTTTTAATACTAGTATCGAATCTGGTGTGTTTCCTGATTTAATGAAGCATAGTAAAGTAATACCTTTATTTAAATCTGACAATAAATTGGACCCCGCTAATTTTAGACCTATTTCTGTACTGCCAACACTTAGTAAAATTTTTGAAAAAATTATTCTTGATAAAATGTTAATTTTTTTTAATGTATATAATTTACTTCATAAAAATCAATTTGGTAACACAAGAGGTCGCTCGACAACTGATGCTGGTGTTGAACTGATTAAATATTTATTTAATGCATGGGAGAATTCACAGGATGCTTTGGGTGTATTCTGTGACCTATCCAAATCCTTTGATTGTGTTCACCATGAAACATTAACCAGGAAACTTCAACATTACGGTGTAAGAAGCGATGCTTCGCGGGGCTCCTACTTCTGATTGTTTTACAAAAAAATTACCACGAAGAGGATGACGGGGTCTATTCCGTCCGTCCGTCATCTTCTTCTAACCTAATCTGTCCGAGTCAGGGTGCTCCACGTCCCAGGCTCGCTTCGCTCGCTATTGCACTCGATAATATACCAAAATATTAACTTTTATGACTACTTTAATTTATAAACAAAATTTATGGCTGGAACCATTTGTAAGAAAGGATCTTTGCGATATTTAGCAGTATTCCGCCGCCACAAATAATTCACTATTCACCAAAATTCTGAAACTTGGAAGTTTTTTTTTTTTTTGCGCCCGAAGCAATTAAAGGGCTACCCTGTACGTAGGGAGGCGGAAAATGCATTACGCATACCACGATAGCCGGTCTATCGTGGTTATGGGGACTCACTGTCCTACCGGGGACCCTAAGTGATACCCCCTAAAAACCGCCTTTAGGGACAGGCAACCGGCTGATTAAGCTCTATTGTGCCTTATCATGAGCGACCCTCTTTTGGGAAAAGAGGGCGCAGGCGGCTAAGTGCCGCTGAGGGAGTGCCTACGAAGGCAAATTAATGTCAGATATTACAATAATTTTATTTAATTAGAGTTGGCCTGAGCTGCCAGGAGACAGTTCAGGTCGTTTGAAAGTTTATTAGGCGGGTCCGAGAGAGAGTTTTTCGGCCTGCGGACACGATAGCGAGAGGGGGGTGGGGCTGCATAAGAAGCTGCCTCACGAATTAAGTGGTTTGGGTGCGACTCTGAGACTTTGAAGAAGTTCTCAGAGAGTTTTTTAAGAAATTGTTGAATTGTTGGGAGCTCTAAGTCCCGATGAAGGTCGGCATTGCGGACGTACCACGGTGCGTTCGCAGCTCGACGACAGAATAGGTTCTGAACTATTTGGAGTTCATTTAAAATGTTAGGGTTTGCGTGGGCAAAGACGGGGCCCGCGTAGGACATGACTGGTCGTATACATACCTTGTAGAGTGTACGCTTGTTTCGAAGGGACATTTTACTGTGTCGGCCCAACATACTGTTGAGCCTACTCAGATAAAAAAAACTTGGAAGCATAGATTACTGCCTATATACTAGCTTGGAAGCAACGGCATGACCATAGTCAATAATCTATGGGCACGACAAAAGCTGTCAACAAAATGGCCGGCCTAGCGATTAATTTTATATATTTTTAAATCGATTCAAATCGAAATTGGATGAATTGATTCACAAAAAAAACGAAATCTTAAAGATCAATGTCGCAAAAATCGATCTTTTTTTGATTTTCGTTAAAAGTTTATATTTACAAAAGCAAAAAATACAATAAAGTACAGATAACATTGAATGATTGAATTAAAAACTGTTATTCTTTACGAGTTGGGGTACATACAACTAATTGTAACTAATTTTACAAATCTTAATAAAACAGAAAAAGATTCGATCTCGAATCTCTAGGGTGAAATATCGATTGACTAGATCGATTCAGTACTATATATCGATATGACATTGACAGGGTGACGTTATATCCCCGAAACTCTTCACCGCTGCATTGGAATACGTTTTCAAGCTACTGGACTGGAAAGGATACTGTATTAACATCAATGGCGAGTACATCACTCACCTTCGATTTGCTGACGATATAGTCCTTATGGCAGAATCACTGGAGGACCTAAGCACTATGCTCAATGACCTCAATGGGAGACACCCAACCGATAGGTCTTAAGACGAACATGGACAAAACAAAGATCATGTTTAATTTCCATGTCACACCTATGCCGGTAGTTGTTGGGAGCACTATGCTCGAAGTTGTTGACGAGTATGTTTACCTGGAGCAAATAGTCCGACTAGGTAAGTCCAACTTCGGCCGAGAGATCAATCGACGGATTCAACTTGGCTGTGCAGCGTTCGGGAAATTACGACACATCTTCTCGTCAGGTATACCTCAATCTCTGAAAACTAGATTGTACAACCAGTGCGTGTTGCCAGTGATGACTTACGGATCTGAGACGTGGTCCTTCACTGCTGGCCGTATGAGGAGGTTCAAGGTCGCTCAGCGACCTATGGAGAGGGCTATGCTCGGAGTTTCTCTGCGTGATAGACTCAGAAATGAGGATATCCGCAGTAAAACTAGAGTGACCGACATAGCCCAACGGAATAGTTAGCTGAAGTGGCAATGGGCTGGCCATATAGCTCGAAGAACCGATAACCGATGGGGAAGAAAGGTTCTCGAGTGGCAGCCTCGTACCAGTAGGCGTAGTGTAGGGCGACCCACCACTAGATGGAGTAACGACCTGGTAAGATATGCAGGAAGTCGATGGATGCAGGTGGCTCAGGACCGTGCTTTGTGGCATTACTTGGGGGAGGCCTATGTTCAGCTGTGGACTTGTGAAGGGCTGTAATGATGAATGATGAGACGGAAGACTGAAAAAAATGGGTGTTATATTTACAAACACTACAAAGATACCTTCATTTTACCGAAGAGGATCGCCAACCACTCAGATTACCAATTTATTTTTATTCCGATACATCTAATGAAGATTCGAATGAGTTTAAAATTGGTTTTAAAAATAGAGATAGAGATCTAAAAACTTGAGTTGATGCTGAATCTTTGTCGGAGGAGAATTGATCCATTAAAAGTAAAGAAAATGATGAAAATCCACTTTACACACCAGTTCAAATACTCAGTTGAATACCAAAAACTTATAATAAAAAAAGACAGTTATTATTAAACTTAGTTGAAACAAGTAAAAGTAAAATACATTGGGGTAATGAAAGTACAGTCATAATTGATAATGAAAAAATACCTGGAAGTAATATTGTTGATTCACTAAGACCCTTAAAAAGAAGTGATCCAGTAGGGTGGGATAGATTTGCTGAAACATTAAAAGATATTAAAGTACCACTTACTTATATTGGAAATCCAAAGAGATGTGAGTTTATTAACCAACTTCAAGCAAAAGATCTGAACAAACCCTCTGAGATTGAAGTTCACGAGTTTTTTACACCGAGTAGTGGAGATACAAAATCTATAACTAAAATAGAGTTTTCTACACCGACCAGTAGAGATAAAAAGTCTACAAATAAAATATGTTAAAGGCTTGAGTGGGATAAATGGACCCCGTACTAGAAGAAATTAACATGATTTATTATGATACATCTAACCCCGCTGGTTTTGGTAGTATTGATAAATTATCAAAAGCCATGAAGGGTAAAATGAATAAAAAGCAAGTAAAAGAATGTTTAAAATCACAAGAAACATACACATTACATAAACCCACTCGAAAAAAATTCCCGCGTAATAGGTACATTCTATTAAATATTAATGAACTGTGGCAAGCTGATTTAAGTGATATGCGAACTTATTCTCAATATAATGATGGTTTCAAGTATATACTTTGTGTTATTGATGTATTTATTAAATATGCTTATCATACACACGTAAGAAAATAACAGAAAGATAAGTAAGTTTGACAATAAAATAAACACTTACATCCATGGCCTTTGATGCGTTGAAGTAACACAAATGTAGTATTGATAGATCTACTGCGGTCAAAGGACCGTACACTAACTCCATGACTGCAGCTGCTCGGTCTTATATAGCACCAGTAAGTAATAATTCTAATCTAAAGAATTTCTGCAGTGAAACTGATAGTAACTTTATGCGTCAACAAGCTTATCTCACATTCTGTTGTATATCTCAACATTCCTTCGTGTTGCGTCTTGCTCGATGTATCGATGACTCAAATACGATTTGTATATCACAAAGAATGCAATTTAATATTTATAAATCACTATAATTGATCATTCCTATGTTAGTCATTGAGTAGATTGGTACTGTAATAATCTACTAATAGCAGTAATATCATGGATACACTAGATGTACAACAACATCTGAAAAAGATTCACCCCAGTCTAGAAAATAATGTTTATGCTGCTAATAGACTGCACAGGTATACCCACGTACCAACGTATATAATTTGCAATTTGGATACATATGATAAACCAGGGTCACATTGGGTAGCTTTATATATCGATACGAATGACGTTGGTCAATATTTTGATTCATTTGGACGATCACCTGTACGATATCATCTAGAGTTTTTAAAAAGGAATTGTAAAAGATGGAACTGGAATGTTGATAGGATTCAGAATGAGTGGACTTCAGTTTGTAGCGAATATTGCTTAATGTATTTGCTATATATGTTTCAGGGATGTTCAATGCATAGTTTTACGAGTATATTTACAAGGAACACATTGTAGAACGATATTTTAGTGGATGATATATTTGGCTCCTATTTTATAGATAATAAGTAATAAGATTTTGTATTTTGTAAATAAAAATTGTAACAAAATTAAGTATTGTATTTTATTGATGATTCAGATTAGCGTTGTGGTTAGGAACAAAGAAGTATAATATAATAGCACTGATAAGCCGACGCACACGCCGAGGAAGAATAGACAATGACTATGTGGTTGCGTGTTCAATGAACAATAGATAAGAACAATGGGACGCTAATGACGGTGGAGGTCCTCACCGGATATCAATTAGATATTAGTTAATTGATCTGCACTGCTCTGGAACCGTGTATCCTACGCAAAAACGCACCGCAGATTCGTGATCAGAGCATGCCAAAACCTTTTCCCTTTCTTTTAGGATCGTGAGTCGACGATCGTTGTACCACTTCTGACTGACACTACCAGAACTGGTTCAACTTAACTACTGCCGCTCCCTGCTTCCCCCAGATAAGTGCCAATCATTACTATGAGCTGTTTTATTTTTTGTTCTTTTTCCGTAGCAGTTCATCTCCCGTCGTATCAGCCAACGCCTCAAATTGAATTAAAAGCAATTATATTGTTCGAATTCCACCACGTGGCCACCATTTTGTTTCATTCCTTTGAACCACACTAATGCAGTCCCCGTGATCGTTCGCCCCGCTATACCTTTGGTCACTTTTCGCGCACCTATAATTTTGGTCCAGTCGATCCGAATTTTAACCAGCAACCTACGGCCCAATCAAGTCGAATTTCTAAACTGACAATATACTTTGGTTAAGTCGCGCCTAAGTTCCTAAGTAGATTTAAGTTTCGCTTCACACCACTGGGCTCCAAATTGTTTTATTCTATTGCCAAAACGTAAAAGTTTTATTTTTCTATTTAATAGCCCCACTCGCATGATTATAGGTACATAGACGTCTATTTTATTTAGTTCGTCCCCGCCGTAGATGTCTATTTACTTATGTCGCACCATAATTCAAAATTTTTTATTTGAGTTCTATATACTAGTGCATTCCTGCTTGATACTTGGTTTGATTTGACTAGTGCACGCTACAAATAGCCGCCTTCTGCATTCACCCGAAGTCGTATTGTAACGAACATAATTATATTCGACTTGTTTCTTTCGTTTAGATGTTTATCATCATACCTGCAACGTGCAATTGACCGCGCTTCTTATTAGAATGTTTTGCATTTCATTGTGTACATACCCGGACAAGTAGTTTATTTGTATTAAAGTATTTTGATTTAACTCGTTCTCTCTCTCTCTTTCATTAATTTTAATTTTTTAATTATATCGTGGGACAATAACGTGTCATTTGCTAAACATTGAAGTGAAAGAAGGAAGTAATATCTTAATAATAATTTATTTTTTTCAACTAGTGTATTAGTACAATAGTACTGTACATTTACATGCACGCACGCACGCATGCACATACAGATATTCGTATCATCATCGCAAAAATAGCTAGAATAGCTTCATAAGACCTTCTAAAACCGGCATGAAAACAATAAAAACAATAAAATTCATTGATTTTTGAAGTTACTAAAGAATACAGCACTGAATTTTATGTATAAATAATTACCTAACTTCTGTAAAAAATCTAAAAACTACCAACGATCTATATTCAGTGTTCAAAAGGTTATAGTCGAAATTTAATTCTAATAGATTAAATTTTTAAAAAATAGTAAACAGTGAAACATAGGCGCAAGAAAAACGTTGAAGGTCACGTATTTATCTAGATAATAGCATAAAAAATTACAAATTTCTTCAAAAGATAATATATCCTAACAATAACATAAAAGTGAAAAGAAGACCAAGATATGCACCTATAAAACATTCAACATTCAAGTTTGTCAGCTTTACCAATAAAATGGGGGCCACGATTTTTCTGCCACCAGGATGGCGCCAGTCAAGAATGAGGCGAAATATTTGATAGCTTTCACGATGGAGGAAGTTAGTTTGTTAGGAAAGTATAGGGGTTAATGTTAAAGTAGGAAGACCCTAACATATTAATTATCTTAATATATATAAATTACGTGTCACGTTGTTTGTCCGCGATTGACTCCTAAACTACTTACCAATTTTTATCAAATTTACACAACGTGTGCAGTTAGGCCCAACTTGAGAGATAGGATAGTTTTTTTCCCATGAGTGACCATAATTTTTTTATGTGAATTTTAGGATTTTTAATAGGACATGACAAAGCGTCGTCATGTCCTATTAAAAATCACAATATATATATATATACACCTGTCTATAGAATTTAGCTTGCGGGAGAATGAGATAGAATACAATATACGGTGTTTCCTGTTACCTATTATATACCTTATTTTACATACGCCTCTTGAGTATTTGTTGAAATTCGTGGAATATGTATAATGTAGAATAAAATGTAAAATATTTTTTTAACTTGGTAACAATATTATAAATAAATATAATATAAATGCAATAATATAAAAACCCCACAATTATTCTACTCCAGATACGCTGCATTAGTCTCATTCTAAGTTTTCTGAAAGTTTCACTTCTACCGCGTGGGAAGTAAACATTTTTTTTGTATTTACTTACACTAGAAACCGAAATCCTTTTACTTAAAACGTAACTAAGCAGCGCAGTGTAACCATTTGCGATACAAATAAGTTCACCTCAGTACCAACTATTGACATCTGATGAATACAAGAATATTAGCCCTCATTCACATCAGTTATCAGTATTGTTTGTCAAAAGTTAAATAATATTATGCTTTCAACAGCCGCCTTAGTTTAATTGTAATTGACAAATCTAAAACTTGGTAAGTGCTTCTTCAAATTGGAAAAAACGAAATATTCGCTGGAATTCAGTCTGGACTGTTAGGTGGGTGGTCAATTTTCGAGAAGCCCGTGTCTTTCAAGGCTTGCTTCAAGATCCGCGCCATGAAGTCAGGGTATTGAGCTATAATGTTAGCAAATACCAAGGAATAACTTTTAAACTGCGAATAAGATACTTAATTAATAAAAATGTATTATATATTAATAATAAAACAAATAATTCCTAAGGCGCCATCGCGTGTCATGAATGATTAATTTGTTCAGATGCGACATTTCTGTGGGAACTTAAGTCTATTATACTTAGCATATTTTTGTAGAAACAAATGTAAGTAATCGTAGCAAGGTTAACTTTTTATATTTAAATTTGCTCACTATTCTTTCATTTTATTTTTAGGTTTCCACGTCAAAGTTAGTTAAGAAGAATAAATTAGTCTATTTTTAACTCCCGCATGCTCAGCATTTATGAACGACTTCTATTATTTTTTTTGCTTTTACTTGGAATTGGTGTGATGACATTTTATCTTGTGATGCGTAATTGCAGGTGGTCTTGTAAATGTTAAATTAATTCTTTGCCTGCAATTCGATAAAATGATCAAAATCTCACAAATTCACAATCAATGTCTGGATATGGTGCTCCTATTATGGTTTTTCTAATTAAAACATTATCACACTATTTTTGAAGAGCCATACAATTTTTTGAGAGTGATTTTCAGGTCGAACCTTTTTGTGTGCCTACTATTCAAAATCAACCTGGAGAGATTTCAATAAGAAGTGGCATAGATTTAGTCGCTAGTACCTCAGCTACGTCAGACATATCGGTATGACTAGCTTCAGTTTCTATTATCATCATTATTTGCAAATTTTATCTCAAATAAAACATCTCATTGACTGAATTAAGACTAGGTGGGAGATATCTCTCACTTGCCTTCAATATTACTTTATACTTATTTTATTTTATTTGATTTCAGGTACACTCATTTGAAATGATAAATAAATTAAGGGACAAATGTTGAAAACAGTTCATGAAGATGAGAAAGTTATAAGAAAGAAGAAAAACTTGCTCATTTTAATAATATTATTAAAGACTTAAATGTGTTCACAAAATATAACAAAATTTTATTTTATTATGCTAATGATTATACTTGTTATCGAAAGACGATTATACTTGTAGTATCAAAGAGTGTCACAATTAGTGCTAAAACAAATGAGATAATAAGTCATTGCTAAATATTTGGACAAATTTTTTTGTCCATGACTCATTGCGCTTATGGTTTATAAATAATTAATAAGGCTGTATGGTCTAAAGCTTATGCCTACCGCGATTAGCGAAAGTAAGAATAACATTTTTTCCGTAGACAGAGAATTCTCTGTCTACGATTTTTTCTCTGTCTACGCGTTTTTTATAGTTTTCTACAAGGTTATGAATAATATACACTCTTATCCACTCTTATCTATGGTTATGAACTTATGAGCCATCAACCAAGTGGGTTTATATTTGTTTTTAGAAAAATTGTTAATGTGTATATAAAAAAGGAAAATGTATGTAAAATATGACTTGTAAATTACTCCCGTATATACTTCAAGAGCTTCCTGATATAACAGAAGTTATAAATTATCCTATAAAAAATGTCCACCGTATAAAGGTAGGTGGTTTTGGCATGATATCAAAATAATTTAGTTAAAATGTATTGCAAGACCAGACTTGGTAGAAATAATGTGTCCATAATAGCAAAGGCCATAGTTTAAAAATAATGTGTAAGAATGAAAAGTGTAACTCAATAAACAGAAATAAAATCTAATTCCATGAGTTCTGCGCTGTGCAGCTTACACGGGGAAAAGTTATTATAATCTTGATATACCTCGTTAGTTGCTGAATAAAGGCGTTTCTAAGAATGCACCGGATACCTATACTGGGCAAGGAGATTGTAGTCCTAGCTAATTCAGCAAAAATACTTGATTTAGCACAATAACACAGGTGCATATATCTGTGTTGTTGCATTATGTAGACTTATTCAACCATAATATATTTTACCATAATAGATTATTCAAACGTGAGATACCCCTGTAAATAATTCACACTCACATTTCTCATCTATTTCCAACTTACTTTATCCCTTAGTTGCATGACTTTTTTATTATTGTAAAAAAAAAATCATATGCATGTAATTGGGCCTCTAGATAATGGGAAAAATAATAAAAAAATCTTTGAAATTTGTAAGTATGTATTATTTTTTTAATAAAAATGCTTTGATGTAAATTTCCATCATTATGCAGAATGAACTTATGAGCTTAGTACAAATTAAAGTAATATGCAAAGTAATTAATAATTTCAATTTTGATGAAAATTAACAAAACAATTGTTGTTTTTATTAAGACATAAGTTACCCTACATTTGTTACAGCTGATTGTGGAGTATCCTTTACAGTGTGGGTATTTGCATCGTAGTGAAACGCCAACTTGTGGCCAATAGTCACTACCATCTCTTCTAATGTCTTTTGGTGGAGGAACAACTGTAGGCCCTCTATTCTTTTTTGCTTGGATTTCAATTTCCAAAGAGCTGGAACTTGAACATCCTCTTTTGACCTCTGTGTTGGATTCTAAAGAGCACAAAACTTGAGCCAATTCATTACGAAATTGCCCCATGGAAAGTATATTCTTTTTGGGCATAATTCGCATCATTGCATTTTTTTTTTGTAAATGATCCACGCATTTATTACTGTAAGATCAAGCAAATAAAAGAAAATATGTAAATACCATTTTTTTGACTTTACAGCAATATGGAACCTCCCCAAAAAACTGTCCATTAAATCCACCCCCCCCCCCCCCATATGTTTATTATATTCTTGGACAATTTTTGGACATGAAATTTCTACCTTTTCCTTCTTTGCTTTGTCATATCTAGTGACACTAGATACTGGTGTTGACCCAACATATGTGGATAAAAGTGTCACCATTTTGTTGTCTTTCGAGGTGACACAAGACATATCAATACCATAAAATGTAATTGTCCTTTCTACACGACTTCCTCTAGTTACTGACTTTTTCATAAACTCTTTTTTGTGTGGTAATTTTGAGTTTGGAATTCGATTTTGTTGTACAGTACCCACAGATTGAATACCTTGCTTGGCTAAATGATGAACCAGGGGCAATGATGTGTAGAAATTGTCAAAGTATATATGTGATTTTGATGTCTTGGCACACCTATTAGCAAACGAATGACAACATTTCCTGTGGCTCCCAGATCAGGTTCTCCTTCTGGTCTTCCTGTATTTTCCTGTCCTGAATACAATTCAAATGAATGAGCATATCCTGATAAATCACATAGTACATAAAATTTAAACCCCCATTTGTGGGGTTTATTAAGCAGATATTGTTTTAAGAAATGTGCCACTTTTGTGGCACACATCTGCTCATCTACCGACAGTCTTTGTTCCATTGGTATGGTAGAAAATTTAGCTTTGCTTTTTTTTTTTGAGGTGCTCAATAACTGGACGTATTTTAAATAACCTGTCGTGATCAGCATGGCCTACAGGCTTGTGATTTTCATTATTTTGAAAGTGCAATGAAAGCTTGATTTTTTCAAATTTGTTGACTGGCATTGTGGATGAAACTGGGCCATAACCGAAAGCAGGAGACCAATATGATCTGGTGTTTTGGAATGTTTGCACAGACTTATTATTCATAATAATATCCCAAAACATTTTTTGATGTCTGATGCTGTATAAATTATTTTGTTGTTAAGATCTTTCTGCATGACATACAAATTAGTTTGAGTAACAATTTCCTGAATAAAATCATCATCAAAAAATATTTGAAACATTGGTAAGGATTTTCAAGCTGTGATATTTACTGGTGGAAAAGCTGAGCTGCCCAAGAAAGTAATTCGATCCTCATCAAAGTTCGTCTCCTTGTTTTTCCAAATAAGTTTTCTTTTGTCCAATAATGTATTGAAGGTATCACCACAAGGAATTGTGCTTTGACTTTCTCGTTCTTCCACCAGTTCTTCAACAAGAGGAGGCTCATTTTCATTTTCTTCCTGACTGTCTTCATCACCATTGTTATCATATAGACTTAGAAGTTCATCCCTAGTATAATGGGGATTTGATGGGTCATCATCTTCAGAATTTTCTGCCTCCAGTCCGTCTTCCGACATCCAAACATCTTCCAGCTGTGCTAGATAGTGTTCTATCTCTTTATCATTGATAATATTCTGAAACAGCAAAAAAATACATAAACAAAGTGAAATTACATGAACCTAAATTTCTTCATACTTCAAGGATGACATTACTGCATAATGATGTAAATTTACACCATACCTATTTCGCATTATTTAAGTTACTATTTACATGTTTTTTTCGTAAATATTAGCAGTTTCCACAATACTTACCCTACTTCTATGCATTATGAATTTTTTCTCCGACTTCTATAGGCAAAACCTTTAAAAAACTTGATAATTTTATGCACCGTTACAACGAAACCAACGAACTTGAGCTTACCAAATTTTGATTGACATTTGACAGTTGACGTTTGCTATTTTTTACTAGATGCGTTCCATTTCGTTCAAACGTGTTTCAAAAAGTTGGCAGAGACAAAACAATCTTGTCCAGCAACCGGTTTTGGGAGCATTTTTTCCTATTGAATGGTTTGATGGAAATATCCATCACTATGCAATGAAGGGTTATTTTACTCTGAAATTCATGACTTAAGCAAGCATATTCATATTCAGGCAAGCTATATTCATAGCGATACTAAAAGAGTAATTTTGTAAATAATATACATATTATATATTATATATTCCGATCTTAACCCCTACATCACTTAATTCTTCTCCTGCAGTCGCCAAATCAATACTTAAACAAAATGTAAATGCATGTACAAATAATTTTACATTTCATAAAGTGTCATCAAAAGATATTGTAAAATATTTTAAATCTGGTAATACGTTGGACCCCGCTAACTTTAGACCTATTTCTGTACTGCCAACTCTTAGTAAAATGTTTGAAAAAATTATTCTTGATTAAATGTAGAAAAAATTTAATGTAAATAATTTACTACATAAAAATTAATTCGGTTTCACAAGGGGTCGCTCGATAACTGATTGAGCTGATTTAATATATCTTCAATGCATGGGAGAATTCAGAGGATATTTTGGGTATATTCAGTGAGATATCCAAAGCCTTTGATTGTGTTCACCATGAGATATTAATCAGGAAACTTTACTTTAAGAAGTGATGCTCTTAAATTTATTATTTAATATTTAAGTAACAGAATGCAAAATGTTGTCATTAATAGTATGAGCACTTCCTGGTTGACAGTACAAATAGGCATGCCTCAGAGCTCGATTTCGGCCCCTTTCTGTTTCTTGTATATGTTAATGACTTACTTTACGTAGTAGGGAATAACCATGATATATTATTATTCGCTGACACTTCATTAATTTTCAAATTAAAACGACAGTTAACTAAATTATGATGAAGTAAATAATGCTATATCTAAATTAGTAAATTGGTTTAATGTTAGTAATTTGCATTTAAATGGCACTAAAACTGCCAAATAAAAATAAAAATGTATGAAATTCATAACTTTGAATGTCAAACATATTGATACTAATGTAATTTTAAATTTTTATACAAGAGGAGGCAAACAAGCATGCAGCTCACCTGATGTTAAGTGACTACCGCTGATGATCAACCGCAACACCAAGGGAATTGCAGGTGCGTTGCTGACCCTTTAGAAAGGAGTAAGCTCTTTTCTTTTAAATGGGGTGGAGCTGAGTTTTGTCGATATCTACATTTTTCTTGGAATCACACTAGACACAAAGCTTCAATGAGGCCTCTATATATCAATACTAGCCAGCAGACTTAGTTCTGCAGCATATGCTGTAAAAACATTAGAAGTCTTACCAGTGTAGAAACAGCTAAACTAGTTTTACTTTAGCTATTTTCATAGCGTAATGTTGTATGTTTGTAATGAAGGGTATTTTGCTATGAGGACATGTGACTGACACTGAAATTATATTTGTTTTACAGAAGAGGATCATTATAGCAATCTATGATTTAAAACCTAAGGCCCGGTTTACATTTTGAGAAGTGACAAGTGCAAGTGGCAAGTGCAACTGACAAATGACAAGTGTGTAGTACGTGTGAACAGGCAGTGACAAGTGATGATAAAGTGTGTGAAGTGGGAATAAAATACACACTTGACACTTTTCATTGGCCACTTATCACTTGCGACTTGCATTTGTCACTTCTCAAAATGTAAACCGGGCTTAAAGGGTAGCTTAGACAAAAATTTTCAGGAAATTGATTTATTTACTTTCCCTCTCACTATATTTATGAAAATATACTGTATGTACACAAAAATAGAAGTAGTTTTACAAAACGAAGTGATATTCATTCTGTAAATACTAGAAACAGACATAAGCCAGTAGTACCAGTTACTCAACTCCACTGAGTCATTGCATTAAACTATTTATATGGATTTTATCGCATTTAATTTCCAACGTTTTGGTGCTTTATAATTACCATTATTAAATCCATATCCGAGCATACCACTGCAAGACTTCAAGATATTGTAAGCTTGTTCTGCGTAGATCAGAACAAAAATAAATATTCGAAAGCTGAAGGTAGCCGGTTTAACTAGGACCCAATGTCCTTCAAACATCTGAGTCCCCCGTGACCATGGGTGTTCTAAAGCACTCGAAATGTTGGATAATAATCCCTGTGAAAGGTGATCCAAGCTATTTCTAATTTGTTTTGTGGTTTTAATTGTAACATACAGGACAGTACGCTGTTATTTAAAAAAATATAGTCCTGCTGGGTTTCTTGCTGGTTCTTCCCTGGACAGAGGTTTTTTCCGAACCAGTGGTTAATTAAAAAAGGGACTTTCTATAAGTATTATTTATAATCTATGAGGAATAAAAAGTTTCTGTTTCTGTGTAATTTTTTAGTAAAAACTTGGATTCTGAGTTGTGAGTTACATTTTGCAACAAAAGTGAGTTGACCTCCACGGTAAAGTGAGTTAACACAATCGAGCGGTGCAGTGTTGTGTTATTCACACCTAGATTGGTGAACACAAAGCGTATTCACTGGTAAAACTGCCCATTACGAGTCTATAAGATAAAGAGTATGAAAACAGTCATTCATAACAATTTTTATATGCAAGTATCATCTACGCCTCTTTTAAACATGGTCATCCCTGCATGTCTATGGACAGTGCAAGATTGGTGCAAAGAATGCTTAGAACACTCTAGAAACAGCAGGGGGTGTGTGAGTGTTCGGGTGAGATTTTGGACTTGTGTAGTGAGAATAGGGATGAAATTATGAACCAAATTGTGACTGGGGATAAAATTTGTGTTCATCAATATGAAACTTAGTCAAAGTAGAGTTTTATGCAGTGGCATAAAAAAATATAAATAAAAAAGAAATATACTTTATGTATTCACTAGTATTAGTGCTTATAAATACTCAAATGGACGCCACACACAGTCAGTTCTACTGATCATTCCAACTGATCAGTTCAAACTAAAACTGTTGATATTTTTTAAAATATTGAATTTTCGATATATCGATGGTTATATGCCATGTTATAGATTATAATACTACTTATGGATATAATAATTGTGTATTCTAAATATTGTTACGATAAAAAAGGGAAATGCACGTATTCATTTCTTTTTTAACTTCCCGCTAAGAAAAATTGAAAATTTTCAAAGATAGGTAAGTTATTTGTTTTACCCCGATTTTCGAAAATCGAGTTTTCATCAGATCTCGACGTTTTGAGATCCCAGGAAGCTATTCTGACTAATTTCACATGGACGTCCGTACGTATGTGTGTGTGTGTGTGTGTGTGTGTGTGTGTGTGTGTGTGCGTGCGTGCGTGCGTGCGTGCGTGCGTGCGTGCGTGCGTGCGTGTGCGTGTGCGTGCGTGCGTGTGCGTGTGCGTGTGTGTGTGTGTGTGTGTGTGTGTGTGTGTGTGTGTGTGTGTAAGTATGTAAACCTTTCATAACTTTGAACGTCTTGATCGATTGAGATACGGTTTGCGGCTTCTAAAGACCTCTCAATAATAAAAATGTTGAAAAACTGACTTTTAAACGGATTTACCGATTGATTTCAAAAACTAATCGGCTCTTACCTCAAAAAATGTTCGTGAAATATCGACGGAGAAAGAATTTGAAAAAAACTTTTTTTTTTAACATAACTTCGAGATTTTGCAACATAATTTGGTAAAATTTGGAGCACTTTGCATTTGAAATTAGTGGGAAGTTTCAGGAATAGTCTGCAGGGTCCACTAATTTTTTTCTTTGTGAAGGGAGGTGTAATCTCTAATTATTAGGTATATGTATGTTTGGTTATAATCTTTATATAAATTTGACAATGGCGTGATTAAACGAGTCTTAAGTCGAGTAGAGTCGAGCGGTTCAGTTGACTGCGTCTTACATACTCAAAGTTTTTGTTTTTTGTTTCAGCAAAATATATAAAACACAAAAAAATTTCGTCATATATATATCTGTTATAGATGTTGAAACCATCCAACGGATTTTGATGATTTTTTGTTTGTTTAAATGGGTCCCTTGATGGTTTATATTGTATTTGGACCCGATAGGTTGTGCTGTTGTCAAGATGCAAAAATCACTTTTGCGATGTTGGGGCTGATCGCTATTATTAAAATATATTCTACTGGCGGGAATCTATGTTTAAGATCTGGCTAAAAAAGTTCTAGTGGGATCTAACCCAGAGTACAAAAAAAATTAATATTTTTTATAGCAAATATTATTAAAATAAAGTTGGTCCTCGCTGTCGAAAACCTATGTTATCGATCAAGCGAAATAATATATATATATATATATATATATATATATATATATATATATATATATATATATATATATATATATATATATATATACTTTTATTCCTCTTATTTATAATATTAGATAAATGACTAATTGACAGAGTAATAAGTAATAACACAAATATGTAGTTGGTTTTTGTATATAATTTTTTCATTGCTTAAAATGTTGTATAATGTATGTAAATTATTGTATAAGAACTTATCTTTTTTCAGTTTACTTGCTTTGATGTATCAAAATCCTTAATAGCATTTGGTGCGACAAGTGGTGGTATCTATGTTTACAATAGAAATCCCTGTGAGTTTGTGCAGCTGATACCCAACAAGGTATGCATTTTTTTAAACATACACACATACTTATATATCCTTTAAAATGCTTCTCACATTTACTTAATAATTTGCCAATATCCACTCGGTGGCTGAACTTCTTTTCATTGTAGGTATTAAAGACACTAACATGAAATATGGGTGACTGTAGAAAGTTTTGACCACAAAAAGGTTATCCAAAAGTCTACTGCTGAATATGGGTATATTTACCATAGTTGCCACGCTCAGCATGCAGGTTGGCAACTGCAGTTTCTTACTTTATGCATGTCAATAGCTAGTCTAATGTTACGTTCTGCATGTTAATAGCGTCAGTAATGTGGTTAAAAAATCTCGAGTATATATGTACGCGGATGACATGTGCCTTATATACTCCTCTAAGAATATACAAGAGATCAGGGCTGTGCTGCAGGCTGACTTTGATAATGTTACTCGTTGGGCTCATGATAATGGAATGAAATAATATCATACTTAACCGTAATAAGACGAACGTGATGCATCTGTACTCACCGCACAACTTAGTGGCAAAAATGTCAAGAGCGTGGATCACACGTATGAATGTATGCACGATAAACATTTAAATTGTGTTTGTCAAAAGCTGGAGTATGTAAGTAGATTTAAGTATCTAGGTCTGTGGGTGGACTATAATATGAATTGGAAAACACAGGTTGACACAGTGTGTACAAAGCTCAGGGCAGTGTTAAGTAAGTTTTATATCCTGAATGCACCGTTGTATAGGAAATCTATGAGTGAATCATTTATTTTGCTCTCGCCGAGTCATTACTAACTTATGGATTAAATATGTATGGACGTACATTTAAAACCTATCTTAACAGTATAAAATCGTTGCAAATCCGTTTTATGAAATATCTTGTCAAACCACAAACAAAACTTGCCTGTAAAGACAATTATGAAAAACTTTTTGTTGCATGTAAAATGCTTCCTGTATTATGAGGTCAAGTACATGCTGGTTCTTGAACAGTTCTATAACGACCAATTTAAAGAACAAGTTCAAAATAGGTATAATACTAGAAGCGTTAGAGAGCGTAAACTCGCGCTACCACCAGTAAAAAATTACTATGGGGAAAGAACCAACAAACATTTGACCCCCACACTTAAATAATCTCGATTGGCTGAGAGAAGATAATACTAGAATAAGTAAACAAACACTAAAAAATAAATTGAAAACTGTTTTCCTTAAAGAAGTTGGGAGATGTGAAAAAGTAAATCCTAATATTAGTAGTAGTTTCTATAGGACAAATGCTAGTGCAAAATGTTAGTAATTCTTAATAATAGTAGTAGTTTTTTTAATAATGGGCTAAATTTTAGTAACTATTTCTTAATAATAGTTTAATACCTGTTTTAAAATTTAAAACTTTTATTTACACCCTTTTATTTTAATTAGTTTATACATAGTTACGTATTTGAACCAAATGTATTAAAACAAGTGCTAATCCCGCCGACAAACTGTTACGCAGTTTGGTGTATGTGAAAAATGTACAAAAGGTTTGGTCCAGAATAAATGATTTATTTATTACTTATTTTTATTCAACTGCATCAGGAAAATTAGATTTCCTCTGTGTTGCCTCTTACAACACCCACGGGATGATATGGGGTAGTGGAGAATCTTACATTGCCACTATAGTCTGTTCGCTTAGATACAGTTGCTTTTGTGTCGCACCGCTGTAGCGGCGCTGTCGTCGCCGCCACAAGCGAAAACACACCGAAGCCTAAATCGCGCTATCAACATATTTATAAATGTAAATTTATTGCCTTGAAAGTTTTCTCACCACACCAGGCACTCAGGCGGGTTAGCACCAATAAACAGTACCTATGTTTCCTTGATTTTCAGGATGGTCCCATAACACGCCTCGCTATATCTACGGATGAAAAACATATTGGTTTTTCTAATGGCAAGGGTACTGTTACGGTTACTGGCTGTGATCAATCGCTAAGTGGAGGATACTCATCAGCTGTTTCAAAAGAGCACCATGGGAATGAAATAACGTCAATGGTTTGGAGTAGGAACATGCTTTTTAGTGGTGATGATGTTGGGAGAGTTTCGGTACTGCAACTGCAGAGTTTTATTGTGAGTAAATATTGTATATATAGAGATATAGATTTATATTTTTTTCTTTTCATAGAAATGAGCTTGCAGCGCACCTGATGGTAAGTGACTACCGCTGCCATAAACAACCGCAACTTAATGAGAATTGTGAAATTTGGCGGCTGGAATTAATCTGAATAATTACGCAGAGCGTAGTAGATGCGATAGAAAAAAAAATGCAAAGCAATACAACATCCCTACGCAGCACCAGTGAATCTGAAAAAACTGGATTCGTCCTCGATGATTGGAACCGCTCTGCGCTGGATGCGGTTAAGTGAAAGGAGCTGGCACTGGGGGGCACCCCAGTGCCAGCTCCTTTGGCCTTCTTTCTTCCTTTGGCTCCTCGGCCCAGAGATGGGAACAGTATTCCAAGTGAGGCCGAACTTGCGCTTTGTAAAGTTGCAAGCGATGTGCCGACTTGAAATACTGTCTCGCTCTGCTGAGCACGCCAAACTTTTTAGTGGCTAATTTGGCCTTTTCTTCCAAGTGACCACGAAACTGCACACTATTTGATATGTCGACGTCGATGCTAGCTGAGACAGCAAGGGGAGTGGATTGAAACTGTGGAGATAAGGCAAATGGTAAACGCGTAAACTTGTGTCTGCTGGTGACTAGATTTAGTCGTCCCCAATCCGAGACTTTG
Source organism: Parnassius apollo (assembly GCA_907164705.1). NCBI lineage: Eukaryota > Metazoa > Arthropoda > Insecta > Lepidoptera > Papilionidae > Parnassius > Parnassius apollo. The sequence goes on along the minus strand of CAJQZP010001558.1, from coordinate 10,865,230 downwards.
TTGTTCAATTGACAGCAAATACTTGACTTCAGACACAGGTTTGTTCCGGTACATGGTGACGTTTTCCCGAGTAATATTGCCACGGCCGATATTTAAAGCATCACCAGTGTTGTCGTCCGCATAGCAATGAATTTTCCCAGTTTTCAAGATATTGATATGCAGAAGAAACAGCGTTGGTGATAACACGCAGCCTTCCTAGGCTTGTCGTAGAGCATGCTCCTTCTACACAGACTTTGATGCTCCAAGCAGCAAGGAAACTTGTGATCCAATTGCATTATTTCTCGAGAAGTCCATAGGAAGGGACTTTGGACTCTACTGCCTCCACCCATCTATGAGTTAGATAGACTAGAAGATCACTAGTCAGTTGGTTATCCTCAGGGTACCTCATGAGCTGGCAGTTTATAATGGATACCATTATTTTTGGAGAACAAGGAAGTGATGGCGATAGGCCTGTAGTTGGACGGATCTGAGCGGTCGCCTTTTTAGGGATTGGGTGGATCAAAGCTGTCTTCCATGAATTCGGGACTACGCCTTTTTTATAGGATAGGGTCACAAACGAGCACACGGTCCACCTGATAGTAAGTGGTGGTTGTGGCCCATAAACATCCACATCAATCCTCGATTACGAATCAAAATGCAGATGCGTTGTCACCCATGAGGACTAAGATGGAATGCCTCCTTTCCAGTAAAAAGGGTCTCCGATTCTCTACACTCACCATTCAAAACAAAGCAGCATTAAGCTACTATTTTACGTTGGTATTCTGTGAAACTGTGGTCATTCCCCGGTCGAGCCGACCCATTCGTGCTACAACTATACTACTAATATAACTGCAACATGGCTCTACCACCTATAAAAGTATCCTTGGGAGTAGGAGTACCGGATAAGACATGTTAAAACCGGTGCCAACTCCGGAACACACGCCCTCAGCACAATGGGAGGGACTCCATCAGGCCCATTCGACTTGTTGATGTCCAGGGAGAGGAGTGATTTACGAACCGAGTGCTGTGTAAACCGCACATCCGGCATGGAGCATTCGCATCGCTGAGTCTAACAGATCAGCTTTCTCTTATGCTGCATGGGCCAATGAGTCGTCCTCTCTGTGAAGAGGTGGAAGAGATGGCTGACAGAATTTACCTTGGGCAGCCTTGGCAAGAGACCAGAATGCATGGGTTCCCGAAGAAAGGCGAACTAGCTTCTCGCCAACATCTCGGGAGACGTTGATGCGGTAGCCCAGGTCTTGTAGCACTCATGCTTATAGCGTGTTGCTAATTTACATGAACGACCAAACCATGGTTGGAATCTGCCTCTGATGGGCACCACAGAAGATGGGATTAAAAGTTACATACCCTGAAGTAACTACATCAGCGACAGAATCAGCACCAAGCTGGAATCGTTGGGCGAGAAGCAAACCCACTTCCAAGTGTACGGATGAAAAAAAGGCCGCATCCTATCCCAATCGGCCGACTTATAGTGCAAACACGGCGGCAGTCTGCATAATGCAATCGCGACATACACACGGAGTGTGTTGCCACACACGACACAATAGCGTGTGTGGCAACACACTCCGGACAAGAAGGAAACTTAACAACTGTCTGGATGAGAGGTCCGCAGAAGGTCCAATAGGGAAGGTGCATGATCCTCCACATCTGGAATCCGTGTAGGCGAAATGACCAGCTGTCTCAGACCCTATATGTTATAAACAGATCTCCCCGCAAGATCGGTTTAACGTAACTGAGGCATTCGGCATGGTGGGTGTTAAATCGCCAAGGATCACGACATCTGCGGTTGCGATCTGCTGTAGCAAGAAATCTATAGCCATTTGGACATGGTCGATGAGTCGGTCTGTTTCGGCATTACCGTTTTGGGATAGAATTACCCGTAGGCGCGGGGATGATTGTCGCTGTCTACGCGCAGCCATAGGATGGAGAGGTACCTTCAAGACTGCCGAAGGGTCGAAAACAGATGAAAAAAAACCTCTCTGACATATAAGCAAACTCCAGCCCCGGGCATAATAGAATGTTTTGATTTGCAGCCGCAGAGGAACAAATAGAGTAATTAAGAGTAGAGTAGCTGGAGCGTAGATGCTCAGCGAAGGATTCTCCGTCACCAAGGGTGGTGGTGCTCTCCTAGGGAGTTTTTACTTGATTCCGCTACCATGTTAAGGGCAATGTTAAGCGGACACCCGCTCCGTCAGGCACGCGAACTCACACACGGTGCATTTACATGTCAAACCACATTCAAAGGTCGAGCGCACTCGGAATTGCTAGAACTGTACAAAAGTAGTAAGTATAAGGGGGGTGATCCACAACTAATGGTGATTGAGTATTTGTCTTATTCACTTGGTGGAAACGCTTGGATTCTGCTCCTCTATATTTAAAAATTCGACGCTGCTTCAAGGTGAAGGCGACTTCCTCCATAAAAAGGTTCAAGATGTTATGTTGGCAGACAGAAGAGTTGACATTGGTCATTTAACTAGGGTCACAGGTTTCTTATATAGCATCTTTTAACGAATCCTTCCCGAAAATGTTCACTTATGAGCAATTGAGGGACAAGGTTACATTTCAAGGATCTAATCTTTACAAGTACCAAGTCGCATATCTACAATAATTTAATTAGAAACATATTCAAATCGACCTAATTTATAATGAATGTGACAATAAATTCCATTTCTGCACTGTATAACAAAAAATTAAAAAGTCTGTAATATATGTATCTTGAGAAAATAGTTACGTAGGTACTAAACTTTCTTCAAGCGGACGACGGGATAGCCGAAGCTCATTTCCTAAATCACCTATGAAGGTAAAAAAAGCGGAGGGCAGGTAGTACGGGGAAGTACGTGAACTTGACGTTCTCGTGGAGGTGCGTCGTCGCGTGGACGAATGTATATGATATGTATTCGATATGTATATAGTATATATATATATATATATATATATATATATATATAGTATATATATATATATGTTTTATCTAGAGTTAAAACAATGCACCCGCAACATACGATGGCAACTTTCCCCTGTGGAGGCATTTTAGTAGAAACAACGTTATTTTTTTGTTTTGTATCAATATCAGGGTTTAGAAAATGAGACTAAATATATCGATCTATTAGGCGACCCTGTTGAATGTAGGCAAGGTTGTCCATAATCATTTGAAATTCTTGACTGTAAACATTTTTTTATATAGGAGAGGGGCAAACAAGCATACGGTTCATCTGATGTTAAGTGGCTACCGTCGCCCATGAACAACTGCAACACCAGGAGAATTGCAGGTGCGTTACCGGCCTTTTAACAAGGAGTAAGCTCTTTTCTTGAAGGTCCCTAGGTCGTATCGATCCGGAAAAATCGCCGGTGGAAAACTATTCTACAGAGAAGTCGTACGAGGAAGAAAACTCCTTGTGAAACGTACAGTGGTGGACCGCCAAGCATCCAGATGGTGTGCATGGTATCGGGAGGTTTGCCGCGTAGTACGTTCATGAAATTTGGCGGCTGGGATTAATTCGAACAATTCCTCAGAGTCCTGTGATAGATGCGATAAAATACGCAAAGAGATGCAATACATCTTCGCAGCGCTAGTGAATCGAGCCGATTGGAAAGCACTCGGTCGTTGAAGATTCGTGCCGCTCTGCGCTGGATGCGGTCAAGTGGAAGAAGCTGGCACGGCGGAGCCCCAGCCCAGAGATGGGAACAGTTTTCCATGTGAGGCCGAAGCTGCGCTTTGTAATTTTGCAGGCGGTGTGCCAACATGAAATACTGTCCCGCTCTGCTAAGCACGCCAAGCTTTTTAGAGGCCAACTTGGCCTTCTCTTCCAAGTGACCACGAAACTGCACGCCACTCGATATGTCGACGCCAAGGATTCCGATGCTGGCTGAGGCAACAAGGGGAGTGCCTTGAAACTGTGGAGATACGACAAAGGGGTTCTTTTTAGCGGGTAACGCGCAAACTTGTGCCTTCTGGGGAGTAAACATATTTAGTAATTATTGTGCCAAGTTCAACATATGGTAACAAGCAGGCAACTTCTTTTGACCACAAATGTTTCCTAAAAATATCGGCTTAAATAAAGAGAATGGTCTTTAAAAATTCGATTAAGGATCCCCGCTTTGTGTAACGATTCAACAAGATAACCGAGGATCGAGGCTAAATTGCTGTTGGTCTTGATAAAGTTCTTACGATACCCGGTTTTTCGAGTTTTTAATAAGTAGCAGATCTTGGAATTTTACGTTTAGAATGCTTTTCATCAAAGTTCAAACTTGCCAATACCGAAAATTGTAATTCTTAGGACCCAATACTCAGATTTATTTCTAAGAGTCAGTGTATTTACTGCCTATATTCTTCATTCTCAGGGTTTAGTTATAAATAAATACAATTTCGCTTTCAAATTTTACAGCCTGTTAATATACTAACCTACTACTTAGTGGCAAAATAATTAAGAGTGAGGTATCAATCCAGACAGACAATCGTCGACAAAAGCCTTTGATGATTTGTTATGTCTAATATTGTCATAGGATAATACACTGATACAGAAACGTATTATATAGGGTGTACACTTATTAGGGGTACTGCTCCATAATAAGTGTAATATTTTTTAATTATTTTTTTTTTTTTTAAATGCTAATAATTCAAAAGAAATATTTATAGTCATAATGCAAATATAGGTTTATTATTTTGTAATTAAAATTGAACTATTTTTAAATTGCAGGCTAAAACGATGTTTCACAGTTCATCTCAAATTATTTTGAGTCTGGACTCAAGAATATGCCAGCTGGATGCCAAAGATTGTATGTTGCTTGTATCAACCCTTACGCGTTGCTATATTTGTAATATTATCCAAGAACAATACAGACAAATAGGTCAAAAACTACGAGATGGTGAATTTGGTGCTTGTTTTGTTACAAAAGATAAATCTGCTGTAAATGGCTCGACGGAAAATAATCAACAGGATTATACTGAATTAAAGAAATACAACATAGTGGATAATGATGCTGGATTTACTGTTGGGGAACAACTTTCTGACACTCTCATATACTGCGCTAGACCATCGTCTAGACTATGGGAAGCCACAATTGATGGTATGGTCAGAAGAACACATCAATTCAAACAAGTATTAGCAAAGCAACCTTTGAATGTAGTAACAACGGAAGCTTATGATAATGAATGTCTATCACTTTGGAATTTAGATGAGGAAAGTGTTGGACAATCTGTTAACTTTTCCAAAATATACTGGATTAATAGTGCCATATTCTCGTTCAATAAAAATTCATTATATTTTTTAAATATTCACGATGTAAACAATACAGTTTGGTTTGATACATATAAAGATATTGTAGATTGCAAAATATATCACGATACGCTCTATATATGGTTAAGTAATGGCTCGCTAATCCATACGAGATTTATGCAGTTGGATAAGTTTTTAGTTAAATGTTATATTGATGAGAAATATACCCTATGTGGTGAACTATGTGCCTTGTATAGAGATCATTTGCTGTCTAATAATTTATCATCTAAATTGCACATTTTGGTTGGACTGCGAGAAAAATTGCATAATAATGGCTTATTAAATAGTATAACTAGTATGTTAGAGAAATTTGATAGTCTACAATTAGATGAAGCAACTCAGATGAAATCTGGAATATATGTCGTTGATAATACATATCAAACACAGACAATGTTAGATGAAAATTTTGATTCTAAAGCTAACGATGAGAACTTATTTTCCACAATATCACCTGAGACTTTACAAGCTTTAAAGGGTATAAGCAGTGTTATGTCAGATAAATTCAGTTCAAGTAAAAAGATATTAAAAGAAAAATGGGAGGATATCGAGGAAAAAGTGAAATATTTTGGTACAGAAAAACAAAATTCACAAGAACAATCAATTACAAAATATGTACAAGGGATAGAAACGGTTCCAAGAAGGATATCCTATGAGGAGAACTCCTACACAGAACATAATTTCCCTTTGGATAATGATATTATATTTAAAGAATCTAGTCAAAAGGCCGTAGAAAGCGACAACAATATTGTAGACAATGATAAAATTTGCAGGTCATTGTACCAGTACCATAGATTAAGTTTAGTGAATAAGGAATCGGAGCAAACGAATTTAACCTCTATAATTGAAAGCTATACCTGTGATATTAGTAAGATCTATGGCCTAATGGTTTCATTGGAGCAATATTGTATTTCAATAGGAGCTTTAGATGAATCAAAATTTGTTCCAAATTATATATTTCTCGCATATTTAAGTCTTACTACGAATAAGTGTAATTTCTTGGATGTAATTATAAAGGAGGAAGTGCTATACAAATATTTTGTTGATTCCTGTATATCAGTGAATATCAAAACGCATAAATTATCAAATCTTGGCTGCGAGTGCGGTTTTCCATTGCCGTTTGCAGGAACAAATGAAACACCGGTATTCTCTGAATTAATAGATGAGTTTATAGAGAGACAATGGTCATGCCAAACGAAAGAGCAGTGTTACGATATTTGTAAAAAAATGCCGTATTTGTGGAAGAAGATTTTGTACTTAAGACGAAATGAAGACTTGTTAAATATTTTGCGGATACTACTGCAAATGCTCGATGAGACACTTCTACATTCATTTTTGCCACAATTCACATTGGAGACTTGGGATCGGACTATACAACTGTACGCTGTTCTGCACGCTAACATCTGTTTAAATTGTAACAAAAAATTCGAACATGTGTCTGTTAAAGACATGTTGAGTTGGGACTATTTAGGCTCCTTGATAATCAAGTCGGTCGGTGGAAAAAACGCTATTGAAGTGATGAAGAAACATGCTAATCTAATTGATATTGGAGCAGTTACAATGAAGTTTTATCATTCGTGCTTATTGGTGTCAATGTATGAGAAATATGATGTGACAGTCACAGCCCAATTAGTTGATACGGTTTATAGTTGTTATGAATTCAAAGATTCAAGATTGGAGGTAATTTTCATTCTTTTTAAGTCTCATATTTTTTTATAGAATAAGGGTGACAAACGAGCACACAGTCCACCTGATGGCAAGTGGGTGCTGTAGCACATAGACATCTTACATCCCTGAGGACTAAGGTGGAATGCCCCTTTTCCAGTAAAAAGGGTCTCCGGTTGTATACACTCACCATATGAAACACAGCAGCATTAGGGTATGTTCCGAAACATTTCCAGTATACTGCCGAATTCAAATGACGTCATCAATTGACGCCATATTATACTGGCGTGCCGCCGCCATATTGTGGCGGATATCCGGCCATATTAAAACAATTTTTAATTGTGTGTACGCTGAATGAAGCATGCTAGAATTTATTTTTATTTATTCAAATACACAAAATTATAGAATAATTGCTGGTATCTCTATTAGAAGGATATAATGATTTTTGAAGCACATAATGACAAAATAATCGCCAACACTTTTCCAACATAGCGCAAGTGTATGACGTCACATACTGTCCTATGTTTTGGAACGAATCACCAGTGTGGCGTCGATTCATGACGTCATATGCATTGGACAGACTGGGTTCTATTTTGGAATATACCCTTAAGCCGCTATTTTACGCTGGTATTCTGTGAGAGCGTGGTTCTACCCTGGTTGAGCCGACCTATTTTTTGGTTCAATAAATATTATTATTCGTGTTATGACCATGTAGTTGCATCGTGGCTCTTCCATGTTATGATATGTATATAAAGTAGTCCTAAATAGGTAATTTTGAAACAAAAATGTTTTGCTGCAAAATATATAGAAGTTATTTCTAGACTATAGTCTAGATGTACAATTATAGGGGCATTCTGTTTATGGCTGCAGCAAGAATTGGTAGATTCGGCCTGGTAAGGTTGCCAGTGTGAAATGCAGCTTGATGCTTCTGTTTTTCAATGGTGGTGACAACCAGAAACCGTTTTTTTGTCATTCCATTTGCATTCCGTCTTAGTTCTCAAGAGTGAAAGCTTTGTCTCAAGGGCACATTACTTAACACCAGGTGAACTGTGTACATGTTTATCACCCTTACTTTAATAAAAAAAAACTTGTAATCATTTACATTTCATATGTACGATTATATAAAAAGGACCTAGAGAATACGTTTCTGTGGAACCTCACAGTTTGTTCTTTTTATAGGCGGTCGGTTTTTATTTTTTAGTTCAACAATTCTCACACTAGGATATACTCCTATACCATAATTTTACATACATTTTACATACATTAATTACACACAGGCAAACATCCTGCCTCGGATCAATTATATCTAGTTGAAACAAATATTTGCTCTGTGCGTGATTCGGACCAATCATGACTTTGCTTTGTTAGATTTCAACCATTAAATCGATATTTATTTATCATACAAATTCAAAAATGTTTTATTTCAATAACAAATGTCTATGAATGTCACAAAGAATATCATTTCTTTATTGGAATCTTATTTTTGTTTGAATTACAACTAGCTTTTGATCATTACATCGTAAATAATTAACACCAGGAAAGAGCCTGCCTCCCGTCCAGACCGTAATCACTAGTTTCATACCTTTATTTCTGCTCCTTGTTGCCTATCTGAGTGTTTCCTCTTTTGTTGGGTATTATATATTTAAATATAAAAAGTACTGAAACTATTAGAAAAGGCGGCTCATAGATTTTAGAAAGCCTATGTTTATCGAATTATTACATAATTATGTATATGGGTGCCAAACGAGCACACAGTCCACCTGATAGTAAGTGGTTGCTGCGGCCCATAGACATCTACATCTATCCTCGATAACGAATCAAAATGCAGATGCGTTGTCGCCCGTGAGGACTAAAATGGAATGCCTCGTTTCAAGTAAAAAGGGTCTCCGCTTCTCTATACTCACGAAACGAAACACAGCAGCTTTAAGCTGCTATTTGACGCTGGTATTCTGTCAGAGCGTGGTCCTTCTCCGGTCGAGCCGACCCATTCGTGCTACCACTATAATATAGCTTTCGCGTGGCTCTACCACGTAAAAAAATAAATCAGGATGAGCGACATTTATTTTATGGTCATATTTAACTTTTTCAGCTCTGTCATCTGCTTCGATGTACAACTAACGGACAGATAAAGAACACCGCTTTACCACTATCTGTTGCAGCAAAATCATCTCATTGGGGCTTAAAACCTGTGCGTGAGAAATTGTTATTATTACATAACTCTGAAGTAGTAAGCGCTATAGACAAAAATGTTACTCTACAAGATATTTTAACTGTAATGTTGGAAATATTTAACGGCATAAATGACTGTGTATTGTGTGGTCTGCCTTTGCAGAATGAAGTTTTAATCAAAGATGGCGGTTTGTGGACTTTTAAGTGTGGTCACACGTTTCACGGCGCATGTTTAGATTTGAATAAAATAAAGCTTTGTCCATCTTGTTCTCTACACTGATGTTTATGTTGTGCCATCTCGTCGGCCTAATTATCACAAGTCGTCACTCCGTTTGGCTAAAATTTAACAGGAAAAAAAAACGTTTCGTGCGTAAACTTATTTAGCTACCAATTTTACCATTAATTTTTCAAAAACAAAATGATCGGATTTATTTATTTAATTTATTTTTATGTATTTTGATCATTTCTACAAGAAAATGAACTTAAGATTTTTTCTTACTCTAGTGTGCTTGGACTTACGAAGTGAACGAGCTCATACCAACTTTTACTTTTACAATTTAGGTTCATATCACGTATACTTACGAAATTTTACAAAGTAGTTCTAAAACGGTATCTTATTAAAAAATCAAATAACCATTTTTTGAAATAAAAGTATAATAATATTTATTAAAAAAAAACTTACAAAATTTTTGTTTAACGTAATAACCAATTCTCTCTTAGGATTAATTAATTAGATATAGGAGTATTTATGGCACAATAATCAAGTCTCAATTTTTCGTAATACTAGAACAATAAGAAAGTATCACGTAATCAGTAATAAAATAACGTTATACGAATAATATAATTAACAAAAATACAATTTAGTCAATAACTTCAACAAATTATAAAAAACCTTCGGACGGTTTTAAAAGTGAGATATACATCATCGTAAAATTTGTGATAATCTTTCTCCATTGTGTGTTTAAGGGTGTGGAGATCCTGGAATTTCCCAGATAGTACTGGAGTGCCTTAGTTTATAGACTATTATCCCATCAGAAGTATACTTCAAAGCTCTGAGATCAGTTACGGTTGGATCACCTGCTTTACTTCTGGGCTTGATTGACTTGTAAAAAGTTAAAGTATGCTCTTATTATATTCGATGTCTTTAAAAAAACTGATGATAAAGGTACTAAACTTCATTAGGATTTCTTTTGCAAGCAATTTTGGACATAATATAAGCATTATCCGCCGGTACGTTTATTTTCTTGTGTCTTATTGCCCTCTCAATGACGAAATGCTTACCATCACACTCCATCTGCGTGTGTCCTTTATCGAGATACTTTTGTATCACAGTTAGTTTATTAAGCATGCTGAAATTGAGCAAAGAATTTGGTAGCACCGCATTCCGATTTTGATAAGTACAGCGATAACTATAGACGATCTATGCCTGGCTATTTCCTTTCCAGTGTTCATTGACAAACTTCTGCAAGGATGTAACTATAATAGTAGAAAATTCATTACTTGTAAGTTTTTCTTCACTTTCGTTCCAGATGGAACAATATCCCTTATTTCTTTTGCCATCGAAAATTATAAAATTGTGTACTGTACGTTTCGTTTTATAATATAGTGCCGATATATTGGATTGAGGACTTAGAAGCACAGACAGCAAATCCATAGTAAGCACTTCGTGATTAGAAGCGGAGTCCTTTATCAGTTCTCTACGGGCATATTCTTTCGTGTTGGAGTGCACATCATAATCGAATTCTATGACATTTCCAATTTTACAAGATTTACAGATATCAGATATCACATAAGTCTTTCTTCGGTCGGAATAAAGACAGATTGAGCTCCTCAAACAAGTTGATAAGACTTGTAATGCATAAGGGTTTGACCTGATCTCGGGCACAAAAATTATCTTTGAGATTTAGTTGTCGAGATAGGTTCCAGGTACAGTTATGAAGTGTCTGCGACAAATGATAAGATTCTAGTTTTGGCAATTATTCAAAAAACTTTTGTAATTGTTTGTAGGAGTCTTCTTTAACATTATTCTTTGGTATAGGTTTTGGTTCGAGGATAATTTTGTTGTAATACATACGATCCTGGTGTAATTTTCGAATATTTTAACGCGATGGGCTCTTTTGGCGGGCCGTCATAAACTTTTTGAAGTATTTTCAATACTCGCGTGTTTTTCAAAATAGTGGAAATATATCTGAAAATTAAAAAAAATTGTAGTAAATGCAAAAATATTACTTAAGCAATATTGTGTTAAAACGCCGTAACTCCGCGCAACATGATCGTAATCTCATGCTAACAAAAATAAAACTTTGTAACTCCCTATACCGTTTTTATAAGATTCACTTATTTTTTAGTTCAAGTGTTAATGTTTTTTTTATTAGTAAGTTAGATGTATAAACTTACCCTTGAACCATCTAATAAGTATTATCATTTAAGGCGACACCGTGAAAAAATGCACCTCCTTTCATCGAATATATAGGACTATGACACCACTAACGAAAGTGGGATTTTGATATAGGTATATTCGTGTCTTTATCTTGAATTAGATTGCTCAAAAACACGATTGTATAATTTTGACTCGATCATAATTATTTGCGAAAACACTTCTAAAAATCGCTATAGTTGAAATTACAACGAAATAATTTGATCTATATGCTTGGGAATCACTCAAATATATTCATAACATCAATATTCATAATTTACTTGCTCATTATTTTGTTAACTTAAATCAATAATTTTTAAAAAAATATTTTAAGATTCTGACAATTTCTAAGCGCTTTTATTTGTCGCGGGCACTACGCAATTTTAGACCTTATGACGGCGTTTCTTCAAGTTTTTATATAAATTATGTATTCACTCGGATCAGAACGGCGATAGCGTTTTCGATGTGTCGTCTTAAAACACAAATTAATAATTTAAAACTTTGAAAAATACGTACGTGTTCTCCATTAAACAAAGCAGTACTGACCGCGGGAGATACGAAGATTTCCTTTCACAAAATGGTGGTGTGGAGTTCCGTATTTTTATAATTCTTATTCTAGCAACATTTGTGTTCTTTTACGCATGGAGGTTAGAGAACAGGAGAACGATCACTTACAGAATAGGAGAACGATCACTACTTACTAAAGCATAGTCCGCCTGTCCTTAAAATTGTAGAATACATAGCGGCGCTGACGTCGGTGAGTAGTGACTGCGAAGTTAGCTGTTTATGAGTACAAGTAGATGAAGTTAGTTGAATAATGTACAAATTTTCTCCGCGGCATTGGTGAGAAAATTTTCATGCTCCGAATTTTGTAACTTTTGACAAAAAGAAACATTGAAAAATGCAGAAATATTTTATTGTGCGTGGATGTGCAAGTCGTTTAGCATCTGATCGGAAAAATATACTGAAAATGACTTTTATTGACCGAACTTAGTGGTCGCAATGCCTCACTTATGGTGTTCATATTTCTGGGACACTATTTTCTACGGCGATCGTTCTCCTGTTCTCTAATCTTCATTATTTTCGGGAAATAAGAACTATTCCGTCATATTAGTTGAAATAATATGCACTAGATGACATCAAATAACAAATGTCGTATTTTTTGGAGTTACGAATTTTGAAAATTAGACCGTCGATGTGCAAATCATTTATATTACTAAACTAATTAATCGTAACCTAGAGACTATTTATTTTTTAAATTTGAATACTAAAATATTTTTTTTCATGTATTATGTATATCTACTTTTTGCCATGATGTATTAATATATCCCACCGCGTGATTATTACGTATATCTGTTTGCAATGAAAACACAGTTTTATGAATAATTGTTTGTAAAGGAATACGTATTCGCGGGATGACCTAACAAAATATAATATGGATGTGTTGTGTTTGCATGTTTTTAAAAAAAAAGAAATAATATCAAAGGAAAAATATATTGGGTTGTCACTTATAATTCGACCAGGTGTAAGCTAGTATTCCTCTGTTGAAATTATACGTTCATGACGTATTTTAATCAGTTATATTAAACCCGGCAGATGTCCTGCCAGTTAATATTATAGGTTGTGTTCAGCAAGGATTTTTATTTTTATTTTAGCGCATGCAACTTAATTTATTAATTGCAGCGCTTGATTGAAAAAAGAAGCAAATAAAATCAAACATTTGCCTTCCTTATCCATTGCAAAATACATACATACATACATACATACATACATACACACACAATACAAATTACAAAAACTAAAAAATATATACAAATTACAAAAACATCCTCTTTTATATATATGTAGTGGAAAAAGGGACAAAAATACCGTACAACAATTGGCCGCTAACGTCTGTGTACGCCTTTTCGTCCAGTCAAATAGAGTCGATTAACCTCGGAACGAGAGATAATAAGCTGAATTTTCGTATATACCTTTATTTTGACGTTTTTTTTATAGATGAGAGGGCAAACGAGCATGCGGCTCACCTGATGGTAAGTACTACCGTCGCCCATGAACAACCGCAACACCGGAGGAATTGCAGGTGCGTTGCCGGCCTTTTAACAAGGAGTAAGCTCTTTTCTTGAAGGTCCATAAGACGTATCGATCCGGGAAAATCGCCGGTGGTAAACAATTCCACAGAAAAGTTGTGCGAGGAAGAAAACACCTAGTAAAACGCACAGTGGTGTCTTGAATTTTGACGCGATGTGCGTTCATGAAATTTGGCGACTGTGATTAATCCGAACAATTCCTCAGAGATGCAACATCCCTACGCAGCGCTAATGAATCGAGCCGATCAGGAAGAACTTGGTCGTCGACGATTCCAACCTCTGCGCTGGATGCGGTCAAGTAGAAGGAGCTGGCAATAGGGTGCCCCGGGCCAGAGATGAGAACTGTATTCCATGTGAGGCCGAACTTGCGCTTTGTAAAGCTGCAAGACCTGTGCTAGCATGAAATACTGTCCCGTTCTGACGAGCATTACAAGTTTTTTAGTGGCCAATTTGGCCTTCCCTCCAAGTGACTACGACACTGCACACTATTCGATATGTCGACGTCGAGGATTGCGATGCAAGCTGAGGCAGCAAGGGGAGTGCCTTGAAACTGAGGAGATACGACAAAGGGGTTGTTTTTAGCGGTAAACGCGCAAAATTGTTTCTTCTGGGGATTGAACTGGACTAGATTTATTCGCCCCCAATCCGAGACTTTGTTCATCAAAGACTCGACTTCAGACACAAGTTTGTCCCGGTACTTGGCGACGTTTTCCCGAGAAATATTAGTACGGCCAGTATATAAGGCATCACCAGTGCTGTCGTCTGCATAGCAATGAATGTTACCAGTTTACAACATATCGTTAATATGCAGAAGAAACGGTGTCTCATAAATTCTCTTGTCTGCGTAAGTTATTCAAGGGCAAAGGTAAAAAATACGGTTTTTCGCGATTATCTCTGTTTCTATTGTTCCAATGATATTAACATCTAATATAAAAATTGTAAAGCATAAGATTTGCGACAAATTTTATTTGTAACTTTTTTTCATACGCTCAACCGTTTTTGCGATAAAGGGCGGTGAGCGCGCATCGCTTAGACATACGTACTTTAATGCAAGGTCAACCTTGAATATCTGTACATACTGTATATTGTACAAGATGTAATTATATGCTTTTAGTGGAGCTTAACCCCTTAGTCGTTTCAACCGCTTGGGGGTTGAAGGGTTAAAACTGGTAATTTGTAACATTGGCGAAATTAATGCCGAAAGTATTAGAAAAGTTGTATAAAGCGTCAGTATCAAACCAATAAATACAGGCCGTATGCATTCGACATTAATTTTGCGATTGTAACAAAATCCCAGTGTTAGCTGCATAGATGAATTAAACGTAGCTGGGAATCATAGAAAAGTGCAGTTTATTCTTTTTAAAGATTTAATCTTGCAAACTTATTTCTAAAAATTTACAAAGACCTTATTTTGTCTTATCCTCTTTCTCCCTTTAGAGTAGTGCCCGAGAGCTTTTTCCTTCATAGGGTCATTTACATCCCAAAAGGTTGTTTTTGCAGTGAGGACTTTGTTTATCTCTTTGCACCAATTGTTTACAAAAAAGGGATTTATTCATTAAATAATCAGTTAAATTATTTTTCTGTATTATATAGAGATGGGCCGACTAGTCGGGTTAGCCAACTATTCGGCATTTTTTACAGTCGGTGACTAGTCGGCGACTAATCGTTAGCAAAAAAATTAAACCAACATTTATTCCTAATAATTGTTTTTTATTTTACTTTTTCATTAATCTGCTGTGATAGCTGTTTTTATGATAGTTACCTAGCTGCACTTTGTTATATTAATTATTAATCTGTTACCATTTTATAAGGAATTTAAAAATCGCTAATTAAGTATCTTCAATCAATGACACATACATAACAAATAAAACAAAATAATATAGGTATACCTTAATAACATTTTCAAGGTATCGTAGAGCCATAGTATTACTTTAAATTTTGGTTAGTCTTTATTCAAGAATAATAAAATATAAATAATAGTCTAATGGAATCATTGCAGAATACCTATTAAAATAAATTGGCATTATAACAAGATGTTTAGTGCTAATGAATGCTTAAAAAGTACTTAAATGTGTTTGTTTTTAATTAGCGGTAAGTTATGATGCAAAAATGTCAATATTTCGGCGCGATCTGGAAGTAAGCGGTTCCTTTTTGCCTCATATACATTGCCAGCTTCCGAAAGAAGACGCTCACTATAAACTGTGCTGGTGGGACGACACAGATATACTTTAGCTATACGAGCCATTTCAGGATATCTAGAACTGTTCTCATGCCACCACTTAAATAGATCTTCAGATCGCTTTAAAACTGGCAATGTGCAGTAAGAATGGATTTCGTGAGCTGAACTAGATGTTTCGTCGTCAATATTGTGCACTTTTCGCGTAACCATTTCTTGGTAAACTCCCCAAAAGTTGCGATGAGCTGTCATTACGGAGTTAGGATTTAAGATCACTCATACTTTAAGGCTTCCAGTAAAAACTGATAGATATGACTAGTTTGTACTTTGGATCGAGCAAAGTTGCAAGTGAAATCAATTTATTCTGTTTCAAATTTCTGAATCTAGTTTCCAAGCCCTTTTGCAATACAGTTTTCATTACCATTAATTTCTCATTTCCGTCTTCGTCGGTATAGTTTTCCAGATATTTTTCCAGTATATTTTGGTGAGGAAAAACTTCAGATATCGAGCAGCAACTGGAACTAATCATCTTCGTCACCTCTTCAAACAGTTTTAGTAGTGTAATGCATTTTGCGAGTAACTTCCACTCCTCGGTTGATATTCTCAATTATTTATTATTCTCAAAATTAACGATATTTTCTTTCACGTACAAAGAAACGGATCGTTTTTTCTCTAACAGGCGAAACATCATGTAATTAGAAGAATTCCACCTTGTGGATGGAAACATCTTGAACAAGAAGGTGTGAAGGTAAATTAAGTTCTTTTTGAATAGCACTTAGTTTTTGTTGAGTGATTGAAATGAGCAACGATACGCCTCGATTTTTGAAGAATTTGTGCTATATAGTTAATTTTAAGTGAGATCGTAGATTGCCAAGTGCATAGTTGCCAAGTGAATAAAACATGGAACTGCTTTGAAAATCGATTCATCCATAGCCTTTGCAATGTTCCTCCCATTATCTCGCACAACAGCGTGTATTTTGGCTGCACTTATATCCCATGAGGCAGGAATTTCTTCGAGACACACTTTTATATTATGTGCATCGTAAGACATAGGAAAATGTTTCATCTGGAGTACTGCGTGACGAAATTTCATATCGTTATCCAACCAGTGTGCTGTAAAGCTTAAGAGGATACCTTGAAAATGGATCGAAGTTTTGGGGGCGTGGCTTATTCCTTTGTCGGTGAAGCTAATGGACGACTGCGGGAGTTTCAAAATGAAAGTGATGCAATGAATTCATAGTACGCAAATTATGAGATAGCCATACCGAGCAAGCGCTCGGAAAAAACTAAGTAAGCGCCAAACAACATTTTTATTTATTTTAACAAAACTTCGTTATGGATTAAAAAACTGGTTTATGAGAATTTAGATATGATTATTTACTATGTCTTAAAAATAATTCCATGAAATTATTTGTAATATTGTGGTGTAATCGAGAAATGTAAATAATTAGAGCCTACTTTGCAATTTTTTTCTATCGAGAAAATTACATGATATCTTGTTTTCCTTTTATGCGATCCACGGTCATATAGTCAAAAATCATATACCAAAGTGTTGGTTTGTGATCTATAAAACTTAAAAAAATATGTTACATAGATAAACCACCAAATTTTCGAAGTATCACCTTAAAAACCTCCTTATTGTTTGTATTTGTCCACAAATCTGTAGTTACGGATAGCGCGGCAGCGCTGAGCACTCCGTATCGTATTTCAGTTTTAGTTTTCTCATAAATGTTGGGAATGATATTTTCTGACAAATACTTTCTACTAGGCAGTACATATTTTGGTTTAAGCTTCTTCATTAGACTGATAAAACCACTGTTTTCCACAATTGATAGAGTTTGGTTATCCAAGTCAATCATCTCTCCTACAGCAACACTTATTTCTTTTGCTCGGGAGTCCTGAAGCGACCACTGGACCATTACACTATCTTGAATAGTTTGTGGTATGTATATTTTGCCACTCGCTGAAGTTGATGGAACTGCCGTCGGTATAAAGGGCTCGGGTTGCGATTGAGAAGGTTAAGGCAAATGGATTTCATTCGTACTAATTTTAATAGAACCTGCCAATTGAGGCATCAACTCGTTGTGCTTATATTTTATGTGATTTGTCATACTTCTCGTATTCGCTTTTCTACCTTGACCACCTCGTGAAATGATTCTCTGGCACTGGTTACGATTCACTTTTGTCGGTTCTCCTTTAGTCCTTTAGTCATTGAAGAATGTCCACACTCGCGATTTCTTTTTCGCCATTTTTCGACCCCACACACAGTTCTTTTATTTATTTTAACTAGGCGACACCGGCAGAGTGAATGTACACAAAACGATTAAAAAGTAAACAAAACACGTCAAAGCTCACATCACAACACAAGTCACAACACGCTCGGTGTGGCTGTACGATTGCTCGTATGCATGCGCGAGGGTGCCGAGTGATGACGACATAGTCCGAATACCTCCGAAAGGCTAGTATTAAAATGATCGGCATCGCTGACTATAGGCTGTCAACGTCGTGCAGTCTGCGATAAACCATTGCTGCTCGTTTTTCAATATCCGTTGGAGTTTTACTTTTTAATAGTGCATCTGTATTTATAGGATCTATATACAAATGAGCATAGTCTACTTCATCTTCACATTCTGTTGCTGTGTTGTTGCCTCTAGGATTTGTTAAAAAACATTTTAGGGACTGGAGACAAACACTTCATCTTTTGCACAGTTTAATCCAAGTGAATGTGAAGATGTTATATTGTTTATTGACAATGTTTTAAATGCTCATTGGAATGCAGATACCGTAGGCAGTGTATTGCTATAGTAGTGTATTACTATAGCCATGAGCTCGAATTGATCCAAAAAAATTCTCCTATGGATCTTTATTAAAATTTCGCAACAATAAGGAGGATCCCTTTAGAATTTTAAACATTTTACAATATTTTTAAAAATTCCTATTGTTTGAATCCAACCGGATAAAGATGGCACTACTTCTTGACTATTACTGCTTACAAATTTCATACTTATGAGTATTGGTATACTATAATTCCACAAATCGTGATGCGGTGAAGTTGAAGTTACTGCAGCACTATACTTTTTCCTTCCTATAATTTCGCTGAAACTACCATTCACGCTGTCAAATAGGTAATCGAAAAACAGTAGGAGGTCCGCTGTCTCATAACTGCTCTTATAAACAGCAATTTTGAAATCAATTCTGAAATGGAAAAGAAATATATGAACATATATTATTTAAAAAAAAACGCATATTTATGCAATGTAAGACAGGTCCCTTAACAAAATGTAGAATAGTCATTTTGCAATTTCAGGATTGGGTCTATAGTAAAAAGTAAAAAGTTCACAATGATGAGTACAATGACCTAGGTTACCTCCTTTCTATCTTTTTATTTATATTATGCTTCTGACGGAAGCCAGGGCCTACTACCTCGCATTGTTTTCGTAAAAATTAATATGAGTTTGCGTCAAGATTTAGAGCATGGCTAGTATTTTTATTTGTATATACTTTGAAGACATACTACAAATCAATTATCAATTTGCAAAAAGTAATGATAATGGTGATGCAAATGGCAATAAAAAGGCCAATGTTCATCAGTGAACATGTATAAAATGGCAATAATGAAAGAGAAAGTGCATAACTTTCAATTATTAATAAAAACAACATAGGTACATTTATTATTTGAATTATTATTGTAAATAAAGTCTGGTTACCTGCCATACACGCAAGGACCACTCTAAGAGATTGACAAAACACTTGTGTGCAGAGTTTTATCCTCATCTTTGGGATTAAATTTGGTAAGACGTGAGCAGTCAGCTTAGGCACTAGCTTGACACCTCTATAACCTGGGCGCCTTTTACTTAAACCAACAATGTGGGATAATTTTGCAGAGCATTTTTTCCTTTCATTGTATATTTTAAATCTTTTGTTATTAGATTATTACTTTGATGAGGTGAGGTGGATAATACAGGAGAAAAATTTTGTTTTCCCAATTTTGGAAAATCCTTCCCTGTTGTATATTTTTCCTTTTCGTACATATACCTCTTGTGTCTCCTATATTAAAATATTTACGGTTGCTAAATTAGGGGAACCTGGGCGCATATAGTTGGCACGACTTTTAACCTAGTTTCTTGCACTTTTTTTATAAGACATATTCTTTATATGAGTGAAGTTGATCGATAGCAAGACAAGAACTCGTGCTGGTTATAAAAATGTTTATTGCGCCACAAAAGCGAAAAATACAAAAAAACGACGGGTTGCACTCCGGGAGTGCCAGAAAAGTGAAAACTTGAATATTAACGTTGTGCATTTTTGATATTTTGGAATGGTTAGGGAATAATTTTGCACGAATTGCTTTAATTATCACACACGAACATTCGCGCAAGCGCCCTGCGCCACCTAAACCAAAAAGCAGGCGCAGGCATACATTTTCGCCGCTCCGTAGTAAGAGAGGGGGGATACTTCCTCTCCTACGCCGCGCCGGCTGTCTCTCTCTCTGCATCCGTCTTACGAATTTTCGATCAGGGTCACGTGTCCTGACGCGAGTTTAATATTTTTTACCAATTGCAAAAAAGTTTACAACGCCGCTAAAGAAGTTTTCACTTCAAAACCGTTAGATTTGTCAAAGCGCGATACAACTTGAACGTATGTCTGTGCGCACAGGCGGCGATTGGGCAACTGCCCGCCAATATTCGTATTTTGGTATATTCGTATATTCGCATCCACCTTGAGAATATTATTGCAAATGCGTTACAAGTTTTCATAATAAGCCAAGTCTGAAAAGGTTGTTTAACTGTAAATAGATGTTTTTGCTTTATTTAGCTTCAAGCGGTATACAATGATTTTGTCCCTCCTTGACTGTTTCTTACTATATATACTCCATCTTTGTCTAACATTTCACCTGTGTAAATAAATCAGCCAGCACATTAAAATGTAATTTTTAAGTGGATATAATCTGCTCCTAACAAAACAAGCCAAATCCATGGTACTTGGCTTATTTTGAAAAAAAAAACAGAAGTACTGGACTTGGTTTAGTTTGATTTAATAAGTTACAGAGGCAGGACTAAGGCCTAAAAACAAAAAGAAGGATGGGATTGGATGTGCCGGATATTACAGGAAACAGAAAAAAAACTTTATCGGATTAACTATAAAACTTTAAAAGTAACCTATTGAAAATATTAGTTTCTATTAAAAATTATTTTGTTCCTTATTTTGATTTCTAAGTTTGAGTTTTGATAATTACGTTGAAACGAAATGAAATATCAAACAAAATCTAATGTTTCTTCGATTTCATGTTCACAACACTCATCACTGTCTCAGATTTTGAGGTACCCATGATCCCTAGCTAGGACGTTTTTGTAAAATATTAACTCTTCCATGTTAGCCCAGTCAGAGCCATAATGTTTTGTAAGTAAATTTTTCACATCTTTTAATTTCAACTCGTTGACTGCAATTCCCAGCTGAACTTGTTCAGGAATCATTTGTGTAAACATTTGGTGGGGCGCAGTATGCTTTTGGGTACCCCTGTGTGTGTGCTGCTGCTGCTGTGTCGCTTCGGTACCATATCTCGCCTCTTGCCAAAATGTTGCGTGTTCTTTTTCCTCTTCACAAAATGACCCTTTTCACTTTACTTATTTGAAAGTGACACTTGCTGGCGGGCTTGACCGTTTGTTCCACTGCGGAACGATAATCATAAACTGGTACTTCTGTACCTAATTTATGAACAGTTGCGTGTGCCGCTATCATAATCTCATATTCGTTTGGATCCACTATTGTTTCCAGTTTACGTATTTGAGGTTCTGTTAGTGCAAAAATACGGTTAGCTGGCAGAAATTAATGTCCAGTAACTGGAAATATAATTTCGATAGTTTTTAATGTCGGTGGAGCCTCTCCGAGCCATTTACTTGCCATGCTGATGAGAAATGAATTTTTATTTAGGCCTCCGCATCCGTCCGCCATTAATCGAATAGTATTGTAATAGTAGTGGTACGTCGCAGGGTGTTCCTTCTTGGTGTTCGTACCGGATCTTCCCCCTCGGTGTTCGTACGGGATCTTCCCCCTCGGTGTTCGTACGGGGTCACCACTGTGGCCGTGGAAGGAAAAGGGGAGATCTCCCGCCGGGCACTCCGAGTGATAGTTCGGAGAAGTGCTATATATACTGTCTATGATTCGGAATGTTGATAGCGTGATTTAAGCTTCGGTGTATTTCGCTTGTGGCGCGACGACAGCGCCGCTACATCACCCCCCTGCTCAGACCGGAGGTCGATAGTGCAGCCTCGTTGCCGACGAATGTGCAAGTGCCAGGAGATTGCCTTGTAGTCTGCGGTGAGTCGAGAAGAAGGCAAGTAATCTGCGAGAGTGCTGTGAAGCAGAGGCGAGCAGTAAGGCTCAGAGCCGTGCCGAACACTGTATGGCGCAGAGAGTAGCTGGAAGGAACAGGAAGCATTATTATTCCAGTGCTGCGATGAACCTTGTGAAGCTAGATGGCTTGCAGGATATGAAGACTGCAGTTTATATCTGCTCGGGAGCGAATGGGTGGGGTATTCTATGACGATTGATGAAGCTTGAAGTTTCCGAAGGTTGTTTGGTTGCGTGTGTTCAGATCACGTCGGGGTCACCACTGTAATAGTAGTGGTACGTCGCAGGGTGTTCCTTCTTGGTGTTCGTACCGGATCTTCCCCCTCGGTGTTCGTACGGGGTCATCACTGTGGCCGTGGAAGGAAAAGGGGAGATCTCCCGCCGGGCAAGGTGTTCTGCCCGGGGAGCGGCCGACACTCCGAGTGATAGTTCGGAGAAGTTCTATATATACTGTCTATGATTCGGAATGTTAATGGCGTGATTTAAGCTTCGGTGTATTTAGCTTGTGGCGCGACGACAGCGCCGCTACAGTATTTATATTTTCAGTGTGTATTGAATTTAAACA
Source organism: Parnassius apollo (assembly GCA_907164705.1). Classification (NCBI taxonomy): domain Eukaryota; kingdom Metazoa; phylum Arthropoda; class Insecta; order Lepidoptera; family Papilionidae; genus Parnassius; species Parnassius apollo. Next base: position 10,842,525 of record CAJQZP010001558.1, on the reverse strand, counting down.
GTAGTATCACTGCAGATTTCATTAGAGGATTTAGATGTGACATCTTCAGTCCAAATATATGCCATGACATTTTCCTTTTTAGGTTTTGAGTGTGAAGAACCTATTACTGCTGTAAAGTTGTATAAATAAAGTTGCCTAGAGTAATAAGTAGATTGATCCGCCAACTTTGGCAATAGTAAATTCTTCAGCCAATCAAAGCTGATGGTGACCAAGCCGTCTTTCTTTTGTCTAAGTTTATCAAAGAACGCCTTGGCTCTTAGTTTGTGGATTTGTAGCTAAATCATCAGTTTTTGTTTCTTAACTTTACATTTTTCAAACTTTATTTGTTCCTGCAGTTGTAAGCAGGTTGAAAAAACATCTTTTCGGGGTGTTACGAATCCAATGTTGAAGTTACGTTTGCTACTGTCTTTTCACTGGAAATCCTAATTTGGCAATTTTAAGAAGCCACAGTTACAATCATAATTGTAGTGACGGTTCTGAGGATAACATTTTGCAATCTGAAATACACGCATCAATGTTTCCATCAATGAAATTACTAAATTTAGAAGCAAAGGTCGAAATATCGGCTTAATTTGTTACGCCTGTAACACTTGTAGGACTGATTTTGTTCAGGTTGACCAACAATTTTAAATTATTTGGTAATCTTATCTTTGTCTCTCTTATTACAGCAACCAAATATGTTTTTCATCTTTCTTTTAAATCATCATTTGCTCTAGTATTGTTGGAAGCTGATAATAAGTGAAACTTGTATCCAAGTGCATACCTGATGTGTGCATCAAATATTTGTCAAATTCGAAATCAATTGCATTTTCTCTCGTTACCACATTCATGCGATTAGTAACGACAACTTTTTAAGCAGATTGGCATATAAATCTACTAGATCTTCGAACGTCAATAAAGCATTGGAATTCTTCGTTGGAAAAACTGCATTCACTTTACATACTTCATCCAGTATATAAAAAACGAATGTCAGAAATAATTGGTTATTCTTATCTTTATACATATTGGATAACATCTCTGCCGTGTAAAGCTTTGGTCTGGTGATCATGACGCACAACGCTGCGGTATGCGCCCCAACGCAGCGTCACGACGCAGCATTTACCGTCTCTGCGGAGAGGTGGTCAGTTGATTTTGCCGCAGCTACCAAGGTAGACGTGAACATGAACAATTTTTCTGTAATTTGTGCTTTGCTTGAAGAGAAGGAAGAAGAAGAATTTTTACTGCTCCTGAACATGTTTTTACAACGGAGGAGTGAAGGTTGTTACGAAACCTTAATAAAAAGGCATTTAATTGATTGTGAAGAAAAATTCATGGGTTACTTTCGGGTTTCAAGGGAGATCTTTAACAAGATTTTAATGGCCATAAAAAATGATATTAGTGACACACAGCCTAGAACCAGAAAACGGAATTTTGCTATTACGGCACAAGAAAAACTATTCTTAACGTTAAGGTAAGTTAAATGAATTTATTTCGGTAATTAAATAAAACAATTCATAATCACATTATTTTGTTTACTGGCAATATTGACTTTGTTTAAGTAACAAAATAAGGCGGTGAAACTAACGCCGCCACTACATTAAAAATAATAAATCGACGAGCAAATCGAAATTAAAAATGGAAAACAGTAACTCGGTATAACATCAAAGTATGTTGAATGATTGCTGTGTGGATGGTGTTTCTCGTTGCGAGTTGTATGCGTGGATTGGTTGCTGTGGTATGTTGAATGATTGCTGTGGTGATGGTGTTATCTAAAATTTTACCTATGCAATCACGTCTTGCCAACCACATTGTGGCACTGAGATGAGACAGTTTTAAAGGGTACTTGTCGTCATTTAACATTTAACAGTTCAGCATACTGAATCCCTTGTGGGAATATGAAAACCACGAGCAAGTTTCTCTAACAAGATAATCTAAATTTCTGGGTAATATTTCAGTTGCGTGCGATGCTTGCTAAATGCAAAGAATGACAAATAAATTTGTTTAAAATAATATGCTTACCAGCATCTTGTGTTCATTCTATTTGGTGAAATGAATTGTCGGCATTGTCTGTTTTAAAAAAGAATTCGAAAGTTGGTAAGACCAGTGAAAAACCTTTAGATAAACCTCTAGATTAATTTCGTGATATTAAAACTTCTAAAAAACCTCAAAGAACTCCAAAAACCCCTAGATTGAGGAAACACCTGTAGGTCTGGCAACACTGTTTATGCAGTATTAGGCGCACGGAACTTTTGTCTATGTGTGTGTGCCTCTTGTACATTACGGTAGTGTCGGTAATGACTTTTCGTTTTATTGGTGTTAGTATACTTATTTTCGAGAATTTTCAAAAGTTATCCGTGAAATGGACGCGAATCGGGCGATCGACGCGAAAGGACGAACTTACCCTATTTCCATTTTCGTGAAAACCTATCATATACGCTGCCGCGTAATTACCTACGCGTGCGGTGGCATCGCCGGTCATCAAAGGCGTTTCACAACTGTTAGGTCTTAAAACTGTGCTAATATAGCAATAGAATTGTAATTTCTTAGGTTGTGAAACATTAAATTACAAAACAAGGAAATATCTACGAGTAGTTTTGATTTGATATGCTAAGAAGTTTATGTAGGGGAAAATGTTATAAATTTTTTATATCTTTTATAAACTAAGATTGATATAGTAGTCCATATTATAGAAAAGAAACAAATATTAATGTATTTCCTATGTAGGTTAGAGAAAGAAAAGAAATGTAATATTAAGTGAACATATTTTTATACGACCAATTCCTTTACTAACAATAATTGCTCATAAAAATTGAGGCATATACAATCAAAGGTAGCTAAGTGCCTCTATGTCACATTTTCAGAAACCGCAAAAAAACGTTTTTCTAATTTATGAGTCAGGAGTTTACATACTCTCTCAGTTTTGATTTTAGAGTATGTGATTTAATATTGGTTTTGGCTACCTTTATCTGGGAGTACTAATTAATATAAGCCGAAAAAAAAAATCAAACGACTTAGCTATCTTTGATACCAACAGCTACGTTTACTGCTAACCTTAGCTGTGTTTGATTTTTACTCAAGTGAACCTAGCTGTCTTTGATAATGACGGCGCCATATTGACATCACAATGTTAGTGATGTTCCCAACAGATGTCGATAGCATGGACCAGTAATTAAAACACGTTTTCATGTAGATATTTAAAATGTTCATAAAACTTCAAATAATAATCAAAATCGTTATGAAACGAAAACACGTTTTCTCTTTTTAATCAGACTTTTCTTTTCCTTTGGGAACAATATTCTATTCTTATGAACTTAAATTTTTTCTTATTACTAAATTATTCTTATTACTTATTACTTTTAATCAGCTGTTTCTTTTCAACAAAAACAAAATGTTAAATTCTTAAATCCAATGATCAACGTCGTAACAATAAAACAACACTTTTTCTCTTTTTAATTAGACTTTTCTTTACTCTCATAAACAATATTCTAGTCTTATGAACTTAAACCTTTTCTTATTACTAAATCAGCTGTTTCTTTTTCAACAAAAACAAAATTTAAATTCTTAAATCCATATCATCCCTACATTCACAATAGTTTTCATTATCATCTTCCCCTCTTTCTGAATCCCCCTCTTGAATAACTGGCGATCTTATAATATTTACATAAAACTGACATACTGCATTGGTTTCCCATTCAGCGCCCAAATGCTTTTTAATAGTGCATCGACATCGGTTCTTTTTGCAAGATTCATGGGTGCTCCTAGTGGCACGGTGGATGGGAGAACCATATTGGTTATCATTCCAATTTTGCAAAGATTTACTGCTTTACCTATATCTGAATTAAAATGCAGTTCTCCACGAATAAACACATTTCCAACAGTTTTGGATCTCTTCATAATGAATCTTTTGCATTCACTTATTTTAAAAGGCCATCTCGCAGTTGATTTTAGGACATCTTTTGCGGCACTCCTGAAGTCTAACATTTGAATGTCACCCATTTTTGTAATGGTTGCATTTGTTGCAATGATGTCTACGTAATCTTTAGGTCGAATGATTACTTCTTGTTTTTTAAGAACTTTTTCAGTGTTTCCGAAAACCCGGTCTTGTGGCATGAAAGAATGCACAGATATGGGGAAAACGGCTTCAAGTTTTTTCAGAGACGTGTTGTTGAGAACCCATCTTGACAGCATACATGGCAATAGGCTATTCATCTTCTGCCCGCCACATCCATCACCTACAAGGCGAACAGTGTTAATCCCTTCAAAATTAGTTTTATTTAAACGCGCATCGTACACTGCAGAGGCTATCTGGTTGGATGTTTTTGGAAATTTGTTCTCTATCCACAAATATGCATAGCTTGTGTCTTTATTCAAGTGATCTTTAGAAGAACCCTGAACAATCGTAAAATTGTAGATATATTTGGCGACTGTTGTATGCGCTTTGGTCAGGTACTTTGGGTAGGGGATTATTTTTTTGACAGTCGACTGTCTTATTCGAATAAGAAAGTGATCATATCATCTGATTTTTCCTGAAGCAATTTAAAGATGCTTTTGCCCTGAGCTTGTGGACTCTTTTTTCGATCATGAGGTCTTTCTTTTTTTCTTGGTCGTTTTCCATTTTAATTTTCCCATCCAATTTAATGCATTTCGAGCAAACGTCTATTCTCGGATTACTGAATCCTAAATTGAAATCTTGGTTGAGTATTGCACGAAATTAAGACTTCTTTACAACAGACTGAGGATTTTCGGTTTTGAACATCTTATAAAGTTGTTTATACTCAAATCGCTGTGCAGATATTTTCGCTCTTGTGTTGCAGATCGACAGTAATGTGATTCTATGCATTTTAACTTAATAATAAACTGCCGAACTATATCTTTTTGCTCCTTATACTTGTTTATTTTATGTATTTCCTTCCCTGTTTTCCTTAGCAATCTGTCGCGTAAAACACAACTACTTTCATAACAAATTCCAGTCTATACTTTTTTATTTGCAAGGACTCAAAAAATGTTTGGCAGACAATCATAAATTTATTGTGACTGTTTAAAATCCTGTACTGGATATTAAAATCTCTTCTAAGCCTTTTATTTTTATTAGGACGCCTTCTTTTAATTTGTTTTATTTGACAGCACTTAAGAAGAAAAGCATCTTGACAGCTTTTTTCTTGAGGCCTAAATTGATTGGTAAAATATTAGAAGTTCATTCATTGTCAGGCTTGCACATTTTAGCGTTGGGTTTTTATGTGAACAGTTCACTCTTTGAGGTAAAGTAGTTGAGGAGTCTCCGTGAAAAAAAAAACATTTGATTAGGTACTAGGAACCTGTAAAGGACTTAACTCCTGACGAAAAAAGGGGTGTGTTATTAAACATACTACTAGTTTGTAGCTATTATTTTACTTAGTAGGTATAGTACTGGTACTTGTAGGTAGGTTTGCATACAACATAGTAAAAATTATAATAATACATCATTGGGAGATAAAATAAAATAAAAACGATAATAAATATTTTTAACACTCAAACTTCTCTATCTTAGCACAATTTTAGTTACAGTTAGGTAGTATGTATTAGCGTTATGGTACATAGCAATACACGCAAAAATAAATATTGCGAAAAATTAATTTAATTCGATTGCAATTATTTATCTTTATCTATACATTGTGTGGAGTGTAGACGCGAGGCACATCACTAACCTTTCTCTCTTAGCAATGTTTGCCTTCCAGTTTTCTTGGTTTCGTGTGCGTTTTCGACCTCTGCCAGTACTTTCCGGTTCTACAGGGACCTCCATAATAGTCGTTTCACAACAAATTTTGCACGAGAACTCACTAAAAACACTAATAATACTATAAAAAATATTAGGTGTGGCTAACGCGGTTGTATAGAAATCGCCATTTTGTTTTCGAGAATTCAAGCTTTGTGATTGGTTGTTTTATCACCTAGCTGTATTTGATTACGACCTAAGGTGACTTAGCTGTATTTGATCCCAAAATCAATTTTTGAACGAAATTTAAAGGGCTTTAGCTGATTTGTTTCTTACAATAATAAAATAAAGAGTTGCAACCAAAAATCACTAGATGGCTCCATACTTAGTTATTTTTTTGAAAGTTTGTCGCTTAGCTGCCTTTGATTCTATATGCCTCAATTGTATTTCCATTAAAAACAGATGAGCAAAGAGAAAAAAATGAGAAGTAGTCACGCGGTGGTTGCTCATGGTTTCGTGTTTTCTACTGATATGATTAGAAGCTTTGTTTATTTGACTTCAATGGTAACGGGCATTGTCCATAATAACAGATGGTGCAGACAAATTCTGTATCGATTTTTCAGGAAACCAATTATTTTTTAAATTGTCCTTATTGATATCATCTTGGTAACCCGCTTTCTCGCCTTTTGACTTGTAAAATAAAGCATTCAAGACAAAACCGTTTTCCGAACGAGCATGCACCACAATCCTATCACACTCCTGACAATCTTCTCTGACGTCTTTTGACACTCGTGCTTGACTTCCATTTTGCCAATATTTGTTTACGCTGTGAGAAATGTAGACATACGTTTTGTGAACAAAAACTAAATGCTGTTATAGTCCTGAGACACTTAGATCATCATACAAATACAACGATTTCAAATCTCTCACATATTATTATTTTCTAGGGATGAAACGATATATAATTGTGCCGATACGATAACGATTATTGTAGTAAATAATCGACGATATCGATACCGATACTTTTATCGGTGGCTTAGTAGAAATAGAAAAAAAAAACAAATAAATATTGAATAATTTTCTTTATTATGCATAAAAGTTACCTATATTTATCAGAGACTGAACCTTGAGAAGGAAAAATATCAAATCAAATTTCAATTCAAAATTCAAAGAAAACATTTATTTGTACAATATTATTCATATATAAAAAGTGTATCAAAATAGTTTAACTACAAGCCAGTCGTCGCGGCGACACGTTCTTGCACTTTGTTTATGTCGATAGTTAATCGCCCTGCTCACAATATTGTAACAATCTATGAACACGTTCTCCACTTTTAATAGCTTGGCGTAGTTAAAGGCACTCGAAATGTTAAAAAATCTAAAATATTTATGTCACAAAAACGTCACTGACAGTCTGAGTTTTTTCTTTTTGGAGTTTATGTCCTGGTATCTAGACCTTTAGGCTGGACAGTCTGGAGTTATAAGATAAGAGTGTTGCCAGTATCTGGTTTCAAAAAAAAATATTAAAATGCTATGTGAACACATTTAATCGACAGACTATTATATAACGACACTACGCTTAAAATGTAGCAATATTATTTTCAGGTGTTATGTTTTAGTAGTTGGTATCCGTTAGAAATCAAAGATTAGTAATTAAAAATGTACTTTGTATATCTTATTGCTTAAGTATTGTATTTGTTTTCGTTGTTAAGTAGATTAATATTTTTACGATCACGCCTCTAGTTACTTAAATCGTAGTGGCTTGTTATTGAGCTACTAACGTTTGATTGCAGAATGAATATGTACTTAGAGCATTTGTTATTAGATAAGTTATAATTATGTTTGTACAAAAAATTATGATATGTTTGTTAATGTAATAAATTGTAGCCATATTACCTAATTGTAATAAATTATTACTATTATTCTCATACAAATGTATTACTGAACTAATATATAAATAAACAGAAAGTGTGAAATAATTTTATTATTTTTTTATTTGTTATTAACTATTTTAATTTTTCCTGCTGTTACAAAATGTTTCGAACAGTTATCTGAATATAGATTTTTTCTAATTGCTAGAAAAACTAGGGATGGGTGGGACCCAGATATTTTATTCTTGTTATATTCTGTTTGTTTAGAACGATATGAATGAGATTTTAGTAAAATTCATGGTTCGTGTCTTGAATCTGTGACACCTAATGTACACCACATTCAAGACACGAACCATGAATTTTACTTGCAAATAGTGATGAGATCTAGCTACAGTATGATAATCCCAAAAATTCCTAGATTATATATTTATAGAACACCAACGGATCAACGTCAACAATGCTATTTGAAAACTACGTGGATAGAACTTTGGGCAGTAGTTTTAAGTCATAAGTCATCTTAAGATCAAAAGTGGAAGTCGTGGCCCATGGACACAAGATTGATGTAGAATTACTTCTGTTAGTGATTCCTTATAATTGAAATGCCTATTCACTAGTAAAATGGTCTCACTGTATGAAACACCCTATACAAACATGTACTCATAGTGTGTTTATTATAATACAAGCAAATTATCAAACTAGTATTTTATTTTGTAATTAGAATTGAATAATTATATCCTTGATAGCATTAACCTACACAGAACGTTCATAATTCATCACAAGTATAATTGATACGTGACTTTTAAAATCCTTTCCATATTTACAGTGCGATGATTTTGAAAGTCGGATTTTTAATTACGTACACGGAGAACGAGAGTATATAATCTTGTATAATCCACCAAAACCACAAAAAACCACGTATAAACTGTGTTTATGCTAAATATAATAATAAACAAGACCTTAGGTGCTGGCTACTGTCGATGGCTGAATTCCAATCAGAATGGTGGCTCCTGCAGAGTTGCCGACAACAGGACGAGTCGTAAACAAGATTTGTCCGCTTTTTTTATTAGATAGAGTGACAAACGAGCACACAGTCCACCTGATGGTAAGTGGATGCTGTGGCCCATGGACATCTACATCTGTCCTCGATTAAGAATCAAAATGCAGATGCGTTTAGTGGGACTAATGCATGTCTTTTCAGTAAAACGGGTCTCCGGTTCTCTACACTCACCATACGAAACACAGCAGCATTAAGCTACTATTTGACGCTGGTATTCTGTGAGAGCGTGGTCTTTCCCCGGTCGAGTCGACCCATTCGTGCTACAACTATATTACTAATATAACTGCAGCATGCTCTACCACGTAAAACTTGACCCCTGATCGGTCATAACTAGAAGAAAGGGTCAGGTTTTGAAGGAGGCGGGAGTTTGTTTGTGCAAACAAACAAAATAAATAATATATACGAGACTGTCTGTCCCGGCAGACGTTATTCTGCCCTTTCTGGTTGGTTACGCTATGAGTTTCAATTTTACACACTTATCTATAGACTTATTTAAGGTACCTACCTAATACGTATAAGTAAATCCAAAAAGAAAAACAACCTTTCTTTTTTAATCTTTCGTAACGAATAAAAAGTTGTCTACCTATATGTAATAAGCCATCATTTACTGCCTACACATCAAATTTCATGGAAAACTTTCTAGTAGTTGATGTGTGAATCGTGAAAAATAATTTTAGAATAGATGTATAGATATATATGCAAACAGCTTTGCATAAATAATTATTATTCATCACTACGCTTAAATATGAGTTATGAAGAGATAATTAAATTACACAATGACAATTTTGTAATCAAATTGGTTTTAACAAGTCCAAAAGTTTGTTTTTCCGTCAGCGAACTCAAGATTTAGCATCAGAACATTAACAGATCACAGCAACCCATTCAATGCTGGCAGGTTTGCCAGGTCTTAAAACCGAAAAGCCGGACAGACCAGCGAGCTTAGCCGGACATTTTGGTAAAAAGGCCGGAAACCCTTTGTTTTTTGTAAAAGACTTTTTTTATAGTAAATTAATGTTTTTTTATCATTTACCGTAAATCTTCTTAAGTTCTAACGAAATAACAAGAATTGAATAAATCAGTCTTCTTTACAATATTAATTTCAGTAATTGCAATACTATGTATGTAAGTATATGAAAAATGTATAGTAATGGTTAAATTTAAAAAGCCTAATAAAAGCGGGACACCATCTAATTTGGCCGGACACGCAACCAAAAAGCCTGACTGTGTCCGGCTTTATCCGGACGTCTGGCAGCGCTAGTTGATTTTAATTGTTTACCTGTCTGTTGTATTTTTTAAAATTTTACCTACTCTTAGATTTTAGATTTAGTTAGCTTGCAGATATGTTACTATACCAGATGCTAGAGTCCCTTCTCTGTTCACGTGAAGATCCAGTGACATCTTTATGACGCAAAAGGCGACCAAAGTTGACTTTTACGTTTTATTTTTCCGACGGTTATTATATTACCTGTGTGCCTACTTCCCCCTAAAGCAGCTCAACAGTATCCATGAGTATTTCTCGGCGCACATAGTAGACACCACTATAGTTTTTATTTATATAAGAGAATGCCATTTTAGGCGTTCTCTTTTTTGAACCGTTTTATTTACTCTTTCTAAATACTTGTATTTGCCTGAACTTAAATATAGTTACCGCAAGTGACGACATTTGACATTTAGCTATGCAATTTGTTTTTCAAGTCCCTGTTTGACGTTGCTCTTTGGTTCTTTCAAAGACTTTCCAAGGTATTTTGTAGATACTATTTTAGGACGTGAGTTTCTTGAACATGACTGTAAAGAGTTTCACTTCCTTAAGGTTGCCCTAGTCGATGGCATGAACTAAATCGTGGGCTGGGTTAAAATGCATGCTATCTCAGGCGACATCACGTGCGAAAGGGATAGACGCTGTGATGAGCAGTAAGAAGCTAGTGCACACACACATACGCACTCCTGAGTGACGCAATGTGCGACGGCGTCATCGCGTACCTACATACCTTGCGATTCTTTGAATGACAATATAAATTCAAACGGTAATTGAGAGATCTCAGTCACGCAGTGGCTTAGCAATGAGTGGGTGCGCTGGGGGCCGCGGGTTCGAATCCCGCACGGAACAAGTATTTGTATGGTCTACAAATATTTGTTCCGGGTCTGTATGTTTGTCCTTGTGCAATTTATGTTTGTAAACTGCATCCACGATACAGGAAAAAATCCTACTGTGGGGGTATCTTATTTTAAAAAGAGAAAAGAGAGAGGAAACAAATTGGTGTTATTAGAACTTAGGATCTGCTGTGTGAAACGTAATTATTATGAACCCAATTTAGTTGTTATTGAAAGTTCTTATGTGAATTGAAGTAGATGTTGTTATTATATAATAATTTCATTGATTTGTTTTTACTTAATTTTTAACCGACTTCGAAAGAAGGAGGCGTTTCTCAATTCGTTGGTTTTGTTTATGTATGTTCTGTTCCTCGATTTTACTATCGATCAAAAAAGCCAAAAATACACGTTCCTTTTTCTAGTAGAAAATCCTTTAATTTCAAATTTATTTTTACTATTTCCTCTTATAGCGGCAACAGAAATACACCTTCTGTGAAAATTACAACCATCTACCTGTTACGGATCATGAGATGCAGCCTGCTGACAGACAGACACACGGACAGCGGAGGCTTCGTAATAGGGCCCTGCTGGTTACCCTTCGGGTACGGAATCCTAAAAAGTACTTAGTTGTCCACTCACATCTGTATGGTTCTTTCTTTAAAGGACCATATTAGCCACCTGCCTGGTTCTCGTATGACATGACCAATGTAATACCTGGACTGACCTCTCTGAGTTTGTTTCGGAAGATCGGGTGCTTCTTCTCAGTTTCATGTTTTTGTTGTGTTAAGTGTTTTTTTTTTAAAAAAAAAACAACTTACAAAACAAATTTTATTTATCATTAACTGACCTTCTTAGATTCTTATGTATTTTCATAAATCACATTAGGTATTTATTAGGATATGAAATTCCTATACGTAAGCACAATTATCGAAAATCTAAAAATTACCTAATCTGATTAAATTAATAGATAATTTTAAGATTTTCGATAATCGTGCTTATCTATGAGATGTTTTCGTTAGTCAGCAAATTAAAGTAGTTAAGTACCTAATGTACTACCTGTATCGAAAGTTCATTATTATGTACCTACCTGTTTTAAATTTTAACTAAATGTGCTTCAACAAACTTATGGGTACATTTCAGCAGCTATATTCATCCCGGCTTCAGCAGTGGACACAAACAAAAGGAAGCAATTTTTCTAAATAAAGATGTAGATATGTAGGTATTACAACCATAAATATAGCATAGCAGCGGCTAACCTAGTGAGCATGTGTGGGTGCGCGCTGCCCGCCCCCCCCCCCCCCCTCCGTCCGTCCCACTGATCGGTGAAGCAATTTGTAGCGAAAGGCAAGATGATTTACAACAAAAAGGAGCGCGCGAAATTTTATAAACAGACCTTTGGGAGTCTGGATGTCATGAAAAATCTATTGAATGTATCTGTTCAAAATAAATTGTTTGCATTTTTGAATAATTAATCTATCCCTGTATGGTAACTGTTTTGCAATTTTCTTTCTTCTTATTATGGTATTTATTTCCGCCCAAAGATGTGTTAAAACTAGTGTTGAAATTTAGAATTTTCGACGCTTATAACTTTTAAACATACTCTTTTTTTACTTTTTTGTTTCCATACAGGGCTAGATAATGATGAGACAAATTGAAATCATTTTTTATTATGAACGTACACCATCAAACAGTGGAGTAATCGCCAGACTACGTTTGTATGGAAGATTGAGCGACTAGTGTACCCTTAATGCTTTTGCGTTACTTTTATATCAGGCCGATTGTGACAAAAATCTGCACTGTTGTACACTTTACTGGGCGTAGATCCGTGTATCTGTCTAACAAGAGGAAAAACTTCATCGTCAGCGGTTATATTTGAAATCAACACAAAGAAACGTCCGAAGGTAATCTGTAGGTATGTCTTTTCTCGTCGTCTCGCAGTACCGTCAGGCTTGATTCTGTAGAAGCGCGTCAAATTCATACTTGTGTTCCGTTGTCATTTGATAATCCTTCATTTAAATATACCTATTACAAAGAATCACTCTATTATAAAAAAAGAGCCGTGGTAGCTCGGATGGTTAATGCTCGCTGTAAATTTCACAGTACTCGAGCAAACCGGGTTCAACCCCCGCCGGCACCAATAAAATTGTTAATTGCAATTTTAAGTCCTATTTACCATGTGCTCGGTGGAGAAAGAAAACATCGTGAGGAAACCTGCATGTCTGAGAAATAAGACAAAAATATTTCGAAGACATGTAAAGTTTGCCAACACGTATTGGGGCAGTGCGGCGGACAATTTCTTGCCCTAAAACCCTATCAGAAATGAGCGGAGGCCTGTGCCCAGAAGTGGGACGCTTATAGGTTATAACTTTAACTCTTAAATAATCACTCAAAATTATCTAAATACGTAAGCAATTAGAAATAAAAGCAAGATAACACTATAGATGAAGTACAAACAGGGCGCAATCTCCGCAAGATAACTCTCTATGAGTTACCTTGTTAAATGACTGCACCAGGGATATGTTAGTTTATGTTTTAGACAGTGAACATCTAGTAATTTATCAGCGTAAGCTTTTTAGCATCTGGTACTAAAGGGTGAGGTAGATGGCGCTTCCACCAATGAGAAAAGCTGATGATGAAGATTTAATGATTATACCTACGTATACTTACTTCGAAATAGTTCAACTAAAGTGAAACCTTTCAACTTTTCTATTTTTGGAAGGGCTTAAAAGCTTGGGACCAATTTTCTAACATAAAAGGTAGACTCTCAGACTAGGCCTCAATGTTAAATGTGGCACTGTATTCTTCATAGATTTCGTATTTATTAGTGACTTAAATAAATACTTACATTCAACAGAAAATGGCATAATTAACCTCAATTTGTGGGAAATTTGCCATCAGAGTTATTATTAATTCTCAAAACTAGTGCCTCAGGGTGGTGCCAAAATATAGGAACCAATTCAGCATGATTTCAGGTTGGAAACCTTACGTTGTAACGTTGCACGTACATGTATGCATAATTATAATTAAACGGTTTATTAAAATTAAATAAACATTTAATAAACTAAATAAAAATAAAATAAAAGCTATTAACAAAAATAATTCTATAATTAACTTAGGTATCCTATTAATAAAACAAATTAGTAAACTAAAAGAACGAATTAAATAATAAATCAAATATTAAAATATTGTATTTCGAACAAACACTCTGACGCTTCGTTACTCTATGCGCTTTGCAACTCTCGCGTCAGAGTTTTACCCGGCCGGTATCATTCCACGGCGTCGCGCTCCCGGTCATTCTCCGCCCGAGCGCCCTGGGAGGCGCACACTACCACTGCAGCCGCGTTCACAAGCTCTGCTTTGTGTCCTCGTACGCGCTTGCAAATTTTAATCCCATTTTGGAAAAAGTTTAAAATAATATAATAATTCCGGCACTGTGGCCGTATAGTTTTTTCGTTAATTCTCGTCACCGAGACCTCCGTATCGTCTTGCACCCCGTAAGGGGTGCAATTTTACGACTACAACCGTGGCGGTCGTCCTTCTTAAGAGGGCCTAGGCCTCCCCTCGACGCCGCCACCGCCACAGCCAGCTGCCCACGGCGCTCCCCGTGAACAGTCCAACCCCCCCGGCCCTGCTCGACCACCTCGCGGCCACATAGGGGAGTACCTGACCCTGCCAGTGAAGCCAGACGGGCACCTTTTTTTAAATTATCGGAACCACGCCCACGACCTTTTCTTTTACCAATATATAATTTTTTTTTATGACTGGTTGTTGCCTTATTTTAAACATCACCCGTCACACTGGCGCCCATAAACGTGGTAAAAAAGGTCTGGTTTCACTGCGTAGGAGTAGTTGGTGTTTGTGTCGTTTTGTGTTTGTGAAACGTTTTTGTTTTTTTTGTTTTTTGGTTGCAGCAACTAATGTGTACGAATTTCATTATTGTGTTTGTTTTAGGAATTTTATTGAATTTCAATTGATTTATTTATTTACTTGTATTATTTGAGAGATCATAAACTTTAATCCCTAACTAAGAATTTGTTTAGTTTCGAATAACTTTTCGTAATCACTCTATGCCGTGCACTACCCTATGTTGTTTACGTTCTATCATTGTACAGAGTAGTTAGCGTGCAGAGTGGTCACTGTGTAATCTGTGATAGGGTAAATTTAATATTGTTCCGAGGTATTACTATTCTATTCTGCAGTAGGTTTTTTTTCTCGTGGTTTTTTTTCTGTGATATTATTATTATTGAAATTTTACGAATTGTAACTATTCCCTATTGTTGCTGCAGAACTCTAGTTCAGTAGAGTCACGCATGCGTTGGTAGTATTTTAAATTATTCAATCAATTGTTTTTTATTTTAATTCTTAGGCATATTATTATTATTTTGTTGTTTTATTTAATTGTTCGAGTACACATTAGTTGCGTATTTTAATTTTTGTTGCGCTGCTTCTTTTATTTTGGTGGCAGTTGCTTTATTCTTTTTACTGCTTCTTTTATACGCCAATCGTTTTAGTCAACCAGAACGTTCTTAGTACCTGATATTATAATTGTAACGGAACGGAGTAGATTAAGTCAGTAACGACTCAACACTTACCTCTTTGCGGTTATACGCGTGTTATAATGGCGCACTCGGTTAAATTCCTATCGTTGCAAAAGTCGGAGTTAGAATACGAAGTTGCCATTAGAGGTGCCACCCCGGCTGACACAGTCAGAGAGTTACGCGAGCAGATTGCTAAATTAGGTCCACTCTTTCCTTCGGAGGACATTCTCGAGAGCGTTTTGTATGTCGGCGATGATTTAAAGGGAGTCAGCGATGCTTTAATTAAGCTAAGAGCATATATCGAGGCGCCTAGCGATGGGAATGCGTTGCTTCGTGCTCGCAACCTCATTAACCACCTCCATCATCGACTCAACCGTATAGTTTGTGATAGCAAGACCCAGCAAGGGGTGGTGGATACGTGTGTTTCGGAATACAGGCAACTTTTGGAACGCTATAATGCTATTACTGCTACTGATTCCACCCCTTCTCTGGCATCTAGAGACCCTCAGTCTACTGCTGCTTTACCTCTCAACGTTAACGTAACTTGTGAGCGCGGCGTGGCTAGTGAGTTCACTAAGTTTAAGTTCGACGGCAAATCTTGCGTTCGTGCATTTATCCAGCGCATCAATGAATACAGCCAGTCGAGGAATATACCGGGGCAAAAACTGCTGTCTTACTGCGCTGAGATTTTTACCGGCGATGCCTTGCATTGGTATCGTGCCATTCGGGACCAGGTATCTAATTGGGACGAGTTAGTTTCCCTTCTTAGAGAAGATTTCGACCAGGCCGATTATGATTACAGACTCTTGTCGGAGATTCGGGCCAAAACTCAGGGCGAGTCTGAAAATATAACTATTTACATTTCTATTATGACTGGGCTATTCTCACGTTTGTCCAAGAGCCTTTCTAACGAAGACAAACTTGAGATCATTTTACATAACATCCGCCCATGCTACGCCAGCACCTTAGCTTCTGTCCCGAAGATCTCAGACCTCGACACCTTGCGTTCACTCTGTCGTAATTACGAGAACATTCAGGCTCGCCTAGTGGGATTCCACGAACCTCCGAAGGTCTCTTCAGGAACACTGGCGCCAGAGTTTGCTTACGCTGGTCAGTCTGCAAGTAGGTTTAATCAAGGCAGCGGCCAAAGTTTCAATAAAAGATCTTACAATAACTTTTACAATAGAAGCAACAATAATTACAATACAGGTAATAAAACTTATA
Organism: Parnassius apollo; assembly: GCA_907164705.1. Lineage (NCBI taxonomy): Eukaryota > Metazoa > Arthropoda > Insecta > Lepidoptera > Papilionidae > Parnassius > Parnassius apollo. Next base: position 10,826,073 of record CAJQZP010001558.1, on the reverse strand, counting down.
CTAAAAATAATAATTATGTGCATGCGGTGCAACAGCAGTACCAAAAGTCTCCTTATTGTCCTAGGTGTCGTAATAACACCCACAACCTTCGTCAATGCAAAGCAAATAGGGATAGAATATTTTGTTTTGTTTGTGGCCAGGAAGGCGTCAAGTCACCAGACTGTCCGAAGTGTGGCAAGGATAAACCGAGCACTTCAAAAAACTGATAGACCAGCAGAATTGTACTGAAGTCCTGCCACCCAAGTTTGACCAAGAGGATTGGCAGAGCTGGCTTAACACTGTTAATGTTTTCTTCAATTCTTATAAAGTTGATACAATTCTGCTGGACAAACCATTGCATGATCCTAGACCTTACGCTTGTGTACAAATCAATGATTTTAAGCTATTTGGCCTCTTAGATTCAGGCTCAGCTGTGTCCATTTTAGGTGATAAAGCTTATAGGAAGCTAGAGGAACGGGGTTTACAGCTGCATAGGGACAACTTAATTACAGTCACGGCTGCTGGGGGTCAATCTATGACCAGCATTGGCTATATGTTTCTCCCTATAAACTTTGAGAATGAGTACCATATAATTAAGTCATTTGTTGTGCCAGACATCAATATTGATCTCGTGTTGGGGATCGATTTTTGGCGCGAGTTTAACATTTTTCCTAGACATTTCTCAAGCATTACATTTTCTAATGCCGCAGTATTGAATGCTAGCCTTAGTACCGATTCTACCACTTTCATACAAGCGTATGACCACTTAACTGTTTCGGAGAGATCAGTGGCGGATGACATCATTTCTCAATTTAGCGACATTTCCGCCGAACGTCGGGGTTTGGGCGAGACGAGTTTGGTCACTCACCGTATTGATACGGGAGATGCTGAGCCAGTTCGTCAAAGGTACTATAGGTTGTCTCCAGAGAAGCAGCGGATCCTTGCCGAGCAGGTCGACGAGATGCTGCCTCTGGACGTAATTGAGCAGTGCGAAAGTGCTTGGTCATCACCAGTTCTCATTGTTACGAAGAAAAACGGTCAGCCTCGGTTTTGCCTCGACAGCCGCAAGCTCAATTCCATCACGAAGCGCGACGCCTATAGTCTACCCTACATTTCCGAGATCTTGGATAATCTTCGCGATGCTCGCTATTTATCTAGTATCGATTTAACCAAAGCCTTTTGGCAGATACCTATAGCACAGGAGGACCGGGACAAGACTGCTTTTTATGTGCCTAATCGCGGTACCTATCGTTTTAAGCGCACTGCTTTTGGTTTAACTAACGCCCCGGCTACACAGCAAAGGTTGGTTGATCTGTTATTTAGGGAATTTGACCTCAAAGTCTTTGCATACCTAGACGACATTATTATCGTCTCAAACGACTTCAATTCCCATGTTTCCCTGTTACTTCGGGTTCTTAATAAGCTGAAACAGGCCAACCTCACTGTAAACCTAGAGAAATGTCAATTCTTCCGCAGTCAGCTCAAATACCTGGGTTACGTCGTTGATAGTAGTGGTTTACGTACCGATCCTGAGAAGGTGGAAGCAATCCTCAATTACCCGACACTTACATGTCGTAAGGACGTTAAGCGCTTCCTCGGGACTGCTACTTGGTATCGTCGTTTCGTCCCCAATTTTAGTACCATTGCAGGCCCCTTAAACAAGTTAACTTCGAGTAAGAAGGGTGGACCACCTTTTGACTGGTCTGCCGAAGCTGATGCTGCCTTCAAGAAACTTAAGGAGTGTTTAGTTTCCGCTCCTGTTCTTTCCTGCCCTGACTACGATAAGCCATTCGAAGTACACACCGATGCCAGCAATTACGGCGTGGGTGCGATGCTGACGCAGACTATAGATGGTAAGGAGCACCCCGTTGCTTATATGAGCAAGTCGTTGTCAGCAGCAGAGAGGAACTACAGTATAACGGAGCGTGAGACATTAGCTGTCGTCATCGCCCTGGAGCACTGGAGGTGTTACTTGGAGAACGGTAGGCCATTCACTGTCTATACTGATCACAGTGCGTTAAAATGGTTTCTGTCTCTCAGGAACCCTACCGGTAGATTAGCTCGCTGGGGTGTAAGATTGTCCTCATTTCATTTAGAATTCAAGCATCGTAAGGGTGTGGACAATGTGATCCCCGATGCCCTCTCTAGAGCTCTTCCCGTCTCGGCGATTAGTACTTCCGGTTCGAACATGGTGACATCGGATTCTTGGTACAAAAATATTTATAATTCTTGCCTTTCTAAGCCGCAAACTTTCCCGAATTTCATTATCAAGGATGGCAAGTTATTCAGGCGTGCCAAGAATAATCACTCACTTTCATCCGAGTTCTTATGGAAGGAGGTTGTACCTTTTGAGCTACGCGAGCAGGTGATCAACGAGAATCATGCGGAACCCACGGCTGGACATCTCGGCGTTTTTAAAACATACCATCGTATTGCCTTGCGCTACTTTTGGCCTGGTATGCACCAGGACGTGGTGAAGTTCGTTGCCTCCTGCGAGAAGTGCTTGTCTTACAAGGCTCAAAATCACCAAACCTTGGGAGCAATGGGCCGCCCGAAGCAGTGTTCTAGGCCATTTCAAATGATTTCAATTGATTTGATGGGCCCCTTGCCTGTCACTAGGAAGCAGAACACTTATATCTTCGTAGTCACTTGCTGCTTCTCGAAATATTGCCTAATTTTCCCATTAAGAAGTGCTACTGCCACTACAGTCACGAAGTTACTGGAAGAGTCTGTTTTCCTCGTCCATGGTGTCCCTCAGACCATATTTTTGGACAATGGCGGCCAGTTTATTTCGAAGGTCACTGAGTCACTTTTGCATCGTTATAAGGTCCCTAACGTGTTCTTCACGCCAAAGTACACCCCTCAAATTAATTTGGTAGAACGACATAATCGTTCAATTATCACGTGTATCTCAACTTTCGTGGACAACGATCATCGCAGTTGGGATACATATATTCCGAAGGTTCAGTTCGCCCTCAACAATTCGGTGAGTGAGGCGACTGGTTTCACTCCATCCTTCCTGGTGTTCGGCAGGGAGCTCGTTACATGTGGCTCGCATTATTTAGATAACGATTTAGGCGATGAGGTTTTATTCCTTCCCCGTGACATCTACGCGGAGGATTTGGGTTGTCTTAAGGAAGTTTTCGATACTGTAAAGGCCAAATTGTGGCATGCTCATGCTAAAAACTCAACCCACTATAACCTTCGGCGCAAGCCTATGGAATTTAACATTGGTGACACTGTAATGAAACGCGCATATGTTTTAAGTGATAAGGATAAGTTCTTTAGTAAAAAAACTTGCGCCAAAATTTATTAAATGTCGCGTCATCGGTAAAAAGTCACCCCTAGTTTACATCCTGGCTGACATGTCTGGGAAAGATATTGGCACCTGGCACATCAAGGATTTGAAATTAACAGGACACAATACTTAGTCATATATGTATACACTTTTTTTTAAAGTGGTACTTCCCCGTGTGGTGTCGAGTTAGAATAGCACCACCCCATTTCTTCCTGTGGGTGTCGTAAAAGTCGACTAAAGGATAGGGTAGTAGTGTGTTGTGGGAGATGGGCTAGCAACCATCACTGCAATATCACAAGATCTCCATGTTATACCTACAAGTACACTTAATTAAGTTGCATGTGTTCTGCTTGTTACTTAGGAATACACTAGCGTTATATTTATATATATACATGGTGCTCGTTTTACCCTGGTCACACTTTTATATCTTTAGCTCTAGGTATTCGTATGGGTCTTCCAGTCTAACCGATGCTGGAACACCTTGCCAAATGACAGGATGCGTCAACTACCCTATTGATGTTCGTTGACGCTGATATAATCGCGTGAAGTATGAGAGATGTTGTATAAAAGGATAATGCGAATACATAACAATTTAGAGCGGATTTTATTAATTAAGAATAATAAAATCCTTATGTAGCGCGCGGGGGTACTGTAACGTTGCACGTACATGTATGCATAATTATAATTAAACGGTTTATTAAAATTAAATAAACATTTAATAAACTAAATAAAAATAAAATAAAAGCTATTAACAAAAATAATTCTATAATTAACTTAGGTATCCTATTAATAAAACAAATTAGTAAACTAAAAGAACGAATTAAATAATAAATCAAATATTAAAATATTGTATTTCGAACAAACACTCTGACGCTTCGTTACTCTATGCGCTTTGCAACTCTCGCGTCAGAGTTTTACCCGGCCGGTATCATTCCACGGCGTCGCGCTCCCGGTCATTCTCCGCCCGAGCGCCCTGGGAGGCGCACACTACCACTGCAGCCGCGTTCACAAGCTCTGCTTTGTGTCCTCGTACGCGCTTGCAAATTTTAATCCCATTTTGGAAAAAGTTTAAAATAATATAATAATTCCGGCACTGTGGCCGTATAGTTTTTTCGTTAATTCTCGTCACCGAGACCTTCGTATCGTCTTGCACCCCGTAAGGGGTGCAATTTTACGACTACAACCGTGGCGGTCGTCCTTCTTAAGAGGGCCTAGGCCTCCCCTCGACGCCGCCACCGCCACAGCCAGCTGCCCACGGCGCTCCCCCGTGAACAGTCCAACCCCCCGGCCCTGCTCGACCACCTCGCGGCCACATAGGGGAGTACCTGACCCTGCCAGTGAAGCCAGACGGGCACCTTTTTTTAAATTGTCGGAACCACGCCCACGACCTTTTCTTTTACCAATATATAATTTTTTTTTATGACTGGTTGTTGCCTTATTTTAAACATCACCCGTCACAACGTAGATTTTCTATTGGCCCTGATTTGAATTCGTCTTCACATCCGAAACCAGTTACCGTGTATTTCCGCAAGAACAATCAGTATACGTGAACTCATTGAAAAAAAATATATAAGTACTTACATAATAATAAAATTAAGCGCGGACCGCGAACTCAAAAAGGTCGTGGGTTCGAATCCGCCGTTCGACTACTGGCGTGAACCACTCGTAACACAAGCAGTTTAAGCTTACCACGAGTGGTTAAGGGGAATATTAGTAATGTTTATAGCATTGTTAATATTCTTTTAAAAAAATGATTAGGAAAATAGGTATATAGTATATAACAAGATACGTATTAAATACTTATTTATTAACAAGATACAGCGCGTGAAACTGTACCAACATAATAAGTAATAATCAACAAAAAGAAAAAAATCAGAAAGTATACCTCTCAAATAACCATCAAATATAGGACATGTTAATAAGTACTGTTTTAGGCTTCGATCAATTATATACATTATTGATCGAAGGTTGTAAGGTGATTTAGTCTTTGGACTACTCCATATATTTGCCTCGTTTTACTATATAATGATAGTATAAAGTTGACACTGGGTGTTTATTTATATATACTCAATTATATAATATAAAAAAAATAGAAATGTAGTAAGAGGATATCCGGACGCTTATTCTATATAAACGTATTCTTCTCTTTTCTCTCTCTCTCTCTCTCTCTCTCTCTCTCTCCATAATGACACTAGAGCAAATATTTTTTACGATACAGTTTAAAATCTTACCATTTTCTTAGAGCATTGCGGACTAACGGTGGCTGTGTTATTCTAAAACCACTGCTTTGTTCCTGTTTTTTTTTCATAAATTAATTATTTTAAGAACTAGGAACTTTCTGTAATTTTATACCTAACTGTTATTTGCCCAGTTATACCACGTTTATTAGATATCCCGTCCTGTATGTAGGTACAACAAATTTAACTTATGTTGAAATAAAAAAAAAACATACAGAAACAGCCTCATTCCTTGTTCTATTGTTCTTAAAAAATCGGTAGTTTTGAAAATAAAACAGGGAAATACGGGTGTTAAGTTCGTAAATTTTTCCGTTGGTAGTTGGTATAATCAGTCCAAGCGGCATGTTTGTCTCGAGTGTTCATCTCGGTTTTTCGGATTATTTATTCCGTGCTCTCGGGCACAACGTGACGACAATAAATCAATAAAACCTAAATCCTTTAGGTATGGAGTGTAGAGGTAAGGAGTACAGACTGTATAAAAAAGTGTCCGTAGGAAAGCGTTAAAGAAGGGTGGCGCCACTCTAGCTACAGTCTAAATTTTAAATAACTTTTTATAATTTTTTTATTGCACAGACTTTCACCGTAATTCTTTTTACAATAATTATTTTATTGCTTTAAAAATTTTTATTTTCAAAATCACGCTCAACGTATTTTACGGCGATTTACCATACCCCTTAGCTACTCGAGCGCTGTAGTGGAGAGTTTTAGAACTGTTATTTACTGCTTACAGATGGACACTTTTTCAACTATTCTCCTATGGGAGTTGGCACTCCTTACTTCTACACTCCAAACCTTTAGATATCTTGCAGTCCGTGCTCTTAACCACTATTTTTGGTATTAAATTACCTCTTTTGTAATGAATAATGAACAACAGATCAATTTTCTGATATGTGTCCTTTGATGGTTCAATAGCGCAATAAATAAAACAACAACATTTATATATTTACTTTTTATTAAACTTTTGGGTTTTGGCACAATTTTTGAATAATGTGTCCTGGTTTATACCTACGAGGTATTAAAACCTAAATTTTACCTATTCATATATGCTTGTAGAGCCATACGGGAAATTTAACAAAATAATCTCAACTCAATCGTAAAAAATAGTTTTGTTTAAAAACTAATAAACCAACAAGATATAATTTTAAGTACATACAAAAAATAATATATTGTATACTTTTTACTTTTTAATCAAGTAGGCATTGTGTATACAAGACGTAAATATATGGCAAGGTGTAAGGTACTATTTTACATAATATATAAAAATGTCCCGTTACAACGGCTAAATAAATAATAAGTATGATGTCGACCGAGATCTATGCAATACGCATACGAATTAAGTATCGATCATTTAAATAACCACAATCACTAAAGTTTACATCAAAATATCGCATATTTACAATTGGGTTCAACATAAAAATAAATAATTTAACGCCACTGTTTTAAATCTTACATATTAACTATGTAATACTACGCACTACGTAATCGATAAGATATTAAATTCACGTACACAATAATTTATTTACGCTTACTATACTAAACTATTTTCACGTCTGATATATATTACTGGCATACAATAACAAGGTGCAACACAGCAGTGTTTATGTTTTAATCGAAAAGGAATCAAAAAATCAACGGACACTGTGTGTTCGAAAAAATAAAGCTATTTTTCAAGATCATTATTGATGGAAAGTATGATCATGGCACCAACATCGGATTTATAATAAAAAGTAAAGAAAATTCACATAAACAAATTGGCGTGTATTTGCCATTACAAAAACAAAAAGTTATTAGAACAATAAATAACAAAACTAAATGGCTATCAACGACATCACCGATCAAACGCGTTCCGTTTTACAAAGAAATACCTGTACAACTTTGTTTTCTATCACTCATCTACCTATTATGTACTACATATTTATTATGCTTGTTTCAACTACAGCTTAGCGACTATTTCTACTAATTTAAATTGCACGATTCGATAAAGCGAATATTTGATTTCTTTTGATTAAGTATTTATACCGACAGCGTTCGGTGAGCTATCTACGCATTGATTTAAACATAGCAGATATGTTTTTGAGTCGAAAACGAATTGACGATCGCAAAATTGACCACCAATAACCAACAATAGTTTTTACTACGGACTAGCGTTAAATATTTCTTATCAATGCTTGCATTCAGAATAATTCACCAGTTTTAATACAAAATTCACATATCTACGATATTTGTTAAGATTGCTTCCATTACAGACCCCTGCTTAGTCTATGAGTATTCCATTTACTATTATAATCATCAACATAAACTTCTCACTGGATTCAATAAATCAGTTTGTGTTCTAAACACTTAAATTTTCAAGCATTCCGCTTCAAATTTTTGGTTTTATACATTTTAGTACCTTATACCTAGAGCTTTTAAGTATTATATAGGTAGATTAGGGTTTAGCTAAAATTTATACATGGCCACACGATAGTAAATATGTCAAGTAGATACTACCACTTAAATATAATCCATTAAAATCTAGACATAATTTGAATGTAACTCTAAATACGATATTTTATCCAAATATTGAAATTAACTTTCATATTATATCTACAAGGGAATCGTGCTTATTTACATTATTTGCCTGCTTAATTATACAAATCTATTTTACATGTTTTAATATAACCACTAGGAGTATATACATTTTACTAATTTACTAACAGTTGGTTTAGTACCTACTATATTAGTAGCAGCACGTTTCGCTCTAAAGCGAGTGCATCAATTTTACGGAATAGCAGTGGAGTTTGAAAATATTAGAAAATAAAACAAGAGCTTCTAGGATTTTCTTATACCACTAATGGAATAATCTCATATTAATAATTAGATATTTGTATAAAAGAGAGATCTGATCGCAGCACTGGCATTCAAAGACAACCTATATTTGTGAAAAATACCTAACGAAGGTACTTAGGTCGATATTTCTAGCACAGATAAAATAATATTTATCTTCAATATACACAAAAAAAGAAAACTAGAATGAAATCAGTATCAATTTCAAGAGATTCAAGTCTTCGATCGTTCTTAAGTCTTACCGCGTTACCAGGGATGGTGGGAGGGAGGCAATGGAAGGGGCGCGGCGTGCGGATATGGCCAGCCGCGCGCCGTGCCTCAATCTTCCTCTCTAGGCGACAATGGGGGTGAAAACGCTGGATTCATGTAGTTCCCTCCATTTGGAGGCGGAGAAGTGTTAGAAGGACCTGGGGAGGGGAGAGTGGGAAGGAAACCCAGTTCGCTGCCACCGTCCCGACACCACAATTGTCGCATTTCTTGCCGGCGAGTTCTCATGAGATTCTTGTATTCAGATATTCGCATCTTTTTACCGTCTACTATGCAAGTTCTTTTCGGCCTTGGGCGGTACCTGAAGCACAAAATTAAAATAAATAGAAATTAAAGTTCAAAACTATTATATGAATTAAGAATAAAAATTATGTTTGTGGTTCCATGATTTCAGAATAAATTTAAATTAAACAGTTTTGGTCTTATAAATTTATTTTTAACATAAAGCTTTTCTGACCATAAGATTAAAAAAAACTAACAGATATTTTATATAATATAATATATAACAGATATTACAGTAGTGGTAGAGCGACGCTGCAGCTATATTATGGTTGTAGCACGAATGGGTCGGTTCGACTGGGGAAGAACCGCGCTCTCACAGAATACCAGTGTGAAATTGTTTAATGCTGCTGTGTTTCGTGTGGTGCGTGTAAAGAAGCGGAGATCCTTTTTACTGGAAACGGGGCATTGCATCTTAGGCCTCAGGAGACCCAACGCATCTGCATTTTGATTCTTTGAGGATAAATGTATAGACATCTATGCGCCACAGTATTAACTTACCATCAGGTGGACTATAATTATTTAAAAAAATAGAGGGGGGGTGTTTTCCTCTACCCGCTACACTCCAAGTGCTTTATAGGAGTGTGCTCATTTTCCATCCTATACCACAAAAAATATATATAAAAATGTTTATTTCTGCACGATTTGTTCATTAAATTACAGTAAAAATTATAAAAAGACATACCTGTAGTCTGGGTGTTTCTCCATATGTAACTTGGACAGTCTCGATTGTTCCTCATAATATGGCTGTTTCTCTGCGTTTGACATAGCTTTCCACCTGGCTCCTAGGATCTTGGATATATTGGAGTTGTGCATGTCTGGACACGCTTTCAGGATCTTTCGCCGTTCGTCTTTCGCCCAAACCATGAAGGCGTTCATCGGTCTCTTGATGTGAGGTTTGCCTGACTCGTCCCGTTTGGGTTGGCGTATCAACTTAGCTTTTTCTGCTTCTTCCGGAGGTGACTGGCCCCAAGAAGATGCTGCAAAATCATAAAGCGAAATTAAATTTAAGTTGAGAACTAAATAATTTGATCCGAAAACATAAATGGTCGTTACTATTTGATACAGACCTAAAATAATTCATAACTTTATTTATAAATGAACGTAATAATCACGGAGGTTAGAAAGAAGGAGAACGATTGCTGTAGAAAATAGTGTCCCAGAAATATGGACAAAATAAGTGAGGCGCTGCGATCGCTATGTTGTCTCAATAAAAGTCATTTTCAGTCTATTTTCCCGATCAGATGCTAAACGACTTGCACATCCACGCACAATACAATATTTCACCATTTCTTAATGTTTCTTTTGTGAAAAATTATTTGACAAAAAGAAACAAATAAGTTTAATTAAGTTATGTAATTACATAAAAATTTGTACATTACTCAATTAACTTCATCTACTTGTACTCATAAACAGCTAACTTCGCAGATATTACTTACCGATGGCAGTTCAGGGACAGGCGGGCTATGCTTTAGCACGTAGCGATCGTTCTCCTTCTCTCTAACCTCCATGGTAATAAGTATGCGATTAAGGGAACTTTCAAAAAAATCATGATAGAAGAGCAGACATATTAGCGCAAGAACTAAAATTTACAGACCGATAACGGACTCGTGTGTTGGATCTGGTCATCCTCATCAATGAGTCTGCTAAACATGACATAACTGTAAATTCTCCAAAGCGGCACGCACTGCATGCATAGGGTAGAGCTGATAGGACATATACTACGCCTTTTGAGCATTTCTAATTACTTTTTAAACGCAAGCTTAAAAATTTACTACACTTTTAAATAATAAATGAAAAAAACAAAATAATTTACATTTGATGCGCATGAAATGCCTCGTTTCCAGTAAAAAGGGTCTCCGTTTCTCTACACTCACCATAGGAAACACAGCAGCATTAAGCTGCTATTTAAGCTGGTATTTTGTGAGAGCGTGGTTCCTCCCCGGTCGAGCCGACCCATTCGTGCTACAACTATAATATAGCTGCAGCGTGGCTCTACCATGTATAAATATAATGCTTTGCAATGATTTCGGTCTGTGGGGTATAGAGAGCCAGTAATATAGGCTGTGAGTCATTCCATCTTAGTCCTCAGAGGTGACAACGTAAGCTTTCATTGTTTGAAGTTGGCTGCAAATGTCTTAGACTGCAAGTGGCTACTCTTTTGTGTGGCTACCTACCATCAGGTGGATTGTAAGTAAGTATGTCGCTTACGTTTTGTAAAATAAAATTATTTTAAATTTGAACGCTATTACGTTCTAAAGCGGTATTTGTATTGAATCATTATCAACAACAACCCTTTATAATGGCATTGTCCTTTCCAGTTTTATTGTAGGATTTGCCACGCTTGCAGAAGTCTTGCATCTGTCCCGCTACTCCCCGTCAACGATCTTGTATTTTACCTCCGTTGTCTCTTCTTCCGTCCTGCCGTCTTTCTTCCGTTTATACCAGATGGTTATACCGCTATCATATCGGACGCCATGAGATATTTTTGGCACTTTACATAGTCGCCCCTTGCGACACCCACGGTAAAGAAATAGAGCTATTGCTTCTCTCACGTAGTCGGTACACGACAATAATAAAATAAAAATTTGAATTGAATGTGAACGTGAATAATACAATATTTAAATTACGAAGATGCGCCGTTTTGATGTTATTAACCGACTTCAATAAAAGGAGGAGGTACTCGAATCGGCTGTACTTTTTTATGCATTACCTCAGAACGTTTTTGTGCGTGAGAATCTTGATAATTTTTTTGAAAGCTGACGCTTGTCATGTGATCAAGATCTGACCAGTAGTGAATTATCCTTAATAGTTCTCATTTTATTTATATTGAAATCGGTTGTACAACTTTTTTAATTTTTCCACTTGTTCCTCGACGCTACGTAGGTACGTATTTTTCGTGAGACGCTAGTAGGTATATTATTTGAGAATTCAGCTTTTCAATATTACGATATCTAATAAATTAAACGCTTAACAAAATATTAATTTATTATTTCAAAGATTTATTCTTTTACAGGATAAAATTTAAATTCGATTGCATTAATTTTAATTTGTACGTAAATTTTATCTCTAAAATATCTAAATCTTACTGCAATAAATGAGAGTACAATGCCACCATTAAATTTGTCCCCAATTAAGTGAGCCTTTTAAATTGTAAAATTTCGTCTCTTAAGATGGAGATAAGAAAATTTTAAACATTTATAACATTTTAATGTTTCGTCTCGCTCGAGTCGAGGAGCTGATCGGAAGCCGAGCTTAGCTGAGTAATAAATAATCGCTGGCAGTGACTGTAGGCCGTAAAACAATCGTTAAACGCAGATTAGAACTTCATGCTACTTCGTTATAACTTTCAAAGTCAAAAATGTATTAATTGACTGTGGATTTCTAAGTGCTGCTGTGTTTTGCTTTGAGCGAGTGGTCCTCGTGTTTTATTTTCAATCTTATAATGAGTAAATGTTTAAAAGGCGTCTCGAGTTACCTTATACCTGTATTAAACAGTTATTTTATACCTGCTTAGTTATGCAATATTAATGCAGTATTATTGTTGTTTACATGTTTTAATTTTATGTATTTCACTAAAATATTTTTATAAAAAAGTTTAGACAGGGACGAGTTTAACCTATTTGACTGTTAAAAATGACGAAAAAAGGAAATCAGCGCAGAGGATATTTATTCGGATTTTCATCTTCGGTCTAAGAAGAACCTCATTTTACAAAGGTAGTTGATTGACAGTCACAGTTAAATATGAAAGTTAATAAGTTACAGTTACAACCTATATGTGTACGTGTCGCTACTGGGCACAGGCGTCATGTCTGAGAGGGTTTTAGGGCAAGGAAATGCCCGCCGCGCTGCTCCGATGCGGGCTGGGTGGTGGCTCATGCATGCCTTGGAAATATTTTTTTCTTATTTCTCAGACATGCAGGTTTCCTTATGATGTTTTCTTTCACCGCCGATCACGTGGTAAATCGGCAAAGATATTGTGTTAATTGAAATTTTAAGTGCTGATTTACCTCGAAGTATGATATATATATATATATATATATATATATATATATATATATATATATATATATATTTATAATGAACGATTTAAATAAATACTTAATATATTGAATGAAATGGATACATAGTTAAGTGTAGGTACAATTATTAATTCGCATAAAATGATGTTTCTATTCTATGTTAACATATTTTAAAGACATTTATAAAAAAAAATTTTGCACATATCTGATTTTTATTTTTATAACAACAATCACTCAACAATGTATCTATATTAAATAATAATACATTTCAGTTACATAATTTTTACAGAAATACGGCCTGTTCTAATATATCTACTAATAGTTTAGTTGGCGCAGATGCCATTAGAGCAATACAAGATGACATTTATCACAAGGCGCGAATACCGAATCCGCCATTAGGTAATTTTAGTGCACTGTCGAACGCACCCCCGCGCGCATTCTGTTCGGAAATATGTGGGTCAGTTAAAGAGAGATCCGCTTAACATTTCGCCTGACGGATTCGCAACCAAGTGTCCGACAATTAATAAACTTGCCCGCACGGAAACATCCTCCTCTCGAACTCGGAGCATTCCTCGAATTAATTTGACACACTGTTAGATAATTTATAACATCCTACGTTGATTTGCGCGTGATACACTGTTCAGTCCGAACGCACGTTGTACTGTCGCATTGAAATTTTTAATTGTTGCTAGCTTTTTGAAGTCGGAATTTAAAAGTCTTCATTTTTATTTAACATTTTTTTTTTGAGTTTTATTTATTTTTTAGTTTTGATTGCCTAGTTGCAAATTTGCTTTGAATACTTACGACCATATTAAAAAAGTCACTGTGACGTTTAGATAAGAGAAATTGAAATCGTAACTGCCCCGTTTAACCCTTACCCTGGTCAAAGCCTCGTTATTTTATTCTTCTCATTACGCCATAAAAGTCTACTGCTTTACATGGGCCTCCTTTGAAAATTGGGAAAATAAAATGGAAAAGGAGGAAGAATTTGCCTTATTTGTCACGCGTGGTATGCGAATTAACGAATCGCAGTACTAATCATCTTGCGCTGCTGCCCGTTGCCGGTCGTATTTTACGTATTTTACGCGTGGCGCAAACGAGATATTTATACCGCCATCTTTCCAAAGCCATAAGAATTTTCTGATATTTGTCGTAACTGCCTCTTACGACACCTACGCGAAAAAATAGGATGATAGATCAGTTATAAAACTACCGATCCTCATCCTCCAATCCTCAAAACTTTTAAATTGCGTCTCAATTAATTGAACACGTTCTAATTGTTAAATTAAAATAGTTTGTATCATGCCTTATATGCAGTTATCTCATTCGTTTCAATAATTATTGAAAAGAATGAGATAACTGCCTAATTATACCCTAGCTACTACTACTAACTGACTAAACTACTAATGTGTCTGTTTAGAGCATTGTAATGTTTTAAGTACTTACGTAATTGAATTAGGTACAAATAATTTTAAGACTGATATTAACTTAGTAGTTAGAATTTTGCTTTTGCCTGTACACACGAGTGGGATAAGCGAAGAGAGCGGAAACATGCGTCGTGAGCGCCATCTATTTCTCGTATCATGCGATTCTCTTGTTTTAAAGGAAGCGTAACGACATCGACTATTTTGTAACCATTTCGGTTTGGGTTTGCGCCAACTATTTAAAGTAGCGACTATTTATTTGTTTTAGTGTTCTGTTATATTAAATTTAACGATTTTTATTACAAAAAATCTTTTTGTCACGTCCGCGTCCACATCATAATACATATAAATTCTTAATTATTGAGGCAATTTTCATAAAAGACGTCAACTTCCGGTGGTCGCCTTTGATTCAATAAATCAGTGTGTTTTAAAATTAATATTTCTGTCTTGTCGGAGGCATTTTTAATCATTTCTCGCGAAACGTTTAGTTACGAAGAAAGAGGTCGTAAATTTTCTGGTAAGGTAAACATAAAATATACAATGAAATAAGTGCAAATCCAACATGTCAAGTTTTCTCTAAGCATTTTTAATTATTACTGTTCTTTTTTAACAACAAGAGAATTGTATCAATCCAGATGAACTCCTCGACGAACAAGGAGTTCTACCACGATCTGCGATCGTCAATACGTCTCCGTGGGGGCAATACGCAAAGGGGGGGGGACTTAAGCAGTGGTTTTTAACGGGTTAGTGAAGAAGATATAGAATAGAAGGAGAAATATACACACAGAAATAGAGAAGAAACAAATACACTACGGAACTCGTTTCTATATATTATATAGTCCATGTATTCGAGTATTGTCATGTATGAATTAGCATGCATTCAAATAATGTGTTACGATAGGTTTTTTTCTATAGAATAAAAATGCCAAACGAGCATACAGTCCACCTAATGGTAAGTGGATGCTGTGACTCACAGATGTCTACATCTATCCTCGATTAAGAAGCAAAATACAGATCGCGTTGTCGCAAACACAGCTGCATTTTGCTGTTTTAGGCTGGTATTTTGTGTGAGCGTGATCTTTCCTGGTCGGGCTGATCCAGCTGATCCAATGTAGCTGCAGCGTGGCTCTACCATGTATAAAAGTTTATTTTAAAATCATTCTTAACTACAATTTTGACAACTCTAGTTGTTATCCCATTAAAATAGAGAGGACGTAAGTATTTAATGTCTGTGACGCAATAAAAATAAATCAGTTTCCAAGTTTCACGGAACGACTCATAGATGATTATCGCGTGCAATTAATGTTCCTACGTATGTGGGGCGTTGCCCATCTTACAATATTTTGAGGTATTGTGACATTCTTTACGTGAATAGGTCATCGTTCAAAAGCTCTATGTTGCACTCTAATAAATTTTCCTCGCAGTAAATGGAAATAGTTTGTCCCGCTCTAACGTTTGCTTATACAATATTTTTGTTTCAGCGCCAATATTATAATATGATATAGACCGAAAACTCTATTAGATAGCTATTCGTGATGTAATAATATGTCAAATGAAAAATAGACGACCAATTATTCGTAGTGACGAACAACAATACATTTTCATCATTAACAATATAATTTGACTTATTAAGTGTAATAAGTCAAATTATATTGTTAGGTAGTTGTTACACATTTTGTCTGAGGATTGCAAAACCAGCCCTAAGTCACATACCAATATGCATCACTAGAAACATTATAATTGTGTCACAATAATTACAATAATTTTATCTAATGTCTAATTTTAGCGTTTACCGTTGCCGACCATATAATATCGTAGCGGTTAGAGTTTAAGGCTACTACGGCGCGGGTTTGGGTGTAAGTGTATTGTCATCGGACACGGGTGTGTTTAGTACCTCTTTGTTGTACATGCATATTTGTGACACTATTATATATCTTGATCAGTTTTTTTTTTTCTACAGAGCATTATAAACGAGCACACAGTTCACGGACACCGATGTGTATCATAGATTATGAATCAAAATGCATATAAGTGGTCATTCCTCTACACTAGGGTGTAATGTCTTATTACCAATAAAATAATGTCCGGTTCTCTACTCAGTAGTATCACAGTATAAAACTTTTTTTATACTGTGATAGTATGCTGTTATTACGCGCTGTTTTTTGTGTTTCTTGTACGCAGATCGCGGGTACCGTTTGAAATTTATTCAGGAGGACATCATCACCGTTCCGTTGCCTTATATTTTGTTTCTATATAATTTATCCGCTCGCCAAACGTGTCAACTATGGCAAAATCTATGAGGCATACTATGGAGAATCATGTTTAACATTGGGCGTTTGATAGGCTATAACGAATTATGGTAAATAAATATGTATATTATAGTACTCTAAGTTTACAGTTTCATTTCGACACGATCCCTGAACGCTAAAATATACTCGTTATTTACACGAAAGGAAGCAAGCAGTCTTTTTGAAATTTGAGTTCTCTGTTTGTTATTGCAGTGTCGATTAAGACATGATTTTTATTACAAATGCATAATATGCACATGTAAGATCGAGAGTCAAAATTTTCATCGAGTTACGTCAGAACGAAAATTACACGAAGATTTCCGCAGTGGTTTAGGAAAATAATTAATGTGTATTATACGTTATAAGTTATATACCTCAGAGTATTTAACCTGTAATAAATACTCTAAGGTATATACTTTTCTAAGCAACAACGTAGTTAGGCTCGCCCGTTTTAGTAAGATGTGAATGAGTAGCAACGCTGAGTGCCGCGAGTTCGAATCCCGAACGGAAAGAGTATTTGTATGGCCTACAAATAATTGTTCCAGGTTTGGATGTTTATCTTTATGACTTTGTGTGTTTTATAGTAAACTGCCAACGATACATCCTTATCCTATTCAATTAACCGTCAATTTTTATTTTATTTTATGAAGCAATACACATATTGGTAGGTGTTATTTCACTGTTTTCTCCTATAAATTCTAGCGCGATAATATTTAATATGTAATAACTTATATATATATATATATATATATATATATATATATATATATATATATATATATATATCTTTGTTCGATATTAACCAGAACGTTGACTTTTCAAAGTTTGAGATGAATTAATTATATTTAGCGATTAAATTGGAACGCGAAAATGTTTGTCGGCGACACGGAACATTTCTTCATTTTCGCATTCAAGACGTCCCTATCTATTTATTAGCAATTCCTTGTTTATTTTCGCATGCAAATTACGTAACGCGTCGTGTATTATGCGGTATTAAAATCTATCTACTCAGTTTTGGTAAATATTGCGCGCTTTAATATATTTACAAGTAATAATTAAATTTGTAGGATACGTGTATTTGTATTTGTAAATGTGTGGATAAATGGGACTTTACTAAAAAAAGATTTATTACATTTCTAAGTCTTTCACGTAAAGAATAGAATAAGACGACTTTTGGGCTCCGACCAAGACAAGAAGATTATTGAGTACTGGATAATTGTATAAAGTGTACTTTTATAAGTGTTTCGTTATGTTAAATTGCAATAATTAAAAGGGAATCTACATATTCCCGCTGTTTTTATTACAACACGCTGTTCTAGAAAAAAAAGTAGAATTTTGAGGCCCCATGAAGTTACGAATATTCAGGGTTGATTGGCACAAAAAGCCGTTTGTTAAAGTGTATAATTTATAAAAAAAAATTAGTAAATTTATAAAAATGTATATCACTCCGTTTCCTCTCATGGGTGTCATAAGAGGCAAAGATGGCGGTATTTTCTAATTTTGTTTTATAAATTTGAAGTGTCGAATAAACTTACAGTCGACCTAATGCTACCTAAGTAACTACTTCATCTAATGGACGCCTGCATCCAAGAATACAGAAAGATAAAGACGGGTTATCACCTCTGAGGACTATTTATAAGCTTTATCACATAGTAAGAACCATCTCGATTACATCAGATATTGAACGCGCAGACTGGCGACGCGAAGTAGCTTCAAAGGTGCGAAAAGTCTAACTTTCGTTTGCTCATTCGCCTGCCCAGCTTGACGATTATGTCAAATCCTTCTTACATGTCAAGTATTGGACTGTTATTGGCTGATTTCGAAGAATACTAGTTGAACCAGACATAGCCCAACGGATTAGTAAGCTGATGTGGCAATGATCCGGATATATAAATCGAAGAACCGATAACCGATGAGGAAGAATTCTAGCCTTAACCGGTAGGTGAAGTGTAGGGCGTCTCCGTATTAGATGGAGCGACGACCTGGTAGACATGCAGTAAGTCGATGGATGCAGGTGGCTCTGGACCGTGCTTTGTAGTATACTTTGGTGGAGGCCTATGATCAGCAGTGGATTTGAAAGGAAGAAGATGTAAGATGACTTTATAAATATGTTCCAAAGGTGACTGGCCTCTCATTTTTGACAAATGCTCCAATGGATGTTGACGGACTACACGTGTTCTCGATTTTTTTTTAATGTTTTGACATGGAGATTTTACTCACTATGTTCTACTTTTCCGCCCAACATAAAATTTAAGGCGATTCGACCAAGGGTGGGAACAGAGTTTTTAAATTTCTGTTCGGACTATAGATTATTTAAACTCTTGTGACTGGGTGTTCACACACACTTTATACACACTTCAATTCTACGCTACCTTACGTAATGAGGGCTAACATTCTCCCGCTCATCAGATGTCACTAGTGGACACTGAGGGGAAGTTTTTTGTTATACTATGCCGTTTAATTGAGAAGTAAGTTTTAAATAATTTTTTATCAGTTTCTAGAGTATTATATTAATACACAAAACAATACTTCAATGGTTTGATCTTAAAATTTCTGCACATTTTTACTTTTTCTACTTTTTTGAATATTCTGTGTTCGGTTTATTTATTTTTAACGTAATTTATATAAAAGTACCTGTACTGTTGACGAGCTTTGCTCGTATTTTTCGCTCGGTTTTTTTTTAATTCGTGTGTTTTGGAAATTATATTTAGATGCAAATTACATACTGATGAAATACGAATAATATATTGATCTTAGCGACATAATAGAAAAAACTGAACTGGTTATTTGAATAAAAAATCATGAATGCAATTAGTTTAATTTAAATTTTCGTGTTTTTAAAAAAATACTAAAAAGGGCTCGAAATAATAGATTTTCTCAAAAAAGAAGGGAACTTGAAAAAAAAAGGAAAAAGTCGGTCTAGAGATAGGACTCGCACCAGGGTACTACGATTTTGTGACCACCCAATATACCAATTAAGCTATTTATAATCGTTAATAAATTGTCAAAATTTATCTTCTTATTCTAACGATATTGTAGCAGTTTTTTATTGCCTGAAAACATGAATACAACGACATTTTCTAAAAATGAATCCTAGCTAGATTGATTTATTGGCCTCGAAACTCCCTGGATACTAAATTTTATGAAAATCTTTGGGGCCGTTTCCGAGATTCCGATTATATATATAGATTTTTTTTTTTTTTTTTTTTTTTACCTTTTCGTTTTTCGAACAAATTAATCCCCGCTATGAAATCTGTCAAATATTACACCTCATATTAGAGTGCCGCCGCCCTGGTGGCAAAAAAGTCGTGAATGTATTGAGTGAATATTTAAAAAAAAAAACGTTTACAACATAGTGGCGGTATTAGAATATTCACTACCCCATATCATCCCGTAGGTAAGAGGCGACAGAGAAAAAAGATGGCAGCAAGCAGTGTCTTCCTAATAACGACTTAAAATAAAAAAACTGCGGTTGCCAACCCGCTTGCTAAGCAACTGCTTTTTTTATTGCTTGGCAACTATGGCAAATATCGCCTCTATGAGGCAATGGGGGAGGCCTATGTTCAGCAGTGGACTTTAATAGTGTGTAACGTAACCGTTAATATATGTTTCATGTTAGTGTTGAAAATAAAATAAATGATTTGATTAGACAGCCGTTCTAATATTTTTGGATCGTTTACGCGTATGTGACGTCTGTTGGCGCCATAATACTGATTATCGGACTTGTATTTCCACGGCTTTTGTACGAAGAGTGTCGCCGTAATTTTTTTTAGTTCGCTATATTTTAGGAATTTAATTATTTTTAATGGCCAGTATTTTTTTTAAATTGATGTTTGAGGAAAGTAATTGACTGGAAATATTAAAATATACAGGAAAGTTATTTTGTTTTAAATGTATGAATGCGGCATTAGTTTTTTTTTTCTATTCTTAAAAATGATAAGATTTTTCTTTTAGTATTTTATTGTTTAAAGTATTCATTAAGCAACTTCTATGAAATAAAAAAAATAGACAATCAAGGTGTCCTAGTCCTTAACCTTCGTTTACGCGTCCTTTGTGTTATTTTTTTATAGAATTAAGGTGACAAACAAGCGCACAGTCCACCTGATGGTAAGTGGATGCTGTGGCCCATAGACATCTACATTTAACATCGATTAAGTATCAAAATGCAGTCACCCTGAGGACTAAGATGAAATGCCTCGATTCCAGTAAAACGGGTCTCCGTTTCTCTACACTCACCATACGAAACACAGCAGCATCAAGCTGCTATTTTAAGCTGGTATTCTGTGAGAGCGTGGTCCTTCCCCAGTCGAGCCAACCCTTTCGCGCTACAATAATAACATAGCTGAAGCGTGGCTCTACCACGTGTAAAACAATCATTATAGTTAATCATTAATGTAATAGGTATGGACTAATGGGTGGAAAATATTTAAATTATTATCGTCCGTTTTAAAGAAATTTAAACGCATAAATACTCACTGTTGCAAGAAGCGTTATATTCGTCTTCCTTCTGCATGTTGTACTGCGGATTCTCTTCCATTGGTGGGTACGGGACGAACCGGGGCAGCATGATGGATGACTGCGCTGGTGATGGTGACCGTTGTTTGCTGAGGTTTAAGGGTGCGTCCGGGTCAGGTGGTGGGGAGCGGGCGGTTGCGGTTAATTGGGCCAACTGAGCTGTGGCTGGCCAGGGTGAAGCTTGAACAACCTGAAATCGGGTGGGTTGTTATAAGTGTCGATAAACACTTTTAAGTAGGGTGAGAATCGAGCATTGTCTTTTTTATTTATAACAAGGGTGGCGAACGAGCACACAGTTCTGTTGGTAAGTGGACACTATAGATCATAGACATTCTACATTTATCCTCAATTAGGAATCAAAATGCAGATGCGTTGTCACCCTTGAGGACTGAGATGGATTGCCTCGTTTCCAGTAAAAAGGGTCTCCAGTTCTCTGTAATAAGTTTGTATGTACTATACTAAACACTTTGATAACAAATCAATCTTTATAGTAAATTCAAAATATAAATACAATTTTGTGGTTAAGGCCTTAGTAATTAACGTATTTGCATTTAAGATTATTTAATATCCATTAAGATGTTGAGCAGCAGACTCTTGTTAACCATCGTGTAGTTTTATTTTCGATTAGAGATTTAATTAACTAATTTGTAGTAATCATACTTTTTATTTTCACGCAAACACACACACACTCATGATTCTAGAACGTTTTGTATGGCTATGGAAGAGCGGGAGTCTCTGACACAAATTCCTTAAGGTACTTAAAAGATTATCCCTACTCTATGCAATTTGTAAAATACCAAATGAAATAAACGATAAAAAATATTATTGGTAGATACTAAAAATCACTTAATTATCACCATCCGCCTTTCATAACAGCCTGTGTTCGTCTCAGCCTAGGATGCTAAATTGTATGTGGCTAGATTACTAAATGTAGGGAATTACGAAGTCAGATATTAAATAAATAAAAACCAAAATCTCGAATAACATAACATAAATATTTCCTAAAACATTATTATAGAATACCGTAACGTTACGTAACGTTAACGTTAACGTTAGAACGCGATGAAAATAAAACTGTAGTCGATGCGCCTTGTTCGATTAGTTCTGTATTTTCTTTTCAAAAAAAAAACTGTCGGCTTTGAAGTGATATTTACATCGCGAAATACGTCATAATTGCTTGTTCGCAGATCGTTGTCAATGTTTATATCGGTAGACGTTCGCAGATAAAAAATTAGCAAATACAAGTTACAAGAATCAGTTAGTGGCTACAAGAGTCAACGACGCCTATTCATCTTTTTATATTTAATTAACATATAAATTATTAAGAAATTTATGAATATATCTTTTTCTATTAATTTTACAGAATGATACTTTATATACCAAAGTTCATGATTGTTTATTTTATCCTATCCATTGTTGTTTCTTTGTGCAACGAAGTTCTTTTTGAAGATGACTCTTTTTTAAATTCAAAACTAATAAATTCCGTCTTAGGTACCTATTTTCAAAATTTTAAACGAAATGTAAATAAAAGGTGTTGCTTAGAGTAAGCTAAAGTAATCGCACTTAAATGTCTCATGCTTCTTACAGTACGTTGGACAATAATAAAGATGAAAACCTATTTTTTTTATAAATATAGATTCGATTATAATCGATAATCGAGATATTATGATGCGATAGGCATAATCGATAAATATAAACATCATCACGGAAAATTTAAAAAGGTACATTTTATGTATGCCAGACATTTAAGAAGTCTTTTCGAAGAATGGAACTGTTAAAGTGTAATTTTTTTTTAAATTGAACGATCATCATGCTGCTTTCTCAACATCGTGACATAACAATGTTTCGTCAAACTCCGTGGTGCGGAAATTGCGTGAATTAGTTTCAAGAAGCAACATCAAATGAAATGTTTATAGTCAAAAACTGGATGACGAATGATCCGTGGGCATCTTACGCATCTAATTATATTTTTACATAACCAACACCGGTTTTGTCCAGTAATTAGTTTTGGAGCAACTTTCACTTTTGAACATTGAAATAGGACGACAATAATTTTATATTACACGTTATTGTACCTATTTATTTAAAGCTGTCCGATGTAATTTGTTTTTATTAATTTTTTAATGAGAAATAAAATTCTTTTCGACCTAGTAGTACATCTGGGTAAGTTTATTTGATTCATCACCAAAACAATTATTTGGTGTATGTTAACAATAACCATGTAAAAAGTCAGTTTATTATAACCTTTTAATGCTTAACCTTTAACATAATAAACAGTGAATTCTTCACCACTCTATGACGCCATCATTAGGTAGAATTTGAAATATATGCTTATAAAACAAAAACAATAAAATCGATGTTTACAATAACTTTAATGAATACAAACTAACTCTTAAGACGATTTTGATACCGAGATAAAAATCTGAATAGGTTCGGATTGAGATTTTTTTAATAATTTACTTCTCCAAAAAATACACATTTTTTTCTTTTTGAATTACTCAAATGTTCTACGACACATCGTATCGTACGTAAAGTAAAATGGCGTAGGTCGTTTTCGTTAAGTACATTCCGTATGAAAAGTGTAAATATGGTGTCAATTAAAATCAGTGCCGATGGATATGTACCTATTATCCTATAGCACGCTACTTCAGTCATAGTATAATATAAGTAATATAGCATAACGTAACATAAACACTCACGCCTGATACCCAGAGGGGTAGACAGAGACTACAGACTTCCATTTGGCACGATCCTGACACACCTCTCTCGCCTCCATTCACATCCATACACCTACGCATGCATGCTCGTCGGTTAAGGGTACTCCTAATTTGGCCCGTTTTCAATAAATCGCTAATTTGGTCGATAAATTTTCGCCTAGGACGTCCCTTTTCAACTCATTCATTCACTTCTGCAACATAAATTTTCTTTGTCATTCTTTCCTCATTCATTCTTTCCACATGACCAAACCACCGAAATATTCCTTTCTTAATCCTGATCACAACATCATCTTGCAAACAACACTCTTCTCTTATCACACAATTTCTCACCCTATCATTCAGATTCAGCCCTAACATACTCCTTAACGACCGCATTTCTACTGCATTTATTCTACTCTCGTGCTTCTTCTGTCACACCCAACTTTCATACCATACGTTAAAGTAGGGACCAACACAGCATTGTGAATTGCCATACGTGCCTTTTTTGACACGTTCTGACTCTTCACAACAGAGTGTAGGGCCCCATTTCCTCTATTTGCCGCGTTCCCTCGTCGTTCTATTCCCAGCTGCAATTCCCCTGTTGTTGCGGTTGATCATGGGCGGCGCTAGTCACTTACCATCAGGTGAGCCGCCGCTCGTTTGCCCTCTCTTGTATATTTAAAAAAAATTAAGTGACTTAGTATAGGTATATATAGAACGTCATCTTCACGGTTTCATTACATTGTCACACAAACGTTATTCCATTTAACTTTGGCTTGGTTGGTCGCGTGCCAATTTGGTTCATTCATGGGTGCGGTCTCTCTGATCCAAAAGTAAACTGTACTAATTATTCTGGACACGTAATGCGTTATTACAATATTAAATATTTTTGCGGTGTATCAACTTTCCATAACAGGTTATGGCCGAAAGTAACTAATTAATGTGTTTATTTATTTGTTGTTGTTAAACAACTTTTGAAGAGGCAGTTTGTCACCGCTAGCGTGATTTTATGAAAAGAAATGGATTGTTCATAAATAACGTTAGTATTCAAAAATAATTGATTTATATTTAGATACGTGATTTTTAGTATATCGGCTTTATTCAAAAAAAGGTGTGTAGGTTTTAGCACTTATTACATTTTAAAATGTCAAAAATGTATACGCCTACTGGCACGAGGCTGCCACTCGGGAACCCTTTTTCCCCATCGGTTGTCAGTTCTTCGAGCTATATGGCCGGTACATTGCCACTTCAGCTAACTAATCCGTTGGGCTATGTCGGTCACTGGTTCTACTGCGGATATCCTCATTTCTGAGTCTACATAGCCCTCTCCGTACCTCATTATCATAGCTCATTGAAATACATTTTTAATCAATTAACAATTACTTATATTATAAATATTTGCTAAGAACACAAGAATACATAAAACAAAACACTTAAAGCAACCATAGATATAAAGAGGTTAACACGCAATAATTAAAATTAAAGACTGATTCTATTTATTTGGATATTGGATGATACATCATACAATGATGCATTATTACATAATTACATACCTGATGTGTCATTGATTTTGAACTCCATCATTACGATTTATTTAAGGCGTGTGATATAATTCAAACTCAAGCATGACTCACGTTAGATGGTGCTTGCGGTTGCTGTGGTCGCATCTGTTCCAACAGAGGGAGCAAACCGAGTGGGTGGCCAGAATATAGTCCGTGCTGACCGCGCCGTACTAATTCCTGTCGTCGAAGGTGCTCCTGCTGTAATCTCTGCAGCTCTAGCTCCGCTGATACGTTTCCCATGTTCTGTAAGAAAATAATCAAATTTAATATATTGTCAGGTACATTTGATTAAATACTAAAAGCTTCTTAAAAGTTTCTCTCTCTTTCTCACTCAAAAAGTTTAAGCATACAGATCACTAATGCTTATGCTGCAAGTAAGCGTTAGGGTCAATTCACGCAGAGACGCGATGATGCTTAAAGAGGTCAGTGGTTTTGCACCGCGCAGCGCACCGCCACGAGACCCATCGCGATGTCGCTAGACGCAGCGTGATGTCGCTAGCAGCGCATCACGACGAAGCGCCGCCGCTACGTCGTGATGCGCCGCGCTACACCGCGAGACATCTCGAAGCGCAGCGCAGCGTAGCGCGATGTCGTGCCGCGAGGCATTTCAAAATTATCTCAATAAAATGTGTATCTTTTTGGGTAATAAATAGTAAGTAATATTTTGTACTACTATCTTAAAAAACGCGCTGCGTCGCGTCGCGTCACGTCTCGGTGTGAACTGACCTTTAAGCGATAGTAAATGAATAAAAACTGCCTTCCTTAGACCGTAACTCTTTGAAAAAAAAATCTTTTTTTTCTATAATCTTATCTTCCATTTTATTTGCGAAATTTAAAAGGAGAACAACTTGTACTGATCGCTATGCTGTGTTGATGTGTTGCTTATTACTAGATGGTTATAATTTTATAAGTAGGTATGTTGTTCCTATTTGAGAGTTCGACTCAAAAATCTAGGAGATTTATGAAAAATATTGTAGACATAGGCATGAAAAGAAATAATGGATAAATATTTAATATATCAAAGTTGTAGGTGGATATTACAATAAAATAGCAGATAAAATAATTGTGGGGTATCAATTAAATTCTTAAATGAAATATACTGCCATGCGCAGTGTGAATGTACATTGACAATTTTAAATTCAATACCGTTAGTAACATCATAATACTTGAAGCGTATTTAAACGCAAAAATATATGTTCTATAAAAACAACCGGTTCAAATCTTTGCGGTACTTTCAGCAATCGGTGCCTAAGAGAAATCTTTCCGCGCGATATTAATTCTTAACGATATATTGCACCTTCAAATCCCGACAAAGAACGCGCTAAGATACATACACAAATCAAGCGGGTGGACGGTCACTTTATCTTAACGCCTCTAAACCGCGCTTCCAAAAAAAGATACATCGATTAATTGCCCGGGAGCCATGACGAGTGTCACAATATACATTTTATCAGCTCTTCATTAAGACTGTATTGAATTGTTAATGGTTGTACAGAGCACGACATTATAAGGCGATGAAATCGATACAACTCGATGAGACCAGTTTCCGGACGAGTGACAACAGTGGCGCAAATTATGATAAAATACTGCGAAATTAAGAAATCTCCAGCAAAAAACGCGACACTTACTCCGAAAACATCTTTAAGTGAATTATCGAAACTGCAGACAAAAACGAAGCGCTAATGGAAGACAAAAGGGAATGCATAAATAAACATGACAAAATCGTGCGAATAAAAAGGCTCGGAATTGTAATAGGTGCCCCTTACATATCCGCGGTGCCACCGGTAATCGAGCAAGTTTTTCCATCCGACAGACAAATTGCCGTCATAACCGAACGGATTAAACTTTTTATTAAAAACAACAAACTGAGCATAATGTATGGCTGTAATCGGCAAGGGACAGATGGTCCCAAATAACGCGCGCGATTTATCTAATGTAAAAAGACTTTTATTTAATAGCGGCGCGGAGATGTCCTAGCAATTGCTGTTTATATTTTAAGGCCGACAGTCGTTTTGGCGTTTCGGTTGCGCTTTGATAGCATTATAAATGTTTGCGATGACATAAAAATGCGTGTTTTGATAGAGGTGACCAGTTGTGGTGTAACAATTTATTGTAATCCCGGCACAGGTGAGTCGTTCAGTCGTAAATGAGATGGGAAAACGAATGCTGGAGAGGAAATATGAAGCGATACACGATCAACATCAAACATCGCGTCACGCGTAATTGCGTTCGAACCGATTTCCAACCAATAAAGAATAAATAATAATAATAAATGCCGATGGATATAAATAAACATAGAGACATACCATTTGTCATTATATCCTTGGCTATTTTGCGAGCTGAATGAATTCCAAGTATTTAATATCACAGCCTGCGTCCTTATTTCATATTGGGATATTAATTCTTACAATAAATATATTTATCACGAGCCATTGTCGCGATAGTTAGATAAAATAAAAACGTGAATTTGGTTAGGGCACATGTCAAAGCTTGCGTACTTGAAGAATATAATTTAGTGGGAACTGACAATGAGATCACTGATGAGGACCGGACATACCATGACATAATTTAAAAAGCCGGCGCCGCTATCAAAATAGTGTACAATATTACTACAAACGATTATAACCCTTCATAGATTGTCTTTAGGTCGACATGTTGTACGCTACAAAGATTAGGTGAAAATACACTGAAAGCCGTATAATGAAACCGACGTCATATTGACGTAAGAGATGCAAGATCTTGGGTGAAATCAAAATATTTACTGTCACTGGTCGACACGTTCTCATTCTTAGAAATATTATTCTGGTCATCGATTTAGAATCTCCGCAATGTGGAAGTTTAGACGATATTTGAGATATCAAAATGTCATCGTGTTCTTTTCTTCGTTCCTGGTATATTAGGGTTGAATTACTGATGAACACGGACTGATAAGGTGTATACCAAAATAATAGTGAACTTTTTATCATATCATCAGAATTACACTATTACGGTATATATATTACATACATGTTTGTTTGTTATTTTTACAAGTACGGGGGATAAATTATAGTATTTATGGCAAATCCTTTCAAGCAAGCGGATGAAAAGTCGTTTTACCTACTCGCTTTACTTCACACATCTAACATTGCTATGATTTGTTTAAAATTTTCTTCCACTACTTTCTTTCAAGGTTATTTATACGTGGTAGAGTCACGCTGCAGCTATATCATGGAAAGGGTCACTGCGACCAGGGAAGGACCACGCTCTCACAGAATACCAGCGTAAAATAGCAGCTTGATGTTGCTATGTTTCGTTTGGTGAGTGTAGAGAATCGGAGAGTCGTTTTTTTGGACGTTAAATGTAGATGTCTATGGACCACAGCATCCACTCACCATCAGGTGAACTGTGTGGTCGTTTGTTACCCTAATTTTATTAAAAAAGACGGTTGTTGTGTTTTGTAGGTGTGATGATTTGTTGTCTTCTTAATTACATCGTTTAAATTTGTTTGCCTTTGGGTGTATATTAAAGAAACTACAAGCATGAAAATAGAAGAGTTTACCTACATTGTATTTCATTCCATTCCATTACAACCTATAAAAGTCTACTGCTGAACGTAGGCCTCTCCCATACATTGCTTCATAGAAATGATTTCGCCATAATTGCCAAGCTTGGCCGGCGGATTTGCAATCGCAGTTTTTATTATGTGAGTTGTCACAATGATGCTGCTGCTCATCTCATATTTCAGTTTCCCTATATCGCCTCTTACGATATCCATGAGAGGATACGAGGGAGTGGATATTCCTACACCACCACTACACGGCAACCTATATTAGAAAAGGAATATTTACAAGTTTAACATCAAGACATATAAATTAAAGCTCTCTAAAAGCATTGTATGACAGACGTCACGTGGTTAAAAGCTTTGCAATGTAATGTAGTAGCAATGAATCATAAATGAATTCGTCAAAGGCGATCCAGTTTATTTACGTACGATGCAACTATTGCCCTCTCGGTTGCCAACAGCAAATGTGGCAGATCTAAATGTGGTGATAATCAGTATAATGCGACACAAAAAGGGCTCGAATCGGTTTAAGGGCAGCAAAGGGGCTTCCCAAAGGGTATTACAACGTGATGCCAAGATAAATCAAAATGAATTGTTAATGCAACTACAATGGGTAACAAAGTGAGGTGCAAGGGATTAATAAAATCAATTTTGTCACTATTTTAAGATGATTGATGCTTTTAAAGATCATTGAATATTATTTGAAACGTACTAAAGTTATTAATGTAAAGTTTGAAAAACAATTTGTGTAAAAAACACAAACAAAATTTATTTTTGAATAATAATATATATATATATATATATTGGGTTTTATCGCGATTAATTTACTTATTTTTACTTATTTTAATTCCCGAAGTTTCGGGTGCTTCACAGCACCAGTGGTCACGGGGGGGGGGGCTGAGATGTTTGACGTCCCAATGTCATAGCCCGACTACCTTCAGTTTTCGAATATTAATTTTGGTAGCCGGGCTAGCCATGACATTGGTACGTCAAACATCTCCCCCGTGACGATGGGCGTTGTAAAGCACCCGAAACGTCGGGATATATATATATATATATATATATATATATATATATATATATATATATATATATATATATATATAAATGGTTCTTTTTTGTTTTTTAGTTATTTAAGAAAAAAATGAATGACGATTTTATTACATTCGCATTTAAATAATCACTTTAAATTACGGGTTCGTTAAAAGTTTAGCGACCTGAAAATCTAAGTTATGAGTATTTTTCAAAGATGAAAGAATCGCACACAGACCACCCATACGGGACTTAACTTACAACAAAATACGCAACTCCATCCCTTTCTTGCTGTTTTAAATGCATTTTAATATCGACCAGATTGCACAATAATGCCGAGAATTAATTATTATATCGCTGAGTTGCAATGTTGCGACTCGTTTTTATCTCGATCGTCCAATCGATTGGCGGATTGGTTCGGTGCTGACGACCTAGCGGACCGCTTTGCGGCGTTTCTTCTTATTTCAATTTTGCATAAGCTTTTATATCTAATGTATGAACATGCGAACGGTTTTCGATTGGCATTCTACATGTGAATGTAGTGCTTTAGAATGAAAACCTTCGTCAGGAATGATGTAGCAGATATTTTGTTGTTCCTTTTATGGCTTGCGCAGATGTTTTCCATTCGTTTTAAAATTTATTTAATTATAAATATGTCGGTAATGAAACGAGGAAACAACTGTTCGTGGCACTGAATTGTTATTTTTTACAACATTCAGCTAATTTTATTCCATTTCCATCGTCATATAAACGTATAATTTATATGTTACGCCCGTAATTTAATGCCCTTGCCATCATATTAGCGAGTAACTGATAATTATGTTTGCAACGAATTTCTTAACTAAATGCTACTAATATTACAATTAAATAATGTATTAACTTACAAATGACAACAACCAATCCAGCTAAAGAGAAGGTAAACATTGACGTATAAATAACTCTTAAACCGCTTTGATAAATTTTAAAGCTTTGAAATAAGCAACTAATTTTAATTTAACTTTATAAAATAAGTCATTTCCTTTGCTTTAAATTTTGTTTTATTTTTAATTGAGTCACAACGTGATTTAATTCAATAAAAACATTTTGACAACGTTCAATTAAACTGTCAAAGTCGATCAGGTGAGCCGCTATACACGTTCACCCCGATTTCCCCGCGTGTGTCCGTCCGTCCAGACGTCCGTGAGTTTATCGCAAGTTTGATCCGCTTATTGTGATGCACGGTGAGTTGCAATTTTTAATGGTCGATGCACTGATCGTATCGGCCATCAGCGGTGCGGTGATTATGCGTTTTGCGGGCGGTTTTAATGGGACTGGGTCTCCCATGGATCGCCGTTTGTTATGATTTACACTGTAGTCGAAGGTAATGTGTAATCACTACAGTCTATTGCAATCTGCTTTTTATGTTATCTATACGTTTTATATTTATGTAGAAAATTAAAAAACTTGCTGTAAGTTGTTAAAGTTTCTGGCGCTCTTAATTTTTATAAAGTGCATATCAGGAATTGAAAATGATCCAAAAAACCTTTTAAGGAGTATATATTTAGCAGATTTGATAATAGATTCACAACTGAAACCTAAAACTAAATGCGAACCTTTGGACACCCTAATTATACGGTTGAAAGAGCGAAAAATGTTCCAATTTGTTTCAAATCACAAAGAAATTATTGCAGCGACATTTTTTGTCCTTGACAACGATGGAAGTAAAAATACAAGAATTACTTACTAGTTACAACGGGCGTTCAATGTATTCACAGCATGGATGGGTATGTTCGAAAAAAGATAAAATACTTTTTTTAATTTTCAATGTAGTCTCTCATGGCATCAATACATTTACTTGTTCGTGAAAAAAGCTTTTCTATTTCCTTGAAAAAAATATTCTTTGTCTTGGTCTAAAAATGCTCATTTACAGTGGACTTGAGCTTATTATCTCCATCGAATCGCTTTCCCCTAAGGTCTTTTTTTTAAGTTTGGAAGAAAAAATAGTCACTAAGGGCTAGATTTCACGAACGCATATCGCGTCAAAATTCACGATACCATCCTCACCATCTGAACGCTTGGCGGTCCACCACTGTGCGTTTTACTAGGAGTTTTCTTCCTCGTACAAGTTCTCTGTAGAATTGTTTACCAACCGGCGATTTTTCCGGACCGATACCACTTAGGAGCTTAGAAAAGAGCTTACTCCTTTCTAAAAGCGTTTCAGCTTTTACCTTCAGTTTTTTTAATTATTGTTTATTTTGCATAGATCGTACCATAAACAATAATTAACAAAGCTGAAGGTACTCCGAGTTTAACAATGACATCGGGACGTCAGTAATCTCAGTCCCCAGTGACCATGGGTGCTGGAAAGCACCCGAAACGTCGGGAATTAAAAATAATTAAAATTAAATCCGAATCCGAGAGCGATAAAATCCGTAAAAGTAGTTTTAATCAATATTTATTAAAATTGATTTCATTTTACCACTGGTTAAGAAAATACCTCCTCGAAAGTTCTAGCATGAAAACCAGCAGACTCTAATTAAAATTTACATTTAACAATTATTAATTATGTGATACAATAACTTCAAATCATATTAGAAATATTTTGAACGCGGTCGCCTCATTCCAAAGGGATATCGTCCATGTAATCCTTTTTTTTTTTTAAGGCTACTTTAAAAATATTTTAAGAGATTTTGTTGGAAGTTGGAACCGTGTACACATTGCACCATGAACGAATTACTGACTTTAAGAATAAGAGTAACTTGTGCTACTATTTCGTGTCTCTTACATAATGTATATACACTTGATTTTTATAACTACTTATTTTTTGTCACTAAATAATTATAATTGATTAGCGATCCGCCCCGGCTTCGCACGAGTAATTTCTGTGTTTCGACAACAGCGCCATTTACCAGATAGATGGCGTTGGACCAGATAGATGGCGCTGTTATCGATCTAAGCCATTCCTGGGATCCACTCAAACACACACACACAAAAACTTCATGAAAATCGGTCCTGTCGTTTTCTAGTTTTAGCGAGACTAATAGATAACAATAGATTTTTATAAATATATAGATATTACATAATATACTCTATAGAAAACTCATTCCGAATGCAGTTAATTGGAGATTTTCTGTATATAAAAAACTTTACTGAACTAATAAAACTAAATTCAAGTCGGCAGTCATATAACGCCTACAAAATTAAAAAAAAACAACATAAATCGTAAGGCACGTGCCCGACCGCCGCCCCGTGGAATCACAATACTAATTTGGTACAACCACAGCGATGGGGGCAGCGAGCATTCAAAAACAATATATACGTAAGTACTCCTTACGAGAGTATCCTCTACCTCCCCTCATAATTTTTGTCTTTTTGAGTGTTTCGAGTCGATTGTTGGTTTTGTAAAAAGTCAGATTTGAGTTGTATTATTTATATACTTTTATGTTAATATTAACTAAAGAAAATCTACAATCTCTGACGTTCATGTTAAATGAATACATCACAAGAGGCCCTTGTCCATCATTTGGCTGGTTATGGGCTGATGAGTACGAGCATGATGTTACCAGTTACATTAAAGAAAATTTACCTAAAGTTGAAAAGTAATCCTGAAGAGCTATAAAGATTATTTTTACTTTTCGATAAGAAAAATATGTCATATCAAACTACAACTACGCCTCATCACAAGTCCGTTTCTTAACGTAAGCCTCCAAATAAATTGCTACAAAATATGGTTTTTAGTAAAAGTAGGTCGATACTAAAATTATGTACTTATTATTATTTTGATTTAACTCGGTATACTGTTTTGGTTATAATATATAACATTTTATTCAGTCTGCTATAAAAGGTATAATTTAATGAATGATTATAATACATAAGAAAGTATTATAATACATAAAATATGTGTAATATATAAATATTATAATAATAAGTGTCTTAGTCGTAAAATTAATTTCGTATAAGTAAAAGCAGTGTTACCAGAACGAGAGCGTAGCCTCTTGGTTTACAATTCCGTCTGGCATGCATGGTGCTTTATTGAAAAAGCCTATAGGTTATACTACAGATTTAAAAATTCTCTCTGGCGAAGGCGAAGACGAAGTACCTAATTATCAGTATGCAATATTATTTAATGTTGCAAAAATATTAATGAAAAATATGATTATTTTTACGTACTAGTTCATATATTATTTTTATTTAAAGGAAGAAAGATTCTAGGTTATTGAGTGACAGCCTCATACACGACCGGTGAGCGAAATGCCACTAGAATCCAGATGGAGTGACAACCTGGTAAAACGCACAGGAAGTCGATGGATGCAGGTGGCACAGGACTGTTTCTGTGGTAGTCTTCAACAGTGGACTTGAGGACTGTAAAGATGATGATGATTGTTTTATATTGGAGATAAAACAATCATCATCATCATGCATACAATTTCGATAGCTATATCTAAATCGAAAATATCAGCGAAATTAAAAAAAAAACACAACGATAAACAAAGAAGACCTCTGAAACCAAAGGGATGCCTAAACCGAAGCAACTCCCGCGAGATTCGCTCGAACATAGAAAATGACCCCCTTTTTCATCCCACTCTAACCCCTTCTCCCCGCCCCCTTTCTCGCCTGTCTTGCCCGTTCTTTCCGACCCGGATGCTCGTCTCACTTCAACTTTTCTTTTATTCCTTACCTACTCTTATATTTATTTTTGTTTTCCGTTAGCCGGCGGAAATAATAACGTTGGTGTATTGAGGACATTCCCGAAAGTTTTCTAGTATATTATACAGCAGTGCAGTCTTTAAATTTGAAAGTAAAACACTTATTGGTACTATGTAAACTGCACTTAATATTTCGTAATATTTTTGGCTTCAAGCAATCTAATGTTGAATACAGGCTTTTAACTAAATAAGTCTTTGCATTAAAATATTAATCTCCCAGGCGTTTTAATTGGTATAAATTGGGATGACGTGATTGTCACTGTCTATAGCCACCGATATAAAGAAATGTTATAACAACACTATTTAACTATAACACTTAACCTGTGAATTAAAACGATATAAAATAATAGCTTTGTAAAACGTAATAAAACGAACCATTGTAGCTAAGCGCTTGCCGTAAACTTTATAGAACGCCTGTAAATCAAAATCGATCAGTGCTGGTACAATTGTAATATCTCATTTTTTTTTATTAAAGTGTTTTTTTGATTTACAAAGAGCTAGGCGTTAAAAATACACATAATAAAACCTACATATTTGGGACCTAAAATAATATTTCAAGGATATATGAAATCCATCAACATGAACTGCAGCAGCACAGCGCTGCATACCGGAAGCTGTGCACAGAATTGAAGTTTTTAGGTTAGAACTACTACTGATACAGACTACGTAAAATTTTTCATAGAATAAAATGACAAACGAGCACACAGTCCACTTGATTGTAAGTGAACGCTGTGGCCCATAGACATCTACATTTTTCCTCAATTAAGAACCAAAATTCAGATGTGTTGTTATCCCTAAGGACTAATATGGAATGCCTCGTTTCCAGTAAAAAAAGGGCCTCCGGATCTCTGCACTCATCATACACAGCAGTATTAAGCTGCTATTCTACGCTGGTATTCCGTCAGAGCGTGGTCCTTCCCTGATCGAGCCGACCAATTCGTGCTACAACTATAATATAGCTGCAACGTGGTTCTACCACGTATGATAAATGTACTGCAGTTAATGTCATGATGATCGGATTAGACTATTTCTGACCCAATGAGTAAAACAAATAAATACTAACGTATATAAATTCTAATCTTTCGGATTTAAAGAAATAATAGTTTTGTGTAGTGTAATACGATAATGCTTTTTGAAAGAAAAATAAATAAACCCATGGTTTTACTTATAATAAAAAGTCTATTGTTTTCATTTAACCAAGATTTTGTTTTAAAACTTATGTTTAATTAAAAATACTAAAAAGGAAAAATATCCCAAAATGTATTATCGTGACATGTCCACGCTATTCTTACACGCACTCAAGATGACCTTTTGTGGGCGATAGAGTTTGTTGAGAGGCGTTATTATTCTGCTCTGCATT
Source organism: Parnassius apollo (assembly GCA_907164705.1). Lineage (NCBI taxonomy): Eukaryota > Metazoa > Arthropoda > Insecta > Lepidoptera > Papilionidae > Parnassius > Parnassius apollo. Next base: position 10,790,062 of record CAJQZP010001558.1, on the reverse strand, counting down.
CAATCCTATAATTTACCTCATTTTTAAACAAACCTGCTACCGTATAATAGAATCGCGGGTGCACGCCGAGAATAGACATTACGATTTGTTAATTTAAAACCAGTTCGTTCTTTTGTTAATTTTTCTGAATTCAATGGTGCTAGTAATGAAGTGTTGCTTTTTTTATTATTTATTGTAATTAGGCGTATAACATTCAATTTAGTTTGCATTTGAATTTTGTTAGGCGGTAAATCTTCAATTCTTTTTTTTAAATCAAGTTGCAATTATTCCATGAATTTGATTGAGTTAGTTAATGTCATAATTCTAAGTACATATTACAATATATTTTTTTATAATATTTGGTTAAAATTTAATATGTAGATATTATATTAGTAACATTAATTTTTTTTCAGTCTAAGTAATTGATTTATAAATTTTAAGTGACTATTTTTTTGGTTTTTTGTAACATTATGAATGGGATAATTTTTAATCTTAATAAAAAAATAATAGAAATAAATTAATGTATTAAAAATCTAAAAAAAAAACTCTAAATTATATTTTCAATTTTATTTATAAAATGTAAATTACGTTGTAAAAAATATATTGTAAAATTTATTTGGCATGGAATTAAAGGCTTTTTTATTTTTTTATTTTATTAAATCTTCTATTCTGTCCAGTAGTCCGCCTGGATAAGTACCTGGTTTTTAGGGTAACTGACCCTGTATTATTCCTACAAGTCATGAGGCATTTTAACTTAGTTCAAAGGTGTGACAACGAACCTACTTCTTATCTTATCTTCATAGTTGAAGTTGGTAAAATGTTAGTGGAAATGGAAGTTGAAGTAGCCACTTACCACCAGGTGGACTATTTGTTTGTAACTCGAAGTAAATTAATATCCAAAAAGAATTTTATGCAGAATAATCGAATAAGTAACGACTCAGAATTGGTACCATACCTTTTTTTTATAGAAAGCCATACGGTTTTCAATTAAGATACTTGTGGGTAATATGGTCAGCTTAAGCTTTGCACAAACACAAAGTCGTATACTATAACTAATATACATGTTAATAAGAGAAATGAAATAAGATTTGGCAATGATAATGAACATTACTAAAAGTCAAATTAAAAAAAAAACTATCTATAATCAAATCGAATACTAAAATCGAATACTAATATCGAATACTTAAAATATTTATTATAATGTCAAAATTGCGTCGATAAAGCAGCGCCCTTTTGACCCTTCATTATTTGATCGACCGATGAAGAGTTATCGTATCACAGTCAACTATACCAACAAGGCTGCAGTTTTAGAGTAATAAGAAAGTAAAAATATTAACCGGATGACCATATTACCCTCACGTATAGTGAGATAAAACGTTAGATGCTCGGAAAATTTTGTTGCCATCTAAACATACAGTATTTGTATCCAGTTATACGATCTGGCCGTGAAAGAAAGGTGCAGGTGTGTTTTCTCACCTTACAGTTAGTAACAAGTAATTACTGTAACCCTTTCAAACAGAAATGCAACAGTGGTGCACTGTTGCTTTGCTGTATGTAGTGGCTCTTATTTTTTTTTTTATTTACTAGCCGTTCCCCCGTGGAATTCGTTACGAATGGATTCGCGCGGAACTATAATTACTTTTAAAAAACAAAAGTAGCACAAGTTACTCCTTATAACATTAGTTATCTGCAAGTGAAAATCCTGTCAAAATCGGTCCATCCATTTCGGAGATAACCTGAATAAACAGACAGACAAAAATTTTAAAAATTGTTTTTTTTTTTAATTATAAGTACCGTGTATACTTGCATATTATTGCATTTAGTAAAAAGTTGTTATCTTCTTGACATTACAAACTCACACTTCAAGTTTATTTATTATAGATTTGTTTAAAAGCTTTGTTGTGTTTATCATAAAAGTTACAAAGGACTTAATGCCAGTCGCCATTTTCTGCCAGTCAACCCAAAGCGAGGTGAAAAATAAGTGGCAGGTGCCTTAGATAACTAAATATAATATAGTGAAAAGAATATAACACATATTAAAATTTATAAATATAAGAGTACAAACAAACATTGTACGTGAGGGTAATATGGTTATCTGGTCACGTTCTTATAACTCAAAAACTACCGCCTTGTTTGCATAAATACCTCTGTGATACGGTAGCTCTTCATCGGCCAATCAAATAATAAAGGATCAAAACGCCATTTCGACAGTTGACGTTATAGTTAATTTTTTAGTCGTTTTTAGTATTGTGTAGGTCGTTAGTTTTTTTCGAAGTGTTCTTAATTATTGTCAGAACTTGTTTGAATTTTTTTTCATAATATATTAGTTATAGTATAAGATTTTTTAAGATTTTATAAGATTTTTGTCTCTGTCATCCTCCCCTCTAGTTTCGATGATGTTGGTACTGTTAGCCTATGTTAGGCCGCGGGCCCTGAGTCCTTAGAAGCGGCAAAGCTAACATAAGAAGGTTAAGGTGACCATATTACCCACACGTACATTTTATATAAATATATAAATACACGCTCGCTAACACTCACGCCTGTCACCCAGAGGGGTAGGCAGAGACTACAGACTTCCATTTGGCACGATCCTAACACACCTCTCTCGCCTCCTTCACATCCATACACCTACGCATACATGCTCGTCGGTTAAGGGTACTCTTAATTTGGCCCGTTTTCAATAAATCGCCAATTTGGTCGATAAATTTTCGCCTAGGACGTCCCTTTCCGATTCTGTCATTTATTTCTGCAACATAAATTTTCTTTGTCACTCTTTCCTCATTCATTCTTTCCACATGACCAAACCACCGAAATATTCCTTTCTTAATCCTGGTCACAACATCATCTTGCAAACCACACTCTTCTCTTATTACACAATTTCTTACCCTGACGTTCAGATTCAGCGACCGCATTTCTACTGCGTTGATTCTACTCTCGTGCTTCTTCTGCCACACCCAACTTTCACTACCATACGTTAAAGTAGGTGTAGGTACCTTACATTTTAATTCGTATATACCAATTAACAATATGTAAATGTACAATACACCTTTACCTATAACTACTAAATTTGTTTAAAATATAAATCAGAATAAGTCGTTATTCGGATTACTATACGATGTAACAGTTTTCTAATAAGATACTACCTAGTATACATCATTTAGACAAGAAAAACACTATGAATATTGATATAAAATAGAAGCTCTTACTTTCCCGTGTGATGTGAAGCCCGCGTGTTAGTAAAAATGAAACTTACAATACTAACAAAGCTTATTCGACATGAATTGAGTTGATTCCACAAAAGTGCGAAACCTCACTGCGATGGAAAAGAAAAGATTAATAAAGCTTAGCGCACACTGACGCAACACCTGTCCTTTGTCGCTAATGGATGCGGACCTAATCTCCCAGGACACGAAGAAATGACGGAGAAATGGAAAGTATAGACTTCTTAATACGTGTGCACTTGTTGTGGTTGGAAAAAACTATAATATATTTTTTTGTATTTACCTATTTGATCCCAATTGTGATAAGTTTTTTAGAGGCTAAACTTTTTTCTTTTACAGAAATTAATGGTTTTTGGTCGATTTAGACCAGGGTCATAACTACTGTGTTGTGCTATGTTGCTCATGTATTGCCTATTTTTCTCGAATAGAAAAACTCAAACAACGAGATCTACAGATACTTGTCTTCTTTTTATTAAAATTTATGAAATTTTTTTTTTTTTTTTAAAAAAAAAATTTTTTTGGGTTTATAGAAGAGCAAAAGGGAGTAGCGTTTATGTGCATGAAAATTAGGTGCTGGTATTCTTGCCAAGTGTGCTCCTCACACGAGTCACGAGTGAGAGATTCTGTAATTTTGTTGATAGTTTAATAAAATTTACCAAAAACCATTTGGATCTTTGTTTTTAGTGTGTTCAGCAGACGACTGGAATTGTTTCTCGCTGTCTGTTTCCCACATAGATATGATCTTATGCTTCTTGGACGTTGGAGGTCAAGCGTTCGTCTAATACAGAAAAGTGTCAGTGTTACGTTATATTATATTGTTACGACAGTCAGTTACGTGTTGCATTACGTTTGCGCGAGAATGTTTCTGAGGCTTCGTAACCCAACAGAAATTACAGCTTATCAATATCGTATTGATTTATTACGTGTGATTAATTTCTGTCGGCCGTAATATCCTCAATGTACTCATCTTTGAACTGCCTTATCGCAGGATTGGTACGTAGTAAACTGTTTTTCATAAGTTTCATAAACGAGCACATAACTCACCTGAATATAATTAAGAATCAAAATAATAATAATGTCCTCCAAACCGAATTCACGGTCGCCAGCCACAACGGAGACTATCCATCTGCGCAGGACAGGATTATAGTGCCCAAGTTTATGCGTACTCTCTATTCCCTCACTCTCATAATCCGATAGGACGACAAACCGACACGACCGGAGAGAGATCAAGTGCAGGACCAAAGGCATTTACGTGGTTTCCTAGGCACGGGGGTGAGACACCGCCAAGTTCCTGACTTCGGGCAGCTATTGAGAATTTCTTAATGGAAAAACTCAATAAGTGCTACTTTTTTGGTCCGACCCGGGATTCGAATTCAGGACCTCATGATCAGCAGTCGCACTTCTACAACTACTAGACCCGTTGGTCTAGTGGTTGTAGCCTTGTTAGGCAGTCAAAAAAGCCAAGAGGACTAATAGCCAAATCAATGTCAAGATGTCGCTAAGTTTCATGGTTAAAGTGTCACAGTCACATTGACTTAAAGTGATAGAGGAAGCATGAGACTTGCCGCGTTTTAAAATTGAGTAGCTGTGTATTTGGGCGTAAGGTGGTACGATTCTTTTCCAGTAAATAAGGTCTCCGGTTACCCACACTCACAATACGAAACACAGCAACATGAATCTGCTATTTCTTGCTAGTATTCTGTGAAAGTGTGTTCCTTCCCCGGTCTAGCCGACCCATTCGTGCAACAGCAATAATATAGCTAGCTGTTGGCTAAACTTAAAATCCTGCCGACTGTGACAATGTAAATATTGCATATTAAAGGTAAGTTTTCACGGGGATTGACAATGAAGATCATTGCGCTGCTGCAATTGTGTAGTAGCGTAATTGGACGTCGGTGCAATAAAACTAACTAATAAAGTGTGTTATGTAAGTTGTGGATGAGTTACGATTGCGTTGTAGATAAAGGTCCTTTTTAATTAATATTAAACGTCTTAGTTATACTGCATATATATATATATATATATATATATATATATATGTGTGTGTGTGTATGTATATATGCAGTATGACTATAAATATAAGTATATAGCATTGTTTAGTTGTTAGTATATAATATAGTAAAAATAAACAGAAATAGCCCAGAAAAATGAGAACCGTTAAGTGAAACATTCGAGCTAAAAATGAAAAAGGAACATTCCTCTTCCAGCCGGTTTGAGCCTGAAATAATTGGAGGAGACTCGAGGTAACCACCCGGATGGGGGTAACAAGCGAGTTATCCGGATAAAAAGGCAAGTTGCAAACCGTCCGGGTAATAAGCCCAGTAGAGCCGGGTAAAGGATGTGCAGTAACGAGGATGCAACGAAGCAGGCGCCCTTAAGATGGATGTCTGCGCTTTGTGAAACTTTTTGAGATAAGTTACATGAAATATTTGTTACAATGTTAAAACATGTTAATACATATCAAAAATAAGTTTCTTTTCTTCGAGAATTATACTACTAGCCTATACGCCTATTCGTAATTAATAATAATTGTACGTAAATGTTTTTTGTCAGAAAAAATGGGACTCAACTTTACAACTCATTTAGAACTGCCAATCAAGTGAAGGTCGGTAAAGGTACTGTTGATGAGCAGGCGAGTGCATTTGCTCTTGGTTAAGGACTGTAGTTGCTTAATTTGTTCATGGAGTATCCGTTCCTGTAAATGCTGTTATGTCGACAATTAATAAATAATAAACAAATTAATGTTTAAAATAGGGAAACCAGGAGATGGGCAGCAGCGTCTTCTTAATAACGACTAAAAATAAAAAAACTGCGTTGCCAACCCACTTGCCAAGCGTGCCAACTATGGCAAATATTCTTCTTATGAAAGGTATGGGGAGGCCTAAGTTCAGCAGCGCGATAAACATAAAAATCTAAAGAAGAGGATTTCAGCTCGGAACCATTTTATTGCAGGCGAGGCTACGTGTGTTAACATTTTGTGAAATCTGGATTTTCTTTAATTAATAATAAGATCATGAAACTGTGAACTCGCTTTGAGTGTTGGAAATAGAACTAAAACGTTAAATGCGTTACAAAGTGAACTCTCCTTCAATCATCGCAGTTATTATATTGTTTTAGTAAACAATCAAAATAACATTCGGCAAATGAAAGATTGCAGATTGACGGTTGTTTATATAAAGGCAGATCCATATTAAAGTTGCATTATGAGATTAAACTTGAGTTTTTTAAATAGTTCTCATAATGCTGTATTTTTAATTTAATGTGGTAATGTTTTATACGTGGTAGAGCCACGCTGCTTCTATATATATATATATATATATATATTTGCAGCACGAATGAGTCGGCTCTACTGGGGAAGAACAACGCTCTCACAGAATACCAGCGTAAAATAGCAACTTAACACCCTTTTTTACTAGACACGAGGCATTCTATCTTAGTCATCAGGGGTGACAACGCATCTGCGTTTTGATCCTTAATCGAGGATAAATATAAATGTCTATGGGCCACAGCATCCATTACCTCAGGTGGACTGGGTGCTCGTTTCTCACCCCTATTCTATAAAAAACAAAAAAAAAACAAAAGGTACAATTAGTGTATTCGCTGAAGTTATTTTCATTTAAATAAATTAGACACAGGATTAGAGTTAGAAGATAGTTTTAAATAAAGTAGAGAAAGGAAAAATTTTATATAGTCTGAATAAATGATGCTGTGAGGAACTGTACTTTTCTTGGTAGGGAATTAACCTTTAACACTCTCTTTACACGGTTTACCATATGGTGGTGATTTAAGAATATCCACTACCCCATATCGTCCCATGGGTGTCATGGCAAGACGCGACATCCAGAAACAAACCAGGAGATGCACAACGGTAACCTTCTAATAACAAGTAAAAAATAAAAAAAAAACTACGTTTGAAAAACTACAGTTGCCAACCACCTGCCAAGTGTGGCGACTATGACAAATATGTTCAAAAGTAGACTTTAGACTGTCTTTACATCTAGTCATATGGATAAACTTAACCTTGGTATATTATTTATGCCGAAAATATTATTATCAATATTAAAGCGCATCACACAATGCGATAAGTAAATCTCACGAAAAGACCACGTCAACGCGCTAAGCCTGCATAATCCGTAGGCAGCTTTAGTCTGAGACAGCTTTAAGATCACATAGCTTTGAAATCTGTCTTCAACTTGCAGTAAAAGGTTTCCTATATATCAATGAGATTAAAACTGCGAATTGAGGTTATTCAATTGGAATTTTTTAGCAAATGACATAGATCTATGTTTATTGATTTGGGTTCGTTATTTTTTGATTAACTTTTCGGTAGAGCCTCGGCCGACAAACAGCATGGGAATAGTTCACATACATAGAAGATGACAAAATATTAGTATGAAGCAGGATTAAATGTTAAATAAGTTATATCTAAAAAATAAAAAATAAAATGGTTTTACGGCGATAATTTGAAACATAATAGTCATTAAAATAATTTACAATAATATATTTCTACATAAATATCAATACATTTATGTTATTTAAAGTTCATTAAATAAAAACAATATTTGACTTGTAAATTCACACGTAGCTGCAGCACATTTGGGTCGGCTTGACCGAGACAGGGCCACACCTCTCACAGAATAACAGCACGAAACAGAAAACGAATGCTGTTTCGTACGGTGAGTGTAGAGAACCGGAGAACCTTTTTACCGGTTATGAGGCACCTTAGTCCTCAAGGATGACAGCCCGCCAGAATTTTGATAGACGTAGATGTCTATCGGCCAAATCATCTATGTACATCCAGGAGAACTGTGTATTTTAAAAAAAAAGTTTGGTAAATCCAAATGTGCATGGCTTAAGTGCTCATGTTATACGTAATTTTTTAAAAGTATTTTAAATAATTTGAAGAGATAATGATACCAATGAGTTATTTAAAAATAAATAATAAGAAAATAATTTTATTTGCAATTCAATTTTAAGCCTCGTCAAACTTCTCCGCGAATAACATTTATATTTATACGAATTCAGCGCCCTCTTGCGTTTCAAGTAAATCATGAGAAGGAACAGTAGGTAACTGTATTACCGATAGTTAGCAGGTTATGTGACAATTTAGTATAGTATCAGCTGTCTTCAAGCTCTATTTAGAAATAAATATTTACATATGGCGGCTCAAAAGACTGAAAATTCGGGATCTCCCAGATGAAAAAAAATTATAATTAAACAAAACAAAATTTAACTGCCATTTACATTCCATGACTTCCCACATAATATATGAAGAGATTAAAAAACAAATTGAGTTCAATAATTGATATTATCAAAAGTTATCGTGTTTGAGTTCAATAATTGATATTATCAAAAGTTATCGTGTTTACCTCTCCATGCGGGCTTGATAAATCCACAGCACAAGCCACTAAAATCACTTTTTATGTAAAAAATGAAGACTTAATTTTTTTTTAATAAGTTCAACAATAATTTATCTTTTTGAAATGTGCTTTTTGTATCATTTATATGTACAATATGATTGTTAAACACGATTTCATGCGACAAAACGTTGTAATCTTAAGTTAAGGCATGTAATAAAAAGGTTTCTCGTTTCAAAAGTATAAATTTCATCAATCGCACAAAGTAGCAAAAACAAATAAGAAAAGCTCCATCGTCACAACGTACAACCACGAGCAGCTATTTACAAAGATATTAACCTTTAGCCGTCAACAATACGCGGTCAAGAGTAAATATTTATTTCTATACAATTCCACCGAAGGAGCGGCTGAAGTACACTCAAAAGATTAAGAATAGTTACTGAATAAAAATTGGTGAACGTACACAAAATGCGCCTGATTCCCGCCTTCAAAATAAACATACCGGGCTTTGTAATGTTCGGACGGACATTACAATAAATGTACGTAGATTGAAGCACTTAATAAAATAACAAACAGTGTGCACTGTTCAGTGTTATGTTACGAACGTATTTAAAAACTTTTCTCAACTAAACATTGCTCTTTTGTCTATTTAACAGTTCTCAAAGAGTTGGATGAAAATATAAGTATTTTTAGAGAGATTTCACAACATATGTATACAGATAAGAAATACAATCATTGATGACGGAAAACAGAACTAAAGTAAGGTTTAAAATATTTTAAAAAACAGTACATAACCTTTATAATTAACTTTACTTCATGTGCGTATTTAAAATATTTTAAAGGACAGTATAAAACCAAAAAAAAATTTTGCATATAATAAGAACTATAAAATTATAAATCAAATAATAAATTACATACAACGTCACTTTTAAGAAAATTAATTAATTTACGTAGCGATGATGGTGATGCATTAATGTATAATCAATAAATTATTATATTAAAATAACTTTTACGCACATAACTATTTTAATTACCATTAAAAAGATGCATTACTTTCAATTTCTTATAACTAGTTATTTTTTGTGACAGCTCGGTAGCCCAGCGGTTTTGCGTTTAGCTGGTACGCTGCAGGCCTTTTGCTGGTTTTAATCCCGCACGGAACAATTTTTGGTATGGCCTACAAATAATTTTTGGATCCGAATGATTTTCCATTTGGAATTGATTTATGTAAAGCGTTTCTATGAAACAGGAGATATTCTTAGCGTGGCGTAATTTTTTAATGTCTCCTAGTGTTACTATTTTTAATTTTAATATATATATTCATTCATAAAACACGAGAAATTAGATTGCGAATTCTTAATTTTAGACCTAAATTATTTCTCTTACAGTGGAAGCAAATAATTTACGGATTACAAACTATAAAATAAAATTTAACTGCATGTATAATGTAAATGATCATGACAAATTCTTAATATAACATACAATTATTGTCTCTCCCCCGTCCCGCCTCTCTAAATTTAAAACTCAATAAAGTGTGGGATTTGTCGGCCATCTTTAAAAAAAAACAAGATTTCGAAGCAGAATGGCCGGTGTCATTTTAAAGAAACCCCCTTTCTTCCGTCCGCACCGATTTTAATAATAACATCTTCGCGCTTTTTATTCGTTCTTTTGAAATCTCTTTTAAGCTGAAGTAAGTTTATTACTAGTCAGATCAGGAATTTCAATCTCACATCCTGAGTTTACTGTCTTTGAAGTAACCGGTAATATCGGATAAGCGATATACGCTTTTATCACAATAATCTTTAAGTAGCGATTTAAATGAACCAATGGAGATATTCAATTTTGTAAACTAAAATTGCTAAGTTTAACTGAATTTGCACTATGAATGGAGGATCCATTGTGGATCACAAATGCCGGTTCTGTGAAATCCTTCCTCATGGTCGAGTACCGTATTAAAATAACTGAATTTATTTTAAATGTTTGGGAATCACATCAAATAGTGCTGAAATAATTTATTCACTATCACACTTATAATAAGAGGCAGGTGTCTCAAAATAGTTCTCATGAAAAATATCAAAATATCCACGTAGCTCAGATGGTTAACGCTCGCTGCAAATTTCGCGGTACCTACGTGAGCAATTCGGGTCGATCCCCGCCGGCACCAATGAAATTGTTAATTGCGATTTTAACTGCTAATTTACGACGTACTCGGTGGTGAAGGAAAACATCGTGAGGAAACCTAAATGACTGAGAAATAAGAAAAAAATATATTTTCCAAGACATGTGGAGTTCACCAACACGTCTTGGGGTAGCGCGGCGGACACTTCCTTACCGTAAAACCCTCTCAGAAATGAGAGGAGGCCTGTGCCCAGCAGTGGGACGCATATCAGATGATACTTTAACTCAACTAACTTTTATATCAAAATAAGTACAAGAATAAAAATCATCATCATATAACTGAACATAGGCAAGGAATGGCCACAAAGCACGGTCTGAGCCACCGGCATCCATCGACCTCCTGTATCTCTAACCAGATCATCACACCATCTAGAGGGGGCCGCCTATTGTACTTTTTTCTGTACAAAACACTTTTCTTTAACAAAGGAGACGGGCGAATTTGGGCCTAACGTTACACAAGTGAAATATTTATCAATATTTTTTAAAAGTTTTTTTGTAGTTAATAATGAAATATTAAGCAGTTTTATCATGGCAAAATAAATTAAGTATTTAATAACAATAATACTGACTTCCGTTATTTTTATTTTTAACAATGCTGCCAGATGAAATAGGTTAGTTAATCGATTTTAATAAAAATAGAAAAAAGAAAAAAAGTATATCTTTTCTCTTTAGGTAAGTTTAAGAAACTTCTTATTTAAATAATGGTTCCCTCGTGACACCTTAACGTTTCAAAATAGTCGTAAAAATAAAATGACCGAATAAATTAATAAATCGATTTCACAATCGATTATCAATGTTTTATACAGACCACAAAGCGGAAATGTCAACGTTAGTTTAAAAACTAAAAACGTCACTCAAATCATTTGTTACTTTTGTTCACAGAGTACTTTTTTATATAGGGAACTTTTGTTTGGCTCTGAGCTTGCGGTGGTAGTGAATATTTTCTGTTGTTTTTCTGTGCTGTAATAATATTCCAATCTTTAACGACTCCGGCTACGTATAAAGGATTCTGACGGTTTCTTTTCTGATTTTACAAGAATACATGTGCAAAATGATAAATGATTTTCCCCCAGCTCACACACAGTAATTTAATAAAAATATCTTTAGGTATTTATCAAATTAAGTGGGCTAGGTCCCATTATGGTGAACACATACAAGATGGGAGATATGAAATAGAATTGTGTCTAGAAATGGACAGCAACCTACTAAGAGAATTGTTTTTATTCGACCTCTTAATAGCCACCTAGAATGGTACTATCCAACCATTGTGGCTATTGAGAAGTCGAATAAAATCGAGATATATACTTAAGCTCAAAAACATATTTTACATATATTTTAGTTGACAGTCCTCTTAATGGTAGAGAGATCATCAAACAGTATTATTTCAATTCTTTAGTAGGAAAAAGAACTATAGGTTGCTGTTGTCATGTAATGTATAATATGGTACCTAAGCTGGGCAAGGCGTCAAGAGAATTTAATACCGCCTGCACCGTTTTTAGACGATATTTTATTTGTTTATGATGAAGTGGACGATTAATAAATCATTAAAAGAAATAATGTTTTTAATTCATCCTCCTTCTGCTTTTTTATAATTATTTCAAACTTCTAGAATTTAGTTGGACGGCGGCGTCTGAATCTTCTATTTGTGAATGTCCTACAATCCATAAAATTATGGTGAAGTCTAGTTTACAATAAAGTCTAATAATTATTTTCTTAAAGTGTAATGTGAGAGCTTGGTGTGAGAATAACATTGTATGCATAGGATAAGCAAAATAACAACCTGTATTTTTTTTCTCCCATGAAGCACTCGTAAACATTTTAGTTTTTTTTTTTAAATTGTATTGATATATAAATAAAATAATACAGTAATCGTTGCTGTAACATCAGGCCCAGCTTTCTATGAACTTTCGCCCGTCTCCTTTAGCATACATGCTTAGTTAAATAAATGTTTTTTGCTTCAATTACCGGGCTAGTCATTCCGGTAACTTGAAAGTATGTAAGAAAAACTGTACACACACACACACACATATATATATATATATATATATATATATATATATATATATATATATATATATAAACAAAGAAATACATAATCTATATCTGTCAATAGTTGCCGATAGTTTCAAACGGCATTCGAATAAAGGGGATGTGTACTTAGTGAGTTGAATTGTACGGTGTACGCAAATAGGGTGATCCACATTGTATTCCTCCGTCGGACCATACATCGACAACCATTTGGACGGCTGTAATCGAACGTTACGATTAATGATAGAGCGAGAGGTAAAGGTATGTTTGACAAGGATTAATTCTAAATTTAAATAATTTTATTGCCGTGTATTGGCGACTGTCAGTCATGCGACGATTGGTGAGTGTCATAATATATGGTGATATGCCAAAAAAAGGCTTCCAATAGATATTGGTGGTCGGATAGTTATCATCTCGTTTACGTTAATAGTAAAATAAATAAACTAGTGATGATAAGCAGCGTCTAGGATGCGAACAGTTATTACGATTAAATCAAATGAACTACGTGATACAGCCATGCTACAACTTTATCATGGATGTAGCACGAATGGGTCCGCTCGACCGGGACCACGCTCTCACAAAATACCAGCGTAAAATAGCAATGTAATGCTGCTGTTTCGTATGGTGAGTGTAGAGAATCGGAGACCCCTTTTACTGGAAACGAGGCATTCCATCTTAGTTCTCAGAGGTGGCAACGCATTTATATTTTGATTCTTAATCGAGGATAGATGTAGGTGTCTATGTGCCACAGCATTCACTTACCATCAGGTTGCTTTGTACTCGTTTTGTCACCGTTATTATATAAAAAAAACATCTCTGAAATAGAAGAGGCTCATGTTGAGCAGTAAACTTTTCCAACATATGAGAGAAATATTTATCTACTTTCGAGGACTCTGACTTCAACTCGTGCTGTGGGTGATTGAGTATTTGTCGTAAGTGTGTCGACTGTAGTAAATGCCTCAAATTGTATATGGCATCCGATAGATAGTACTATAGGAAGATAACAGGTTTATAACGATAGTGTCGATAAGCAAGCTACTCGGATGCGGTCGCCAAACGGTCTACGCTCTGCAGGTAAATCAGACAAGTAATATGTATATGATCTGGTGTATGTTTTGATCTAACCCATTCATCTATATGAGGATTTGTATCAAAATTTTACATTTTCCTGAAAAATAGTGTGGCCTCTACAAGATTGCAAAGCAATGTTTAATATTATCAGTCTTTATATATTTAATTATTTATCGGAAAGTAATGATGAGATAATCTGATTTTGAGATCAAAAGTTTTTATTTAAAAATTTAATTTAAATTATATTTAATTTAAATTTAAAAAACTTGTTATTTAAAAATACATCGTAAAATTAGCTACTTTAATTATTTACACATGTAAGATGCCTAGATCTGGTAGTGGCTAAAGAAGAAATGAAGGTAAGTAGTAGTTTAGAAAGTTAGTTTAGAAAAGCTTAAAAACTGAACGAGAAATCACACATTTCTGAATACGGATTAAGGCATAACCCAAGAATATTAAACTCATATAAAATTTTAGGGTAGATGAATTTAACATAAACTGTAATGACTTTAAACCAATAGACTTTACTAAAAATGTATGAGAAGAATTAAACGGAGAGGTATTGAGATCCGTTACCATCCTACTGCGGATGACGCTCTTCATCCTCTCTCCTATAACACGTTCTGTGTAAGTTTCAAAATATTTTTTTAAATATACTACTTCAAAGAATTGTTTAAACTTAACCATAATAATTTTAATGTACTTATTCATCAAGCTTGCTTACTTTATAAGTAAATAATAGAGATACAATTTCAAAGACAAACAGTTCATTATTCCAAAACCTAAGACATCAAAAGAAAATGTCAATACAGTAGCGATCCTCTTTTATAATAACGTTTATAATGGGGCTCTTGAAAAAATATCCCAAATTAATTTTCCCGATCCAGTGCCTCACACAAAGGAACCCATCTCTTTGATAGACTTTCGTATAAAATAATTTATGCAAGTGGTCAGCGAGGAAAATGAGGGGCTTTTAAATCTTAAGTAATTTCTTTCATACATACAGAATCAATGGTAAAAGAACTAAAAACATGTAGAATTGAAAAATATAAGTCTTTTGTTGCTTTTTAAAATTAAAATTAAATTCATGGCTGTGTTTCGGCGGTAATGAAAAGGTTATTGGTCATCGATAAAAAAGGCATTTGTTTATATATAGAGCTTAATTTTCGTTTGGGTTTGATTTGTGAACTATGTTATTGGTGAAATCAATTTTTAATAGCGATATTGTTTTTGATTAGTGTCATTATACAATTAATAAGCCATTATAAAGTCGCCATTTTGTAAAGATATATAACCCCGCCTCCTCCATTCAAATTTCAGGCGATGTAGGGGGGCGTTCAGAAACTTCAGAGGTCTAAGTTGAATTAACGTCTTTAAATTCAAAACAAGCAGAGAGAAATGTAAACAGACAATCAGCAACGATTTTAAAGATGGAATTGGAATTCACAAACAAGGGCTCTATGAGGGAGCGCGAGGTAATTTGACAAACGCTTTGAATGGGAACGTTCTCGGGCGGATTTGTGTTTGAATTTGTATATTAGTCTTGCGAGACGTTACTGAATTGCGTTCCCTTGAACACATAAACGTTTACGCAATCAAAGATATGGAAAGCCAAATGCTAATTTACAATTGAAATGTTTTAAACACAAGTCACTTATTACCCTATAAAATCTATGTTCAACATGAAAAACCTGAACTAAATTATTTATTGCTAACTTCAAGTATATTGTTGGGTAATGACTGTAAAATCTATTATGAAATGACTGTAAATACATCTCACAGTTCTTTTTTTATTTATTTTTTATAAGTTTTTCCATTATTTAAAGTCAATTTAGTATCGCAATTGAACATAACATTGGGCTCAACAGCTGTCAAATTTATACACGTTTCTTTTGAAGATTGGTACTAACTAAAAATGATACGGATTTTACTCTAGGGGCGCCATCTCATAGAAACGATACGAACTTTACAGTCTAATAGGTCAACCTCAAGGAATGCTACAAAAAACTGTCCTAAGCCATCCGCATTCATCTACTTTCTCTATGCCTTACCAGGTTGTCACTATTATCTAGTGGACGACTGTAATAACATTCCGTTTACTAATACTCGGGAACTTGTTGCTTCTTCGAGTTATATGGCGTCCCATTTCCAGTTAAGTTTCCTAGCCCGTTGGGTTACGTTATTTACACTGATTTTACTGCGTATATCTTTGTTATGGGTTATATCTCTTTTCAACATTTTTGTTTTCAAAATTAGAGGAACATTAGAGTAAGGTAATTTTCCGTTCATTAATATTATTTTTAGTCCATTAGCTTAACATCGCCTTCCAAAGCAACAGTGAATAGTTTCAGGATATAACGTCATTCTGTATTACACCTCTCTGTAGTTAGACAGGTTTCATACTTATGTTCTGTACTCAAATGGATACCTTAAAGACTGGCACTGCACTACTCACCTAAATTTAGATGAAGTCTTTTTTTTTTGGTAGGATTTTTCTTAGTTAAGACTAAGCGGCAGCTGTTCGGTCTCCTGCACAATTTGCTGAAGAGTATGTCTGTGTATGGTGCTAAGTAACTTTTGGAAACTGGCTATTCAGGAGGAGACTGCGTATTTAATATTTTGTAATTTACAATAGGTTGACTGTAAGTAATTGCTAAGATGCGTGAGTGTAATATGGTCACCTTAAGCTTTGCCGCCCTGTAAAACCAAAACTAAGAAGAGGACAAAGACAAACACACAAAGTCGTATACTATAACTAATATATTAAGAAAAAAATAGCAAACAAGCTTTGGCAATAATTAGGAACACTTCGAAAAATCTACTTAAAAAATCTAATTAGATTAGACAATACTAAAACCGACTAAAATATTTACTGTAATGTCTACTCTAACTGTCAAAATGGCGTCGATAAAGCAGCGCCCTTTTGACCCTTTTTTATTTGAATGACTGATGAAGAGCTATCGTATCATAGAGCCTTCTATGCAAACAAGGCTGTAGTTTTTGAGTTACGAGTATATTGGGTAATATGTGTACACGTACTATATTAGTATTTTTGTCTATTTCTTTAATATTGTGAACTTTACACAACGCTTGATTACAATCTTTTGTATAAACATTGCTTTCATTACATTTAATACACACAGTGTTTTATGTTGTACATTTCTAGCTCCGAGTTCGCGTAAGTGGAAAGAATCGGTGACAAACAACACCCCGACCGCTTTGAGACCAGCCAATATAATCTGTTTTGTTAATTTTGAACGTCGTTTGTCGGGGTTTTTCATCTAACTCGAGACAGAAAGGAATGGTTAATTATCATTTCCTTTTTTTCGTGAATAATAATTAAGAGTGAAATTACGCCTTATTTAATAAAAGGATTACATAGTATTTGAAAAAAAAAGGATATTTAATTATTTAAATTATTTAAGCATTTTGTTATTTATAAAGGAAAAGACAATAAAATATTATATAGGTACATATATATTTTTAATCATGGTATCATTGTTGTGTAAAATTAACTATCTTATTTTTTTTTAAAAACTAAGTAAATTTTACTATTTTTGCCAAATAATTAAAATATCTGCCTAATAATCTCTGATGTTGGCCAGCGCAAAACCACGTTTCTAGAAACTTTAATTTAACAAAGTACATCAAGACTAAATAAACAAACATTATGATTCTACAGAAAATTACGCCATTATGTATCAGGGGATGCCTTATTTGAATAAGCACAAATTGTCAAAGAGATTTTATCTGGTTAAACAAAGATGCTCCTTCTGTTGGCTTTTGCCCCTGTTCAGGGGTGCCTATTAAATGGGATCGGCTAATACGGTTGATGATGCCTCCGATTTTACTAACCCTCCTTGCTATTAAAATAAGGTGTTTTGTCTTCTTCTATTAATGTACATTTTAGGATTGAGCAATAAGGGCTTATAAGAGCTTTATGAAGTGATTCATTATGAACGTAAATAATATAGACAGAATTTTTGACACATAAATATATAAATACAAAAATATGCACTTTGATGCAGCGGTAAGAGAAGGCACAGAGTTTCCAGCTCTAGCCTTACAGTATTCTGTGGGTTACTTGGTTACTTTCTAAGATTTTGCTCGAGAATTACATGACCTTCTCTGCCTTTACTGTCAACATTCCACGCATTTGAATGAAACGGTTTGCTTTTTCTTTTTTAACACTCTCGTAAAACATACTTGAAAACAAATGGAATTTGTATTCATCAATCCCAATAAAAGATCCATTAATGCTCAACGTGAGAAAAATCATTCCAATCACCGTGCGATTGGCTACAAAGAGTGCTTTCACGACCCCCTTTTTTTAAACAAGCATTTTTGTGTCCCCCACGTTAGTCTGACGAGAGATAAGAGATTTTTGCGTCATTAGCGAATGTGCGTCGTCATTCTGCCACGATTTGTCTATGGTTATCTGTGTCTTTTTTGGTGCGAACGCGTGGTCGGCTCGTCGTACGTATATTATACGACTAAATTTTCGCGGGCTAATGTGATGGAAAAAACTTTGAGAAGATAAGTTTAGAAAGTGAAAGCGATTGCTGGCTGGCGATATTCAGATTTTTTAAGTGCCGAAAAGTAAAAGAAAAATCGTGTAAGATTTTGTTTAATTTAGTGCTTTTCGTTCCTACTTAACAAGTCGAAATTATGTATTGTATTATTTTAAAAGTAATAGCAGCATTTTTTAACTTATTGTTTTCCCTAACATTTTATAAAGTAAGGCGTATTAATAAAATTATTGCGTATCTTATTAAAGCCAACTCTTTTGTGCAATAAAAAAAACATCACCAAGCCATTATTTTCGCTGTACGATGTCGTTTCGGCAGCGAAAGCGAAGGGTAAATATAGGCACTAAAAAGCACAAGAGCGCTCGAAATGGCACGCGTCACGAACCACAACAAACGAACGCCGCACGAACAGAACGACAATCGGAATAATTTTAATTAGAGAAAAATTACCGCTGCGAAATGCGCAAGTGCCTCCATGTCGGTACAGTCAGATGCAAAAGTTCTTATGGCTGAGTTTATCAGTTGGAACGTACAACGTATAAAATCACTTATCTGAGAGATTCTAAAATATTTTTATGTTACAAATATTTAAACCAATAAGATCAATACAATCAGTTACATATTAAAATGACCTTTAGCAGCACATTTAAAATGAACTTATATGTAAGTATTAAAATTTTTCTTATTTGGAATGATGTTTATTATAAATATTTTTATGTGAATGTATGATCAGTTTCTAAGTATACGCGTACGATCTCTTTGTGGAATAGTTTGCCACCGGCGATTTTTCTGGACCGATACGACTTAGGTAACTTCAAGAAAAGAGCTTAATTCTTTCTAAAACGCAGGCAACGCTCCTGTAATTCCCCTGGTGTTGCAGTTGTTCACGGGCGGCGGTAGTCTCAATTATCATCAGGTGAGCCGTATGCTCGTTTGCCCCCTCCCCTATAAAAAATATATAAGAAAAGCTGGAACTATTAGATTTTTTTTCCGACTGTAAAAACTCTGGGGAACAATACTTGACTAACCCTTTCCGCAAACAATTAGCGCACAAGTGCACTCTCGGAACAACGGCAATACAGTTCCTGTGAAGCGCATGAAGCGCTACAAACAGCTTCCGACTGGCTGAAAATCGCTTCTGCCTTTGCCTCCTCGTTTACCGCCCGCAGAGTCAACTGTGCGGCTATGCTGCTTTTGTTTTTCAATTGTTGAACGTAACGTTCCTTTTAAAATTAGAATTGAATTTTAAAAAGAGTACGTAAGGGTGTCTGTGATTTTAGTATAGGAGTGAAGACATATTTCAATAATTCTATGTAACATTCTAGATTGGTTGTCAGTGTTTAAAATTTAGTTAAGAATTAATGTTTAGTTGTGGGATAGTAAGGTTAAGAATTGATATTAAATTTTTAAGAATATTATATAGGAATACTGAAGTACGCAAATGTAACGTAATGCTATTTTTAGCATTGTTTAAGTTTGACAAAAATTTGCAAATATTTTTTCTATATACCTAGGTATATTTAATGATTCCGCCGACACACAGCACTACAATGTACCACGACGTTCAACAAAAGAATGAGCCGAGCGAAGCATAGACAACGAGCAAAGGTTTTGTCTCGCGCCTTATACAAAAGACTCTTTCATTCGTGAGACAATGACGTGTTGTCTTAAGCTCATTTATCATACAAGCAGGTAACTTTCATCCAATAATTACAATGTAATAAGCGCAGGATTTAGATACACACAGAGGCTTTGAGGGTTTTGCACTGTGAGGATTATTTACTGCGTTAAGAAGGTATTGTTACGAAGCGAGTGGGCAATATGTGGTGATTGCGTAGGAATCATCAAATCAAAATCATTATAGAATTTAATCACAGGAGTGTCTCAAGAGTTATTAATGCGATGAAAAACTGTATAGATAGATCAACTAAAGTATAATTAGGTACAGTCTGTGATGATTTACGTCTGTAGGTTTTATCAATTTGAATACTGCCATAAACATTTTTCGAAGGATATTTAAAATAACTTTTTATTTTTTATTTTTATAGAATGTGGGTGACAAACGAGCACACAGTACACCTGATGGTAAGTGGTTGCTGTAGCCCATAGACTATATCTATTCTCGATTACGAATCAAAATACAGATGCGTTGTCACCCGTGAGGACTAATATGGAATGCCTCCTTTCCAGTAAGAAGGGTCTCCGGTTCTCTACACTCACCATACGACACACAGCAGCGTTAAGCTGCTATTTTACGCTGGTATTCTGTGAGAGCGTGGACCCATTCGTGCTACAACTATAGAACTAATATAGCTGCAGTATCTCTCGAATAAAACGAGTTCTACACTATTTTTTAATAATAATACGTGGAGAACGTAAAATGTGGCAAAAGGACAGCTTACATTCCGGTGTGTCATACGTAGGGCGTTAATTTAATTTTTATGTTTTGACAGTGAACTAAAAAAATTATTCAATAATCATAAATGATTAAACGTATACATAGCCCGTCTCCTTTGTTTTTTATTAAAATATATACTACACACCGTTCAACATGGCCCGCAAACACAAAGCATATATACAACCAAAAACACTTTATCTTTCTCTTTTAATAATCAATTCACTTCATTAAATTTAATGTCATGGAATTACGGGCATGATCACATGACATGTACACCTCAATGGACAGCACCGTAAACATAATTAGTAGGTGACGATGACATCTATACGATACACCATTATATTAACTCAAAAAAGGAATGCCGTTTGAAAAAAAAATACCTCATTGAAAAAGAACAAAAACTATTGCATCAAATTTATCTCGATCCAATTTGTGTACAGAGGTTAGGATGAGTCGAGGTCCAAACAGACTGGTTATAAATGATATCCAACATCTCTTCAAAATTACGAACTGGTGGCATTAGACGAGGGCGTTTAGTTAGATAATAATTCCTAGAATCACATTACATGCGTTATAAGGTGAGAAATGAGACGAAACTTGAAATTGGTAATTAGAAAGGCTTCGCCTTCTATTCCCACTGATATAAAATTCGTTTTGTATTATACTTGTTTCCCCAGTTTTGTGGAATGCGTGTGTCAAGCTCAGATATAGTTTTATATTGTTATGTTTTGAAACAGGATATTTGATCTCAGGACAGTGATTCAAAGTTTTTTTTTTAATTTGTTACGACTTCGATTCCCGTTTTTGTATTTTGAACTCTTGTTAACAATAATGTTTATCTGTTATAAGTATCTAGTATTTCAAGATTTGGGACTCATTTTGTGTTTCAGATCTCCCTTTCTGTAGCTAACAATTTAAACTAATATTCTAAATGAAGTTTAGAAATAATACATACTTTTTAATTATCTTGTGGCGGCGCTGTCATCGCGCCACCAGCGAAACACATCGAAACCTAAATCGCGCTATCAAAGTACCGAAGTAAAACTATATATTTATATAGAACGCTCCCACGGAACGTTGCCCCCCCCCCCCAGGCAGACCACCTTGTCGACGGGAGTTCTCCTCCTTCTCCTTGCACGCCCACACAGCCACAGTGATGACAACCCGACGTAATTTAAACACGCAACCAACAACCTTCGAAAACTACAACTTCAAACCTTCGTCATTATCCACAAGAATCCCTACCATTCACTCCTGAGAATCGTCTAACCAGTCTTCAATTCCTGCAAGCCAGTCCAACTTGTCTTCATCTCGAGTGACCGCAGATTTATAGGGTAGACTTCTGGCATTTGCTCCGGCACATAGTTCTCACCGGCATCACTTGCAAGTGCGTAGATAGTACTTATTATTATAGATATTTGATGCACACTTAATGTCTTCTTTTTCACCATCAGCTCGGAAAAAACCTCTGCTGTACTTCGGTCTCTCGCTTGGTGGTATTTTACTTCTAGTGTAAACGAGATATACCGCCATCTACCGGAAGTTACAAGAACTGTCTGTTATACTCCTTAGTCGGATTTTACGACACCCACTGGTCGAAAAGGATCCCAGATTCTCGTAATCCTCAAGCAACTGGCAAATTTAAATTGATGAATCTTACATAAATATATTATGTTCATTAAAAACAAAATCCTTCAACATCAGCGACAAGGCACTCATAAGTGGTTGAGCAATAACAAGAAAACAATAAGAAGCAAGGAGTGCGCTGCCATTTGTTAAGATGTGCGCGCATTCACAAAACGCTATTGTGCGCCCATATGGGAAAATATCCCTTGTTTTGTCATCTCTATTGTTGTTGACAGACGGACGGACAACTGAAAAGACAGGCTTTGAATACTTATGTAAGTGGGAAGGCTCGGTTGAATATACCTTAGTTTACAGATTATGCAAAGCAGAACTGAGTTTATTTTAACGTTACGATGTTTGGTCCTTTCAATGCAACACATTGCTTGTAACTGACAATAACAATTTTACATTTGATACTTTTGGTAAATACATCTATGTGTAGAAAAAATTTTATGCAGAATTTACTGTCCTTAAGAGGATTGTAAAGTGTCGAACCGCGGTATGAGTAGTTATTTTCGCAAATATTTACGTTTAAGTACGCAATATTGCCTTGAAATAAAAACGTGCGGACTTAGTTTTTAATTATATCTACAATATTTCCAAATACAATGTTTACGGGGGGAGGGGGGAGGGGACGTTATCACTTTTTCAATGAAAATTTATAGTTTCACAATCCTCTTAATGCAGAATTTCTCAACTAAGGTACTTCTTAAACGAGTAAAAGGTTAAAATAGAACTATTGACGATGATTTGAAGGTTTGAAGTTCATACTACTGTCACCATTGTCTGTCTGTCCGTTGAGTTATGTCATTTTAACCGCATTTTTGAACGTCATTTAGTTTTTAAAGCCCCAACCATTAACAGATGTAACTTATCTTGACAGATGACGAAGTCAAATTCTAGATTGAGAGACGATTTTTGCGAGAGTAGTTTGACTCAATGTTTTCCTTTTCATTAAGACGATGGTAAAAACAACCCTAAAAAGGCCTGTATATTTTGGGCTAGTGATAACGAGGTTCAAAAGACTTCTATTTTTTCTTAATTAGCCTGAAGCAGTGACTGCTGGGGATTGGCCACTCTCGAGTCTACCTGCCTAACGTAGGGCGTAGGCCCTACGTTGGGCAGGTGAATTGGCTGGTTTCATACATTTTTGAAGATGCTCACCATAACCAATCTGGCTTTTTGAAATGGTCAAAAACACGATAACAAGTTACTTATTTCTTTTTTTATATAGAATAAGGGTGACATACGAGCATACAGTCCACTCAGAATAGGTAGATTCTCACGACCGAACGGGGGAGTTCCTTGCGCAGGTGTAGTTGAAGGCCGTGAAGGAAGGAGCGCCATGTGTTCTGTTGCATCTTATTTGAGGAGATGGAGGTGGAGTGGTGTGGTGGTGGAGTGGGCTGCGGATGTGTGCAAAAGCGTTGCCGTGGTCCTGCCAATACGCGACGAAGATGGAACAACGTGGGGTTTTAGTCGGTGCGAGTCCGACATAACCGTCCTTGCCCCGGAGTAGGCATTTCCCCATGTTAAAAAAAGTTAGATTCTGACTATCTGGCAACATAAAGCACTAAGATCAGAAACCTATAAAACAAAATATTTTACATTAATTTTGTAAGTAATTAGGTTTAATATGTCGAATTAAGAACATTAGTGTTTATTTCAAATCATCTTATAATTTACTGACATAATTTTCCACATACCTTACGAGTGTTTATTAAAACATTGAGTCGTATTTTAGTTGCGAGCCACATAAAGAATGTCAGATTCTCTACTAATGTATCAATTAATCACAACTTAAACATCAGCAATTTAACGTTGATTGTGGGAGAAAATAAATTCCTTTTCCACCTGCCAATGGCGTCGGCTGCCGAACGGTAGATCGAATCTCAAATTCAGCTAGTTAGTATTAGAAATATTTGAGGACGATCATTAATATTTTCGGTGTCGTGGATAAACTATATAAAACTATCGTAGGCATTATAGAAGTAATTTGTTATCAATAAAATTCATATAGGTAAAGCGGAAATAAGATACTTAGATAAGATTTTTTATATTGTGATGATTTAAGTTTTATTATTCTATGAATCTAAGTAATTATCATATAAATGTATTCGAACTTAGTTTTCAATTTTTTGTTAGGTGGGTATTTATAAGTTATGATTAAACAAATGTTCAGTAACGAATTGATACGTTTTACGGTATCATAGATCGTAGAATGTTGATATAATAAAACTTTAATTACTTTCATCGGTAGATTTATTTGATTATTTTGAAACTTTTGTTAAATATTGTACGGTCTGAGTGTTTTTTTTTAGAAAACATATAATACGAGTATTACGTAGCATAATAGCGTACATATAAGTGAATAAACAACCAGATAGTCATTTAAAAGTACCAATATGAGCTTAAGAACAATAATTTTAGTCGATAAAAGATAAACAAACACATTAAATTGACAACATTTAACAGAAGAACACTTGAAAAAATGTTTTTTTCGCATAAGTATTTTTGTTTCGAGAATCAACTGGTATCAAACAAGTCCAAGTCAACGCTATTAGAAATTTCATTAAAAGTTCTGCAAGCACTAATTATAAAAACTTGCCTCTTTTTAGTCCGAGTGTGTCCATGGATTCGGTTGTATTAAGGTAAGTACGTGAAGGTAATACGGCCACCTTAAGCTTTGCTGCCCTATAAAACCAAAATTAGGAGGAGGGCAGAAACAAAACACAAGTTTGTATACTATTATCTAATATATTAAAAAAATATTAGCAAAAAAACTTTGGCAATTATCAGAGGCACTTCAAAACATTAACTTAACAAAAACTTAACTACGCTATACAATAATAAAATCGACTAAAATATTTACTACTAGCTGTACCCTACGACTTCACCTACGTGGAATTTTTATTGCGTGAAAGCCCAAAATAAAAGTACGAGCAGCTTAAGTTACTTCTTATAACATCAATCATCTGCCGGTGAAAGTCCCATACGAATCGGTTTACTGGTTTTTGCGTGATGCATGTTCAGACAGACGTCGTGATAGAGTTCTATAGAAGATAATGTCAACTGTTAAACTGGGGTTGATAAAGCAGCGCCCTTTTTATCCTTTATTATTTAATTGACCAATGAAGAGCTATCGTATTATAGTCATCTATACAAACACGGTTGTAGTTTATGAGTTATTAGAAAGTGTCCGTATTAACCTGTTGACCATATTCTCCTCACGTACTATATTTTAAGGTTGTAATTTTTGGCACAGAACACTTTTAAAAAATATCTCACTTTTTCTTATAAAATGAAGTGACAAAGGAACTTACAGTCCACCTTATGGCAGAAGGCCAATACTACGGTCCATGGACTTCTGCAGTCAACGTTTTTTTATAGAATAAGGGTGACAAACGAGCACAGTCCATTACATTTATACTCGATTAAGAATAACGCAGATGCGTTGTCACCCCCGAGGACTAAGATGGAATGCCTCATTTACAATAAAACAAGTCTCACTCACCATGCTAAACACAGCAGCTTTTAGTCGCTATTTTACGCTGATATTCTGTGAGAGCGTGGTCCTTCCTCGGTCGAAACGACCCAGCTGCTGTATTTCGTATAATGAGTGAGACCTGTTTTACTGTAACTGAGGCATTCCATCTTAGACCTCAGAGGTGACAACGCATTGGTATTGTAATTCTTAATTGAGTGTAAATGTAGGTGTCTATAGGCCACAGCAACCACTTACCATAAAGTGGAGTGTGTGACTGTTTGTCACTATTATTCTTTAAAAAAAAAAAACGAGTAAAATGTCACCCGCATTACTTCTTTAAGAGAAGAGTGATGAAACTTTTTTTAAACTATCACGTTTATTATCCTGAATTACAGCACCACTTACTAATGTAGGATATCATTCAAAACAAGGGTCATCATGTGCGCCAAAACGCTAGTGTTAATCAAAATAGAGTTCCATTTATTATGTGAAAGGTCGGTAATAAAGTTTTACAATGTATCGTATCCTCTATAATTTATTTTGAATCTTAATATTCAACATTAAACTTTATAGTTGTATGAAGACCATCTATTCGAATTGATGACATGGTTTCGACGCGATGCGTCGTTTTGTACAATAGTACGGGTTAAATTATCGACTTTTATCTCAATAATCCCAAAGATTTTTGTAATTATATAACAGTCTTTATTACCTTGTGTTAAGAGTCAATGTGACTTTTATTGTGTAGGTCGCCTAATGGGCAAGTGTACAGTGCAATTAAAGAGAACTATTAAAAGTAAAATGTTGTAAGCGATCTCGAGTTTCTCGGTACTTTTGTGGGAACTTCGGTTATTAATTACTGGTGGCGACGACTGTTTTAGGCTCTTGATGGCACTCGACCATTCTAATTTTATCAGATCATATCCCGCTCGAAGCTTTTTATAAGCGTGTTCGGTGACTCCGTAATTAGTTTGAACGGCGGCGTTGATTTAACATCGTAATTTAAGTAAGTGTATGTTATAAAAATACAATTTACTAAACGAAGGTAAAGTAACATTTAAGGGCTGAACACACTGGCAACGAACGCAGCACGTGCGCTTAATTTGACTGTTGCGGCATTAGTTGTACTAGTGTGTACAACTAATTAGAAAGCATCAAATTGTCTATTTTTTGTATAAGCAAAGCGCGTGAACAGAAGCCCCCGTTCAAGTTATTTTTTCTTCTGTACAGTTTCAATTATTACAACTAGTAGTTAATTATTACAATTTTCACACACACTGCGCTGTAATACACACACACACTGCGCTGTAATATACACACACACTGCGCTGTAATACACACACATGCGCTGTAATTCACGTTTTCACACACACACACACGCTGCGCACACAAGAACTAGTTATAGTTGTAAACTTGATAGCGTTTTTAAGTTTTGAGCATTGTTTTAGAAGAAAGATTTGTATTTTAATTGCTATTTCGACAGATGAGTGTTGTACAAATCCAGTAAGTGCTTAGCAGGGCGTTCAGTGTGAGCGACTAAAATGCCTTTTTTCCCATTAAGGATACTGTAATACAGTATCCTTACAATATCCTTGATGGGAAAAATTCAGTGCATTCAGATCATTTGTTTCAGTCTCGAGCACAAGCACAGATAAACCAGCCTATTGGTATTCCGTAGGACATATGTCTAAGAGTACGCAGGAATTAAATGATTTAATTCCACCGTCACATTTCCACCATTGGACAACCAGAAACTCGGCGAGTCTCCACCCTTATATTGTCGACATTTGACATATTCACACCAAACTATTTGCTTCATCGTTTGTAATGCGTAACAGCTATAGTTTGCCAACATTTATCTTCCCATTTGATTACAAATTGGTCTAGGTAAAAGTGAACAGAATAGAATACAATACTTTTATTAAGCTATATATATTTACATAATCGAACACAGAGCGTTCGGATAGGTAACATAGTAAGCGATGAACAACCCATTAGTTACGGCATCCCACAAGGCAGTATACTTGGCCCAACGCTGTTTTTATGCTACAGTAATGAACTTTGTAACTTAAATATAAATAATTGTAAAATAATATCGTATGCCGATGATAGCTACACTAACTTTTTATGGGGATTCATGGGAAGAAGTTTTTAACATTGCACAAGAAGGTTTTAATACCGTCTGTCAGTGGCTAGCCATAAATATCACTTTCACTTAATGTTGATAAAACCAAATATATTACGTTCTCTATTCAAAAAATTACCAAAATATATTAGCAATTATAAAATTATAGCTCATTCATGTTTTCAATTTCCTAGTTCAAACTGCAACTGCTTTAATATAATAAATATACAAGAAATCAAATATTTAGGAATAACAATAGATAACAATCTTAAACACACATAAGAAATTTAACCCAAAGAGTCAGAAAACTAACTTACATTTTTAAAAACTTAAGACATGTCACAAACTGGATATTGCTAAAAACTGTTTATATATCCTTGCGCCAATCTATATTAACCTACTGTATTACTGTTTGTGGAGGTTCCAATAAAACACACATGCTTGAATTGGAAAGAGCTCAACGAATGATTTTAAAAATTGCACTTTATAAACCAAAATTTTTCTCAACAACCAGTTTATTCAGTGAAGCTAACGTGCTTACAGTACGAAAATTATATATATTGTATTCAATTTAAAAAAAACACACTTGCACTGTGTATACACCCAATTTACTACAAACTAGGAGAAGAAATTATGAGGTATGTGAAATGATACAAGCAAAATCTACTTTTGCCCAAAAGTTTTATGGGTACAGAATAGGCAGGTTATATAATAAGGTTAATAAAAAACACTCAATTTTTCAACTAACAAAATATAAATGTAAGAAAAAATTAACAGATTGGCTTATGAAATTAGATTACGAAGAAACAGAGAATTTACTGTAAAAGCGGAATAGTAAGATACACACACACACACACACACACACACACACACACACACACACACACACACACACACACACACACACACACACACAGCACACACACACACACACACACACTTATATTTGTATATATGTATATATGTATATATGTATACATATATATACACACACACACACACATATATATATATATATATATATATATGTATATATATATGTATATATATATATATATATATTTATATATATGTGTGTATATATATGTATGTATATATATGTATATATTTATATAAAATTTTGATTGTATACTTTTATTATTATCATTTAAAACATATTGCATACTATATTTATTCTATATGGTTTTAATTGTAAATTACACTTTGGAAATCTCATATTCGATCTCCACATGCAACGCTCACTTCATGTCTAAGTACAGTATCATCGAAAAGTATGTAATAAAGCCAAGAGGGGGGAGCCAGGAGACCCATAGCACAGGGTAACCTAGTTTGGGCTCCTGTCTCCCACAGCTACTCAAAAACTCTTTAACTATTTATGAAACTATTGTAACTATGTAAAAAGTGGGAGAAATTATTATTATTATTATTATTAAGCTAACTCAGCGCTGTTTACCATCTTCGGCTACGTCACTACTTTCTTCAGGTGGGATACTCATACTCATTAGTCAAGCATTGGCTTATTTTCTTCTTCTTTTTCCTTTATTTAAAAAAAAGCGTTACCCCTACACCAGGATTTTCTCCTGTATCGTGGGGGCAGTTTACAAACATATATTAGTTAGGTTAGGCACAAGGACAAACATCCGTACCCGGAACAATTATTTGTAGGCCATATAAATACTTGTTCCGTGCGAGATTCGAACCCGCAACCCCCAGTGCAGCCACTCATTGCTAAGCCACCGCGCCACGGAATATATAAAACTATATTTTTCAAGTAAAATCTATTGGGTTTTACTTGAAAAATAAAGAATTATATATATGCTTAATTGTGAAAGGTAGGTGATGATTCAATATTCTATTTGTAAATTACTCGTGGGTAGCCAAAATCACGGTAATATTATCTATACAGTATTGTAACTCGGCCGTATCTTTGAAATAAATGCCTACAACCGCGCGGTACGTAAACATGCGATAGGGCTGCCTGCCTCCAGCATTTTTACATTTGCCTACTTTGTGTTTCCATTTAGTTTTATGATTGTAAATACACTTTTTTTATATAAACAAATATAATAGATACTTTGTGAATTGAATAGGAAGTGTTCAATAAAAATGCATGTCGTTTTTTGATTGGTAGATTTAATTAAAAAACCATGTTTATGTTTGAATAACAAATCGGTCTTATAAATTTGCGACCGAAAGATATTTGCACCTTCGCTGAGACGTACGAAATGCTTTATTATTAAAATTTTAAGTATAAAAAATCCGCATTCTAATATAAACCTTAATTAAAAATTGTTTTGGAAAACATGGACAAGGTGGAGAAAAGGAATCTTTTACTTTGTTATAGATACCTGCAGCTATTTTACAATTTATATGTTTGGTTTTAAATGAAGTTCGGATTTATTTTCTTTATTTCTATTCTATTATTTATTTCCTCCATTTTTTATACATATTCCACAAAATCATCACTGCGGCAGTCACGACTGTCTGCATGCCGAGCGCATGCCGAGATCGAGGCGCGTAGGCATAGCTCTCGCTTCGTCCGTTTGTATGGAGTTGGTATACTGTATAGATAAAATTACCGTGCCAAAATGCTTTATTTAAAATACAATAAGATTGAAACTAACTAATATATTTTTGTGAGAATAGTATAAAATGATATTTGCTTTTAATTGTATCGCTATATTGTTTCTGAAAGTTTCGAAGTAAAACTTATGTGTGACACAAATGCTGAGTACCTAAAACTTTATTAAACTTACACACATAAAATTTAACCAAAATAAACAACCTGCATGATTGATGAACCTACACGTACGAAGAGAAACTAAGTTAATTATTTTAAAAATAACAAATACGCTATTATTATTTACATTTGTTAATATAAAATTTATTAATGTTAAATTATTAATTTAATAATTAATTTACAAGTATCTACTTCCAATTTATTAGTTCACTTACTATCTTTAAACTTAACGCTAATGATACAATAGCGTTTAGAAATTAATAAGTTTTAGAACTTTTTAACTGCGTAGTAAAATATTTGTCTCGTGACTTCTATTTTACTTGGTTTGAAATGTGGGTTATCTTGAAAAATTTGACAAAAAAGGGCTTTTAGAAATTGAACTTTTTTTCAATTGTAATCTCTAAAACTTAAAGGGTTATATACGCTGCCAAAACAATAAAACTCTATTATAATACTTTAAATAACCGTTTAGCGGCGGTGTAAGAATATCCAAATATCGTCTCGAGGGTGTCGTAAGAGGTGATAGAGGAAAGATGCACAGCAGATGGGCAGCAGCATCTTCCTGACAAGAACTCAAAACAATAAAAAACTGTTGTTTCATACCCGCTTGCCAAGTGGATTTTTATATGTAATGGTATGCATTGATGGATAATGTTGTAAATAGATATATGTATTATATATGTTTAGCATATATGATATCTATTTCATTATAGCACATACACATTAAGTTTTTTCCTCTAGCGCCCATGAAAAATTTACGTTTTTATTAATAATAAGGGTCTGTGTCAGGAAACTTAAATAAATGCCCACTAATGAGCATAATATTATAATATTGTGCCGTCTGAAAAAGAGTCTTGTTAAGTCCACATACAGGGTTGTCGCTTAAGGAGCAACGCTATTAAATTCTAATGCTACGGTGCGTGTGATGAGCGAAGGGCGGGAAGAACTCTCCACGAGTTAGCAGAAGAATCTCTGAAAATCAAAAAGTATGGAGGAAATTCGATTTTTGTATCGTCACATACTTTTTATCTAGTTAGAGTGATAATTAACGTGTTTTGTCACAAAAGTTTGCGTTTTAATATTCATTGTCTGGGGATGTATTACAACGAAGGAGTAATTTATTTCATATTAAGAATTATTAATGATAAATTAGTTGTTTTCTACAATCTTACGTTATCGTAAATCTTATCGCAATTTTGAAGAGAAATCCTACTAGCTTATTAAAGGCATATTGACTTTCTCTTAAAGACATCTATAAATATTTTATTTGGGTAGGAAAACATGATGCAAAAATGATGATTAATTTGTATATTTTTCTCCATATTTATGATCAAGTTACTTTTTACTCAAAATTAAATTAATTTTGAAATAATGTTTAATGTAAGTTTTACCGCATACCCATTGTTGTTTGTCGTAATCCCCTTAAGTTTAATACTCGGACCAAGCCGCAACACTGTTCGCACATTACTTCGTAAAGCCTCCACACATCATGTTGCCCTCTGAATGCACAAAGGCGCATAATAATCATAAGGCGACTTGCAATTAAAAAATTTAAGGCACTTTGTTAACGCGCTGGCCTTTTGGGAGAAGTTGCTTTTAGAAAAGCTCCGAGCACGCTGCAGACTTTGTAAATACAGCACTCTATAGTTCAACTTCAAAGGAAAGAAATAATCAAAAGTAAAGTTACATTATTTAAATTTACTGCTTACGTACATAATAATATTAGGTAACAAGCTGATGTCTTCGTTAGAGGAAGCATTAAGATTAGATTAGATGAGATAGATAAAGAAGCAATATGGAGTGAAGGCATTTAAAAATCTTTTTTTAATAGAAATGAAGTTAAAATAACATGAACCTTTATTTGATAACGAGGCATTCGATCTTAGTCCTCAGATGGTGGCAACGTAACTGGATTTTGAATCTTAATCGAGAATAGAATATCTGACGGATAATAAGTTTATACGAGAGCCACGCTGCAGCTATATTGTGGTTTTAGCACGAACGTCTCGACTGGGGAAGGCCCACGCTCTCACAGAATACCAGCGTAAAATAGTAGCTTATTACTGTTGCGTTTCATATGGTTAGTGTAGAGATCCGGCGACCCTTTTTTACTGGAAACGAGGCATTCCATCGTAATCCTCAGGGGTGACACCGCATTTGCGTTTCGATTCTTAAGGGGAAATATAACCTCAAATGGCTTAGCAAGATCCTCCGTTATGCCGAAAGTATTGCAGCATTAATTTTGAAATAAATATATGGTAAAGTTGAGGATTAATGTTAAGTTTATGTTGAGAAACACGATTCCGTAAAATTTTCTCGATAGAAAAAAAATCCAAAGTTACCTCCAAACTGAACAATAAACCGCTGTTATTCATATCCTGCGGCGACAGGAACCAAGCTTACGCGCCGATAGTTTAGGTAACTTCTTTTTACAGTGAAAATAATGATATTTTAAAAAAAAGTAAATAACATAAGCACTGCTTTATGGTTAGTTCAGTTAGTATGCAAAGTTTCATGATCTTATTTAAAGTATTTTATGAATAACAGCGGTTTATTGTTCAGTTTGGAGGTAACTTTGGATTTTTTTTCTATCGAGAAAATTTTACGGAATCGTGTTTTCGTCTAACATAAACCTTAACATTAATCCTCAACTTTACCATATATTTATTTCAAAATTAATGCTGCAATACTTTCGGCATAACGGAGGATCTTGCTAAGCCATTTGAGGTTATATTTCCCCTTAATCGAGGATAAATGTAGATGTCTATGGGCCACAGCATCCACTTAACATCAGGTGGACTGTGTGCTCGTTTGATCACCATTTTTCTATTAAAAAAAAACTATATATACCACTAGCTGAACAGTGTGCTCGTTTGTCACGCTTAAAGTAAAGTAAAGTAAAGTTACAGCATACGTCCCACTACTGGGCACAGGCCTCCGCTCATTTCTGAGAGGGTTTTGGGGCAAGTAATTGTCCGCTGCGCTGCCCCAACGCGTGTTTATATATAAATATTTTTTTCTTATTTCTCTGACATGCACGTTTCCTCATGATGTTTTCCTTCACCTGGTGCCGGCGGGGATCGAACCCGGTTTGCTCGCGTACTGTGAAATTTACAGCGAGCGCTAACCATCTGAGATACCACGCTTACTTCCATAAAAACATTATGGGTCCTTTAACAATAAAACATTAAAATAAACTTAACTACTACTAAAGGTTTATTTATTAGATTTTTCTCTTAATAACGATCAAAACTGCACCCGGTGCACTCCGCTTGTTAACGAACAAGACGATTGTATGATGTCATAAAATCCATTCGAAACTTTGAACTTTTGATCACACAGACTAGGTACGGTACTACCAGTGTAAGAACTTCGGTTGTCACCAATCCACCTTGCACAACGTGGTGAGTACAAAAAATCTTTCAGGGATGCTTGCTAATTGGTGCAGTCTTGTAAAGATTTATGTCTAGCAGGACATTTTGAAAGACTGGTGATGAAATGTGATTGGTGTATAAATGTTTTTTTTTTATAGAAGAGGGGGCAAACGAGCTTGCGGCTCACCTGATGGTAAGTGACTACCGCCGCCCGTGAACAATCGCAATACCAGGGGAGTTACAGATGTGTTGTACAGATATGTTGTTGATTGTTGCCTTTAATTTTGGAACACTGAACTTATATATAATCGTTACAACTTACCTGAACTTAGACCTCTCCCATAGATTGACTTATAGGGGGATATTTGCCATAGTTGCCACGCTTGGCAAGCGGCTTGGCAACCGCAGTTTTTTTATTTTTAGTCGTTAAGACGCTGCTGCCCATCTCCCGATTTGTTTCCCTCTGCCGCCTCTTACGACACCCACGGGATGATATGGGATAGTGGATATTCTTACACCACCACGTACGAGCTTATATATAACAAAAATATGCAATTAAATTCCTTGTTTAATGAATTACATCGGTGACGAACTGTATTGATATTTTAATGTTAATCTGCAATATTCCTTTTTCGATGCCATCGTGGCGCGAATAACTCAATCCAAGTAGCCCGTGGACATACAAACGTGTTAAGCGCTCGATTTCTACACTTTATCGGTTGTACGATTGTCAAAAAAGACTTCTACGACAGGCAATAACGTAGCACATCCTGACGACAGATTTGCGGGAACGCTTTTTGTGGAAAGCTGTGTTCGCGTGTTGCGTTATAAAATTTAATACTTATTTGGCGCATAAAAATATTTTCCTGTATTATTTAATAATTTGATATTGTTTTAATAATTTGATTTGATGCTCGTTGTTGCAGTATATCAAGGATGTTTGCGGTATACCAAACAGATGGGTTTAACACCATTATACCAAAAAAAAAACCGCATCCCTTATTAGTAGGGTACAAGCCAGCCACAACAGCATTCTGAGGACCCTAGCGGACAGGTATACATCGCCGCTGTGGAAATGTCTTGTGCAGAGACTGATCACTGGGCCCCAATTAAGCCACATGATGGTCTGTCTCGGCACAGGGTATTACGTTTTTCCCTCGACTTAAGCAAACCATGTTTTACTAACCCTTGTTATTTATTAATATTATTTTTGTATTATATATATATATATATATATATATATTATGTTATATATATATATATATATATATATAGAGTGTACTCCAAATGACATAAATGCAGTACACCTGACGATAGCTTAATTGGTTAAAGAAAGACATAAAGGAAATAATTAATCATTCTCTCACCAACATGCCAAGCATAAGTATAGTGATTATGGCAAAATACTTCCTAGGATATATTGAAAGTTATTAATATAATATTGTATACCTTTCTCCTACCAGGTCAAACGGATTATCCTTCTTGATGACATAACAGTATCCAAACGCTAGTTTCGTTTACATGACTGCAGTAAAAGTATTGAAAGTGAAATAAAATAACACGCTCCAATTATTATTGGTCGGCTTCAGTATAAAATAATCTGTTTTACATCAATGTATGTGCCTAAATATTTCTCAGACTTGCAGGCATACGTAGTATATAAGCACGTTAAAATTGCATCCGGCAGGGATCGACTCGGCTTACTCAGGTAAGTAGATATTATAAAATGTTTATTTAATCGCTTGTTTAATGAACTTATATTTTTTAAAGTATTATTACGACGAAATTATTATTTTTATACGTGGTAGAGCCATGCTGCAGGTATATTAGTAGTATAGTTGTAGCACGAATGGGTCGGCTCGACCGGGGAAGGACCACGCTCTCAAAAATTGTAGCTTAATGATGCTGTTTCGTATTGTGAGTGTAGAGAACCGGAGACTCATTGGTAAGCCACTGCGCCTCGAAGCCGTCAATATTATTATATAGTAATAGTATATTTTGTGACTTCATTAATTTAAGGCTTTTGCGTAATAATTAATAACTATTCAGTTTTAATTCAGTTTATTATTTCAACTAAACAAACAATATATCAAGAATATTTAAGAAAACTATAAAACTATCAGCATCTGTAACAAACATCTTTTTAACGCGAATGTAAATAGCCACGTTTAGTTTTTTAAGTATCTAAAATAACAACGCGCTTATAATCTGTCCAAAATTATAAACAAATTAAAATATCAAGTGTATTTAAAGAAAAAACGCTTTTCAAATTTTAAACATTCCATCAAATCATCTGACTTCACTCAAAACTAGTACAGATAAACATAGGCTAATAAACAACAACAAAAGTGTCAGTTCGCGGAATCGTTGCGGAGAATAAAGCGATCGCGTTTCGCAATTGAAAAGGAATACTCGGAAATGCGTTACGATCTCACATCTAGACGGATACGTATCTCTCTCTTTATTATTCCAATAACAATCCGTAATGAGTGCTCTGGTCAAACGTAAATAGCGACTTCATACATTTGAATGATGGCAATGTAAACTCTGATCTACGAGCTACTCTGTAACGTAAAGGGTTGATCAAATACCAGATTTTATACATAAATATCTATTATATCAATATAGGATACCTCTACGTATTTTCTATTGAAACTTTTAACATAGTAAAAAGCAAATTCAATTAATGAAATCAAATTCAAATAAAATTAAATGATATAAAATTTTATATAACCTCCCGCTGTGTGTAATTTGATTTTTCCTCAGAAATTTTTAGCGATTGTAATTTACAAACATTTTTTATTACACGTATTAATTTAATTTAATAGATCAACCGATCCCCATGGC
The DNA here is from genome assembly GCA_907164705.1 of Parnassius apollo. Classification (NCBI taxonomy): domain Eukaryota; kingdom Metazoa; phylum Arthropoda; class Insecta; order Lepidoptera; family Papilionidae; genus Parnassius; species Parnassius apollo. The sequence continues at coordinate 10,753,102 of CAJQZP010001558.1, read as the reverse complement.
GAAACTAAGAGATAAATTTGCATTATAGAATTTACTATAGTATCATATAAAGCTGGTTTGTTATGTCATAAATATTTAGCTGAAAACTTTACAAATTATTATAAAGTATATACTGATGGCTCTAAGGATAAAGAAGGAACGGGTGCTGCATTTTTAGACATTCAAACCAAAGAATATGTTAAGCTCTGCTTAGGTAAGGAAATTTCAGTTATGCATGCGGAACTCATTGCAATTGCAGAAGCCTTATCTTATGTCAAGTCACTTAAGTATGATAAATTGTTGATATTAACAGATTCTCGCAGTGCCCTTCAACATTTAAAGAAATGTAACTCATTGTCTCGCGGTTTTCCATTGGCTTACGACATATTAAGTAATATTGTAACGTTAAAATCTAACAACAAAAGGTTTGTCTTACAACGGGTGCCTTCCCATATTGGCTTAGAGGGAAATGAGGCAGTAGACGTTCTTGCTAAAGAGGCGATAAGTGATGGGGAGAATACCGACTGTGTACCTTATTACTCTGAACTCCTATCTAAAGTTCGTGAAAAGTGGTCCGAATACTTTGATGAAAGGTCACTGTCAAAAGGTATTTGGTATAAGACGGTACAACCGCATCTTTCCCGCTTGCTTTGGTTTGAAGGATGCAATATGGGAAGGCAAGAAATCATTACAGCAATGAGGCTTCGTTCCGGACATGTACCATTAAACAAATTTGCGTTTGTAATGAGAAAAGTAAATTCACCAAATTGTGACAAATGTGGAGTTGTGGAAGATGTTATTCACATTATGATGGAATGTGAACGGAACGAAGCATATAGAAAGCAATTGGGTTTGGATAAAAATAGTGTTGGACTATATAATAGTATCTAGTTTATTGTCGGATAAAGCTAGGAAACTTTATAAACTTGTATTACTATGTATTAAGAATAGGTGATCTTTTGTTTACGTTTAATTTATCATTGTCTGATTATGTGTTTGGTTGTGTACCTATGAGGGTGACTTGATCTAGTAGATCTAACCCTCTATAATAAATAAAGATTTAAAAAAAAAGCTGGTTTGTAATATTTTTTGAATAACAATATTAACAAAATTCATAAAATATAACCGTTTTGTCCAGAGTTCACAAACTGTAATGAATATTTTGTGTGTTAACCTTGTTAACACTACTAGGATACAATGCATTATTAGTTACGAAGTAACTTTTATATATGAATCTGTGGCATTAGGGTATAAACATGTATATATTTGTTTTTGTATTTTAAAACAATTTGACATCCCTGCGCCTCTAATCGATGAGATCAAAGAAGCACGTCGCGTGTCTCGTTTACATTGTAGCCTCTGCTCGCGGCTTGTTTACCCTGTCACTAGACTACTGACCTCTCGCACTCGTGTGCAGTGTCGACACCGGAAATCGATTATCTCATCGACATATTCACACTTGGCTTAGTTGCGAAATGAGGTCTAGGTGTCATTATATTGCTAAATGACACTTGGTTAATGACAGCTGAAAGGATTTCAAAATATTACAAAGATCACAGAACACAATTACTTTCTACCGAATTATACAGATCTTTACAAATGTACTTGTCCGCAATTGCAACTCGGAAGTCGTATTTTTGAGTAAGTACTAAACAGAATAGAAGTTTATGGTTTATATCCCAATCCCTCATAATCGTTCGACTTTAGCTTAAGTTTTACTTTCAAATAAGATATTGGAAAAAAAAAAAGTTAGTGACACAAATTAGCAAACATTTCATTCGATAGTAAGTAAATACAAAAATGTACAACCATTACGTGTTGCCTGTGATGAGATGGAAACCAAGACAAATTGCTGGCTGTTTAAGTAAGCTTAAGGTCACTCAGCTAGCTATGGAGAGTACTATGCTTGCAGTTTCTCCGTGTGATAAAATCCGTAATGAGGATAACCGCAGTAGAACCAGAGCAACCGACATAGCTCAACGAATCAACAAGCTCAAGCGGCAAAGAGGTGAACATAGCTCATATAGCTTGTGTTCAGCAGTGAACTTCTAAATAGCTGTAATAATGATGATGACCTTATTCGTCCGTCAGCTAATAGTAAGACAGCTAAGCGTCAGATTTGCCGTAGTTACGACGTTTGTCACATGCATATGAGATTCCACTACAGGATGTGTAACGATCTCGGGTTTTAAATACTATTAACATGGCTTTCTGTCGCTGGTTTGGGTATTTTCATCTATTATATACGACATTGTTATAAATCTATCAGAAACCATCATATCGTTCCGATATTTCCCATCGTCATCATCATTACAGCCCAGTCCACTGCTGAACATAGGCCTCCCCCAAGGAATGCCACAAAGCACGGTACTGAGCCACCTACATCCATCGACTTTCTGCATGACTTACCAGGTAGTCACTTCATCTAGTGGGGGTTCGCCACAAACTTCGCCTACCGGTACGAGGCTGCCACTCGAGAACCCTTCCTCCCCATCACTTGTCGGTTCTTCGAGCTATATGGCCGGCCCATTCCCACTTCAGCTTACTAATCCGTTGGACTATGTCAGTCACTCTGGTTCTACTGCGGATATCCTCTTTGTAAGTTTACCACGTAGAGAAACCTTGACCATAGCCAGCCCTCTCCAAGTGGAGAGCGTCCTCATACCGCCAGCAGTGAAGGACCACGTCTCAAATCCATAAGCCATCAGTGATGACATTTCCCATGTTATCTTCCAATTCTCACGGCAGGAAGTGCACGAATTGGTTCTATATCATTGCAATCCCACAACATTATATTACATTTTGTTTCGTAATTAAGGATACAACTAAACCAGTTAAGCCGCGCGGCATCCAGAAAAAATATAGGCTAACTAATTTCCTGATTTTTTATGACATTCAACGACATGCATTTATATTAGTTTCATTCACGTCACTAACAATAAAGTAGCGGATGTCTTTGTGTAATAAAGGAAACATTAATATTATAGATATACTGTTTTGAATTTTTTGGCGTAGAATGAACGAAAAATTTACTAAAATATTTATATACTTCCTATATTTGAATATAATAAATATCTTACAGTTACAGAATATTCATTATAGTGAAATTTTTCTTTCATTATCATAGCAAGAAGTATTTTAAGGAACGTGACATTTACAATCAGCAACTTTTCAAAATGCCAAACTTATCTGCACACAGACAAGATTGGCGTTTTAAACTTGATTGGTATTTTATGCTCCCTGCTAACTAATGTACGAGGTTTTCGCAACCGAAAAATTGCGGAATATCCATGAAATTTAGATGCGAAAATGACGGAACCAAATACATATACAATATGATGAAAAGCTAGATAGTCGATGCGAAGATCTGGTTGTACTCATCAATCCGCCTCCTCAGCGATATGAATATATATTTTTTAAACTGAAGTGACATTAACCCATAGTTCATGTAAAGGTAAGTGAGTACCCATAGACACCTACATTCAACATTAAACAAAGAAACCTACAAGATGTATTGTCACCTCTGTCTCAGAAGGTTTTGTTTGTTTTATACGTAGTAGAACCATGCTGCAGTTATACTAGTAGTACAGCACGAATGGGTCGGCTCGATCGGGGAAGCACCACACTCTCACAGAATACCAACGTAAAATTGTAGCTTAATGCTGCTGTGTTTCGTAAGGTGAGTGTAGATCCGGAGACCTCTCATTCTGGAAACATAGGCATTCCATCTTAGTCCTCACGGGTGACAACACATCTGCATTTTGATTCGTAATCGAGGATAGATGTAGGTGTCTATGAGCCACAGCAACCACTTACCATCAGGTGGACTGTGTGCTCGTTTGTCACCCTACCCTATAAAAAAACTTAGACGAAGTACCTCACAGCCTATGATTATACAGATTATCTGTAGTCTTTAGATCGTAACTATTTAATTGAAAGAAGGTAAAGTTACAGCCTATTTACAGCCCATAGCTGGGCACAGGCTTCCTATGATTTTATAACCCCTATGGAGTAATTAGTCATCCGTGCTGCTTTACATGTTGGTGGACTTCCCATGACTTCGAAATATTTTTATTACACAGACATGCAGGTATCCTCACAACTATCCTTTATTGCCGATCACGTGGTATATCAGCACTTAAAACTGCAATGAATAATTTTATTAGTGCCGACTGAGATCGAACCCAAGTTGCTCTGGGAAAATTACGGTGAACGCTTAGCTCTTGAGCTATTCACGAAATATTGCTTACTAGCGACCCACCCGAGCTTTAATGCGGCGGTATTTATCAAAAGAAAGATTTTATGTTTATTTGGATAAAATATAGCTTAGATCCACATGGAATACTGTTGCCATCTCTGGGCAGGGGCTCCCTAGTGCCAGCTCCACCAACTTGACCGCATCCAGCGCAGAGCGGCTCGAATCGTCGACGACCGAGTGATTTCCGATCGGCTCGTGGTGTGGCATCTCTTTGCATATTTTATCGCATCTATGAAGGGGAGTGCTCTGAGGAATTGTTCGGATTAATCGCAGCCGTCAAATTTCATGAACGCACGACGCGGATAACCTCCCGATATCATCCACACCATCTGGATGCTTGACGGTCCACCACTGTACGTTTCATTAGGAGTTTTCTTCCGCGTACGACCTCTCTGTGGAATAGTTTACCACTGGCGATTTTTTGGGACCGATACGACCTAGAGACCTTCAAGAAAAGAGCTTACTCCTTTCTAAAAGGCCGGCAAGGCACCTGCCGTTCCCCTGGTGTTGCAGTTATTCACGGGCGGCGGTAGTCACTTAAAATCAGGTGAACCGTATGCTCGTTTACCCCCTCTTGTATAAAAAAGATCCCCAATCGGGTCAGACACTTACATTTTATTTATGCGCATAAAAGCATAGATGTGTTTTAAATAAACACACAAACACACGCGCACGAGCCCTCTCATACTCACTCATCAGAGAGCATTTCATTTAATTTAATTAACCTAAAAGAAAGCAATTGTATGTGCATTTCTAATGAAATCAAAATGGCGGCCGGTAAAAATGTTTTTAAAAGAAATGGACCAACGATCGATCAGAGAACGTCTCTCTCTTAAGATAACAGTCAACAAAGTTAGAAACTAGATATGCTACTTTCATGTCTTCTACTATTTCGTTTCGTTATTGGTGTGGTTTTTGAATTCCTCTTTATATGGACGCCATGAAGTTTATTTCTTACTCAATTAGTAGTGTAATTTTTAACATTTCCTTTTGAATAAAAACCAGCCGAATTAAATATCAACAAATCAAACTAAAAATATAAACTTGACCTTCAAGAAAAGCTTTCTCACTTGTAAAGGGCCCGCTAGCACTTGTGATTTCCCTGATATTGTACATGATCGAAGGTGATTGTGCTCACTTACCATTAGGTGAGCCATATATGCCCGTTTGCCTCCTCTACCATTAAAAAAATACAAAAAATAAAGTAATATTGTATCCATTTTAATAATTTGTTGTTCTCGATTACAAGTTCTACATAAAAGCGATTTATTCTATAGTTTAAAATAAACAAGATGTAACTAAATTTATGTTAAATGAATAATCTCGAAGACAAGAGATTTTCAAAACGTAGTAAATTTCCAATGAGAGGGCGCACTAAATTGATATAAAACTTTTATTATACGCAGCGACTTGCCTGTGAAATATGAAATCAAAAACAAACTGTGGACAATAATAAAATGTTTAACCACAATAGAGTAGCTATCTGCGGTCGTAAATCTGTCTAGTGGACGGAATGGAAGAAAAATAATTTCACTAAGAACTTTGGTACACGATGAACGATTCTGATGACGAATAAATTGTAAAGCGTAAGGCCGGTGTTAAGGTGATGGTTTACTTCAGAGCTTTTCTAAAAGTTTTTATTTTTCGGTTATGGTTCCAAATTCAAATTATTTATTGCATGTTACATTATATGTACACTTAAGATGGTACATTATCGATAGGTATACATGTCGCTCTGCAAGGGCAAAACAAAGGCTAACATATTAATACATAAATTATAAAATATCATAACCATTCAATATTATTTTATATAAATAAGAAAAAATAATTAGAAATATAATATAGTCGAAGTATCCCGATGTATAAGAAACAAATAGCGTTTGTAAAAAAAACTTATCAAATTCTTGAACACTTTAATTTAAACTTTGTTGACTTTTATGGTTTTTGAAATAATTGTAAATCTTAAATATTTTCACATGAGGGCTTCACATTAAGAGCCTTGTGGAATATTTACGTATTTGGCAGGAAACTCCAAAAGCTTTTATGTGTGCTTTTACGTCATAGTCAGTTTGGTAGCCTGTCATCTCAAATACATCGGGGTATCTTGTTTAGAGCTGAGTCAGCATCATAGGCGGCTAAACTGAGGAAATGGCGCATATATGAATTTCTGAGGGATTACTATATAGTTGTACTATTTTCTGTGAGGGCCTCTATTGTCTGTGAAGTCCACGCACGCTGAAGTTACAATAGGGCTGGTTTTTTTGCACTTAGGCTATGTATTCAGCAAGGAAACGTAGCCAGGGTTCTTTTCACTATATCACAGGGTGATAATTTTACTCTTAGATCTTATATATTATATCATAAAATAATAAATTGTAAATAATAATTTATTTGCATATATTTTATATTATTTCTCTTATTATTGCAAGAAAAGATTTTCAGTTAGTTTGAATTACTTAGGTAATGTTAGATCGAGACAAGATGGCCGTGGTTGTAAATAGCTCTTATGGCCCTCTTCTGCAAAACAAAAATAGTTTATAAATCATGCGTATTTTCCCACTTGCAAAATCCCATATGACATGGTGCTATGGAAATAACTAAAATAAACTAATCTAGCTCTCTCGACTCGAGAAAACTCTTTAGGCCTCCGTTAGTATGGGGGTATTAAGCCAGACGTTATAATAACTGGATCAGCGATATGTCGTATGTGTTCAACGTGCGAGACAGCTAGCGTATTAACCAATCCGCTTACCAATGTGGCAATTACAGCAGTCTTCTCAGTATGGGTGAGAAAAAAAGAAAAAACAAACATTTTGTTATGACAAAAAAGAGAACCAGTTTAATGAGTATAGTTAGAAGCTGTGAGGCATTCTATCTTGACCTTGACTTGAAGTTAGTTGTAGGTGTCCATCATGAGGTTTTGGGTTCGAATCTCGGGTTGGGAAAAAAATCAGTTATTGAGTTTTTCCTTTAAGAATTTCTCAGTAGTTGCCCAGAGTCACGTAGTTGGCGGTGTCTCACCCTCGTGCCCATGTAAACACGTAAAGATCGTTGGTCCTGCGCCTGATCTATCTCCTGTTGTGTCAATTTACCGTGCCGTTGAACTATGAGATTGAGGAAATAGAGAGTGCACCTGTGCTTGCACATACGCTTGGGAACTATAATCCTGTCCTGCGCCGATGGCTAGTTCCCGCTCAGGCTGGTCGCCGTGACCGAAATTTGGTCTAGACGACATTATTATAAAAAAATGACATTCTAGTTTGTTAGAAAAAATTTATTAGATTAATAAATAAATTTAGTTTCTTACTTGTTTAAATCATTACTTCATTGTTAATTTTGAAACGATATAGGCGATTTATATAATAAACATTTTTCCTCATTGGCTAATCTTTATGATATTTTTTAACTCGCAATAAAAAATAAAATGAACAAAGCGCCTTAATAATAGCGATTTAGTGAGTGCAACCTCTGACGTCTATTATGCTAATGGTTGGGGATATATATAGGTGAATTTCAGTGACCGCTGATGACAGATCTACAGTCCAACGGGCAAATAGCTGTGATGTGGGACAAGCCACAATCAGATAGCGATTTAACTGTATTTTGACATCTCTTATTCTTTTTACATACTATAAATACATACTATATATCATCATCATCATTACAGCCCTTCACAAGTCCACTGCTGAACATTTCCCCAAGGAATACCACAAAGCACGGTCCTGAGCCACCTGCATTCATCGACTTCCTGCATGTCTTACCAGGTCGTCACTCCATCTGGTGCCCCATACAACGTCTACCGGTACGAGGCTGCCACTCGAAAACCTTTTTTCCCATCGGTTGTTGATTCTTTGAGCTATATGGCCGGTCCATTGCCACTTCAGCTTACTGATTCGTTGGGCTATATCGGTCACTCATTTCTAAGTTTATCACGCAGAGAAACCCCGACCATAACCCTCTCCATAGCTCGTTGATCGACCTTGAGCGTCCTCATACGGTTAGCAATTAAGAACAACGTCACAGATCCATAAGTCATCACTGACAACACGTACTGGTTGTACAATCTAGTTTTCAGGTTTTGAGGTATACCTGACGAGAAAACTAATAATGATGAATAATGAGACTATATATATATATACATATATATATATATATATATATATATATATATATATATATATATATATATATTGTATATATATATGATATACAATATAATAAGAAAGGTTTGCTCCATGACAATTGTTGAATATTTTTTATCTGGTCTTTTTCGGGTTTATTTTTAAGGCAGTAAGATTTTAATTTAAAGTGACAATTAATCCGTCTACAGGATTTTGTAAGGAGTATATACACATATACACATCAATTTATAATATATATTTATTATATAACTGGATTGTAATTGCTATTGCCGAACTGTCCTGCAAAATATAGACCAGTTGGTCGCCGGTGTGACGCCTCACACCGTACTTATTATTGTCATTTAACCTTTTGCAAGTGTTTAATATTTTTGTTATAATTATGAACAAGACTGTAACTGGATAAAATTAGCTGAATACTTTTCATAGACAGTAGTAAAGTGTAAGTATTATAAAAGCCATAGGCCATATCTAACCACGTAAGGTTGGTGCCCCTTTATCCTGCCTTAAGCAACGGTGAAGTGTGATGATTGCCTTAAGATAAAGAGTTTGAAGTTTTTAAAATATTTAATGCGATAAAATATTATTAATATATTAAATGAAAAGTGTCAATTTATACATTCTTGAATCAGCTTACAGTGCTAAATATTAAATAAAATTACTAAACGTCTTTGCCATAAGCCGCCGGAAATATTCCTATTATTGTGAAAAAATACGACATTTATTTGTTCAACAAAGAAAGCTGTGACTTGAAAGATTCATATCTTTATCATTAATAGAATATAATGTGTGGTGGGTTAATATTTTTAATTTTAGTATTATACTGATTTAAAACTTTTAGATTGTTGTAATGATTACCTTCCTGTTTTTCTCTCTTATTTCTTTTACCTCTTCAGGACACTTACAACACTTACTACTTCAAGGAAGATTTACCTTAACCGCCATACTTAACAGGTGGTATAGCGATTATAATACCAGAAGACTCGCACCCTTGACGTTGATTCCCGTATATTTAATGGGTGTGTCTACGTCTGCGGTACAGGCGTCATATTGCCATTTATCAGAATACATGAGATCTTTCCGGCATTTTAGTTGCCTTTTACGGTACCCACGGAACGAAGTGGGCTAATAGATACTCGTACTCTGTCGCTACACGGCATCTCTGTATCTCATCACGATACATAAATACTTAGTTCACTTATGGACAAGAGACTTTTCTTTCTGTAGCGATAGCTTTCCGTCATAGCCGTAAGTGATCGCTCTACTAAGCATCTCATAACTTCGACACTGCTTCCAGTCTCCGATTTGAGTACTTTAAGTAACTTTTTATTAAATACTAAATAGTTATATCACAATCTGTCGAAAAATATAAAACCATCGGCTAAAAATATCAGTCGCAGTCGCTTCTTATGACACCCGTAGGATAAGAGGAGAGATGTAGGCGATAATAACATAACGTAAAATTCCTCAACTCATTTTAAATATTTTTAAATTTTTGCTACAGCTAAATTAAAGGAACACCTTTTTCTATATCATGAAGGTTTAACATGCGGCTTATTAGAGATAAAATACAAATATCTTTGCTCCCTTTCTAAAACAACTACTTAGACAAAAGACAGCGCTAATAATATGTAGCGGCGCTGTCATCGCGCCACAAGCGAAAACACACCGAAGCCTAAATCACGCTATCAACATTCCGAATCATAAACAGTATATATAGAACATCTCCGAACTATCACATGGAGTGTCGGCCGCTCCCCGGGCAGAACACCTTGCCCGGCGGGAGATCTCCCCTTTTCCTTCCTCACGGCCACAGTGGTGACCCCGACGTGATCTGAACACGCAACCAAACAACCTTCGGAAACTTCAAGCTTCATCATCGTCATAGAATACCCCACCCATTCGCTCCCGAGCAGATATCGTCTGCAGTATTCATATCCTGCAAGCCATCTAGCTTCACAAGGTTCATCGCAGCACTGGAATAATATGCTTCCTGTTCCTTCAAGCTACTCTCTGCGCATACAGTGTTCGGCACGGCTCTGAGCCTTACTGCTCGCCTCTGCTTCACGGCACTCTCGCAGATTACTTGCCTTCTTCTCGACTCACCGCAGACTACAAGGCAATCTCCTGGCACTTGCACATTCGTCGACAACTCGACTGCACTATCGACCTCCGGTCTGAGCAGGGGGGTGATGTAGCGGCGCTGTCAACAGCGCCACAAGCGAAAACACACCGAGGCCTAAATCACGCTATCAACATTCCGAATCATAAACAGTATATATAGAACATCTCCGAACTATCACATGGAGTGTCGGCCGCTCCCCGGGCAGAACACCTTGCCCGGCGGGAGATCTCCCCTTTTCCTTCCTCACGGCCACAAATATAATGATACATTTTATTATCATTTTATTATGCCTTTATTTCGTGATAAAAAGCTTTCGTATGTAAATACTCCTTTATAAACCATTACTGACTATGCGTCTCTACAGTGCAAATAAAGTACACAATATATCCACGTTTAGTCAATTAAAAAAAAACAAAGACTCTGAAAGAATGACGTAACAAAATCTTACCATGACTTCCAAGATCAAGAACAAAAAGATAAAGCCACATACCAAGAGAGCGCGATCTTTCGCAAGTTTTTTAAATCCTTGCGGTTGAGTAACCAACAGATAATAAATTAACGTGAATCCGAGCCGTGCAATAAAACGGATTTATTAACACTACACGTGAAAACAATCCAGTTTAGGATTTATACGAAGAAGCTTTCGTAACCTTAGCTGATTTTTATTTTCGACATTCAATTATATCCAATAAATTATAATGTCTCATTTATAAAGAAATAATGTTTGTTTGTTTGTTTGTTCGTATTTTATGCGCTGCAATACCGTTTATCAAATTGCGGTATGTGTCAACTTATTGCTTTCACTTGCGAAGCATAGTAGGATTAGTTTATGGTGGCGTGTTTATTGTAACTACAAATTTATTTGAATGTATCATTCAACTTCAATTAATGTATCATTGTTAATTAAACAATATAACTATGTCGAAATTAAAACGATATTTTAAATTATTTCTTCTGCGACAACTCGCCGGGTACCAGCCAGTTTGTAATAAATATCTCATTAATTTATGGCGATCCGAAAAATCATAACAAATGATTTATATAATTCTAAATAGAAGTAGGAAAATCCATCTCCTAATCTCGATTTTGGTACTAAAATTGTCGGTAAAGGGTCATAAAAATATAGTGGTGATTATCGGTTAATCGATTAACGGAAAACGATCAAAAATTCTAGACTAAGAAACCTTGGAGATATTACTAGTCATTTTACGTTATTTAACTTTTTATAGAATAATAGTGACACGCAAGCACACAGTCCACCTGATGGTAAGTGGATACTGTGGCCCATAGATCATACAGAAACATATCTACATCTATTCTTGATTAGGAATCGAAATACAAATGCGTTGTTATCCCAGAATTAAGATAGGAAATCTCGTTACTGGTACAAATTGTCTTCGGTTCTCTGTACTCACCTAACGAAAAGGATACTGCAATAAGCTGCCATTTCATGATGGTACTCAGTGAGAAGGTGGTCTTACCCCGGTCGAGCCGACTCATTCATTATGAAAACATAATAAAGCTGCAACGTAGTTCTACTACGTAAAATATAATAAATAAAATTGTAAAAAAATATTTGTCACGTCACGAGTTCGGTTACTTGATGAAGTACCGCTGTTTTAAACCCATGACGTGGAGCATTAATCTAAGGTATAGGTTTATAAGTTGTGTTGTGATACTAATGATTAGCTTGTAATTAGAAAGATTACTTAAACTGATGTACGAAAGTTTTATAAAGAAGAATATAATTTAAACTGTATGCGGCAGAAATACTGACTACAGTGAAATAAGTTATTTAAAAAATATAAATCGGACGGTGTTCTGTCACGCTTAGGATATTAAAGAAATAAATAACGAGACGTAACAAGGATAAGCTGGATATTTAAAATAATCTCATAGGACTGCAGAAACGCGTTCCCACATTCCCGTAAACACAGCGCACCGCCGACCACCCAACAATGGATGGGCAATTAATAAAAGTATTTAAAAAAAAAAGAAACCGAACGGGACAGCAACTCCCGTACATTTCACGTCAAACGTTGAAACGCATCACGAAATAAACGCTCATCCCGAGACTTCGCATGAGATCACGTTCCACGCATTATTTTGATGAATATAAGTTTCGGATGCCTAAGGGCACTCCCACATTAGTTTTTGACGAATTCGTTTTCGAAACTGAAGAAGACGTCTATGGTATGGTTTTTAAAAAATTCAAGGTTTTCCTCATTTTATAGGTTGAGAACATTTACTTAGGGAGCATTATATAATAGCGGTTTATCCAATTGTTTTAATCCATTTTATTATGTATATTTTTCTCATTTTATGTCACCAAGAAAAATTATAATTTGAATTACATTATAAAAATTATAATTATGTTTTGAAATATTCGAGGCAAAATTTTTAATTTGAGCCTATGTATAAAAAGGATAGTGATAGTAATTCAATATATAAAAAATTAATATCATACATTATTTCTCATTTTAATACAACAGGAGAGTTTATCCGTACGTTGTTACAAATCCGGCTCAAAGGACCATATTTTTGAGCAGTGACTGTAAAAAAAGACTTGTAATCAATTTCAACTCATTATAATCAGAAGCGTGTGAAGTGTAAACAATAATTTTAAAACTGTAGAAAGTGTATGCAGAACAATTTGCCAGATTACAATTGTTCTTGTTTTGTGATAAGAAAAAAGAAAAATACAAGGTACTGCGGAATAGAAGCATTCCTATTTGATAACAGTTTTTATGATAAGTGAAAAATACTTGACATACTTGACATACCAACCCGCTCGCCAAGCGTGGCAACTAGGGCAAATACCCCCCAATGAATAAATACACAAACGGACGGCCCCCAGTCCCCGGCGGCCCCGCTATTCCTGGCTACGGTGGCGACCATGGTAACGGCGGGGCAGGGGGTGCTAAGAATCTCCGGTGGAGGTTCGGTTGCCACCTACGACGACTCGACCTGGCAACATATAACGCACGCACCCTGAGGACTGACGAGAAGATACTGGAGCTGGAAGAAGAGGTAGACAAGTTGCGCTGGCATATTATTGGATTATCCGAGGTCCGAAGAGAGGGGGAGGACACGGCAATCCTCGAGTCCGGCAACTTGTTCTATCACCGGGAGGGCGACCATCTGTCCCAAGGAGGTGTCGGATTTATCGTCCACAAATCTCTCGTCAACAACGTTGTAAAGATTGGGAGTGTGTCGACGAGGGTCGCGTACCTGATACTCAGAATCACCAAACTGTATTCGCTGAAGGTCATTCAGGTTTACGCACCAACCTCGGCACATCCCGATGAGGAGGTGGAGGAAATGTATGAGGATATTTCCAGAGCCATACATTCCTCCAAAACCTACTACACGGTGTTGATGGGAGACTTCAACGCAAAACTGGGCACAAGAGAAAGCGGTGAGCTGAAGGTAGGGAAATTTGGAGTAGGGCAACGGAACCGAAGGGGCCAGCAGCTGGCCGACTTTATGGAGAAAGAGGGACTCTTTATGATGAACTCTTTCTTCCAGAAGCGGCCCCACAGGAAGTGGACCTGGTCGAGCCCCGACGGTTCGACAAAAAATGAGATTGGACTTCATTATGACGACCAGACGCCAACTGTTCAGTGATGTCTCAGTGATCGCAAGGGTGAAAACTGGCAGCGATCACCGAATGGTTAGAGGCACACTGAACCTAAACGTTAAGTTGGAGAGGTCTCGTCTAATGAAGTCAACGCTCCGTCCCCCTCGTGCTCTAATCCAGAATCCGGAAACCTTTCAGCTCGAGTTACGTAACCGCTTCCAGTGCCTAGAAGATTGCAATGCAGTGGACGATATGAACGACAAGCTCGTGGAAACTGTCCATGCGGTCGGAGCTAAGTTCTGCAAGACCCGCCGCAGAAGAACACAAAAACTCTCCGATCACACTCTTAATCTCATGGCTGTTAGACGGGAGATGAGGCTGCAATCGTCAACAGATTTGATAGCATACAGGCAACTGAACAGACAGATCTCCAAATGCATACGGCGAGACTTACGCAACTTTAATACTTCTCGTATTAAAGAAGCGATCGAGCGGAACCAGGGCTCCAAAGTCTTTGCCAGAGATCTGTCTGCCAGAAAGAGCCAACTGTCAAAGCTGAAGACTGAGTGTGGCAACATCGTTTCCGGGACACCTGAGATTTTGAGTGAGATTGAGAGGTTCTATGGGCAGCTGTACACATCATCGTTGGAGCCACACGCAAGTGTGAGTAACGATCCAAGAGCAAGTCTTATCCGACACTATTCCGATGATATCCCGGACGTCAGTCTAAGCGAGATTAGAATGGCTCTCCAGCACCTTAAAAACGGCAGGGCCCCAGGCGAGGATGGAATTACAGCGGAGCTTCTGAAAGCGGGTGGAACACCGGTACTTGAAGTCCTTCAGAAGCTCTTCAATTCCGTCCTCCATGGTGGCACTACTCCAGAGGCGTGGAGCAGAAGTGCGGTGGTCTTGTTCTTTAAGAAAGGCGACAACGCTCTCTTGAAGAACTACAGACCGATTTCCCTTCTGAGCCGCGTCTACGTGCTGTTTTCGAGAGTCATTACGAATCGTCTCGCACGCAGACTTGACGACTTCCAGCCTCCCGAACAAGCCGGTTTCCGAAAAGGCTTCAGTACCATAGACCACATACATACCCTGCGGCAGATTGTACAGAAGACTGAAGAGTACAATCTGCCACTTTGCCTGGCGTATGTGGACTATGAGAAAGCCTTTGATTCCGTCGAAATTTGGGCGGTGCTACAGTCCCTTCAGCGGTGCCAAGTTGACTGTCGGTATATCGGAAGTGCTGAAGTGTTTGTACAGTAGGGCTACGATGGCTATCCGAGTACAGAAACAGAGTTCTAAACTTATCCAACTGCAGAGAGGTGTAAGACAGGGTGACGTTATATCCCCGAAACTCTTCACGCTGCATTGGAAGACTTTCGTGCTACTGGACTGGAAAGGATACGGTAGTTACATCTATGACAAGTCACTCACCTTCGATTTGCCGACGATATAGTCCTTATGGCAGAATCGCTGGAGGACTTAAGCACTATGCTCAATGACCTCAATAGTGCCTCCCAACGGATAGGTCTTAAGATGAACATGGACAAAACAAAGATCATGTTCAATGTCCATGTCACACCTATGCCGGTAGTTGTTGGGAGCACTATGCTCGAAGTTGTTGACGAATACGTTTACCTGGGACAAATAGTCCGACTAGGTAAGTCCAACTTCGACCGAGAGGTCAATCGACGGATTCAACTCGGCTGGGCAGCGTTCGGGAAATTACGGCATATCTTTTCGTCAGGTATACCTCAATCTCTAAAAACTAGATTGTACAACCAGTGCGTGTTGCCAGTGATGACTTACGGATCTGAGACGTGGTCCTTCACTGCTGGCCGTATGAGGACGCTTAAGGTCGCTCAGCGAGCTATGGAGAGGGCTATGCTCGGAGTTTCTCTGCGTGATAGACTCAGAAATGAGGATATCCGCAGTAAAACCAGAGTGACCGACATAGCCCAACGGATTAGTAAGCTGAAGTGGCAATGGGCCGGCCATATAGCTCGAAGAACCGATAACCGATGGGGAAGAAAGGTTCTCGAGTGGCAGCCTCGTACCGGTAGGCGTAGTGTAGGGCGACCCGCCACTAGATGGAGTGACGACCTGGTAAGACATGCAGGAAGTCGATGGATGCAGGTGGCTCAGGACCGTGCTTTGTGGCATTACTTGGGGGAGGCCTATGTTCAGCAGTGGACTTGTGAAGGGCTGTAATGATGATGATGCTGACTTGACATAATGAGTCATTTAAAATACGCGAGGCCTTACAATATTTTTATCATAGACACATTAGCGATTTAATTGCTGGAATACAATTAAAAGCAAACATGCTAAGTAACGCTAATTTATGTATTCAGTTTAAAAACGTAAACAACTTTTCTATACCTTTTTAAATATCGTTGAGTATGAGTATGAACTATCATAATATATAGTACGAAGCGTACCCTGGCAATCGACAAATGACGATCTGGATTGCTACTGGTTGATTAGAGCTGTGGTAGCTTCGGGTCTGTGCGTTCGCCGCAAAATTCGCTGTAAAATTCGCTGTACGTGAGCAATTTGGGTTCAATTTCCACTGGCATCAAAAAAATTGTTAATTGCTATTTTTAGCGTTGATTTACTACGTCCTCGGCGGTAAAGGAAAACATCACGAGGAAACCTACTTACCTGAGGAATAAAATATTTTGAGGACATGGACGAGTTCACCACATGCAGAAGCCCAGGGGTCTAATCCCACATAGGGTTGGGACGTTTATACACTAAGTAATGTATTTTTTTACATTTTAATACTTACCTACGTTATGTACGTATCGGCTCTATGGCTATAATATTCATAGTATTGGCAAAAACACATGGTGTTAAAAGTCGGATGGTTGTAAACAAAAAGAAAGTTTTCATAAAAATATGGAAGAGAAGCATAAGCTTTCAAGGGAATGAATATTATATTCTGAATTTATTCCGCAAGAAATCGTTTTTGTTTTGAATGAATAGTACTTAAAGATGGAATTTCTAGCACGTAGCAGTGGAAATTACCTACGTTACCTTAATATAAAAACCTTATTTCTTGCCGTTTTATAAACAAAAAAAATCTTTTCAAGAAATTCAAATATAAAATGTAAACGGCTCACCTTCGTAATGCTAATTTTTAAAATAAGATTTCTCTGGATACAAGCTGTCGTAAAAAGAAAGCATGTCTTGTTTATATTTAAAACAGAAAACACAAGATTCTTTTGTGCGTGGAAATATAAAAAAGAAAATGGAAAATCCGATTCATCTTGGCACTCGTAGCTCGTGGAAGGTCTATTCAGCAACAACTTATTAAATAAATTAACCGCAAGTTGCTAGAAAAGGAAAAACTAAGCGGTTCTCTCATTTACTCGCGGACAAAGCGGGTAATTCCTTAAAACCAGGCGCTATTCTGTTCCGCATTCAGCGCGGATTGTAGCGAAGAAAGCCCGCAAAAATAATTGGAAAGTGACGGGAATAACCTGTTCTAGTGCAGGCCGCACGTTTCGGATAACGTTTATCGATATTTGAGATAACTTAAAATTTGTAGACGCACGATATTATTATATTTGTTATTGTACATAATATCTAAATATAAATTAATTTAAATAATGAAATATCAGCATACATATTACGGCTTGCTGCTGAATGAGAATAAGAAATGAGAGAATACATGAGCATTATCTCATTTCTGAGTTTTGTGGAGCGGGAAGTAGTTCACCGCACTGTTCCTATATATGCAGACCAAAGATTTAAATAGTTAGATGCGCCTTCATCTTGAAAACTGTGGCATTATTTTTGGATGTGTTGCTACATATATGGATATGCAATAGTGTCACCTCATATTATCTTACAGAAATTGTGTATACTACTTTCTCTGTCGCACAAATGAGCATTGATTGCGAATGAGTGAGCTCACTCATTTGAGAATGGACACATTTTGGAGTGGTCATACTATGGTAAGGGCGCATCTAACTATTTAAATCTTTGATGCAGACGAACAGAAATAAACAGTCATCACATGCCCTAGTATTTTTTTATTTTTATCATACAAGCAGATTTTGTCAGGATATTTTATTTCATCGAAAAGCACGCGTACATCATACCGTATTTAAAATGACCTTCAATTTTTGGGGTGCTGGCTGAAATCGTTTTTTAGTTTTTCACAAATCATGAAAAAACACATCACAAAATTTAAAGGCTAACTTTTCAATGTGGCAAAGGAACTAATTTTATCTGTAACATAAATATTATTTGGACATTATTGAGTCAAATCCTTTTATATAAATCGTATTCAATCTTTTGAAAGACGTGGTTAATTCGTTCAAGATACCTACATAGCTTTTTATAGCTAGTTTACAATATGTCTGTTTATAATAACACTATTTTCGTATTTATGTTTAGTAAAATGATATTAATAAAAATATAACTTCTTCTTGCTATACTATATATATGCTATATTATATTTTCTTGTAAATATGGATCTCTGTGTCTGCAATATAAGATTATTATTATTATAACTACCCAAAATCATTCAGAAGGTAGTCCCTTATGGCTACGATCAAAGTAAATTTACATTTAAAATAATATATAATAGCCAAGAATATATTTAAGTTCTTAGTAATTGTTTGCACCCGTTTACTAGAACAGTTAGAAACCGTGTCGCATCCCTATCTCGCCTCGAGAGCGCGGCCCACATTCCCAACTTTTCATCACTCGCCTTGCCTTCCCGGCTCATTGTGTCCGTGGGAACCTTTATTGCCTCAATAGAAAACTGTGAAAGAGGCCCAAGAAAAGCATTTGTGTGCCTCCGCTTGAATGGGACTGACAAAGGGCCGGGTTTCAGTGTTGATTCGGTACCAGTTTCAGACTTCTTTTCATTCGGCACGTTCCTATTTTCCGATTCAGGCAACTCTATTGGCTGCTGGCTTGTTTTGTATCGGTAAATGAGTTTCGTTCTGTGGAAAGGTTAATTTGCTTTTCAATAATGATTTTGGTTGTTGCTCCTTGACGCAAATGTCTCGTTCTTTTATGTAGAAAGCTTCTCGACGTTTTTGATTTTTCATGTGAAAAAGAAAGCTGCTTTTTCAATTTCTTGAAAAATAATTAAAAACAATCTGTATTTTCTATTTTTATGTATTTCTCACATATAAACTATACCTCGGTCTTTAGAATATAATAGAATAGAATAATATAATAGAATAGAATAATTTTATTCATTGTTTATTACATGTATTTTTTATTCAATGTAATTTTTTACTTTTACAAAATGAAACACACTAACAAATTGTTCATATAATAAAAACTAGTATAGAACTTCTCTCTTTAAATTTGACGTTCCGCTCTTAATTAATAGTAACAGAAGGGTATTACGACAAACTTATAAATTAGTAATGACCCTCGTAACGTCGGTTCTCGACAGAACGCGATTCACAATTTTCTTTACAAAACTTTCACGACTTCTTCGTGTAACTAAGCGTGCTCTATTTTATTATGAAATGCCCCCTCTCCCTATACTCTCTTAACTTTTAGGACACAGAAAATATGATTTTCTAAAAGGTTTTCTTACAGAAAGCTACTTTTACTAGAATTAACTCGTATTAAATGTAATCGAAGTGCATTCAATAGCACAACATAGATAAAAAATTCTAATAAAAAAGTTATGTCAGTGGAAAAGTTTTCTGATTAGAATAATTTTTTCTCCTTAAATTATTCTAATATGAGCTTGTAAATCTCAAATAAGAATTTCATTATCTTAAAACACTTGATATAACGATGTTAATACTAAGGATACTTAAATAAAAAACATATTAACTCAGTGGAAAAGTCTTTGAAATAGAAATACGTCACCTAATTAGAAACATTAGTAGATTAACGCTGATGATAAAAATAGAAACCGTTGATTTTAAATTTGTACAATGCTTTTTGATATTTATTTACGAGTGGCATACGTTTCTAATTAGATCGGTATTATTATAGTATAAGTATAACAAATTACTTCTCAAAATCTCACTTATGCGTAAAAGCGTCTATAATGTCATAAGATAACACTAAAACTATGAGACAGTTATTCCTTAAATTCATTATCTAATCGATAAATTCAACAAAAGTGTTAAGCTATGTCGTTTTAGACCATTTTTAATATATAAGAGTTATCTTAAACCGTACTTAAAATGTGAAACATTAATGGAATGAAATCTAGTCACTTGATAGCTTTAGATTAATGAAGCCATTAGATATGTCGCTACCTGCAAACGACAAAGGTGAAATTATGCTAAAAAGTGCAAGAAAATCATGCCGTCAACCAAGGCTTCACCGTTATCCGTATAGATATGACTGTAAGCCGTATATATCTGATGATGTTGTTGTAAACATTTACATTAAAATGACTATTTTACATTAAAAGAATCTTGAGTTAGTAAAAGTAAAATAAAACTTACTAACTTCTAAAATACTATTAAAATATATTACGAATGCTATTCAAAGTGGTACCTAATATTAAAGTTGGACAAGAATCTCTCGGTTTTAAGTTTTAAGTTTGTAATTTTCCACATTTTTGCAACACAGTTTGACGAATTTTAGATGTGAAAAAATGTATTGAATGCGACTAGTTTTACAGATTTCATCGCGTTTTATTAACATATTTTAAATTCCAGACGTTTCGAGTATTTTACAGTACCTGCCGCCTACGAAACTAGTTACATTAAATGTGTAGTGTTCGCGTAACCTTACGAAATCATTATGAAAAAACGTATTCCTCACGAAAACTAAACACGAACGAGTAGTAAATCAACACCGTTTTATTCACGTAAACTAACTTTTTTGCTATTTCTGTGACCGTGACCGATTAAGTATAGATTGCTAAATGAAATTTTGGTCACTGCGACGACCGCTCGCACAGGTGGCCAACTACGAACAGATGTGCTTTATATAAATAGCACTCGATGCGCAGTCAGTCGAAAAATTTCATTCGGAATACGAATGTATCACTTTAGTATTCATGTTAGAAAGCCGAAATGTCTCTATGGTAGTATCTAGATAGGAATTTATTAATTATACCTAAGTAAATACCTTTAATTGTTTTAGGTCGAAAGTTTTTATATCACCTTAAAGTAAGTTGGTCTCTAATATAGATTGTTATAGTTTATTTATACTCTTAAACTCAGAGTTTAAAAGGGCTTTGGTAAATAAGTTACAATTCTATTTTTTTAAAAGGCTATCGAATTGCTGAAATAATTTCATTTCCTATGCCGGTATATTGATATCTACCGACTAGCGTTCATTTTATGCATACATACCTACATATTACCATTACTTACCAATTAACAAATGCAGTGATTAACATGGTGATTATTATGCTTGTCAGGGCGGTTTTGGCATTCCCGCGACCCCCATTCCAATCTAAAATATTTAAAAACATAAGTGTGCAGCTAAGGTTTTAACATAATACTATAAAATTAAAATTGCCTCTAATGTGTGTTTGAAGTCTGATCCAACTGCCATTGTCTCAACTTGGCGGCATCACAAAAATGGCGTCCTGGCTTATGTCAATCAAGCTGTCTATTTCCGAATACTCTTCGAAGCGACCAACTGCTTACTGGGTTTTATTGCGTACGTATATAGTGTGCAAGTATACGCTCAAAAAAGGGGTTCTCCCAAAACTAGAACTTAGAAAAATATAGCTCACCCGTAACCTAGGTAATGGAGAAATTCTAGAATAAATAAAAAATCTTTATGTTATTAGAGCGGTGGTAGCGAAACGTAATATTAAATTCCAGGTCCTCTCCCCACAGGCACCATTGAAATTGATAATTGCTATTTTCAGTGCCGATTTACCACATGCGGAGAAGGATAATATCGTGAGAAAACTTGCATGTCGAAGGATTAGAAATATTTCGAATATAATTAAGTGATGTTATATGTGAGAGCCGTGGTAGCTCAGTGGTTAACGCTCGCTATAAATATAACAGAACGCGAGTAACCCGGGTTCGATCCCCGCCGGCACCAATGAAATTGTTAATTGCAATTTTAAATGCTGATTTACCACGTGCTCGGCGGTGAAGGAAAACAAACAACAGAAACCTGCATGTCTGAGGAATAAGAAAAAATATTTCGAAGACATGTGAAGTTCGTCAACACGCATTTGGGTAGCGCGGCGGACACTTCCCTGCCCTAAACCCTCTCAGAAATGAGGGGAGGCCTGAGCCCAGCAGTGGGACGTATATAGGCTGTAACTTTACTTTACTTTAGGTGATGTTCGCTAAGACTCAATGAAGCAGCACGGCTGACTAATTGCTCGTAATTTTCTCCGACATAAGAGGAGGAATGTGCTCAGAAGTGGAACGAATATAGACAGTAACATTTTCATTCATTCATTACAGCTCTTCACTTTTCACTATTCACTACCGCATATCAATCCGTACGTGTTTTAAGACGCTTACAGAGGGAAACAAATCAGGAGAAGGACCACGCTCGCAGAAAAAACCAGCGTAAGACGGCAGCTTAATACTGCTGTGTTTCTTATGGTGAGTGTAGAGATCCGGAGACCTTTTTTTATTGGTAACAAGGCATTCCAACTTAATCCTCAGGACTGAATACACATCTGCGTTTGGATTCCTAATCAAGAATAAATGTAGATGTCTATGGGCCACAGCATCCACTTACCATCGGGTGGACTGTATGTTCGTCACCCTTATTCTATAAAAAAGGGCACAAAAAAGAACGGTGAGCTGAAGGTAGGGAAATTTGGGATAGGGCAATGGAACCCAAGGGGCCAGCAGCTGGCCGACTTCATGGAGAAAGATGGACTTTTTATGATGAACTCTTTTTTCCAGATGCGGCCCCACAGAAAGTGGACCTGGTCGAGCCCCGCCGGTTCGACAAAAACCGAGATTGACTTCATTATGACGACCAGACGTCAATTGTTCAGTGATGTCTCAGTGATCGCAAGGGTGAAAACTCGCTGCGATCACCAAATGGTTAGAGGCACACTGAACCTAAACGTTAAGTTGGAGAGGTCTCGTCTAATGAAGTCAACGCACCGTCCCCCTCGTGCTCTAATCCAGAATCCCGAAACCTTTCAGCTCGAGTTACGTAACCGCTTTCAGTGCCTAGAAGATTGCAATGCAGTGGACGACATGAATGACAATCGAATGACAAGCTCGTGGAAACTGTCCATGCGGTCGGAGCTAAGTTCTGCAAGACCGGCCGCAGAAGAACACAAAAGCTCTCCGATCACACTCTTAATCTCATGGCTGTTAGACCGAGACCGATCGAGCGGAACCAGGGCTCCAAAGTCTTTGCCAGAGATCTGTCTGCCAGAAAGAGCCAATTGTCAAAGCTGAAGGCTGAGTGTGGCAGCATCGTTTCCGGGACACCTGAGATTTTGAGTGAGATTGAGAGGTTCTATGGGCAGCTGTACACGTCATCGTTGGAGCCACACGCAAGTGTGAGTAACGATCCAAGAGCAAGTCTTATCCGACACTATTCCGATGATATCCCGGACGTCAGTCTGAGGGAGATTAGAATGGCTCTCCAGCACCTTAAAAACGACAGGGCCCCAGGCGAGGATGGAATTACAGCGGAGCTCCTGAAAGCGGGTGGAACACCGGTACTTGAAGTCCTTTAGAAGCACTTCAATTCCGTCCTCCATGGTGGCACTACTCCGGAGGCGTGGAGCAGAAGTGCGGTGGTCTTGTTCTTTAAGAAAGGCGACAATGCTCTCTTGCAGAACTACAGACCGATTTCCAATCGTCTCGCACGCAGACTCGACGACTTCCAGCCTCCCGAACAAGCCGGTTTCCGAAAAGGCTTCAGTACCATAGACCACATACACACCCTGCGGCAGATTGTACAGAAGACCGAAGAGTACAATCTGCCACTTTGCCTGGCGTATGTGGACTATGAGAAAGCCTTTGATTCGGTCGAAATTTGGGTGGTGCTACAGTCCCTTCAGCGGTGCCAAGTTGACTGTCGGTATATCGAAGTGCTGAAGTGTTTGTACAGTAGGGCTACCATGGCTATCCGAGTACAGAAACAGAGTTCGAAACTTATCCAACTGCAGAGAAGTGTAAGACAGGGTGACATTATATCCCCGAAACTCTTCACCGCTGCATTGGAAGACGTTTTCAAGCTACTGGACTGGAAAGGATACGGTATTAACATCAATGGCGAGTACTCATTCACCTTCGATTTGCCGACGATATAGTCCTTATGGTAAAATCGCTGGAGGACCTAAGTACTATGCTCAATGACCTCAATGGTGTCTCCCAACGGATAGGTCTTAAGATGAACATAGACAAAACAAAGATCATGTTTAATGTCCATGTCACACCTATGCCGGTAATTTTTGGGAGCACAATGCTCGAAGTTGGTGACGAGTACGTTTACCTAGGACAAATAGTCCGACTTCGACCGAGAGGTCAATCGACGGATTCAACTCGGCTGGGCAGCGTTTGGGAAATTACTCTACTATTACCTCAATCTCTGAAAACTAGATTGTACAACCAGTGCGTGTTGCTAGTGAGGACTTACGTATCTGAGACGTGGTCCTTCACTGCTGGCCGTATGAGGACGCTCAAG
Source organism: Parnassius apollo (assembly GCA_907164705.1). Taxonomy (NCBI): domain Eukaryota; kingdom Metazoa; phylum Arthropoda; class Insecta; order Lepidoptera; family Papilionidae; genus Parnassius; species Parnassius apollo. Next base: position 10,728,434 of record CAJQZP010001558.1, on the reverse strand, counting down.
GTCGCTCGGCGAGCTATGGAGAGGGCTATGCTCGGAGTTTCTCTGCGTGATAGACTCAGAAATGAGGATATCCGCGGTAGAACCAGAGTGACCGACATAGCCCAACGGATTAGTAAGCTGATAAGCTGAAGTGGCAATGGGCCGGCCATATAGCTCGAAGAACCGATAAGCGATGGGGAAGTAAGGTTCCCGAGTGGCAGCCTCGTACCGGTAGGCGTAGTGTAGGGCGACCACCCACTAGATGGAGTGACGACCTGGTAAGATATGCAGGAAGTCGATGGATGCAGGTGGCTCAGGACCGTGCTTTGTGGCATTACTTGGGGGAGGCCTATGTTCAGCAGTGGACTTGTGAAGGGCTGTAATGATGATGATGATGATGAGTATAATTTTCGTTTTTGATTACGCAAATGAATGAATTTGTTTGTGTAACAATTTAGTCGATCATCGATAAGTACCTATATCGTAACTACGATTAGTCTTCCGACAGCATATTAGGCATTCAAATCCGAAGTCGCTATAGCCATTTTATAAGCGATTGGCAGACACTATCTGTACCAATACTGTCTACGGCTCACTTGTCTGCCATTGACGCATTTCGAGGGATCACATAGGCATATTGCACAAATTAAATTTATCGTCCATAGCTACCTTAAAATGAATTAAAATGTTTTGTCTTGGAAATTCGATACCAAGACATTATACCGAGTGCGGTCCTTTTATAAATAGTTCCTGATTTTTTTATGAAAAACTGAAGTGACTAAGTATAACAAACTGACAGACAGAGTCAGTAAATGGCTACACAGTCTACGCACGTGTCCAGCTCGCAGTCCAACATTGAACAAAGAAAACTACAGATGCACTAAATGAGGACTAAATTGGATTTATTTTTATAAAGATGACAAGGTATAAAATAAGGGTGACAAGCGAGCACACAGTCCACTTGATGGTAAATGGATGATGCGGCCCATAGACATCTACATCTATCCTCGATTAATAAAATTAAAATGCAGATGCGCTGTCACCCGTAAGGACTAAGATGGTATGCCTCATTACCAATAATATGGGCCCCCGCGGTTCTCTACACTCAACATACGAAACACAGTAGCGTACAGTCAGCACTAAGCTGCTATTTTACGTCATTTTTTAGTCTACTAGGTAGGTACTATCGTTTCAAATTGAGTTTCCTTTGAACAATTCCTCGTCTGAAACTCTGCAGGTATGAAGTAATGATCAGATTAATAACAGTAGGTGGTTTATGACAAAAATGCCATGGGTTACTTAAGCATGGTTATGTGATAAGAACTAGGGAAAAAATGGAGCTTATCAGTGTACACTAAGCACCGCCGTTCACAGGTACGACGCATGTGGCAGCCATTATTATCATTTTAAAGCCTTAGTGGTGCATTTATTGTTTCGATAAATGTATTACTAATTTTAGTATTCATATCTATATATGAATACTGAACGTAATACAACATACCTAAATAATGTATATTTTTATTTGTTTGAAAAAAAATTAATAATCTTTTATTGACATTAAAATGTCACTAGAGCATATACCATTATAAATTTCAAATTTAGGGATTTCCTACGCAATAAAAAAATCATAAATTGGGTTAATTGTGCAACAAAAGTAATATATTAGAAAATAAAAGCATCCGCAGAAACTAGATTAATTGACAAATTGAGTTAATGTCGACTAATTTAACGGTAATTTTATTCAGTTTCAACAATTGTGATTTCCTGTCATATAATACAAATAAACAAATAATTTATTTATTATTCGTATTTAAACGATTGCTATATCCTCTTTAGAGATAAAATCAATTTGCATTTTAGCGTTGCTTAATTTTTTTAATTAAAATTCTTTTGACCATATTTGTGTTACCGACTAAAAATGTTATCGACGAACATGAAGACATTTTTACCCACTTTAATAAATACTCACACAAAAACTATCGTAAATATGCAATTTTACCAAAATAAAAATAAGAAAAAATAAAAAAATATCCTTGAATTTTACCAAGAGCGCTGTCGTTTTTCGTTGGAGAAAAAATAGGCTTCCATACCATCTTCATGTCATGAAATAATCAGGTTTGGAGCCACAACATAACAGACGAATGAAGAAAGCAGCCATGGTAGGCACATAATTTATAAATATATTGACCCATTCTAAAATAAATTCCATCGTTTTACGATTATGGATCAAATCCGCTAAACTCACAATTTAACTTAACTATAGTGCCTAAACTTAAGTACATATTAATAAATTCCATCGTTTTCGTTAATCATCGTACTCAATTTACTTCTTAGTGCCTAAACTTAAGTACATAATTAATCTAAAATAAATAAATTCCATCGTTTTACGAGTAAGTGTATTAAATTATGGATCGTATCCGCTAAACTCACAATTTTACTTAATTATAATACCTATACTTAAGTACCTAATTGATGGAAGAATGTACTTCGTTGCAAAATTGGCATTCACTTCCACTTAAAGTAAACTATATCGGAAAACCGGTTAAAGAAAATGTAAGAGACGACATGGAAATATAAACACGTTTACGATTATGCTGACCTGATAACTCGATGCTCGTAAAAATGTGAAAATCTCGATTATTTCCTGTATTAAATGTATATTCGAATACCTGCAAAGATTACGGAACCACTGGACATGCGCAGTATTTATCCAAGAGTTTTAAAATGAAAACAGCGTGAAATGGGACGAACAGAGGAAAATTCCAACGACAAAGGCGTGCCCATTTCCACCGATCATTGTGCACGAACGCAATAGAAATACATATCAGTCTCGCTCTAACAAAGTCGCCGACGAGCGATGCGCAAAAGAGATAGGCATCACACAATAGACAATTGTTATCCCCACCAATCTATTGTACTGTCCTAGTTAAAGTGGTACGTGCAAATTTCATCGGCTTTACGTAGAATTTTGTGGCAGTAAGGATTATAATTCTGTGTTGTACTATGTAAAGTTATGCGGCCAATAATTTTATTCGCTCGTTATCATTGGGAAAACAATGGGTTCGGTATTAGGTATAGAATAAATCTGTTAGATGAATAGAAAGTGGATTGGTGATGGATACCGTAGGCGTGAATTAAGAAGCGTAGAGTTAGTTACTTTGTAATTAAGCTACACAACACAACTAATAATTAGTTTTTAAAGTAGGATGGTATTTCGATAAATATTTAATATCACTATTTTTCCGTTAGGAAAATGGGTAACCCGCTGTAAAGATACATATTATGTGTACATATTTTATTATTCTTATAAATATTTTTGGAGTTAGAATGTAAATCTATTTATTTACAAAATTTCGATAAAAACGACAAAATTTTAAACTTAACCTATCTTATAAAAGATTACAGCTTTAAAAATGGGATCGCTGTAAGTACAAGGATAAATAAATATCCATCAATCATCCATTTCACAAAGTTACATCTAAATTATCATAATTGAGAGAAAGTAGTTAGAATATATTAAAAATGGTTAATATTTAATTTTCATACATTTATTAGGTATATTAAAAAATTATCGGATAAAAGTTATTCAAATGAATGCTTAATTTATTGTAACTGTTTTTTCTTTGACTACTTATGCCTTAAATCTATTATCAATTTTAAAAATTTGTAATTAATGAAGAAATTAAATTTCCGCCCAGAGTTGGTACCTATTTAATTATATAGCGATAAAAGTTTACGCGTGCTAAATTTAATCTGTAGCCGTAACATGTACTTACCTATATAAAGAAAAAAATATTTAAACTACCATCACGTAGCGTTAATATTAAACCTTTAACGATACACCACTACGATGGTGACACAGGAGTGTCACTCATTGCCGTGACATTTTAATATTCTTTCAAAGGTTTAAACTTTATTTTATTTAAAAAAAAAAAAGGTTGTCACTATGTCCGTCGGTCCTTCAGCTTTCTTTCAGCAACTAATTGGTCTGACACCGGTAACCCTTGAACGTCGGGAAATACATTTTTTTCATTTGAGAGAATTTTTTAAAAGGTGTGAGTTGTCGACACGTGTAGTTCCAACCGTTGGGCGATTTAATGCATGTGACGAGTTTCAGAACGCAGCGAGCGACGCCCGACTATTTTATCGTTTAAAGAAATTGAAGTGAATATAGAAATAATTCATTACAGAGATTATATTATTTAAACATGTTAATATAGGTATATAGCATGGAATTTTAAGTGCATAAATTTGTTTGCAATGTTAACAATAACATTTTATTTCGGAAAAAGACTTTGGAACTTTTCCAACGCGCAGTAATGATGTAAATTTAATATAAAACACCCAGTGTTTGTAAAGTGACAATAAGTATACTTTATCTTTATCCTGGATAATACATATATATATATATATATATATATATATATATATATATATATATATATATATATATATATAGGTATATATAATTTCAAATGTCGTTAAATTCGAAATGGTTGAAAACTATGCAAAAGAGAAGTTTGGTGCTGCAAGTTATCTACGAATATAAAAGGTGTTCAGTAATCCTAACCTATTTTTTTTCCTGCGTAACATAAAGGTTGAAGCTGGTCGAATTTGAATTGGCGGTAAATTAATTATTGTCGCTATGAGTTTTTTAGAATTATTAATATCAGGACTGATTTTTTTTTATTGATGTTACGCCATAAATAACATACTATAACGAAGGATAACCAGATTAATTTTTTTGGAATCGTAAACGTAAACGAAAAAAACTTCATTGAATTAAGAAATGAAAAAGATTTATTTCAGCTATAAAAATAAGAGTCATCTTACAGCTTTTCTTTTGTAGAAACACTGTGTAAGCTCATAATATAATTATATTATTGATTGAAAAGTTTTTTAATCCATTAGTTTTTCGTGTAGAGGTCTTTGCACTGATGGCAATCATATTTCTAGTATTTTGTATTTCAATAGTAATAAATCTAATAAACTCTCTGCTATCTTAAAATTTTTCCACGTTTTTATTGTCACTTTCTTTTTTGTCTGCCGTTCCTCGTGGAATACAGTAATTGATTTTAAACCAACTTCTCGATGAACTAGAAACTTCAAATTTTGTATATATATATATATATATATATATATATATATATATATATATATATATATATATACTTACATTTTACATATTTGTACATACATAAAAAAACTTTTATATAAAAAAATATTTGTATATACAGCTTAGGTAATCATTCAAATGTGACAATTATGCAAAATTGTACAAGTCGATGGTATCATATTTAATTTCACTATTTGTTAATGATTACTTAACAGAAAGACTATTAGGGATTTCACTGACTTCTGTTTCGTACTCAATTGTTTTACTTTTCTTATTCATCTGCCCGTAACAGTCAACTGCTGGAAGTACCCATACGCCTAATAACGGGTTGTTTTCAAAAAAATTTAGATGCATATTGTGAGCTAGATCGGGTACATATAAATAATCATACTAACAAAAAGTTAAGCAAAGTTTAGGTGTCATTTAAAATGTATGTAGATGTTTTACTATATTTCTTTGTGGGTCTGAATCATCAGTATGTATATTTAACATCTGATATAAATACGGAATGGATATAATCTCATCTATCGGAGGCGACTTTCCGAGCGTTTAATATTATCTACTCTTACATTAGTACTTATAATCGAGATAGATCTATGCATAATGGAATCAAAATAAATTAGGCCAATATTCAGTGATTTTCCACCTACTGGCTGTATCTATAATAGCTTAACGAAATCTACCTACGGTATCACATCAAAAACAAAGAGAAAAATACCCTCCGGGTAATTTATTTGTCTTCAATTTTTAAAAATGGAACGCGGAAGCGGACCAATGAGACGCGTCCCCCGACTGATTGTCAATTAGCGACATCAAACGGGCTTTTTTGCGAATTAAGCGGCGTTTGTGTTCATTTTTTGTCCGGCTGGCGTAGAGTGCGGACGTTTGATGCGTTTTTCCGTTTCGACGTTTCATTTTCATATTTCCGTTTGTCTGGTCGTCTGAGCGAGTATGGGGAGGGAGGTTACAATGTGGGGTGTTTTACGTAGTTATCAACACTGCTCTCTATTTCGCGTTCTGATATTTAATTCGAATGAGTGCTCTTCCAGACGGATTAAAATTATCCGTATGGCTTTGAATATTGCTCCTCGTTATTTGATATTTATATTGTTATTTAATGTTTTAACTATACCAGACATACAATACATGTAGACCTTTTTAATAGATTATGCACTTTTTTATTTTTATCAAATTACTTTGATAAAAAATTAGAAACATTTTCTACGATATAAGTAGGTCAACCCGTCCTAAGTAAATTTTGTTTGCTAAATAGGTCAGTATCGATATAATTATATGTTGCGTTTTTGTCATGTTAATGATCTTCTTTCGTGATTTTCAATTGGTATAGCATCTTCTGTGCTAATATTCTTCTTTAACATAAGAGGGAATATACCTCTACTTAATTTTTCTTCAAAAAGATAAACTTGAAGCACTCTACTAACAAACGAGTTTTGGCGTTTAATAATAATAGCCTAAATTTCGCATTGTAGTGACGAGCATAGACATGATATCCTCGTACTAATAATCCGTTTACCTTTACGGGTGCAGACATCCTCTGACTGGTGGAAAATATCTAGCATTACTGGCACTCCGAGCTTACCAATAATACTAATGCTACCAATACTTCTTCCCAGCGTGATAGACATGGAAAATCTCATTAAAAAAACGCGTCATTAGGCGTATTAGCAACAACTATCATAGACAAAATGTAGTAAAATTAAACACATTGTACAACCGACTTCAATATAAATAAAATAAGAACATCATCAATGTAGTTGAAGTTAATTAAAATACGCATTATTAAAGACAATTTAAAAAACTACTGGTCAGATCTTGATCAAATTTATATGGGACCACTAAAGAAGCACCAGCTTTCAAATAAAAAGCATCAAAATCGGTTCACCAAGAAAAAAGTTCTGATGGAACCACACATAAAAAACATACAGTCGAATCGAGAATCTCCTCTTTTTTCGAATTCGGTAGAAAAGAATGCTTTGTCTTGGCTTAATTTAATATTTCTTATATTTCTTGTAAAGTAATTAAAAACGTGAAAATTCTGCATTCATTATATATTAAGAAATAGTTTTTGTTTGTACCAATAACTTCAGTAAAATAAAATATTAGAACTAATGGACTAGCGACTATTACGCAACCACCGATAACAAACTGATTTATAGCAAACTGGCTCAATACCTACTAGGTCCAGGGCCTCAGACAATCGTAGCTGAGGCAAATATATATAGGTAATATACTTGGTCCGTTTAGGAATCGGACCTGCGGCCACTAACAAGGCGTCCAACGAAAGGATGAATGGACGATATCTGCTACATCGTGTACGGGAAGTTACGTGGGAGCCTGCTTTCACACAATAATTAAGTCTTTAAACGAGTAACTTATGTTGCGCCTTCTTACATTGTAAAAAATAAGAAAAAATAAATTCGTTGACTCTTATATAACGCTTGACAAAAAAAAAACATAAAATCGTACCAGCCGGTATCGACTGCGCCTATTCCGCATGAATCCGGAAGTCAACAAAGGGACGTTTCACGTTCTGTATTTGAAAAAAGCGCGCGAATGCGAACGTGAGTCCGCCATTAGCCGCTCCCATTTGCAGTGCATCTATAGCGGCAGGCCTCTTCAATCTGTACCGTCAACAATTGCAGGGATGTCAATGTATTTATGCGGCAAAGGGAAAAAATGCTTTGTGATTTGCAGGCTCGATCTTTTTATTTGAGTGTGCGAAATCTTACAAGTGGTATATTTATTGAAATATTTCGTAAAATACTTGAATAAATTTATGAACTACAAACAACTGTATATTTAGTTTATTATTTGGTGTACAATATTTTCCAGTTTTTGTGGTGATGTTGATAGTCTAAAATAATATCATACTTATTTTGACTATTTATAATTGTACTTCAATTTATATGAATACAATAAACATAAATAAATAAAATCTACTCAGCACAATAATAATGTATTTTATTCAAACAATTTATGCCGATCTTAAATTGTCGGAATGAAACGTTATAAAGTAGAGAGTAAAGGGAAGAACCAGTTCCGTCTGCGCAACGCCCCCGAGCGGTCGTGCATACAGTTCGTTCATGCTCCGTCCTAGTGCGGAGTGCAACCTCTCGCCCGCGCGCCCCGCTCTCCCCGGCTTACACCAGCCGAGCAGACGCTGTCGGTGAGTTCTTTTGTTTTGCATCGTTCTTGCCCCCTCGCTCCGGCGGGGAGGTTCGAGCGCGCTTTGCTTTTATTGTTTTGTTACTTTTAATTGTTCTGTTATTGTTTATTGTTATACTGTTACTTTGTTGTTTGTTACTGTTCTTGGAAGATCGTTCTTGCTCTTCTCAGAGCGAGCCCTTGTTCTTCTCAGAACATAGGGACCCCAGCTTCTGTGAATAGAGCGTCAGTCCTCCCCATCTGCCACCCAAGGCCCTGTTCTTCTCAGAGCAGGGACCTCTAGATTCTTAGACTAAAATCGTCACCCACCCTGTCCAAATCATGTCTAGCATCATGTCTGCAATAGACATGAGCAATTTCGAGAGCCAACTTATGGCTATGGTCGCCCAATTCGTCCAAGCCACAGGCCTACCCATCCAAATAAACGAGATCGCTCTCGTCAACGCTTTTTCTCCCATTGCCCCTAAGGCATGTGTCCACCAGGCCCGCCAGTCGTGGCTTTCCCCGCGACCCAAGCGGCTGCCCCGCAGACCGACTCGCCCGCGTCCCCCGACTCCGATATGGAGCACTCGGACACCACGTCCGTTACCTCCTCCTCCCGAAAGAGGACCGCCTTCAGCTCCACCGGCTCCTCTGAGTCATCCGACTCCGAAGGAATGATTACAGACTCAGCCCAATTCACGCTAGAGAAATCCAAACGTGGTCCGAAGCGCACCGCGACCTCCCGCACTCCCCCCCGGCGGCGCGCCCGCCGCTACCTCAACCTCCGCAGCCCCCATTGTTGCCCCTACTTCCGCAGCCCCAAACGCTGTCGCCACTCAGTCGAAAGAAACCACCGCCAAGCCAGCAACCCGCTGCGCTCCCAAATTGGCTAAAAGCCAAGCCCCGCCCTCTGTCTTTCTCAGAGACAAGGCGAAATTCACACAGTTATCCAAAACCCTCTACGATAATGGTTTCAAATATAACCAAGCCACCAATGTCGGCGAGGCCATCAAAATCATGCCGGCGTCTATAGAAGACTTCTGAAATATAACCCGTCTCTTCACGGCCGAGCGAGTGTCCTATCACACATACGCTCTCGCCGAAGAAAGGAAGGTTAAGGCGGTCCTCCGCGGAGTTCCTTATGAACTCGCAAACGAGGACATTCGGGAAGACCTTAAGTCCCAAGGCTTCCCCATAGAGGCTGTGCACAAAATGCACAGCAGCAGGGGCGAGAGATTTAACCTCGCCCTCCTCGTTCTCAGCAATGTGCCGGAGGCGAAGGCCATCTTCCGCGAGGTACGCACTGTGTGCGGCCTGTCGCGTGTAAAGGTCGAAGGCCCACACCGTCGCGGTTACCCAGCGCAGTGCCACCGCTGCCAACTCTACGGGCACGCGGCAGCCAACTGCTCAGCCCCACCCAGGTTCGTTAAGTGCCTAGAACCTCATCACTCGAAAGAGTGCCCTCGGCTCAAAAGCTCCGAATCCCCACCCTCATGTGTCCTTTGCGGACAAACAGGCCACCCGACCAATTTTAGAGGCTGCCCTCGCGCTCCTCGCCCACTTCTGAGCCGCAAAGCTCCACCCCAGGTCAATGACCGAACTTTCCCGGCTCTTGGAAGCCGCATGCCCCGCCAGGGCCAGCCCCTACCACAGCCCCCCTCAGGGCTCATCTCAGCCCGCACCGGGCATGTATCGGCCCCCTCAGGCCTATCGGCCATCTCAGGGCCCTCCTCGGCCCCTTATGAGCCTTCCGCTCTCCCAGCCTGCGCCGGTCCCAATAAACCCTTGGTTCCCAAAGGCAACCAACATCCCGCAGCCCTCCGCCGCCCCACAAATACAGGCAGACCCTGTAGCAAACGATCTAAGCCTAGTGTATAACACTATGAATAAGATCAATATAGGGGTAATCTCTATCCTTGCGCGTAAGCTGCGCACTGCTCAGTTACCACAGGACCGTCTCCTTGCTCTTTCTGAGCACATCAATCTACTCAGGTCGTTGTAAAAATTAAAAAAAATATGCCGGAGCCCTCTGCTCCCACAATATCGCACGGTCGTATCAAACCAAAGGGTTTGTCGCTTGTTTCGTTCAATATCCGCGGTTTGCGAAATAACCTCCCAGAGCTTAGGCTATTTCTTCGAGATCGCGAAGCCGACCTCCTCCTCCTTCAGGAGACCCACCTCAGCCCTAAGGTCTCTAAAGGCCTCTTATTCACTTCTCCGTAATGACAGACCCAACCGCAAAGGCGGCGGTACTGCCAACAAAAAGTCCCTTCATTGCAACAACATCTCCCACTCCGACGCTTACCAGTATGGAAGCCACCATCACTAGATTAGCCATGACTGGACACCAGTCTATCATTATAGCCTCTTGCTATATCCCTAGCGGAACCCTCCCCGCTAAGAAAGATTTCGAAGCCATCCTTGCATTAGGCTACTCAGTCATTATGTTTGGAGATTTTAACTCCAAGCATACTAATGGACCTGCCGCACTACTACTAGTGGTGGCAGGGTGCTGCTCAATATCACTCAGTCTCTCGACCTGACTGTCTACAGCCCCCCTCGCTGTCACCCACTATCCCGACAATATTAATTACGCTCCTGACGTGCTAGACTTTGCTCTAGTTAAAGGAGTCTCCCTTAACCTTAGAGCAATCGAGTCTCTCGATGATCTAGGATCAGACCACCGTCCTGTATCCCTCCTTCTTGGCCATCAGCCATTTCCAAAACCTACACCAACTGGAAGGGCTTCAAGAAGGCTCTAGCCTCGGCTATAGACTCTCCGGACCCCCCCATAACCCTTTCTTCCGACGTCCTCGACAGTACGAGGGAACATAGACACGGGTCGAAAATCTCACCTCAATTATAACATTCTCTCTTAAAGAGAATGAAAAGGTCGTCCCGGTTGCTAAAACTGGTCTTCCCCTAGATATTAGCAACCTACTAAAAGCCAAAAAAGCTGCCGTCCGTAGAGCTGCACGCTATCCCACTCCGAATATAGACTCGCGGCCCACCGCCTTCAACGTAAACTCCGTTACCGCCTCCAATATTACAGAGACCTCGAAAGGGGCAATCTCATGGAGAAAATCTCTCCCTCCCACACAGCGTACTACCAGATGGCGAGAGCCCTCCGGATAGACGCTATAACGCATACTCCCCCTCTGTCTCGTCCAGACGGCTCTATTGCCTTCGAGAACGAAGAAAAGGCTGAGTGCTTCGCCGACAGCGTCACCGCTCAATGCTCTCCCAGCTCACAACCCACTGACCCCATACACATCCAACTAGTGGAGGACGAGGTCCGTCGCCGGAAACTCGTCCCACCCCACCGCCTCTGACCCTATCACTGTGTCTAAAGATGAGATTTCATCTACCATCAAAAGACTTCAAAGCCCAAAAAAGCACTGGGTGCGGATGGCATCAATCAATTCCAACCAAGCCCTCAAACACTTTCCGGAGCAGGTGATCGCCTTATTGGCCATAATCTCCAACGCCTGCTTCGAATTCAGCTACTTTCCCACCTCTTGGAACGAGGCAACTGTCATTGGCATTCCCAAGCCAGGCATACCTCAGCAGCTCCCGTCCTATCACGGTCCCAGCAGCCTCCTCAAGTCCATGGGCAAAGTTTTCGAACGTGTCATTCTCGTGCGGATGAGGCGCCATTTGTTTCCCACAGACGGCGACCCTCTTGTCATCCCACAACAATTCGGGTTTCGAGCCAAACGCTCGTGCCCCCAGCAAGTTCACCGCATAGTGGAATATATCCTCAGCGGTTTTTATCCTCGTCGGCAAAAAACCATCGCGGTCTTTTTCGACATTGCCAAGGCATTCGACAGAGTTTGGCACGAGGGCCTTATCTACAAATTGTACGACTTAGGCCTCCCTGACCGTCTCGTTCGCCTTGTAGCCTCCTATATGAAGGATCGTACCTTTCGCTTTAGACACGAAGGCACGCTATCCTCTACTCGTCAAATCAAAGCCGGTGTCCCTCAAGGCTCTGTGCTTGCCCCCCTCCTATATATACTATTCACCAACGACATCCCTATCCCGTCAAATGGTGTTAAACTAGCCCTCTTCGCAGATGACACAGCCCTTTACTCTAAAGGCAACTCACTGCCACAGATTCGGAACAAGATCCAAAAGTCAGTAAGCGACTTAGGAGCTTGGTTCCAAAAATTGCGTATCGACGTAAACCCGGATAAGAGCTCCGTCGTTTGCTTCGAATATAAACGACGCCGTCTCACCACCACTCCGCCAATCAGGATGTTAGGAAATCCTGTCCCATGGCAAACTACAGCCAAATATTTAGGCGTCACCCTTGATGCAAGGCTCACTTTCGAACCCCATATCAAGAAGGTTACTCGCACCGAACGATTTTACATGGGTAGGCTCAACAGCATGTTGGGCAGATACAGTAAAATGTCCCTCCGCAACAAGCTAACCCTATATAAGGTCTGCATACGACCTGTCATGACCTACGCGGCCCCCATTTTCGCACATGCTAAGCCCAAAGCTATAAATGAACTTCAATTAGTTCAAAATCTATTCTGTCGTAGGGCCACTAACTCGCCCTATTATGTCCGTAATGCCGACCTACACCGAGACTTAGAGCTCCCAACAATCCAGCAGTTCCTTATATCACTCTCTGAGAGATTTTTCAAAGCCAGAGTCCCACCACCAAATCATCTCATTCGTGAGACAGCTGCCTATGCAGCCTCTATCCACACTCGCTATAGTGTGCGCAGACCGAGAAACTCTCTCTCGGACCCCCCCAACAAGCTTTCGGCTGACCTGAACTGCCTCCTGGCGGCTCAGGCCGAGCCGACATAACACATCCCTTAATCTGCCTTAGTTAGGCACACTTCCAAGCGGCTTTTCGCCGCTTGCGCCCTCCTTTCTGCCAAGGAGGGTCGCGTTCGTATACGGCTTAGAGATCTCTAGTTAGACCGTTAAGCCAGTCCCTAAAAGGCGGTGTTTAGTGGGTAAAAGTCTCCACATAACCACGCAGCCGGCTGCGTGGTATGCTATGAGCATTCACCGCCTCCCTCCCCCGCTTTCCGGAGGGTTGCCCATATTTGCTTCGGGTGCAAAAAAAGAGAAGAACCAGGGATTAAGTACATACTTCAATAACGAAATATTTTCTTTTAAAAATAGATTATGAGTACAGGTTTATAAAAGTAACAGTAGGAAATGCTTTTTGAACCGTTAATTTATTTGGTATTACGTTTAAGAAATTTCCAGTATCAAATATGTCGTATTACGTAAATCATGATAAAAATGTGACAAGAAAGGATATGTCTTTTCGAAGAGAGTTTTCTCAAATGGCTCTAACACGTGAAAAGTAAAACATAAAAGTATAGTAAGTCTAATTAAAAGTAAGTATAGAATGAAATGTTACTATGAGCTTTTTTTTATTTAATAGATGGTGTTCTAGGGTTTTTGGTTAATTTAAATACGAACCTAAATGAAAATCAACCTTTTTAAAATAATACAAACTTTAATAAATGTTATTTACTGAGTCTATTCAAGTCTCCTAATCTTGTTACAATGACTTATTAATTTGTATTAGGTTATGTTATATTTGATATGTTTCGGAAGAAACATTAAAAAAATATTCTTTTGAATGGACAACCCTGCAACAGAGGGCATGTGATCGAGTGTTGTTCGAGTTTTTATCGCTGATTCATTAGTATGAGAGTGTCTTTGTTGCAGACTGCCGGCTCCCTAGCGCAGCCTACACTACGCGCCGTATTCAACGTGAAAATTGATTTGAGATGAAAGGCTTTCAGCCCATTGTGCCGCGCCAGTCAAATTAAAGACAAATTGCACGTCCAATATACAAACAGTGTTTTATTTCCAATCGGGCGTCTGGATGATTATATTCGTTTGTGTCCAAATTATTTTCGTTTCATTATGAGTTATGACTACTGCAATAATTATTCGCTTTAATAATTTAGGATGAATTATATATAAATAATAATTAAAATGATCGCAATAGTCCATCTATAATATAATAAGTTTGAAAATTTGTTTTGTTTGTTTTATTTCCAATCGGGCGTCTGGATAATTATATTCGTTTGTGTCCAAATTATTTTCGTTTCATTATGAGTTATGACTACTGCGATAATTTTAATTATTCGCTTTACATAATTTAAGACGAATTATATAAAAAGAATTATTAAAATGATAGTAATAGTCCTTCTATAATATAATAAATATGAAATTTTTTATTTTATTGAAATTGTGATTGTTACTCAATCACGTAAAAACACTTAATGATTTTAATGAATATTGGCAATATCATAAGATTAAAAATTAGAATAGGTAACATAAGTTGTATTTTCAGGAAGAAAAAATTTTCCTAAAATTTAATTTAATCAATAATAAATTCACCAAAACTACCTACTTCAAAAATATAAAATTTTATGTCAGTAATAAACTCGTGTACTTATTGTGACTAATCTATATATATATATATATATATATATATATATATATATATATATATATATATATATATATATATATATATATATCATTAGTTTAGTGCTGCTCTTAGTGCTTACTGATCACGATACTTCTGATCGATTTGACTGATTAAGGACTCACTTATTGCCTAGGTATATTCGTTTGTTAAGATATAATGATGATAGTTCATAGTCATGATAAAAAAATTCATTAAATCTGGAATTAATAGATGGCGCTGTGATTGAATTAAATTTACTCTGTTTAAAAGGTATATATAAATAAAGTAATGTTCATGCCAAACAAAAATAAAATAAACATTAAATATACAATAAAGTCGCTTCTTTAGTTTTCTAGATTAGAAGGAAACTGGTTGGATACAAAAAAGAAAAAAGTACAAAAGACAAAATCAAATTTAAAGACAGAATGTAAGCGAGTACTCTCCAAACTCCGTCGAGAGTAAAGTGGACTTTTTCGAACCGAACCGGTGCGAAACAAACCCAATTTACAGAAAGGGTAAACAAAATTCTCCTCAAGATGGAAATTAGAATTCCAAAGAAGTCACTTCTTTCCTCGGTGAATTTTGTTTGGTAAGAATCGAATTTTAATTAGCCTTTCATTGCGTTTCTGAGTCACAATGCTTATTCTGATTTTTATGAAAGATTTATCGTTACTAATAATTTAGTTTAATTAGTAGTTAGATGACACCAACTTGTGGTGTAAATGGATGTAAATTAGAAAGTATAATAGTATATTTGCTATATGACAATCTTTTAAACATTAGCAAAGAAAAATAGAGAGAAAGGGGATAGTATCAGAAGTAGGCCCAGGAACTATCTAGATTTATCTCAAAAAAACTGGAATCACAATTATGCAAGAATATATTAAACATAATGATTTTCCCGATAAGCGTTAATTCCAGGAGTCGACCACGAAATTCTATGTATTTTTTATTATCACATTATTTTATGTTTAAAAATAATTTTAATGTGTAATTGCCAACGCTTAATTAAGATAAATATTACAATTACTTTAAAACTCCTATTTAACGTTGAACTGCATATACTAGGTAAAAACGTGAAATTAGGCAAAATGCAACCAACGAAATAATCCTAACAGTGCAGTTTTAAGCTACTAGTATATAACGTACCTTTGCATGTTCTTGTTGTGCTAACAGCTGTTCTCTGACCATCTGTAGTTGCAGGATCATTTCTGATAGCTGCCGCTCCTTCTCTAATACACTCTCACCGGCCAGGGCCTGCAGAGCTGCCGCATCCAACACGCCTCGTCGTTCACTGTTGGTAAAAAAATATGTATGTCATTAATGTAACTTGGTATCACGACACAGAAAGTCATTGTTCAAAAATAAATAATTAAGAAACTTTATTAAGGTGTTAGATAGATTAGATAAGTGAGATTTACGTGGTGGAGCCACGCTACAGCTATATGATTAGTGCAGTTGTAGTACTAACGGGTCGGCTCGACCGGGGAAGACCACGCTGTCACAGAATACCAGCGTAAAATAACAGCTAAATGCTGCTGTGTTTCGTATGGTGAGTGTAGAGAACCGGAGACCCTTTTTACAGGAAATGAGGCGTTCTTTAGTCCACACGGCTGACAACGCATCTGCATTTTGATTCGCAAACGAGGGTAGATATAGATGTATATGGACCACAATAACACTTACCATCAGATGGACTGTGAGTTCGTTTGTCACTATTATCATATAAAAAATATTTATTTTCATGTAATAATACAAAATTTATTCTTAAAACATTCATGTATTAACTGGAATATGAAGAAGGGTATTTTATCTGTTTGGATACATTAACTGAGAAGGATCATACACTGGATGTCTCTTTTAGTATGCACATGTGTCGCACACTAATTGGAATTTAGTTGATTGGGCTGAATAGAAGCAATAGTAAAGCAATAGTTAAACGCGTGTATTGGGTTCGAATGGAAGAACGCGGTAAAGTGGGATTGATTAATGTAATAGTATGATACGATTTTGAATAGTGGTTGTCTGAAAAACTGGGTTTTGGTTCATGTTTTTAGAGTTTTTTTTTTTTGATAACGCATGCACGGAATTGATTTAAAGAACCCTTTAAATCATCTTCGTACCGTTCAGTTAATATGACGCCGAAATGAGGGTAGCTGTGGTTTGAAAGGAGTAGGTGTAACTAAAAAAAGCTTTTGTAAACTAGACTTTTTCATACTGTAAAATTTTTTGAAAAATTAAATTAATGACTTTAAAGCTATAGTTGTGTAAATGTAACAGATATCCTGTAATAAGGAAGTTTTCAGTTTTGTTTCTGGTAAAAATTAAATAAAAAAGTATAATTAAGACGATTTCTTATAAACTATAAATACATAAACACATCACGCCTATCACCCTGAGGGGTAGGCAGGGGCTAAAGGCTTCTATTTGGCACGATCCTGACACACCTCTCTCGTCTCCTCCTCATCCATACACGAACGCATACATGCTCATCGGTTAAGGGTAATTACTCTTAATTTGGCCCATTTTCAATATATTGCCAATTTGGTCGATAAACTTTCGCCTAGGTCGTCCCTCATTTCTGCAACATAAATTTGCTTTGTCACTTTTCCTCATTCATTCTTTCTACACGACCAACCCACCGAAGTATTCCTTTCTTAATCCATGAACATCATCTTTCATACCACACTCTTCTCTTATAACACAATTTCTCACTTCGTCACTCAAATCCAGGTCTAGCATACTCCTTAACGACCGCATTTCTACTGCGTTTATTCTACTCTCGTGCTTCTTCTGCCACACCTAATTTTCACTACCATACGTTAAAATAGGGACTAACCTTTGAGCTAATTTAATAACTTTTTAAGGTAATTTTGATAATTTAAGCTAATTTTGATAATTTACGTAAGATTTTAATAAGAGTAGCGTATCAGTGAAGACGAGAGACATTCTCTAAAATTCAACTCCGTTGTAACGGACGCAATGGATAAAAAAGTGAAAATATATAATTTTTAATAGTGTAAAGGTGACAAACGACCCACAGTCCACCTGATGATACATCTATCCTCGAGTAAGAATCAAAATATATACATATACAGTGAAATTGTCAAGTAAAATTACAATGCGCAAAGTTCACAAGCTCTTGTCAATAATTCATGAAGACCCCGTTACGCGGCGACAGAGAACATGTTGTAAACCAACAAAGGGCGATATTAGAGCATGGAACCCTATGTCTAGGCGTAGATAATACGATACTTTTCTACTTAAACCCACCCTTGTATTATTTTATGTAGATTTATTAAGATACCGATGCATTTAATATTTATACTTATTAATGGAACTGACAATATACAGGGTTATTTTTCAAAGAGTAGCCACATCTTAAACTTAAGTTCAAGTATATAAACAATGAAATACCATTATTGCAGTTTTTGAAAATATCTACGAGAGAATAAGGCGTCTATTTTTATTTGAAACTATCCCAAATTGAATGTAATTTATGGGAAATAACGTTTTTGCCTATCGATCGACTTATACAGTTGAAATATTATTATTATAGTATATTAGTCGAAATGCACTATTTCAACTAATATACGATATTAGTTGAAATAGTGCATCACAATGCAGTTTGAATTTAAAAGACGAAAAGGAATGATTAAGATTTTTTTTCACCATTTGCCTATATTACCTACTTATTCTGAACGTTCTCTGCAAATTATTATTGCAAAATAAGCGAACAATAATAGTGATTAGGTACCCTTGTAATTACTATATTCTGGTCAAGATTCAAGATACTACCAACAGAAAAATTTGAAAAACCGAGTTTCTGATTGTTATGTTCACTACAAGTCTCCACAATCTATGCCAATATAAAATCTGATAGACACTCAAGCATAAACACAGTTCATTTAGCGCTGTCATGAAACAAAGAAAAAAAATGAAAAAAATGACTTTCAATAAGTATTGTTATAATCTACATTGAATAAAAAAGTTTCTGTTTCTGTTTCAAAGATTGCATTTTAAGGGATTTTGCAACACTTTATTGATAGTTCGTTTATATAATATTTAGCTCGTTAAGATTAAGCATAGTACAAAACATAACATATACGACATTCACATATTTTTTTTTAAATTTCATTATTATTAACATTTCAGTCTATGAATAGTTTACTGTTAAACGACAGTTTTCACAATAGATTGCCTCAAACAACCAAATGAAATATTTGCTAAAGTCGTCACACTTGTTAGGCGGGTTGCAGATCTCAGTTGTTATTTTTTTGAGTTGTTGTCAGGATGATGCTGCAGTCCATCTCCCGTTTTAATTCTCAGTATCTTCTTACAATACCCACATAATGGTATATTTATTTATTTACAAACTTTATTGCACTTAAAATGTACAATTGGCGGACTTAATACCTTTAGGCATTCCCTACCAGTCAACCATGAGCTAAGCAGAGAACTTTAGCAGGTGCCATAAAATATGTGGATAATTTATACGTAAATGTAAATATAAAAATACACATACCATAAGTGTAAATACAAAAATAAATATGCACAACTACAATTAACCTAAGTAATATATGATAAAATTCATACATAATGTTTAAATAGTACATAATACATACATTTTATGTAAGTATACTTACATACGTACATGTTATACTAAAACAATTTAAATAATTTAAAATGTCAAGTCACATATAAGCAGAAACAATTAAATATGAAAGTTAGTTGCTGGAAGAAGAAAGGAAGTGATCAGTCACCATCCTCTTAAATGTAGCAACAGAAGTCGGTTTTCTGATATGAGGGGGTAATTTATTTCGTAGCCTTATGGCCTCAGCGGCGAAAGACTGAGACATAAATTTGGTACGGCGAGGAAAAACACATAATGTAGTTCCCTCGGAGGATCGCAGGTTACGATCGTGAGAAGAACCCAAATATTGAAACTTGCATTTCGGGTATTGGGGAGTGCATGGATCATATAGGATTGAAAAAAGCGTGCGAAGAATTTTGATACATCTACGCTGATGGATAGGGAGCCATTTAAGCTTAGAACGATATATGGATACATGATCGTATTTACGAAGGCCAAAAACAAAACGGATGCAATTATTTAATAAACGATCCAATTTGCACAGAAGTACTTGACTCACATCAGAGTAACACACATCAGCATAATCAATGAGTGATATAATGCAGTTCTTTTAAGCAACTACACTGGATAATGATTTATACTAAAATAATTTAAAAAAAAACAAAAGATGATGATGTGAGAACGTGATATGAGACATATTTTAACGTGCTAGAGCTATGCTGCAGCTATATATACAATAACACTAAGAATAATTGATTAATGCTGCTGTGTTTCGTGGTGGTACCTTTGACTCGTAACGAGGACATTTTTTCATAGGATAGGGTGACAAACGAGCACACAGTCCACCTGATGAAGTGGTTGCTGTGGCCCATAGACTTTTTTATTTATTTAATATTCTTTATTACACACTATATTAAAATTACAAATTGTATATAGACATCTACATCTATCCCTCGATTACGAATCAAAATGCGTTGTCATCCTTGAGGACTAAGATGGAATGTCTCGTTTCCAGTAAAAAGGGTCTCCAATTATCTACACTCACCATGCGAAACACAGCAGTATTAAGCTACTATTTTACGCTGGTATTCTGAGCATGGTCCTTCCCCAGTCGAGCCAACCCATTCGTGCTACAACTATGCTACTAATATAACTGCGGCATGGCTCTACCACGTATAAAATTTATACACATTCTCGCTTAGTCCTCAGGGGTGACAACTTATCTATATTTTGATTCCTAATCGATGATAGTATGTATCTTAGGGCCAAAGCACTAACTTACTATAGTGTGGACTGTGTGCTGGTTTGCCAAATAAAAGCCTCGTGGCCTACTCCAAACCCTGCCAGAAATTAGATGATGCCTCTGTTCAGCAGCATAATGTATGAAGGCTAATTACTTTACCTTTTTATACCGCAGATAAAATCACAATTTCATTTCGAGGTATAAGCATCAAGTTATACATTATGAGGTACTGCCGCTGTATCGTAGTAGTTTCTGCAGTGTCGGCGCCACAAACAAATGCATCGGAAGCGGAACTGAATTATTAATGCAACGTCCGGGCTTCAGAGTTGTTCGTTGCTTCCAAGACGATGTCATATGAGTTATCTCTTGCTATTTCCTTCGCTATACAGAACGTCTTATCGTTTACAAGATACTGCTGCACGTACACTGTATGTTATAAATTAATAGAAAATGGAATAGACGAATAAATGTTTTTCAATTATTATTTCAAATCAATTGCATTTTCATTTATTATTTATGCGTAGACAATCTTATTAAGGTTATATTCGCTGATATTATAGAAATAAACTTTTTTGTCATACCTAATCATACTTGATCGAAAGTTCGTATTTCGACTTACTTTCAGGAACGAAAGTGCCACATTACCTCCCGATTCATGACTTATTAATTTAGTACGCATGCTTCATATTTCTAGCTCTATTGTTTTTAAACGTCAAAGCATATGCCATGATACATTTTGAGGTACATTCCTTTTGAACAAGGTATGATAAAAAATAGTATACGCACAACGGGATGGAAGTATGACATCACAACCCGCGTTCTTGTCGCGTGTTTATCAAATGTGACAATACCACGTGGGTTGTAACGTCATACTTTCCTCGCTAGAGGCGTAATGTACTATTATTTATTAAAAGTGTTGGTGTATAGTTAGTAATTATAATAAGCATTGAAATATAAGTATCAATGCAATTCAAGTGAGAGGCGTATATTATACGCACATCTTACGATGTCTATGGGACGATATGAATTAGTGGATATTCTTACACTGCCAGAATGTGGTGTGTGCATGATTTGTATTGGGGGCAAATACTGACAGTAAAGTAAAAGTAATAGTAAAGTTACAGCCTATATACGTCCCACTGCTGGGCACAGGCCTCCTCTCATCTCTGAGAGGGTTTTAGGGCAAGGAAGTGCCCGCCGCGCTGCTCCAATGCGTGTTGGCGAACTTCACACGTCTTCAAAATATTTTTTTCTTATTCCTCAGACATGCAGGTTTCTAACGATGTTTTTCTTCACCGCCGAGTATGTTGTAAATCAGCACTTAAAATTACAATTAACAATTTTATTGGTGCAGGCGGGGATCGAACCCGGGTTACTCGCATTCTGTTAATATTTACAGAGAGCGTTAACCAGCTGAGCTACCACGGCTCAATACCGACAGTATCGAATGTAATTAATGCAAAATGTAATGTATCCAGACAGCAGCGAACAACAGCGTCACCTAGTATGACAATATTTGCTAATCTACACAATAAGGTCGGCCACATACATACGGAATTCCGTTTCGGGATTCCGTTTCAGAATTCTCATTCGAGATTCCGAACGCAGCAAGTCCATATAAAATCAATGAATGAAAAAAAAAACCGCAGGTGTGGGACCTACGGTATTTTTCCGTTCGAAATTTTGCGGGCAAAACGGGATTCCGTATGTGTGTGGCCGACCCGTTCGTTCCGTTTCGGGATTCCGAAACGGAATTCCGTATGTAGTACGTAGCGGGCCTAAGGAATACAAAGAGTAGAAAAAAATAATATAATTTTTATTGTATTATATAGTTTTAAATATCAAACCGAAATTTGTTTAAAATCGAAGAAAATTATCCTTCGACGGTACTTTCATATTTTATTCCACTTTAAGCCATGACAAAAGCAGCAATCAGTGATCTGCTTTCACTTGTCAATGTAAAGTTCGCATATGGTCCAGTTCTGAAGAAAACATAATGAGGGCTAATTAAAAGAAAGGTTTTTTGTAACGCGTTTGGTTTATGCCTTCATTATTATTTTCAAGTTGTTATTTAAGTTCCAAACGGACCTCTCGAAATTAA
The DNA here is from genome assembly GCA_907164705.1 of Parnassius apollo. Lineage (NCBI taxonomy): Eukaryota > Metazoa > Arthropoda > Insecta > Lepidoptera > Papilionidae > Parnassius > Parnassius apollo. Next base: position 10,705,773 of record CAJQZP010001558.1, on the reverse strand, counting down.
TTAATGTAATGGAAACGAAGAAAAAATTGATTGGAAATAAGACGTAGAAGTGCCGCTTTTATTATAATATATCTGTGACGCCTTATGTTGGGATATTATTAGTTAAATATGAAATTAAGTCGTGGTCCTTCACTGTATGCCGTATGATGAAGCTCAAGTTCGATGAGCGCCTATGGAATGGAGAGAATCCTTGATACGATGATATGCGCAGTAGAACCGGAGTAACCGACATGTCACAACGGATCAGTCAGCTGAAGTGGCAATGAGAACACCATATAGTTCGGTAAACAAACAGCAGATACGGAAGAAATTTTCTAAAGTGGTAGCTTCGTACTGCTAAGCGGAGTTCAGGACGACCACCCATTATGTAGAGTAACGACCTGAAGTTGGTAGATACTCGAACAAGTGGCTCAGAACCATGTTTTGTGGCATTCTTCGAAAGAGGCCATCCAGCAGTGGATTTGCGAAGAGCTGTTATGGTTATGATGATGATGATGAATTGTTTTGTAAATGCGGCTCACCTGATGATGAGTGAGTACAATAAACAACTGCAACACCAAGGGAATTGCAAGTGCATTGCCGGCCTCTTAAAAAGGATTAGGTACCTACTTTTCTAGAAGATCTCTAAGTCGTAGGTCTCTTACAAACACGCGACCAACCTATGGCTGGAAATCCAACGTAAAACATTGAACACAAATATTCACAGATTGGTGATTGAGAACAGCATTACCAGTGCGAGGGTATCGATTCTGCGATCATCATTATTTTACATGGTAGAGCCATGCTGTAGTTGTATTAGTATTACATAATATTATAGTTGTATCACGAACGGTTCGGCTCGACCGGGGAAGGACAACGCTCTCACAGAATACCAGCGTCAAATAGTAGCTTAATGCTGCTGTGTTTCGTGTGGTGAGTGTAGAGAAGCGGAGACCCTTTTTACTGGAAACGAGGCATTCCATCTTAGTCCTCACGGGTGACAACGTATCTGCATTTTGATTCGTAATCGAGGATAGATGTAGATGTCTATGGGCCACAGCAGCCACCTACCATCAGGTGGGCTTTGTGCTCGTTTGTCACCCTATCCTATAAAAAAATCTCGCCTGCCTAGCGTGTTGAGAATAGGCAAATATTTTAGATAATGCGGTCTAGTTGACATATTATTGAAAAGACATATAGTTATTTATGTTTATAACAAGCCGTAGTAATTTAAGAGATAAGCACTCGCCATAAATTTAAAAGTAGTTGGTTATGGTTATCCCCGCCGGCACCAATGAAACTGTTAACTGCAATCTTAAGTACTGATTTACCACGTGTGCGGAAGTAAAGAAAATCATTATAAGGAATCCTGCCTATCTCTGGGATAAAATGTTTCGAGTTCACCAACACGCACTGCAGCAGCGGTGCGGACAAATGGCTCTAAGACACTAGAAATAAGAAGCAGGCTATGCCCCTGGCACCTGGGAGTGACGGATGCAAGCTGTAAGCTGAACTTTTAATGATTTGGATAAAAATTTGTGCATACTTCTTTAACAATATTTATTTCAAATTATTAATGTACTATACTAACTATAAAAACCATATGGGTATCCAGATGTTGCCGAGGTTTTCACTCACGGCAACATCTGGATACCCATGTAGAATGCCCCGTAAGCTGAAAATTTAATTTTTATCTTTTTATATTCATGATTTAACACCCTGATCCAGTTAGTATAAAAAAAAATTAAATCTTAATTTTTAAAAACCCACTTGATTAAAGTCAACACAAGCAAAATAATAATAGCTAAGCACACGGGATCGTCTTTCCCATAGTTGCCTGCAATCTGGTAGAATATGAGGGTAGTTTATTTTCCTGTTCACTGGAACGTCACTTACAATTTACCGTCTTGAACAAGACTCACCTGTTCAACAATTCTCATGTCATAATGCTAATGCTTGTATTATTAGTTGATACTATAAGCTGTGAAACAAAGCGATCACATATTATATTGATTATATTATTCATATTTGTTTGCGAGCTGGCAGCGTTGTGCCGTGCGTTACTGGTCGCGGACTTGATTCTTGTGACAAAAAATAAATGTTACATCCATGAAAATGTATTAGTTTTTATGAAAAGCAACACAGTGGGTGTAATATTTTCAATAAATGCGCACGCTTAGAATATTTTTGTCTTAAATTCGTGCTTATAATTTTTCAAGTTTCAGTTATCGAAAATATTAAGTGGGTAGTACTAAGGCCACCTACGGGACGATATGGGGTAGAAGATATACTCAGAGCGCTCCTACACGGGTTCTAATTAAAATGACCTATTGTATTAGTAGTAAATATTTTCATGATTCATTTTTATATATACATAAGTAAGACTGTCAAATGAGCACACGACTCGGATTGATTGGGGTAGGACCATGCTCTCACAGAATAGCAGCTTAATTCTGCTTCTTAACTTAACTCTGTTTCTTTGTTATCCTAGTGGTAGTAAACGCAGTTCTGATCATTAGGTCCCGGGTTCGTTTGCCGAGTCTGGTCGGTATCAGGTATTGTGTTTTTCAGTCAAGAAATTATCAGTAGCAGCCCGGAGTCAGAAAATTGGCGGTGATTCACCCCCGTGCCTCGGAAGGCATGAAAAGTTGTTAGTCCTGGGGTTGATCTCTCTTCGGTTTGTTGGATTGCCGTCCCATCAGACTAGAGAGTGAGGAAAAGAGAGTGCACCTACACTCGGGCATCATAATCCTGTCCTGCGCAGATGGCTTGTCTGCGTTAAGACGTTCCGCTTTTAATCGAAATTCGGTTTGGAGGACATTATCATAATGAGTCTCTACACTTACGGAAGACCTTTACTGGAAACGAAGCCTTCTATTCTAGTTCATTCCTCAGGGGCGACAACATGATGGCTGGTTCATTCTGAATCGAGAATAGATGCTGATGTCTGTGGGCAACAGCATGTTATGATCAGTTGAACTGTGTGCTCGTTTGCCACCGTTACTCTTTATACAACACAATGTTGAGTCGACGTCTGTCCTGGATTAGAAACCAAAATGCAGATGCTAATGATTTTAATCCTGAAAACTAAAAACATGAGATGCCTAGTTATCAGTAAAGTGTTTTATTTATAGGATAAGGGTGACAAACGAGCACACAGTCCACCCGATGGTAAGTGGATGCTGTGGCATATTGACATCTGTCATCGGCTACGGATCAAAATGCAGATACGTTGTCACCCTTGAGGACTGAGATGGGATACCTTGTCTCCAGTAAAAAGGGTCACCGGTTCTCCAAATTGATAATTTCTGAGCGATTATGGAACTCAGTCAACTGGCGCCACTACGTTAACTCATTTAATAATTTGTAAATAACGTAATCCTTTTGATTATTTTTAAGTGTTCACTAAACTTGTGCCCATATTTGACCTGGAATAAGTAATTTAACATAGAAATTATTCAAGAAATATCCTAACCCAATTTTTTTACAAATATTTTTTGTTAAAATCTATATATTTAATCCCACCGCCTGTTTTTTTTTTCAAACTGTACCTGGCTTACCTTTTATCGGTGACTAGTGACCCGCCCCGGCGTCGCACGGGTGATTTCTGGGTCTCAGCGCCACAAAACTTATCAGTTTTTAAACCATCCAGGGTACTCAAATACACAAAAAAAAATTTAAGAAAATCGTTCAAGCCCTTTTCGAGTTTTAGCGATACTAACGAACATAAATTGATACTTAAATGATAAATTGATTGAACATATATATATATGTGTGTGTGTGTAGAAAAAGACAGGATTTCCCCATGAGGGCAATAATGTTTTTATATATATCGTCATGTGTAAAAATTTATATCATTATTTAGCCAGTGAGCCAGTACTAAGGTATTATTAAAACTTTTGGAAAATATTGGATAAACATTTACTGGGTACCCCTTATCTTCGCGTAAATTGTTGATTTAAAAAAAGGGCTTAAATTGAAAACCGTAAAGAGAATTAACTAAACCGAATGTAAGTGCAACAGTGAGCCGTGAGTCGGAATAATCGAATCGATTCTATCGAAACATCGAGCCATAGTGAATTGCTCTATTAGTTACCCCAGTGAGGGGCTGATAGAGTTTTGTTAATGTATTGTTTTAGTGGAGAGGATAACCTTTTTAGTGGTCCCTTTTTGTTTTTATGTTTTACAAAATCAATAGAACAAATTTTATAATTCTAAACTTAGAAATGTTTTAAAATTTTCGAAAATAATATACTAATTTCATTTGATGCCTAAAATTTAAATTGGTTGAATTTTTCTATTTGTATATAATTTTGGATAAAACAGAACACCTGCTTATAGCGTGATGAAAAACAAAGGCAAGTGGCACGCATCATGAATACAACAAAATCTCTCAAGGGTTACGTCTGGAGCAGGGGTGACGTCATTAAAATGGATGTCGGGAAGGGGCTGAGACGATGAATTTTGACATTATACAGTCTGATTTACTACTACGCAAAAAAAGAACGAAAAAGGGTGGAACAAACATATTTATAACAATTTTCATCTTTTATCGGATTACAAATATTTAATAACAATTTCATATAAGGATTTCTTAAATTTACGCGAACATTACACATTGAATAAAACGATCCCAACGATTCAGAATTAAAAATAAATTAAAATGGTTAATTAAACTCGATAAAATCTGTAAATGTAGTTTTGTTCAACAATTTCATAATCATACAAAATAAAATAGAATTATTTAAGTGTTGTATTATTTTTAACAAAATAGTGTTTCTTAACATGTTTATAAAACAAATTAAACATAATAACGTAATAAAAATGTAAATGCGAAATGATATGGTACTTTTCTGAAATTAAAGAAGTTACGTCTATGGTGTTAACATAAAATTACAAAACTTCTTGTTAAATAAATGAACACCCTGTCCAACGAGCACGTTAAAGATCGTTTCGCTTTCGAATTTACTTGTGTTCGAAACTTCAATGTTTTTTTAAAAGTCTAAAGAAAAAGTCCGATCCAATATCGAAACCATCGCGCCCACCTGACGGTGTCATAATTCTGAAAACATGTCCTTACGAAAGTTCATTCTCTTTACATTGGAAACTGTACTTTGATTTTTTCGTCCCCTCATTTCGATCAAAATTCTTATCGTTCCTTTGATGGCTTACTGCTAAGAGAAGGAAGTAAATGAGAAAATAATTGATGCAGTATTATTCGCAGATAGGGCTTCTTTGAGCTCGAGGAAAGATAATTATCATTTTTTTCTAGGTCGCGTTATTAGCTGTCAATTAATAAGATACCTCTGAATTAATGTTGCATATTAAAATCTGCTTCACTTTCTTACTTAGCATTTTTATACCTTCGTTCTGTAGAAGTAAGTGAGATGAACGGGCACGCAATTCATCCGATGGCAAGTGGTTGCTGTGGCTTAAACACACATACATCAATAACAGATTTAGAATAACAAAACGAAAATGCATTTTGTTTAGTTTTCGTCTCTGTGGATTGAGGTAAAATGCCGCGTTACCAATATAAAGGGAAAAAAAGGTAAAATTTCAATAATTCGATTCGCTGCGAAGAGATGTTGCATCTCTTTGCGTATTTTATCGCATCTATCACGGGGAGTGCTCTGAGGAATTGTTCGGATTAATCCCAGCCGCCAAATTTCGTGAACGCACGAACGGCAAACGTCCCGATACCATCCACACCATCTGGATGCTTGGCGGTCCACCACTGTACGTTTCAAAAGGAGTTTTCTTCCGCGTACAACCTCTCTGTGGAATAATTTACCACCGGTGATTTTTCCGGACCGATACGACCTGGGGACCTTCAAGAAAAGAGCTTACTCCTTCCTAAAGGGCCGGCAACGCACCCGCAATTCCCCTGGTGTTGCGGTTGATCATGGGCGGCGGTAGTCACTTAACATCAGGTGAGCCACATGCTCTTTTGCCCCCTCTTCTATAAAAAAAAATTCATTCATTTCAGCATATAAAAGTCCACTGCTGAACACAGTGCTACCACAGATAAGCTAGAACATAGAAATTTGGCATAGTCGACTCGTTTGACAGGCAGGTTGGAAATCGTAGTTTTTTTTACGTTGTTATAAGGTAGACACCGCAACCCATCTCCTGGTTTGTTTCCCTGTCGCCACTTACGGCACCCACGGGACGATATGATCCTCCAGGACATTCTTACAGCGCCACTGCACGGTCTTTCACTGGCCACCAGTTACCAGTCAGCAGCATATATTTAAATTAATAATTTCATTATTTACGTAAATATAATAAAGGTGTCAGGATCGTGCCAAATGGAAGTGTGAAGTCTCTGCCTACCCCTCTGGGTATATATAAAGGTAGTGTTTTGGTTTATCCACATTAATATAAATTATGCTTAACTTTAAATTGGCAGAAACATACGAGTAGTATTAGAGTAATTAGTTTATAATGTGGGTAATTAAAAAAATTACCAGCTAGCAGCACTGCCAGAGGGTATAAATATGAAATTTCGTCTTGATAATTTCATTACTTCTGATGTAACTTCAGTCATAGAGGGAACGACTGACTCGACAATGTTGAAAAAATCAGTAATTTATGTTAGTTTCAATTTTCTATTATATGTGTAAACATAAAGAGCTTATGGATATGTCGATAATGACCGGTTAGTTCTACTTGAGTTTACGTACCTTAAGCCATCATGTGTACAATATAAAGTATGCAAGACCGGGGGCTGCCACACGCCGACACAATTTGTGGGCAACAATAAAAAATCCCTTAACGCCAGGCAACGGTAACTTGCTAGGGTTATTCATCTTGTTTGCCCCTCGCGAGGTACGTTGTTTCATGTGGACATGCCTGATTTTTTTATTTACTAGTATTGAAATGCAAAATTAAGTTAAGATAAATATTAAATAGTAATAATTATTAATTTTGAAATGATTTGAAACTCATCTTTTATTTTGTCATACCTAATGTAATTTCTTTATATTTTTTTATTAATTTAATAAAGATATCGCTGTGAAATTATATACTAGGCTGCACTAAAAGTACCGGGAATGAAATATTTCCACTGTTCCTGTCATATTAAAATCTTTTTAATTGAAAACTCCTTGGTTTTAAGAATCGAATACCATTTATTTATTTAAAAAAAAGATTCTCGGTCTTGTCACAAGGTTTTGTCAAACTTGTTTAGTCGTTGAGAAAATGGAATTGACTCGAGAAAATTCAAGAGCGATGATTTATAATGACTTTCGAAGTGGTTTAACACAAAACAGTGTGTTGACCGGATGATTTCTGCATTTGGTGATTAAGCCCCAATCAAAACCACAATTTATCGTTAGTTTGCTGAATTTCAACGTGGACGTGTCAAGCTCAGTGTTGATTCCCTTCAAGGTCGTCCAAAAACTGCAGTCACCCAAGAAAACGTTGATGTTGTGCGTAATCTGATTGAGGAAGATCGACATGTGACATACCGCGAAATTCAGGCAACTTTAGACATTGGCATGAGTTAAATACAAATAATTTTGTATGAACAATCAGGTGTAAAAAAGTTGTTTTCCCGATGGATACCGCATTCGCTCTGTGGAGAGCAAAAAAGCGGCTCGCGTTACTTGATGCGTCAGAACTCTCGAAAGATTCCACGCAGGATCCTCAAATGCTGTATACAAGATCGTATCAGGTGACGAATCCTGGATATATGCGTACGAACCCGAAACAAAAAAAACAGCCACTAGTTTGGGTGTTCGAAAATGAGTTAAAGCCTACAAAAATTGTTCGTTCACGGAGTGTTGCAAAAAAAATGGTGGCCACGTTTGTCTCCAAAACCGGCCATGTTACGACTATTCGTTTTGAGGGACAAAGAACGGTTAATGCAGAATGATATGCTAGCATTTGTTTGCCACAGGTAATTTCTGAACTCCGTAAAGAGAACTGCAACCGCCGCATCATCCTCCATCACGACAATGCGAACACAGAACAAAAGAGTTTTTAGAGCAAAAAAACATAGAATTATTAGACCATCCGCCGTACAGCCCGGACCTAAGCCCTAGTAATTTCTATACGTTTCCTAAAATAAAGAATAAATTGCGTGGACGGAGATTTTCATCACCTGAAGAAACTGTGGATCTCTACAAAACGGCCATTTTGGAGACCCCAACTTCCGAATGGAATGGTTGCTTCAATGATTGGTTCCATCGTATGGAAAAATGTTTCAAATTTCGCGGAGAATACTTCGAAAAGCAATAAATACATTTTTAAATAGTAATGTCGTGTTACTTCCTTGATTCCCGAAATTTTCAGTGCCGCCTTCGTAGTCAAATTACAAAAGAGAAAAATGTTCTCTTTTACAACTGCAATTAATTAATTTACTACATACCTGAAGTACGATTACTTTGTAATTAAAATTCAAAACATCAAAATCGTTGGTGGTTGCTACATTGAAAACTATAATTTATAAAGTAAGAAGGCAATAAGTGTGATATGACCCTAAAGTATTTATGGGATTCTTGTTCAAGATTAAAAAGTATGCATATATTGGTAATAAAAATAATTGGTAAATATGCAACTTTTTCGCTTTTTGCTACATAAATAGGGCTATGTATTGTATGCAATAATTGCCTATTAGTCTTTATTTATCTTTGCAGTTTTCACAATATGTCGTATCTATACAATTCTTTCAGCTAACAATGCATTCATTACTATTTTAAAAGGCAGTCGCCGCCGTCGTCCGTCATGTCTTTGCGTTTTTATTGAGACCGGGACGACAGGAGTGTATTGAAGTACCGAGCCGGGGACTCGACTGATAGCATTTTAAATCAGGTTAAGGTCAGAAAGGAGCAGCGCGGGCTTTGGCATTCAAAAATTGAAAGCTTGCTTGTATATTTTTTTTTTTGTGTGACAGTACGTTCAGATATAAATGGTAATATTTCTACTTTAAATTCAATCATGAATGATAATATTGTGTATTTTAAATAGATAATAACTTAAAAAATTATTTTCGTAAAAATTATTTTAAAAAATTTATAAAATTTAAACTGCTTACATAATGTCTCTATTTAACGCTCGCGATTTAGTTGAAACAAAGATTGTTATGCCTTTTATTTTGATAATAAATAGTACTAAGTACTTGTATTTTTTAAATTTTAAATAAAAATCTTTAGATTTTTATTCCCATGATATTAATAAAATCGATGATGGCCATGATGATGCATTTGGAGTGTTTTCGATGACACTTGATCTGGTTAAATGACTATAATGATAACTTGATAGCGTAAATTACTTTAAATTGAGGTAATAGAATATATTGAGAGACAAATCGCATAGGCTAGAATGGGAGAAAGCAGTATATCTTTTTTATAGAATGAGGGTGACAAACGAGTACACAGTCCACCTGATGGTAGGTGGATGCTGTGGCCCATAGACATCTACATTTATCCTCGATTAAGAATCAAAATGCAGAGGCGTTGTCACCCCTGAGGATTGAGATGGAATGCCTCGTTTTCGTAATACAAGCAGATAAAAACCTTTTATGATATGCAGTCATGGTAAATTCAAAAACATTACCCATTTATGTGCCGTTTACTTTAGATCAACTGGTTCAGTGAGCAAATGTATGAAGTACAAGGAACTTTATTTTTTCATTATTATTTTTATCAATGCACTTCGCTGGCTAAAATACGAGTATAACTTTAACAGTAACATTGTGCAAAAGATATATGTATTTGCATTTATAAATTGAAAACAGCTCTCCTGTTAACGTGAACAGAACAGCTCAATTCGTCTAGCAAAAAATCGTTTTGCAAGAATTGCATCATAAACGTACTATGAATATTACATCAATAAATAAAATGGACCGGTCCTGTCCAATTCAGTGCTATCGATAAAAATACGTGCCAAATGTAAGCGTGGAGTATTGCATGAATTCTTCATTTCAAATTGTATGGCTGTCCATGTTAGGGCATTATCATTTTTAGTGCTCGCCACACTGGCGGTATATTCAGATAGAATTTTTGATGCACTGGCGACACAGCCGCGCTGCGATTGGCTGCTCTGAATATTGTATGAGCCAATCACTGAGTTGCGCTTAACGCTGCATTCCAATTTCAAATGATTAAGGCGGGAAACCGTAGACAGAATGTGCTCTTTTGCAATGTATTGCAATAGGCATAATTCGTTACGCAGTCAAATCTTTGAATAGAACAGGTAAAGTGACTATCTTTAGACATAAGCAGTCAGCGGATACTCATGTTACATAATAACTGAGGAATGAGGAGTCATTACGTTTTCTAACCGATTGCCGCAACAGAAAGCTTGATATAGTTAGATATTTCTTGATACAGTACGTTAAATACGCGAAAACTACAATTTATAAATTATTTATTTATTTAACTTCATATACACATTAGATGTATATAGGCGGACTTAATGCCTGAGGCATTATCTACCAGTCTACCTTAGGGTAGTGCAGAGATAAAAGAGGTAGGTGTAATAAGAAGTATGTACAATACATTTACATATACATATATACACATATATAACTTAAGTATAAATATATACATATATAAACATTGTGTAAGTATATATGCATAAAATTACTATATTTGTATATACATACATATATATACATACATACACACACACATATATATTAAATATAATATTAAATACTGCTAACTACGAACGCTAAGTTGATTCTGCCATTTTATTGACGAGCATTTCTCGCACTTTAGACTTGAACGTAATCCGGTTTTCGGCACTCCTGATTTCGGAAGGAAGAGCGTTCCAAAGAAGAACAGATTGAACAAAGAACGATGATTGAACAAAGTTAGTACTAAAAGGGGGGCACTGAAGCAAAAGGTTATTACTAGAACGGAGAACTCTATCATGATTGGAGCTAAGATATTGAAAATGAGGAGTTAAATATGATGGAGGATTAGGAGACATCAAGATAGAGTAAAGAGTAGTGAGTGCACGTAGACTACGGCTCTGACGAATGGGTAACCAGTTGAGTTGAGAGCGATAAGTAGACACATGATCATACTTTCGAAGATTAAAAATGAATCGAATGCAGTTATTAAGAAGACGGTCATATTTGTTCAAGAGTTCTGCATTCGGGTCAAAATAACATACATCACCGTAGTCAAAAATGGGAAAAATTAAGGTCTGCACAATAATCGTCTTGGTCCTGGACAGGAGAAAGTTCTTCAGGCGGTAGAGAGAACGCAAAATACCTGTCACTTTCTGACAAACATTTGACACTTGAGTTTGCCAGCTCAAGGTGGAGTCAATGTGCAATCCAAGGTCTTTCACGGAATTACTCAGTTCTAAAATAAAACCGCTAAAAATGATCGGTGGTAAAGCTGTGGGATCCAGTTTCTTTATCATCCGTTGGCTACCTATTATTATAGCCTAACATTTGGATGGGTTAACTTTAAGACCAAACTTATCAGACCAGTTTTTTATATACTCTAGTTCCCTATTAAGAGACTCAATTGCTGTAGATATACAGTCGACCTTCGCGTGTGAGTACAACTGCAAGTCATCAGCATACAAATGATACGCACACTGAAGATTTGGGGTAATGAGATTTATAAATATTGAAAATAACAATGGAGATAGAATACCGCCTTGAGGAACACCAGCATGCAAGTCACACCAACTTGATGAGGACTCGTCAATGCGAACTGACTGTTGAATTAAGATGAGAACCACTCCAAAGCCTCAGATGAGTTCATAGAAAGTGAAAGGATTGATAATAGGATGTCGTGACTGATGGCATTAAAGGCGTTAGAGAAGTCAACCAAAACCAGTACTGTGACTTTAGTTTCCTCCATGCCTGCCCTAATGTCACCTGTGATTATTTATCTTTTAATATTTGTTTTATATTTGTTATGTTAATACGTAATAAAAGAACCTGTGTCTCAAATAATACCAGCAACTCTAGTTTAATGCTGCTGTATTCATATGGTGAGTGTTTATAACCGGAAGACCCTTTTTACTGGAAACGAGTCATACCATTTTAGTCTGCAGGGGGTGGTAACGTATTCTGGATTTTTGATTCTTAGTCGAGAACAGATATAAATTTCTATGGGTCAGAACATCCACTTACCATCACATGGACTGTGTGCACTTATTCTATAAATAAAGAATACCACGAATCAATGACTGTGTATAACTTTATCTTAACTTAAGAAAAGACACATACAAATCTATTAAGATAAATAAATTTTCGCAGGTTAATTTATTTTATCAGGATAATCTCCTGACTGGAGTAGGCTCAGCAATTTATTTAGTTAAATTGTATGGAGCTGCAAACGCTAAGCTCTATTGTGTACAAATCGTTTGGGATATCTTTGAATACTAATTAAGGTTTAGTCCATTGTGATCGTAGACATTAACAAATGATCTAAGCATCACCGCGCCTATAATTTACTATGTGTTTTATACGTATGTATATTAGAAGTGAGTGCTTTGTCAGAAGTGTGTGTTTTTATCTCGCCTTGGTGTATATTCGTGACGAATTAAGTAGGTAACTGAATTTAAAATAATATTTTGATGAGCTAGAAATATAAATTTTTAACACTTCTTTAGAATCGAATGATAATATGAAAAAGATGGTATACTCATTTTTTTTAATCATAAAAACAATTATTTTATTTGTAATTAAAATCTGCCTGCGGCTCTCCTAGCTCACACAGAATGAATTTCGACGCCTCAATGTTCAATTTTTACTTTACTTTTTAATGGTACCAAGTTGTGTTTAGGAGGTTTTTATACGTGGTATAGCCATGCTGCAGTTATATTAGTAGTATAGTCGTAGCACGAATGGGTCGGTTCGACCGGGGAAGGACCACGCTCTCACAGAATACCAGCGTCAAATAGTAGCTTAACTTGTGTTTCGTATGGTGAGTGTAGAGAACTGGAGACCCATTTTACTGGAAACGAGGCATTCCATCTTAGTCCTAACGGTAACAACGCATCTGCATTTTGATTCGTAATTGTAGATGGATGTAGATGTCTATGGGCCACAGCGATTACTTACCATCAGTTGGACTGTGTGCTCGTTTGTCACCCTATCCTATAAAAAAGTGTGTGTTTTTAGTAACTCGCCTTAGTGTATGTTCGTGAAGAATTAAGTAATTGACTTGAAAATAATTTTCCGATGAGCTAGAAGTATAACATTTTTAACACTGCTTTATAATCGAATGATAATGTGAAAAAGATGGTGTATTAATTTTTCAAAATCATAAAAACAATTATTTTATTTGTAATTAACATCTACCTGCAGATCTCCTCGCTCACACGGAAAGAATTTCGACGCCTCAATGTTCAATTTTTACTTTACTTTTTCATGGTACCAAGTTGTGTTCAGGAGGTTTTTTCTACATGGTAGAGCCATGCTGCAGTTATATTAGTAGTATAGATGTAGCATGAATTGGTCGGGGTAGGACTACACTCTTACATAATACCAGCGTAAAATTGTTGCTGTTTTTCGTTTGGTGAGTGTAGAGAACCGGAGACCCTTTTTACTGGAAACGAGACATTCCATCTTAGTCCTCACGGGTGACACGCATCTGCATTTTGATTTGTAGTCGAGTAGATGTCTATGGGCCACAGCAACCACTTACCACCAAGTGGACTGTGTGCTCGTTTGTCACCCTATCCTATTAAAAAAAGGACACGGTTTATTAATTTTCAGTAAAAAAAACGTTCACAGACTTTTACGTATATTTATAAGTGTAACTGACATCGCTCTCACAGGATAACAGCTCAAAATATGTGCTTTAATTAGTGTGTGACAAAAACTGGAGACGACGACGACTTTAACAAGTACTACGCATTCCATCTTAAAGTAGGTCCACGCTAGAGGAGCCGAACACGAGCTGAGCACAAGCTGAGCCGGCGCTCTACTTGCGGTGTCAAGTGTGGACGTACAACGAGCTTAAAAAATGCAAATCGATGCATGCGATGCAAATCCCTTTGTGTTCGTCAAAAAACCGACAACAGGCGGAGCACGGGCGAGCACGAACCAAACCAAATGCTCGGAACGCGCTCTTTCGAGGCTTGTAAGTCGGTCCACACTACACGAATTTGTACTCGGCTCATGTTCCACTCGTGCTCGGCTCGTCTAGTGTAAACACACCTTTAGACAGCAGTTTTTTTTTTAAATTAATTAAAAGAGACAAACGCGTTTACAGTCTCTGGATACCTGTAGCCAACTTCGTTCAAAAATGGCTACGATTAGACTACAGAAGCGTTGTTATGACTCAGGAGTCAGGACTAAGATGGAATGTCTTACAGTCCGTAATTAAACTGGCTCTTTTTTACCTACAGATTGGAACACAGCGGTGCAGGCACTGCTATTTGATGATAGAAATAGGTAAGAGGGTTGAACCTACCTACTAGACATGTGTCAATCATTAATTTCTCTTGTTTTTAGTGTAGGGCTCCAGTACCGTACACTAAAACCAATACATTCAGACCATTCGGGATACACTCGGTTTTCGACACATTCACAATTCACACCAATCTCGAGTTAAAACATGCAAAAACAGATAAGTGAACCATCAATATTTTAAGTGCACCAGTTCAAACGAACGAATCATTCATGATTGACACGTGTCTACTACCGACCCAGACAATGATCCACGACTTTTTCTGCCACCAGGGCGGCGCCACTTAATATAGAAAATTTAAAAAAAATTGCAAAAAATTAAAAAACAAACCACAAGAGGCATTGTTTTGTGTATTAAAATAATACTCTACAAACTGATAAACTTTTATTTAAAACTAAATTATCCATGAAATGACATTGTGTAACAAAAAATTTCACCTAAGTGTCTACTAGCGACATCTGGTGAGCGAAAGTTTATTAGCCCTCATTGGTCATCAACTAGACAATTGCATTAGTGCCGGCGGGAATCGAACCCAGAATGTTCGCTTACTTTGAAATTCACGGCGAGCGCTAAGCCCCTGAGCTGTAACTGCTAGTTTAAGTGAATGTATTTCTATATGTATTAAATGTAAATCTACAACAGGTTAGTACTGTTCACGTTGTGAAATCATAATATGTTTGCAACTAATAGCTTTCCTTTAAAAGTTATAAGACAGAACATTAATGCAGTACACTCATAATATGCTAATTATTGGCAATTAACTAATAAATACAGCATATATATGAACGCAAATGAAATATGAGGGTAGTATGCCTGCTACGAGTACTTTTGAATACATTTGTTTATACCTTTGATGATGGTCAATTTATAACTGCGGTAAAATAATTTAGTAATCATGGGTGAAATAGTAAGCCGTGGATTTGAAGACGATGACTTTAAAATAATATAAAAGCGAAAACTCTAATATATAATAAAATAATGAGATAAAAAAGGGTGAATATTTGGTATAGTGGCCACGCTTGGCAAGCTTGTTGGTAACCGCAGTTTTTTTTATTTATTTATATATTTTATCCTTTATTGCAATAAAGGAACATGAAATTCTTATTTATTATCTTTTGATTAAGCGCCATTTTCACATTAGTAATCATTAACACTGTCATGTTAAAATAGTGATTTAAAAAATGAAAACTGATGAGTTATTTATTTGCATCCTCGAATGATTTATAAAGTAGTAGCATTGTCTGTTGGGTAAAATAAGCGTTACGTATGCTAATAAAAATATAAAATGATAATGTCTTCTTCATTTTTGACTGGTGTAAATAATGTGTTTATACTTTATTGCAAGACGCCTTCAATTAGGCGTGTCGCAATAAAGGACTTTTCTACCAGGTCGTTATTAGGTAACAAACAGACAGTCAGAGACTTCTTCATTTTTGATTAGTGTAAATAATGTGTTTATCCTTTATTGCAAGACGCCTTCAATTAGGCGTGTCGCAATAAAGGACTTTTCTACCAGGTCGTTATCAGGAAGATGCTGCTGCCCATCTCCTGATTTGTTTTCCTCTATCACATCTTATAACCCCTATAGGATAATATGGAGTAGTGGATATTACACCGTCACTTTACGGTAATACTTAAAAAACTAACGCATTTATGATTACGTAATTAAAAAATACAATGGAAATAAACCATTGCGATCACAATGGCTTAACTCTTTATATTCAATAAGCATAAAACATCAATTTAAATAGACAATTCCATTTAATACAATACACGGCGTCGTCGTTGTTTCCATGTGTGAGGCAAATCTTTGCAGAATGCCACTTTGTCATTGGTCATAAAGCGTCATTGTTGTGTACAAAGGGTCATTCTGTTGAAGCTTTGTCGATTGTCTCGACATGTCCCGGTTAAGTTCGCCTTGGCAATATTGTTGGTGTGCTCTTGATCTCTTAAGAACTTGCAGATTTGTCAAATGTTTACTCCAAGATAACAGTAACAGCGTTGACAAATTCAGATAAATTTATAAAGAACACAGTTTGTGTTATACAAAATTTTCGACGAATCGTTACGATTATTTTCAGTCTCTATCGATTTAAGTCAAAGTGACTGTGATACCAAGAGACTTAAAAACTTAAAATTGAGTAACGCTTGAGTATTTGACCAATCATCACGGCCAATGCCACGCTTGGCTGACGGATCAACGATCGCAGTAGCAGATGTCTCATACCTTTAATGCCACTGCCCGTCGCAGGTGTGGGTATTTTACACCTAGCGTAAATCTTATGGTTATAAATTTTCTAGCATTTTATAGAAAAAGGGTGACATACGACCGCACATTCCAGCTGATGACCACACCCATAGACATCCAGACTACATTTATCCTCGATTAAGATCGAGACGCAGATGCATTGTCACTCCTAAGGACTAAGATGGAATGCCTCGTTGTAAAAAGGGTCTCCGGATCTCTACACTACCATACCAAACACAGCAGCATTGAGTTGCTATTTTACGATGGTATTCTGTTAGATCGTGATTCTTCCCCGGTTGATCCGACCCATCGTGGCTCTACCGCGTACAAATGGTCCGATGAGTTTTATTACACCGTCTAATTTTCTACAAATATTTGAATTAATTATCGGCTTCGTTCCATAATTTTTTATTATTCTCCCGAAAATTCCAACATGAACTTTAAAATGAATTTACAATTTTATTCATTTTAAACGTATAATATTTAATGTATTAAACAAGAGATTAATTCATAAAACTGCTCAAAACGAAATAAAATTACAAAAAATAACTGGCTATGAGATAAAGAGAGAAAGAAAATGTGCGCGCATACTGCTCTCTCTCTCGCTTATATCCAACACTCAACTCCCGTTCGCCTCGCCCGATCACGCTTTTCGTAACGCTTTCGTCAGGCGTTCGTCAGATTATTCCCGAAGTCAAGTGTGCGTAAAGAAGTTTTAGGTTTTACTTCAATAAATGATTATCGAATAGATCGCGTGCTGGCGGTGTTAGAATATCCACTACCCCACACCGTACCGTGGATGTCGTAAGAGGTGACGGAAACAAAGAAACCAGGAGCTAGGCAGCAGCGTATTTCTAATAACTAGAAATAAAAATAAACTGCGGTTGTCAACCCTAGTTGTCAAGTGTGGCATGTATGGCAAATATTCCTCTAACGTAGTACTAATATTAATCTGTGCTTACAATCTATGGTAGTGGTCAAAATCCATTGACTTTTGATAGGCTGTAACTCTCTAACCAATACTTCTATTTCGTCACATTGATATTCTCAATCGGCTGAGTTGTACTAGTTGCTTCATCATATCCAAATAAAAAGAATATTGGACGTTACACTAATATCATTTATTTGATGCTCGTCGGTTGAGATACTTGCAAAACGGTAATTAGGAGTAGCCCTGACACAGTTATTGCTCTGAAAATATGAAGCGTTTATGTTGCAAGTGTTGTCATTTGTGTTAACTTCTTAAAGCGCGAAAGTGGCAACATCGTTATTATTTATACATTTTATTATCTTAGGATTTGATGTAACTGAGTTAAATAATGATAAAACATTTAAATAAAATTAGTTTTTACGGATTTTATCCCGTATATTAACTTATTTTATATTCCCCGATGTTCAGAGCACTTAACAGCACCCATGATCACGGGGGGGGGGGGGACTGCAGAGAACACGTACAGGATCGCCCTCGTCACTACATCAGATTTGATAGACCACAAATTCTCGCTAAATAACACCGATGGTTTCCAAGGATGATTCACTAAACCGTTTGGGTTTTAATTTTATTATTTATAGGATTTCATTATTACCAACAGGTTATGAAATCCTTTTTTACTGGTTCTTTGTCACTCTTATTCTATAAAAAAAATTGTTTTTATTGAGACCATGGTCCATAGCCAGCCTACGGAAAAAGGTGAATTCTGCATCTTTTAAAAAAGTAAGTACATTACATGTCTTACCGCTATTGGGGTATGTCCATTTTTTTTCAAAAATTGAATTTTCAAAAATTGAGCAAAAACGATTGAATTGAATATGTGAACTGTAAAATAAAATAACAGTTTTAAATTATATTCTCATTAAGTAAATGAGGTTCTAGGTTCCGATACGTACGTACGTTACAGTATAGTTATAGTGTAATATTTTACTTGCATCCAACCAAAAATAGTTCATCAACAAACAAAACAAAACCTTTATAAGTACCCCAGTGTAGATTATAAAAGGCATTGTTTAACACACAGAGAACAATAAAAATCGCCCGCAGGGGATTCCTCAGAACAATAAATATGATGTTCACATTAACTAATGTTGCCTGTCTTTTATAATTTGGAATAGTTATATTGTGCTTTCAAAATATATATCACTGTACAAATTACGGCTCGCTCCATTGTTGCCAGTCTGCTAGAGGTAGCGGGTTAAGTTGCAGACATTAAGCTTTTTTGTATCGGATTCGGAAACACACGTATTATACCTAAACATTAAAATTTAAAATATAATATTATTAATAACAATAATCTTTATTTAAATGAACTGTACAATTCAATCAAACAATGCCTTAATTTAAAATAGTAAAAGTTTAAGAACATATTAGTCTATATATATCCCACTGTTGGACACTGGCTTCATTTCATTTACAAAACGCCCACACAACAATACGAATTTACTTATAAATTGAAGAGAATTCATAATTTAATAATTTCATTGTATCCGGCAGAATTTTACTCCGCTATCTTGTGTTATATGAAATTTTTGGATGAGTACTCTACTGAGCTATTACGGATTTAAAAATAGTCGTTCGTTGGAATCGGAATGCAGTTTTACCAGAAAAAAACTTAAAGATATAAATAATATTGCGAAAAACATAATTGAAGTTGCTTAAATTGAATTGCTAGCGGCTTATGGGAAGTTGTTTTTTTTTTTCTTTTCAAAAACGTTAAACGTTACGATTTTCTCCGGTATCGTGGGGGCAGTTTACAAACATAAATTTAACACGGACAAACATCCATCCAGACCCGGAACAATTACTTGTAGGCCATACAAATACTTGTTCCATGCGGGATTCGCGGCCCTCAGCGCTGTAACTCATTGCTAAGGGACTGCGCCACGGAGCCGTCATTTAATTTAATAAGGGAATATCTATATAATATCAATCAATAGAATTAATATAATTGTTTAGACAATGCGTAGGATTATATACTCCACTAAACTTATGACACTCCAAGGGCTATTCCGCCAAATTAAGAATTCCGAATAATGTAAAGAGCCAGACTTCTAAGGCTTTTATGCGGAAACTATATTATTATTTTTAGTTATTTGAAATCGGTTTTTGATTTTGACCCTTTTCAGTGAAATCAGAAATATCAAAGCTCGAATATCGTCTAAACAGTTACCATTACAATCTATTGAAGTCGACTGTTGAACATAGGTCTCCTCTGTAAACTTCCTCATAGGGATATCTGGCATAGTTGCCACGCTTGGCAAGCGGCTTGGCAACCGCAGTTTTTTTATTTTTAGTCGTTAAGACGCTGCCGCCCATCTCCCGATTTGTTTCCCTCTGTCGCCTCTTACGACACCCTCGTGATGATATGGAGTAGTGGATATTCTTACACCGCCATTACATGGTACAGGTATATTAAAAATTTCACCATCTATTTTCCCACCCTTGGGATGGTATTCTTTCTCCAAATGTATATACCACCACTGAAATATAGTCTACTTATTATTAAAATCAGTCCACAATTGACGAAAATACTAGTACTATATGCATAACATCATACATACAAGAAAGAAAATACACTCGATTTGAGATCTTTTTCCTTTTTTTTTCAAGTCGGCTAATTATGTCAAATAGTTTTAACAACGCGAGAAGTCCGTGTCAACAGTGGACTATTTAACAGCTGATGATGGTGATCGGAGTAATTTTATCTATTATTATAATGCAACGTTTAATTATCAATAGGACAGTCTATGTTAAAAGTAACTACTATTAATTTTAAGTAACCGCTTATGCCTTTAACATAACCCGTCTAAAATGGTCGACACAGCCATAACTGAGATAGATAGAGGTACATTACGCGTTCACGTCTCAATCTGAAGCGATGGCGATTAACACGAGCGATTAATTAGTAAAACGCCCGCGGGACAATGGTCGGGCATTTGTCTTATTTATATTCCAAAACCCGGGGAAGAGTATTAAGGCCCTTTGTTAGGAAACCGACGTCTGATGTCTTAATATGTAATAAGACTTTCGGGAATTTCCCTTTTTGCGCAACAAGCGTATCTTGATGCTACTTTTCTAGTATAAATATCATAAGCTTCCACAAGATCGAAACTTAACTATTTTACTGTCCTCATAAATCCTGTGATTCATAAATGAACATTTCAATAGTTTAACTATTGTGTCTTTTTCGTTTAAGTTGTAAAATGGTAAACTAACGTTAATGTTAAACTACAGTTAGGTACTTATCAATTATGTTATATACAATTATATACAATTGAACACGTACTTATATAATATACCTCAACGGAGACGGCTCAGGTCAGGATTATAGTGCCCAAGTGTACGCGCACAGGTGTACTCCCTATTCCCTCACTCTCATGATCCAATGGGACGGTAAACCGACACGACCGGAGAGAGATCAGGTGCAGGACCAACGGCTTTATGTGCTTTTCCAGGCACGGGGGTGAGACACCGTCAACTTCCTGACTCCGGACAGCTACTGAGAATTTCTTGACGGAAAAATTCAATAATTTCATTTTTTGTCCCGACCCGGGATTCGAACCTAGGACCTCATGATCAGCAGTCGTACTACTATAACCACTAGACCAACGAGGCAGTCATGTACTTATATAAGAGTGCAAAACCTACATCGAAATGTTAAAGACATTTCATGATCTATATATTCATTCATTCATAATAATCCGTCAAAATACCATTGCTGAACATAGTTCAACCACAGATTGCCTCATCAGGAGAATATTTGCAACAGTTTATTGCTATAAAAAACCTATTTTGAGCACCTTTCTCCATATAGCTGTGAGATCGACGAGAGGTGTGTCAGAATCGTGTTAAATGGCAGTTCGTAGTCGCTGATTACCACTGTTCCTGCGACGAGCGTGCAAATTTATCATCATTCATCATCATTACAGCCCTTCACAAGTCCCCTGCTGAACATAGGTCTTCCCGAAGGAATGCCACGAAGCACGGTCCTGAGCCACCTGAATCCATCTACTTCCTGCATGTCTTACCAGGTCGTCACTCCATCTAGTGGGAGGACACACTATACTTCGCCTGCCGGTACGAGGCTGCCACTCCAAAACCTTCTTTCCCCATCGGTTATCGGTTCTTCGAGTTATATGGCCGGCCCATTGCCACTCCGGTTAACTAATCCGTTGGGCTATGTTGGTCAGTCTGGTCCTACTGCGGATATCTTCATTTTTAAGTTTATCACGCAGAGAAACTCTGAGCATAACCCTCTTCATAGCTCGTTGAGTGACTTTGAGCTTCCTCATACGGCCAGCAGTGAAGGCCACGTCTCAGATCCATAGGCCATCACTAGCAACATGCACTGGTTGTACAATCTAGTTTTGAGATTTTGAGGTATGCCTGACGAGTGCGAGTGTGAGTTTATATGTGTATATTTAAATAAATAAGTAATTGCCACGATGGATTGAAAACTGCAATATTTTTATTAATTTTCGATCTGCACATCAGATGCTTTACATGTCTCTTTAAGTTTTAGATTTTTGAGGTATGGTAATTTTTGAGATACTTACTTATTTTATCATTTGTTCCTTTCATTACATCCACCTCACAATAATTTTTGAATTATCTATCAAGTAATAAGCTACAGTCTCACTTAAGACAGAATTGGTTAACAATTAGATGAAAACAAATTATCCGATAGCAACAGTAATACATCCGCAGCAACAATCATTATTATCAACAAAAGCTATTAATTACAAAGATAAACCACGCTTTAGCGACACCGAGAACACGTAAATACAAATATTGACATAGTTCGCGCTTGACACCGCCTTAACCTCTATAATTATCACCTCTATTATTAAATATAATCTATATCTAATTTTATTGTGAGTACCGACCAAATTATTATGACCCCTGATAAGGCATTGTCTTTTACTAGCGGTACAGTTTCGACTCAGGGGCAAGAGGGTCACGAATCTAGTTAAGGTGGTTAGTAAACTGCAATGTATATACGCTATAGTTCACAAGTTGTTTAGACTAAATAAGTATCTGATAAGATTCTTCCGTTTGTTAGAATTGTTTACTAATGATATTATTTTGCATAATAATAACGTTATTTTTTTATACACAAAGAAAAGTTGACAACTAGTGCGTATTGACTATTGATAGTGATGATCCTGACAGCGCTTTATGAAAATCGATAAATAAATAACATATTATGTAACTACGTAGCCAAGCAGACATCTGCCGTTTCTGATGGGAGCCGGCACGCACGCACGCTCGCACGCACGCACGCACGCACGCACGCACGCACGCGTGCACACACACACACACACACACACACACACACACACACACACACACAAACATTATAACAATAAACTTTTAAAAAAGGAAAACATAACCCTTCTTTTTTTACTCTCCCGTAAGCATATAACTCTCCGTTGCTTACATAATATTATACTCAATTATTTGCTGCCTACACACCAAATTTCATGGAAATCCATCCAGTAATTTTTGCGTGAATCGGGAATACACAATTTTTCTACAGATTTATTATATATTAGATTTATCTAATAGTTAAACTTCATTTTCCCCTAAATTTTTATGCGATCATATTTGGGAAAAATTCTTCCGTAATGTCAGGCAAATTAGTATTTTTTAAATTAAACTATTTAGACGACAGTTGTTACCTTGAGTTTATGGTATTCCTAGTCGGTTAAAAAAATGAAACTGGTCAAAAATTTATACTTACTTAAAATTTATACTTAAAAAGTTATACTTTAGTTAATTAAACTAAAGACTTTTGAAGCTGTGGTGAATGTGGAAATTGTTTTACTCTGTTTAGTTGTTTGTGATTTTATTCGAAGAAATATTTTAAAATGCTAACACGTGTGATGACCTAACGTTCAAATCATAAAACGTTCAAATTTATTTTTTTATTTTTTTGTACAATAAGGGTTACAAACGGGCACACAGTCCACCTGTAGGGGATGCTATGGTCCATGGACATCTACATTTATCCTCTATTAAGATTCAAAATGCGTTATCACCTCTGACGACAAAGATGGCATGCCTCTCTTGTTTTCAGTGATAAGGGTCTCCGGTTCTCTACAATCAAGATACGAAACACAGCGACATTGAGCTGCGATTTTACGCTGGTATTCTGTGAGAGCGTGGCCCTATCTCTGTCGGCCTACTCTCCACGTAGCGTCATTTCATAGACACTATTTGTCTTGCTACAGACCTGTTTGCGGCTTGCATAATGAGCAAACAGAACTCTTTTCATGGAGCGGCAGTCGTTTGTGAGTAATGTCTACGATCGTCATGCAACTCGAACGGCAGTACCTATATCAGAGTTTAAGTGCAGGACAAGAGGAAAAGATTTTTTTCAAATAACTGCGACGTCTGATTCATAAACAATTTATTTCCTTAGATACATACTATGTCTGAAGCAGAGAATCATGAGATATTTTACTCACAGCAAAATGATATGTATTTATATTTTTATATGAAATATTCATGAAAAAAAAATTGTATTTCTTAAAATTTACTATCGTCATAAGACGTTATTATAAAAAACGTAGTTTTATATCTCTACCAACGGAATCAAGAGAATTTAATATTTAAAGCTTGCTACAGCGTTATTTAATTTAAAAAGAACTAAATAAAATTGCCCAGCCCATGGACTCCTACCAACAACATCAAAAAAATAGCAACAAATACGTCATGACCCCTGATGAGTACTACAACGGATACAGTCATAGCCTGCATTTATACTGGCTCCCTGACTCTTCAAATTGAAACGCAGCAGTAGTGCATTGATGTTTAGCGGTAGACATTTGTTAGAGGTTAAAAGTTAAAACCCCGTTAGACGGCTACACTAAAATTTTCTCCTCTATCGTTTACATACATATATTTCACAAGGACACACATCCAGACCCGGAATAATTGCTTGTAGTCCATACAAATACTTATTGCGTGCGGGATTCGAACCCGCGGCCACATTGCGAAGCCACTGCGCTACGGAGCCATCAAGTGCAGAGGAACCCTACCATCGTTTTTAATAATAAATTTCCAAACTTCACTTGCAACAGTGCGCGTGCACAATCAAACACATCGTTAAACAAGGCTAAACGGTAGTGATAATAATATTCAGTTAAAATAAACCAAACTCGACCAATGCGACATGCCTCTAAAGTGCTTTTTACGACTTCCGTCACAAAACGCTCGAGGACAACTCTCGTTTAAAGTCAAATATCTATAAAAACCCTAGTTAAAACGGCGCTTAACGCTTTTATAGTGAACGTGCGGTGGTCCAACTCTTAACATTGTTTTAATGAGTCATATTATGACCAATTAAATTATGTGCACCGTACTAGGGAGGATAGTCACGTAGTGTGTACGCGCTTTATTTAAGTATGAGCGGCCACACTAAAATTTGTTGGCAGTAGGTAATTAAAGTGTTAGTTCACATTATACAATAATCGTTAAGTTACGATGTGCAATGAAAATATATATGGATTAATATAGAGACAAGTATGAAAATTACATGTTACGGTTAGCGTTACAGCCCACTACTGAACATAGGCCTCCCCCATAGATTGTCTCATAAGGGGATATTTGCCATAGTTGCCACGATTGGCAAGCGCGTTGGCAGCCACAGTCTTTTATTTTTCGTCGTTATTAGGAAGACGCTGTTATCCATCTTTTTTATAGAAAAGGGTACAAACGGGCATACGGCTCCCCTGATGGTAAGTGATTACCGCCGTCCATGAACCAGGGGGATTGCAGATGCGTTGCCGGCCTTTTAAAAAGGAATAGGCTGATTTATCTTGATTTGTTAACCTTTGTCGTGTCTTAAGACACCCACAAGATGATATGGGGTAAGATTTCTGTGGGGGTAACGGATATTCTTGGAGTCACACACATCGCAGCGACAAAATGTGATCACGTGTGAATCGCTGCAGCTTTTTGCAGTTGCGTTGTGGTTACGTTGAAACCCTAGTCGTGGCGTCGACGCAGTGTTGTGTTTGCGATGTGGCCGGTCGCTAATTCCGTAGTGGTTGCGTCGTGGTTGCGTTGTGGTCGGTATCACTCACGCAGTCTATAATGACTGTAAAATGTGGTACATGTAAATTATACTATTTACATTTCAAATACAAAATGCTCCCGCCCACGTATTGTGGTTGTGGTTGTGGTCAAAGATTTAAATAGTAAGATGCGCCCTTACCATAGTATGACCACTCCGAAATGTGTCCATTCTCAAATGAGTGAGCTCACTCATTCGCAATAAGTGCTCATTTATGCAACAGAGAAAGTAGTATACACAATTTCTGTAAGATAATAAGAGATGACACTATTGCATTAGTGTGCGCGCGTCAGCGTCTTGCAAACGAACACATCCAAAAATAATGCCACAGTTTTCAAGATGAAGACGCATCTAACTATTTAAATATTTGGTTGTGGTACGTGTGGGTCGACCCTTACAATGTTACTACACGATACATGTGGCAATGTTAAATCATTCCGGAAGAAATTCCTAAAATTTTACGCCAAAATTATTTAGGCCATTCGCTCTGTCTTTCACTTGCGTTTAAGATAATTTTACAATTTTAATATTTTAAAGGACTTTTTCTGCTTAAGTACGAACGAGTAGTTCTTTGGTAATTTTTTCTGCTGCTACGCCGTAGTCTGTGCACTGTGTTTCGATCTGAAGGGCATAGGGTGCCAATGTACGTGGTAGAGCCACGCTGCAGCTATATTAGTAGTAGTTATAGCACGAACGGGGCGACCACGAGTGTAGAGAACCGGAGAATTTTATAAGAAACGAGGCATTCCATCTTAGTCCTTACAGGTGACAGCGCATCTACATTTTGATTCGTAATCGAGAATAGATGTAATCAAGAATAGATATAGATGTGATGGACTGTGTGCTCGTTTGTGACCCTAATCCTATAAAGAAATTTAATTCAAGATTAAGAAGCATTCCATTTTAGTTCTTAGTGCTAAAAATACATTTGTAGTCTTCCTTTTTTTATTGTTGGATGCGGGTGTTCATGGGCTGCTGTGGTCATTTACAATGAGATAATCTGCTTATTCGCTTGTCATTTCAATTTCAGTAAAAAAATTACAATATACCTACTATGTATTTGCAATAATATTAGGTACCGGTGGGTGGTGCTGTCAAGATCCAGAAATCACCCATGCGAAGCCGGGACGGATCACTGGTATAGTATGGTTATGTTCCGAAACGTTTTCAGTATACTGCCGAATACAAATGACGTCATCAATTGACACTATATTGTACTGGCAAGCCGCCGCCATATTATATCCAGCCATAATAAAACAATTTTTAATTGTGTGTGCGCTGAATGAAGCATGTGAGAATTTGTTTTTATTTATTCAAATACAAAAAATTATAGAATAATTGCTGGGCCATTAGGAGGATATAATGACTTTTGGAGCACAAAATGACAAAATAATCGCCAACACTTTTCCAATATGGCGCAAATGTATGACGTCAAATACTGTCCTATGTTTTGGAACGAATCACCAGTATAGCGTCGATTCATGACGTCATTTGAATTGGACAGTACACTGGGTTCTATTTTGGAACATACCCCTAGTATTATTATTTAATAGAAACATAGCCTAAACAAAATATTTATCATCTTTTGTTACAGTGTGCACTTTATCACTAACTTATAAACCAAAACAATGGTCAGTTTAAATTGTTTATAATATGAATTCTAATGACGTCTGCAAAGAGACGTGTACCTAATAGATCAGCAAAAAAGATCTGTCATATTAACAAAATTACATCGCTTAATGTGTGGACTTAGTTTTACGAACATCCGTGATTCTATCTTCCTGTCAAACCTGACCAACTGTCGACAAATTACGTTTTATATTCAAATTAAAAATAATTAGTAGTATTCAAATATTCCTAAACCAGAAGACCTAAATAACTATAATTAATTTAACCCGCGGTTTTTTTTTATAGAATAAGGGTGACAAACGAGCACACAGTCCACCTGATGGTGAGTGGAGCTGTGACCCATAGACATCTACATTTAACATCGATTAAGAATCAAAATGCAGATGCGTTGTCAACCCTGAGGACTAAGATGGAATGCCTCGTTTCCAGTAAAAGGTCTCCGGTTCTCTACAATCAACATACGAAACATAACAGCCTTTAGCTGCTATTTTACGCTGGTATTCTGTGAAAGCGTGGTCCTTCCCCGGCTGAGCACATTCGTGCACTCGCGTGGTTACTGTTTAGAACAATAATATATAACAAAAACATAATATCGTCGCTGCTAGTGATAAGAGGGCTGGTTCTTTTTTCGCTCAGAGGCTAAGTACAACACGATACACGATACCGATACGAATAGGACTGTTTAAGGTTATAGTTTTAGTTCTTTTTAATAATATAATAGAAATAAAATAAAGTAAAGCTTAATTATGTTACATAAAAATTAATCAGCAATTAGATTTATAATAAAGTTCATCATTATTTGAATAATAGTTTCCGTATCGTTTGATAAATCCAATGAAACAAAATACTCGACTAATGAACTAACATCGGAAATTGCCAATAACGAAGGTGACTGAAGATCATATGTATTATTGTACATAGTAGTAATTATCTGCACTGTATTATAGACACAATTTCATGCACGTCATTAGACGTTAGAAATTGTAGAAACAAACATAATTAAAACTAATAAATTTAATTCCGGTACACGTTTTCACAGTGTATTTTTGAAAATGGACGACGATGAAGATGATGAAAAGTTATTTTTCAAAACTATCAAGTGCACAGAAAACAATAATTTTCCACAAATGTACGCGCACACAACGAGGCATCAATCAGCATTGATTCTTAATCGCGGATAAATTGTAGATGTCTTAGGACCACAGCACCCACTTACCGTCGGGTGGACTTTACGTTCGTTCTACCCTTATTCTATAAAAAAGGGTTACATAGTTGCTACACCGGTATAATTGAAAGATGAACTTTTCGAACATTAGTAGACTCAAACATTGTGTTTAGCTTTTTTAAGAATTATTTTACGCAGCATTCTATTTGTAATATGAGCTGGTATGATGACCATCTACACATATTATATAGAATAGAATTATAATTTAAGAATGATTCACTTACTTGTTTTGTTTCACCGGCGTGGTAGATGGCGTAGGCCGCTTCTCTTCTTTAATCGTACTGTTATTCATTTTAGATGTTAATCTCTTCAGAACATCGTCCATCGACCGCTTGTGAGGTGGCGCAAGTGATAACGCACTGTTATGATTTAGTAATGAATTGTTATTATTGCAAAGTCCTAATACTTTAGCCTCCGAACCGGGGCTGCTGCATTCAGAAGAGCCACGCCTTCTCGTTTGCAGATCATTGACTTGGTGCAGACCAAGGAAAGATGATGGGACTAGAAGATTGTTTGTCATGTCTAATGATTGTTCGAAACGTTGCTTCTTGGTGGGGCGTTCGTCTTCGAAATTCGAAGGGTCTTCTTCACTTATAGAGCTTCTTGTCGAGGTGCTGGGGGAGAACTTGTAGTAATTCTGTTGTTCGTTTTCGTCTGACTCGTGATGATCGGAAAAATCTAAGTTAGCTGGACCGGCTTCGGGTTTCTCTGTGTCGGCTGCGCCTTCTTGCAATTTTGACGGTGGCGATTTTCGTTTAGATGACATGTTTCTGTAAAGAAAAAGGAGAGTCAATGTAAGTTACAAATAAGTAATAAAATAATTAAGAGGTTATTACATTTTTTAAACTTAACATTATAACTTAAAACTTATATTATGTGCAACATAATGTATTATGTGCAAAGTTGTGAACAATTTTCATTCAAAATTTAAAAAAAAAAACAAGTATTTTTAGTGTATTTATTCACATGAAGATAACAGATCTTCTGCTTGATATAAGCCTTTTTCTAGAATACACCAGCTGCCTGGTTATATGATTGTATGAATTAACGAGATATTTTTTTTATTTACTTAATTAATTCAGTACAGTTTAATTGGAGCTATGGAAATATATTTTAACAACACAAACATAATGTTCAAACGTTGCGATACAACTCAGGTTGGACGTCAAACGTCGTATTTGTCACCAAACTCTCCGACTAGTTAGGAAACTCGCTTCGTTAAAGCACCTAATTGGGCTCTGCTAATTGTACTAATTGCAGTTTCTGCCTCCTTTGGACTCAAGGTGTCCGCTAGACTATGTGAGTCGACCAATCTTACGAGATCTCCGAGTGCTCCCGCAAATTTCTCTTCACTGTCTCTACTACCAAGAAATTTTGGGGGTGTGTGGATCCGAATAGGCTAGTAATCATTTGAGCGGCTAACGTGATTTGTTAATGTGTGCGTATTAACCGTGAAGACGATTCTAATAACGCGTTTGCGATAGTACAGAGCCATGTGTTCGCGTGTTTATATAGGAATATGTAATAGTGTGCAATTTGTAAATTAATGTAGTTCACATTGATCCGGGTAGGAAGTCTTCATTGGTTTTGCCAACAAACGAATTTCTTGTTCAGACAGTGTCTGGCATTTCTGCTTTGAAGCTTGTTTATATTCGACTCGGTCGTACCCATTGAGTCAATTTAGTTCGGAATTTGCAGTTAACTAAATATTGCGTCTGTTAACGTCTCGGTAGTTTTCATTTAGACCCGTTTTTTTATTCTTTTAATTTTTTAAATCTGTGAGTTGTAGATAAACGACGGATATGACGGAAGTAGTCAACATCGTATAATTAAGCTGATAAGATGTGATTTAAGTAAATACGCTTTAAATATATAATGTCCTAAAATATTTTTAACAAGTAATGGTTTTCTTTTTTTGATATATTTATGTACACACAACAAGACACAGAAACAATTATACAGTGAGTTCGTACAAAGGTATTATTTATTCCATAATTTAATGAATGAATGAATGAATATACTTTATTGCACACCACAAACAAATTCATAATTTAATGAAAATCTTCCAGTAGATCCACACAAGAAAATATATTAAAACAGGCAAATTTACTGCGTGTATTTCTAACCATTAAATAATATACACAATATATTACAAATTATAATAAATAGTACGATAAAAATAAGTATATGAGGGTAATATGGTCATCCGGTTAATATGGTCATTTTCTTAAAACTCTAAAACTACAGCCTTGTTTACACTGATGGCTTTGTGATACGATAGCTCTTCATCGGTCAATCAAATAATAAAGGATCAAAAGGGCGCTGCTTTATCGACGCCATTTTGAACGTTGACATTATAGTAAATATTTTAGTCGATTTTAGTACAGTATAGTGTAGTTAGTTTTTTTAAGTTGATTTTTAGAAGTGTTCATAATTATTGCCAAGGCTTGTTTGCTATTTTTTTCTTAATCTATTAGTTATAGTATACGACTTTGTGTTTTTGTCTCTGCCCTCCTCCTAGTTTTGTTTTCATAGGGTGGCAAATCTTAAGGTGACCATATTACCCCCATGTACCTTAATATGGTTACTTTAATACTATAATACGTGTTAATTATTAAGATGCAAAGTAGTTATCAATTACATGTTTCTTAAAAATACTTTTCACTCTCTCAGCGGTAGATATCTACCGTTTAATATATTTTTTAAATTCTTCAGAATAAGAGATAATTGTAAAACATCCAACACTCAAACTAAATAAACATTTAACAAGTGAGTAGTCACAGCGCGTGTTATATTGCTCTCCAGATATAATAAAAGTCCCGCTAACACAGTACCACGAAGCCCCGTGTTAGTGTCCTCTTAACAAAAGGTACAGCGAAGAAAGCGATGTATGAAATAAATACAGAACCTATTCTACTGATTTAAATACTTTACGAATCAATACTGAACATAGATTAAAATCAATATAGATTTATCTATATCTATAATATATTAAGGATACGTTTAAAGTCAAAACGATACAGGTCCATTTACATAAATAAGGTACATGAGGGTAATATATAAATTTTTGCCGCCCAATAAAACCCAAAATATAAGAAGTACAGAGACAAAAATACAAAGTCGTATACTATAACTAATATATTAAGAAAAAAAATGCAAACAAGCTTTGGTAATAATTAGGAATATTTCGAAAAATCCACTTAAAAAAAACTAACTGCACTACCTCATACTAAAATCGACTAAAATATTTGCTATAATATCAACTGTCAAAACGGCGTCGATAAAGCAGCGCCCTTTTGATCCTTTATTATTTGATTGACCGATGAAGAGCTATCGTATCACAGAGCCCTCTATGCAAACAAGGCTGTAGTTTTTGAGTTATAAGAAAGTGACCATGTTAACCGGATAACCAACCTCACGTACTAAATATATTTTAGCCACTATTTTTCTTGTTCCTCAACTGAAACTTCGGTGTGAATACAAGTAGAAAAAAATAACATAATTAATTTATTTGTTAAGTTCGAACACAGTAAACAAATAAATATTTATAGTTCTTTTGTAAGCTTTCGTAGCTCGTAGGCGGTAAACTAATTTGTCCGGTTTGTCGCTTCACCCGCAACTTGCGATAGAATTTCTTGCATCGGCGAAATTATTGTCAGTTACATGATGGGGTAAACTTCAATCAATAACAACAGCGGTTTTAATAAAATTGTAAATATTAAGAAACGATGTTATTCAAATAAATTAAAATAATCAATTATCGTACTGCGGTTAGATGGCGAAATCTGTTTTAGAAATGAAATGAAATTAATGATTTTATTCAGTACAGTTTACTGTATAATAAGTACCTATTGAGAGTCATTTTTTATTGGTTTGAAAAAAAACTTTCCTGGGAAGAACCAGGAAGAAACCCAACGGGACTTTTCAAAAATATATATTTCACTTTACAATAAATTTTATTTTTTGTTTTAAGTTTTAATTTAATTTTTATATTAATTTCATTTCTATAATAATTTTCTACAATTCTCAATTCTATATATATATATATATATATATATATATATATATATATATATATATATATAGTTTACTTTCATTAATATTTAGCGACAGAAATAAGTAGGAGGTGCTACGGATTCTAATTTATCTTTGACTCAAATTTGTTACAAATACATATGTCGGCGACTAGATACAGCGTCAAAAGTGCGAAGTGTCTGTATAATGAAGTCACCAATTCCATTGC
This sequence comes from Parnassius apollo, assembly GCA_907164705.1. Classification (NCBI taxonomy): domain Eukaryota; kingdom Metazoa; phylum Arthropoda; class Insecta; order Lepidoptera; family Papilionidae; genus Parnassius; species Parnassius apollo. Next base: position 10,672,982 of record CAJQZP010001558.1, on the reverse strand, counting down.
CGATCATAGCACAAAGGTTAATACAGTAAGACAAGTGAGCATACAGTTCACGTTAATTATTAATTGAATGCTGGGACTCATCAATAATATTCGATTAAAAATTAAAAGATACGCTGTAACCACTTGGGAATAAGATGAATTGCCTCTTTACAAGTAAAAGGGATTTTAAGTTCTCCTTACTCATTAAAGGAAACACATCAGCACTATATTTTTCATCATTATACCTCAGTCGAACCGACCAATTCGTGCTGCAAGTGTGTTAGTGTTAAGTGAAAATATATTTTTCTAAATTAAAATAAACGTAAGTACAAGTTAATTCAAAACGCACGAAACAAAAAAATGATTTTGTATGTGCTTATATTTCATAACGCATTTAAATTGAAACAATGTAAGTAAGCAATAAATTGAATTTTCCGGACGACACAATCGAAGTTTCGACTTCCCCTTTTGAATGTCCCGTTTAACAAAAACAATTTGCCTTCAATTTTGTTATGCCATTGTCCTACTTTTCTTCCCCCACATTAGAAAATTGAAATCAGCTGTGCCCTATTGAACTGTTGCAGATATTTTCATAATATTTTATAATAGTTTTCGTGTTTTATTTTTTTTGTTTAAACTGTTTTATTTTTTGAAATCAGATTGATGTAAAAACATTTGTATTTTTGTGTTGTTTGTGAATATAAAGTTTATGAACGAAACTGAAGAACTATGCCCGGTAGTGGACTTAAAAAAGCAACATTCGCTACGTGGGTTATGATACCTACCATCATTTTTATTTTGAAAGCTTCTCTTTTAATTAGACGAATAGGTTTAGCTTGCGACTATTGCTATACGAGTAAGTTAGAGTAAGTAGTAGAGAGACGACACAGCTCTAAATATTGGTTCACCTGACTTTAAATTGTAAGTTACAAAGTTAAATATTCTATGTTGTATTACTATAATCTGTGTTGATTTCTTTAAGGTTGCTTGAATTCATAATAACTTCAAAATCTGTAACACCATGCAACCTCTTCATCTTTAATTCAATTTTCTCAAAGTAATTGACTTGACAATTTTCCTGCCAACACGCCATATTGTTCTCGTCACCGCGTGATGTTATTGTGTCCGTAATGGAAAGGAAATTAATAGTTACAATGCATACATGCTAAGCACATTTAACGTTAACCTTATGTGTGGGATACAAAGGCGAAAATCGAATAAATCACAACAAGAATAACATTGCAAGACTGAAACAAACTATTGAGGGATAGAATGACGTGAACACAATCGCAAATCGTTTCTATAAATCAGTTTCAAAGTTATTATTGTCAAGTGCAAAATAGATATTTATTCACTACGTTCCGCATTGAATTTTGCTGTTATAGCGAAAATTTATACACTTAGATATATTGTGTATATTGTGCTAGCGGCAATGAAATAATTATTGTTAATTGCAATTTTAAGTGCTGATTTACCACGTACTCAGCGGTGAAGGTAAAAATCGTGAGGAAACCTGCATTTCTGAGAAATAAGAAAAAATGTTTCGAAGACATGTGAAGCTCGCCAACACGCATTGCGCGGTGGACATTTCCTTGTCCTAAAACCCTCTCAGATATGAGAGGAGGCATGTGCCCAGCTGTGGGGCGTATATGTAGCCTGTAACTTTAACTTTAACAAAAACAGCTTCATAACATATTGGTGTAATATTGCAGAACTAAGTACTGTTTGTTGTAATAATACTAGTTTTTACGGATTTTATCGCGTATATTTAACTACAAATACCCGACGTTTCGAGCGCTTTACAGCACCCATGATCACGGGGGGGACTGAGATGTTCAACGTCCAAATGTCATAGTTAACAGCAGTTACCATAGATAAAAATTTAACTTTTGTTCCGATCTACACAGTATGAACTTATGGTATCTTGAAGTCTTGCAGTTGTATGCTTGGGTTGGGATTTAATTTTATTTATTATAGGATCCCAAGCAGATGGTTGCACCCAGCCAACTAGTATTATTTCAATGTGTAGTGTTCGCGTAAATATAAGAAATCATTACTGTTTGTTGTTTTCCTGTCAGTATTTTTTAAAATGTGGGTTCTACTTGATTTTCTTTAAAATTTTACAATTTATACCATTGATTAATGTTTTAATTTGAATACTTGATTACAAGATATTAACACGGGCATCCATTTAGGAACTAATCAGATATGGACGAGTGGACGGTCCAAGTAATCGTGACGAATCTGTAGTTTCCAATCTATTAGTTGAAGGAAATTGCCTACGCCCCGTCTTAGATAATTCAACGAGGCTTCTAACCGTTGCTGGGGATGGTACTTATTCGTTAAGCAAATTTCGTTGAGCAAAATCGATGAAATATTTCGACGTCTCACATCTAATCCATTTCGATATGCTTGGAAGATTTCGAACATTCTATTAGGAGGCAAAGAAACTACTTTATTTATGCCATCAAAAATTCATTTGAACGAAAATGAAATCTGTGTCTTAAGTAGAAGGCATCTAGCTGAGATCACCCAAATATATTACAAATTATTAATTTGTATGTGCTCGAAATTTCACTGTGTTTTAGAATCCTTAAGTAAGATATCGACAGTAAAATCACAGTAATCGACATAGTCTATCGGATCCGAAAGTTAAAGCGATGGGGAAGAAAATTCCCCGAGTGGCAGATTTGCTTGTAGCGGTAATCGGAGCTTTATGGCTCTCTTTTTGAGATGTTCAGCATTGGACCTGTGACGCGCTGTGATGATGATTAATAATGAAGAATTAAGAAAATAATGTGAATAGGTACACAACATGTTTGACAACGTATTTTTTTGTTTATTGTAAGTTTTACCAAATTAAAGTAACAACCTACATAAGGCCCATTGGCCTCAAACCTATACCTATTTCCGATAGTGTATATATACTATAATAGTACTGCGCAGTAGTTCTTGCCTTAAGCAAGAACTACTGCGCAGTACTATTTCAATTCATATTTTTGGACGTTCCGTGTCTTTTAACATGGTTTGATTACATACTGAAATCCCAAGGTTAATCACGGCTTTTGTAACTCATAGTGATATTTACTTTTGTGAATGAAAGTGCTTTCTTGCCGAATATTAAGAAAAGATATTTAAAAAAGATTGTCACGTAAACAATCCGGCCGACTGAAGGTTGTTAAATAAAAATAGAATAAAATGTCCAAATCAAATAAGCAGATAAAACGCTCTTAGGCGTTCGTTCGTAGCACAATGAAAAATAAAAATTTAATAGAAATATTGTGAGGCGGCAGTAATTGAATGAGGAACGCGAAAACATTTCTCTTCCTCTGGAGAAAAACTCGAAGAAATTCTCTTCGTGGACCTGTAACTGAATTATTCTATTCTATAATAAGTTTATTTACAATAAGCTGGAATACAATTTTGCCATTTGTAAGAAATTATATTTCGATTTGTTATTTTCACTGTTTCATTTTTACTGTTTTATTCGTTTTTGTGTTGCTGGAAAAAGGTTTTATATCCAACGCGTAAGTTTTTTTTTACCTTTATTATAAGCCAGTGTTTGCCTACAACCTCAACTGGTGATAAGTGAAATTAGGAGCTCTAGATGCTCAACTGTACTGTCTTAGCGTAACACGCATTATCGCATACAATTACGTGGCAGACCCATGCTGCAGATATATTTGGTTGCAGCACATATGAGCCGGCTCGACCGGGGTGGGGGACCACGCTCTCACAGAATACCGTCGTAAAATAGCAGCTTTATGCAGTTGTATTTCGTATGGTGAGTGTAGAGACCCGGAGACCCTTTTTACAACGAAACATTTCATCTCAGTCCTCAGGGGTGTGAACGCATCTGCATTTTGATTCTTATTTGAAGATAAATATCGATGTTTATGGGCCACAGCATCCACTTACCATCAGGTCAACTGTGTGCTCGTTTGTCACCTTATTCTATAAAAAATATAACTAGCATAATGATCTGACCAGAAATCTATGTCGATATCTCTGTGAAGAAGCGAAGTAATTATTTTTATATCGTATATATTAAACGAAAAACTGATTATCACCTTGACATTAATTACACTAAAATGTTTTCAGTTTAGTATAATAATCCAAAAATATGTTTAACACTCCCGCAACTTACATTTATTATAGTGTTGTATAGTATCAAAAAATGTCTTTAAATACTTTTGTAAATATTATTCGTGTTATAACATAAATAACAAAATGAAACAGTTAAAGTTTTTATTTACTTTCCCTCTCGTACCTAGTCACCACTACTTTTCTCATTATTTCTTCAAGAAATTCAAAAGAAATAATATAGAAAATGTCATGTCAAAACAGTATAGCATTCACACAATTGCCATCTATTGAGCTCAGCGGAGGGAGATGGAATTATCGGCGGCAAATTACAAGAAAACTCCCTTTCCTAATTTATTTATATATTGTAGTACTCGTATATTGCCATAGAACTAATAACCAAGAATACACTGGAAACGTCAAATTATTCAATAAGAAAGACGTCAATAACATTTGAAAAGATCTTTCTTTATGTATCTATACCTAAGTAACATAAAAATATAGAGGGTGTATTGGAATATAACACATTTTCCAAACATCTACCTCATCTGCAATTGGTGAACCCTGCTAATTTAAAACAAGCCACAGAGGCTGACTGACAAATTCAATCGGATTTCTTGACGCCATTTCCATAGGCTAGTGATGAGGAATTGCCCACAGCCACAGGTCTGCTTGTCAAGCGTAGTGAATACGTCTAACTCTTTTATGTTATGCATGCCTAGTGAATTATTTTAAAGAAACTAAAGACTTAAAAAAAAGAAAATTATATACTCTGCAATGTGCCTGCGTGATAGAGATCGCTTTTAAGGAATAAGGCCTTGAGTTTTAACTTTATAAACGTTCTTTCTTGCGTTTATTGGTTTACAATAAAGTATATTTCGCACATCGATTAATTCTAGGAACCTGAAGTGGACTGAGGAAAGCTGTTCAAATAAGAAATAATGTACAAAGATAACACGAATAATTAGGTACGAATAAAATTTATTTTAAAAAATAATTAAATCCATTTTCTACACTTAATATAAAAATTTATGCCTAAGGTATAAAGTACCTATGAATAATGTTATTTTCAACCGATTTCAAAAAAAGGAGGAGGTTCTCAATTTTACTGTATTTTTTATGTGAGCCTCAGAACTTTCGTCTAAGTAAACCAATTTTGATATTCCTTTTTTATTTGAAAGCTGGTGCTTTTCATGTGGTCCCATATAAAATTGATCAAGATCTGACGAGTAGGTTTTGAGTTATCCTTAATAATGCATATACTTCGACTACATTGACGATGTTCTCATTTTATTTATATTGAAGTCGATTGAACAATTTTTTTAATTTTACCAATTGTTGTATATGCACCCTTACATGCCAATACCTACTTTCTTGATTTTGGAAACAATAATTGTACACATTGTTTTAAAATGAGAAAAACGTTGCTAATTATTTTTTATATACCTATATTTTTTATTTAAAGTTCATAAGCCCTGGCATATCTAGTCTTGAAATAAAAATGGTGATCATTGTGCGTAAGACTTTCTTGTGATTGACAATGGGGAAAATTACCCATCGGGTGCGCGACAACATTAACTGAGTGGGCATGCGATAGGTAATTATGGAAATGGAAACATTTTTTCCTACATTTTAAACACTCATACCACTGTTAAACCGTTAATTGTAGATTTAATTAATCTATTTTACTTTGTAATCAACATTTGAATGCGCAAATTCAGTTTACGAATGAGATTTCAAATTTATTTAAGATAGTAATGTTCGCTGTTTTAACATCAGTACTTAAGATATTAATTTTTAATATCACAGTAGAGTAGTTTTCATTATAATATTATTATTTTAAAAAAATCAACCAACTCGTTACAGTGTAATGCAAGTAAATTATCTCATATAGTATATGAATTTTAGTGTTAAAAATACAATTGCATTCCGAAAATGCTTGAAGGTAAAGCTTCTTTTATTTTAGACTAGCTATGTCCAGCGACTTCGTGCGCGTGGAATATATTACGATAGATTTCATAGGCTTCATTTTTTGGCGCGAAGACCCTAGCTATTTTTTCTAAAATAAAAATAGCCTCAGTTACTCCTTACAACAGCGGCTTTCTGCCAGTGAAAGTCCCGTCAAAATCGGTCCAGCTTTTTTTTTGTGATTAGCGGGAACTAATAGACAGACAGAGAGAAAAAAAATTAAAATTGTTTTTTTTTGTTAGAAATACCGTTTATATTTTGAGTAAAAGGCTGTCATTTTGACATTACAAACAGACACGTCTATTTTATATATTTGTATATATTTAAACAAAAACCTCTCTCCACACTAAGTAGCTCGACCTCAGGCGTCCCTCCGAGGGTAATGACGACATTATGATTATACCGTCGCAAACAATACAGTTAATATCGCGTGAACAATACACCAATCACCGGTAAGAACCATTGTGAGACTTTGTACAGAACCTACTACTTCAGTATTTTCATTATGGCTTTTGTCATTAAGGTCCGAAAAGACAATAGAGATTTTTATGCGTGAATACATATGCTACACATGCACACGTAGATAAATATGCAGCCTATGCATCAAGAGGGTGATGTACGTTCCCCTTATCAAATACAATATCATAATAAATTAATTTGTTATAAACAAATATATAAAGGAAAATATACAAAATTTCTCCAAATGTCAATCTCACCTGCGTTGACGTCTGAGGCTCTGATGACTGATAATTGGAAGTATAGACTTAATAGTAGTAATATCTGTTACTCGACTTAACAGATTCAGTAATTTAATGTAGCGTATACATTAACCAATGTATGAATTTTTCACTACAAAATCTAGAGTTATTATAATGTTAAGGGATTAATGAATGGTAGTAACCCTTGAGATTGAAACTATCGCTAATAAGTTATTAGTTATATGATTTTTATAATTAAAATACATTATTATGAATCGTTCTTTTAAGGAAATTACCCCGGTTGGTTTTTTGCCAGTTAAATTTTAATAAACCCAAAAATGATTTTCCATAAGTTCATTTATAATCTTTATTAAATAAAATAAATCTACTTCTATTTCTTTTTCTATAAAAGTTGAAACCTTTTTTTGAGTTGATAGTTAGCAGCAGTATAACCGTGAAAAAAAGAGAATAAATCTTCTAATTATTGCACGCCAGTTAGTGCATCTTTAAAAAGTCTGTGCGGTATTTAATAAAAATAAAACAGTCTGCATTATTATGGACAATAATTAATATAAAATTCCATACATATTAATTCCACCGTTTACAATTTCATCTATTGCAGAGGTCTAAGCATGCGAATACAATGGGCTATAATACTCATCAGACCCTCTTGTTTAGGGAAGGTCGCGAAAATGTATCTTGCAATATTTATGTTTCTAAATATCATGACGTTGTGTTACCAAAAATAATAACAAAAGTTATTTTATATGACTTTTTTTAATTTAAACCTTTACATAATGATTTCTTATATTTACGCGAAACACTACACAAAAATCCGTAAAAGTAGTTTCAATCAATTAAAATCTTTACTTTCATTTCTGTGTGAACACCAGAAAACTTAAATCAAGTCAAAATTATATTATAGCTTTAAGCAAAATTATGTTTTTTGACAAAGAAAAACTATCACGGTACATTTTAATTCAAAGCGCTCATAATCGAAACAGTAGAAACAACATAGCAGGTTTATAGTTGAACATGAAAATAAGCGCCGCGTTGGAGTCAAGATGCCACTACATTTCCGCACAGTTGCCCGCAAAGGAACGTTTTCGATGGAGGAATTTTGTTCGAGCATTATAGCAAAAGCCGAGCTGAACTTAGTCAAAGGCATTCCTTGAACGCTCTTGTATAAAAATTGACCGAATGTGGTAATGTTATTAGGTAGTTCATGCGCATAGTTACTCCGACTATGCCTTCGAAATAAAATGTAAGGCTTTCGATTTTTATTTTATTTTATAGAATACGGGAGCGAACAGTAAACCTGATGGCAATGCGATGCTGTGGCCCATAGACATCTTCATTTATTCTCCATTAAAAATTAAAATGCAGATGCGTTGTTAGTTGTCACCCCTGAGGAATAAGATGGAATGCTTCCTTTCCAGTAAAATGCGTCTCCGGTTCTCTACACTCACCATACGAAACACAGCATCATTAAGCCGTATTCTGTGAGAGCGGAGTCCTTTCCCACCCGCACCATGGCTCTATAACGTAAAAATATTCAATTTAAGTATTTTTTTACAGCATTGGGTGTCAAACGAGCACAAAGTCCATCTGATGGTAAATGGATGCTGTGGCCCTTAGAAATCCACTTATCCTCAATTAAGAATCAAAATGCAAATGCATTGTCACCCTGAGAATTAAGATGGAATGCCTCGACTCAAGTAAAAAGGGTCTCCGGTTCTCTACACTCACCATATGAAACACAGCAGCAATATGCTGCTATTTTACGCTGGTATTCTGTGAGATCGTGGTCCTGCACCGGTCGAGCTGACCCATTCGTGCTAGAACTATAATATAGCTGCAGCGTGGCTCTACCACGTAAAATCCTGTTAAGATTAGCAAAATAAAATTAAAATAAACTCAATCTAAAGAACGGTAAGTGGTAATAGGCCGGTTATAGATTTCAAAGAACTGTTTTCAAAGAAAATTTTACGTGGTAGAGCCATGCTGCAGTTATATTAGTAGTATAGTTGTAGCACGAATGGTTTACGTGGTAGAGCATGCTAGTTATATAGTAGTTAGGGTGGGTCGGCTCGACCGGGGAAGCACCACGCTCTCACAGAATACCAGCGTGAAATAGTAGCTTGATGCTGCTGTATTTCGTATGGTGAGTGTAGAGAACCGGAGACCCTTTTTACTGGAAACGAGGCATTCCATCTTAGTCCTCACGGGTGACAACGTATCTGCATTTTGATTCGTAATCGAGGATAGATGTAGATGTCTATGGGCCACAGCAACCACTTACCATCAGGTGGACTGTGTGCTCGTTTGTCACCCTATCCTATATAAAAAAAAAAACTGACACATGCAAGGATACACTAAACGCAAGTGGCTTAGGTCTATGTCCATCAGTAGGTTTGCTTAAGTGATGATGATGATGACGATGGGAAGGAAAGCGTTACGACTATGTCTTTCAAATTGAATATTTATCATATATGAAATACGTTTTTTTTTTTCAAAAAATAAAATTCAAAAATTTGGTTCAATAATAGTTATTGTATTATTTTAATGGACTTATTTTTTTTTTGCTTACATTAAGTCCAGCGGCCAGTACCCACGGGAGAAGCCCGTGTGTGAAAATTGTAAATGAGTATTTTGTAAACAAAACTTTTGAAATGCATAATGATAAAGTCATTTTAAATATAATACCAGAAAATTATGCGTAAACATAAGACTCTAATGACTCTTATGATTCTAATAAATATTCCTTTGATATAAATCAGAGGAATATTTAGATGCAATGTTATAAAATATGAACAGCAGTAATAACATTTTGAACAAAAAACCCATAGTTTGTGAGTTGGACAAAGATTTACTTTATTTGTGCTTTGATCTTAAATTTTTTTATTCAGTATTTAGATACCATCGAACAGCAATATGGTTGTTGAAACAGACAGTAGGTTAAGATTTATTTTGGTGTAATTAAAATAAAGAAATTTGTCAAACTTTTCCGAATAATAAAAATCAATTCACTAATCTTGTATATTGCAGAATTTTTAAAGTTAACAATTAAATATGTCATATTACACATTATTTAACTTCACTCCCCTCAAAGTAACCTCTCATTAAACAAACAAGTGCACATCCTTTGACAGTGAAACACAAACAATTGTCCAAACCATAAACAATGGTGTACATCGCAAATATTATCTGCACCCCGCTCAGACCATCCCTAAGTATAATGAACCATTCATTCTGCCAAACAAACTCCAACCAACCATATGCAATAATTCTATACAGACCCACGTAGAGTGGAAAAGCTATAAACCTCTATCACATTACAAAGGAATCTCAATCCAAAATAGAACACTGTAAAATACAAAATTAAACGAAGATCTTTATAGATGTAATTCCTTGAGCGACTGACAAAGAACAGAAGCGATTTCACGACATCAAAGTGGAACACGACATATTACGCTTTAAAATAAACACCAGAATAAATACATCGAAATGTTTGTTTCAAATATTCGGCAATGGGGTGATTATATTTTAAATTATTTGGTAACAGAGGGTAGTTTCCGAAAACTCTTTTGACTGTAGGGATTAATTCTGTGATTATTCATACTGTTTGTCTCAGTCCGTATAACAGAATTGCAATTAAAGTAGAACAAACGTTGTTTTTAGGAAGATCCGAATTTTGTCTTCATTTCATAATTTTATTTATGTTATGAAATAAGTACAAACATGTAAATGCAAAGCACACACAATAGACACCGAGTTAAAACTTTATAACGAACATAAATTGTTCACAGCGACAGCGTTGAAATTCGAGCGAGTTTAAAAATGGTAGTCTATAATTTGCACATAAAACACATCCTAATGGCGCCGTACGTGATCACTTATTCGGTAGACTCACAAAGCGAGACATCTTCATCTGAAAGCAGACTCTGATTTAAATACATTATTCTTGTAATAACAGCGGCACCGGACGAAGGGCCCCCATTGAAGTCGTAGAATACATTATTTTAATTCGTACCACCTCTTTGTGACCCCATCAGAGAATTAATGGATTCAAAGCCTTCTCTTCCGTTCGACAAAGAATAATTTGCTAAGTAAATGAACGGGCAGACAATCCTGTTACGATCCCAAGTTTTGTTTCGATGGAAGATTAAAGAGTGGCGAATCAGTGAAAGGTGCCCCTTTCAATCCGGACCTTTGTGAACGTTATCTCCGTTAATTTTGAGAGGTCAATGAATAAAGTACACAGTACAATTTTATTATTCATCTTTGAGTTCTGTTCTGTTCATTTGTTAATGTTTTTGCCTAATGAAGGTTATTTTAATTAATATTACCAAATGTCAAAAATAAAAAAATACGTTATTATTGTATGTCAAAATATAATTTATAGGTAAGTTTAGTAATAGAAGATTGTATTTCATGAAGTCTTAATTGAATTGTGTTGTCTAAGATGCAAGGAACTCGCTACGATTCGACATTCAGCGAACATAATAGACTATGGCGAATTATTGGATAATCTCTGGAGTAATCAGAACGAACAGTCTTCTAAGTTGTAGGAAACAAAGGTTGCTCTTAAAATTGTAGATAAGACATAATATAATAAAAGCAAGTGTTATCACTATATTTTAAGCCGCCTTTTTTATAATTTATAGTACTAGCTGGCCCAGTAGATGCTGTTCTGCCCTTTTCGGGAGATGGCGCTATGAGTTTCACTTTGAATTAACTCTGAACATTTTAAATTGTAAATAAAAATATTAATTACTCGGCCACAAAGCTACCTACCCTGTCTAGATTTTGTGACATTCTTTTTTAACACCAAAACAACAAATATTGTCGAAAGCGCCACCTACTGGATTTTAGTATACTTTTGTACAATCGTCTATAAATAAATATTTTGTTTAAATAAATATTATATAATTGAAAGTTTCAAGTAAATTTTATTATATAATTAACAAAATAAAAAAATTAATTCTTATGTTACAAGTTTATGTTTTACAATGATTTAAAAAAATGCAGATACGTAATTTCTCCTAAAGTATTATCTTAAATTAAGTTTTAAGGAAATACAGTTCATTTTAAGCTTTTCTTAGATCAGTTGTAACTCGAAGTTGTTTAAGGGGAAACGGGAGGCGATCACTCCGTCCCACGGGATCGTCGGACACTTATTGTGACAGTGTCTCGACCCCGTATTCCGAACTTCTGACCCCAACGGCTTAGTGACCATGTTGGATAAGATTAGGGAATGCAATTGAAGTTGGGAAATACTTTTGTTACAATTTTGTAAAACCTACTCAAGACTTTTTAAATTCGGAATGGTATTTTGTAAAAATTACAGCATGAAAGCTTTAAGTAGTTATTAAGTAACTGTAAACGAACTCTGATCAAAAAAAGTTGACAATTGAAACGACAGCCGATAAGATAAGAGAAGCATAGCAGGCGCATTAAAGAATATATTTAAAACGGGTGATTTCGGGTACTCGACAACAGCGCTACCCACAGGGCCAGTCAGTCCAGCCTTTCTCAAGTGAAGTGAAGTTTCATACCTGCGGCACAGAACCTTTGTTTAGTAGTAATCAAAACCATGCTCATTCGATAGGACTGTATGTACTCGTACTTTAGGTTGTAATTTTAGAAAAACGAAAACGAACTTATAACAATTAATTTGTGTTTTCGAACAAATATTGACTGTCCAAAGTTGCAAAATCTAGTAGGGGAAGTCTTGACATTTTTTAAGTACTTGAAAGAATGTTTCTTTAATGAAACTTTGAGATTTTATGATAAAACTAGAACCGGTGGGGTGGGCTCCATAATTGTGTTATAAATAATATATATAAAGAAATTAATTAATTTGCAACCTTCCGCTAACTAAATACAATGATGTGTCTTAGCGGTCAGCCGCCGTAGAGTCTACATCACCTGAGGATGCCTCGTGTAGAAGCGAAACATGTGTCGTATTATCGTCGATGGTGTGTCTTTCTTGGAGTAGTGGTGCTGGGAGTAGTGGTGCTGGGATTAGTGGTGACGGGAATGGTGCATGCAATTGGGGGAGGGGTCAATACAGGTAAGACACATCATTGTATTTAGTTAGCGGAAGGTTGCAAATTAATTAATTTCTTTATTGTGTAATAAATTTAGATTTTTTTTAAAATACTCATCAATGACTATTAAAAAACATAAACACTCACGCCTGTCACCCAGAGGTGTAGGCAGAGACTACAGACTTCCATTTGGCACGACTATTTATTTCATCAATTTTCGATATCACAAAAAAAAATACTCCAACTTTTTGGATTTGCTCTCTATCTGATGATGAGACTTTTCAAACATATATATATATATATATATATTTTTATGACAAATAGCTATTCATGTCTTAAGCTATTTTCTGAGATGTAAGTGCTGTTAGTCTATCCGGCTCTTACAGCTTAATCTGACTCAGGGCCGCGAGCTGGTCATGTCTTAATCCTGAGAGTTATTGTGGAGAAACCAGACTGCCGGTTCCTTCAGCACCAGTCACTTTTACACTGCTGCGTGTCTGGTACAGTGGGAAGTGGGTGGAGGGAGGTATTTGAATTATTATTTATTTATTTATTTATATTTTCTACTAACATCTACCATTACAGGGAAAACCTAAATCGATAAATGTATCGATATATTAATTTAGTTATAACTAGTTAATATTGGTACTAACATATTTTAGTTTATAAATTACTTACTACTTACTAATATATGGATCATGGTCAGAAAAAAATGATTATTATTATTGTATCCGGGGCGTTCGCTATTCATAGAATATTCTCATCTATTTGTGCTGAATAAATATATATTATATAATATATTTAATATACTAACATAAATAAAAAATAATACGTAAATAAATAAAAGCCCAACCAGATGGAAGCCCTCGGCAGGGGAGACCAAACGGCCGAGGGTTAGGAGGAAAGGGAAAGAAACCGGCGGACGTTGCGGGCGGTATCGAGGAGCACCGCCTTCTGCATTTGAGCCAGGAGCGGTCCGTCACGGAATCCCAGCCACCTCAGATGACCCGAGAGGCTGACTGAGAAATTATTATTATTATTAAAGTAACGAAGAATGTAACAGATATTATATAATCGTATCATTAGCTGTGTTTGGCAGAAAAAAGCGGTAGGAAGCGCTTGTAAGCAAAATGGCGATTGTAACGGTAACCGCTGTCAAATGGTAAATAGCTATTTTCCTCTAGCTAAGTTAGCTTTAACCGGGGAACCTAACCTAATTTAAATATATGTTTGTAACGTATTCACATTAAAAACTTACCAATCATGAATTTTTAATAATATGTATAATATGTTTATTCATGTCATTATATTACCTACTTGAACTTGAAACTAATTGCACAAAACAACTTATAAACTCTACTTCAAAACAAACACAATAAATAAGCAAAATGGCGGATTGTGTCAGCGCTACTGAAGTTAGCAAACGTGTCCTGGCCGAAAACTGTATAGTTTCGCCATTTTGCTTACAAGCGCTTCCTAGCGCTTTTTTCTGCTAAACACAGCCATTGTCATTACTATGGAATATCTAAGCCCGCTGCACAACACTGTCCTCACGTAAGCACTTTTAATTCGTATAGTAGCGAAAATAAATCGAGCAACATTAATAATATCGAAAAATAATGTATACCTACTCATACGTAATTGAAAGGGTTACTTCTGCGCAACATCCATACCTTTGTAAATAATTAAGAAGATATTATGCGTATTATTTTACTGGTATCTCGTTTCGCTTTAATTTGCTTAATAAAATATATTATTTAAAGTCGTAAAGGAAATTCCAGTAGTTCCTTAATGTTTTTAATTAATAAAATGGTTATAAGGATACTAATTTATTACCTATTAATTGTAGGTGAATGTATTTTAATTGTATATATTTGTAATCAGCAATTTTCAGTCATTTCGTTTTACTTCATAATGAGATGGTCATTTGAAATTCTCGTTATCTACTTCACTTCCACCGTGTTACAAAATATCATCATACGACGTAAAAAATAAATTAATTTAATTAAGTCGTCATGTTACAATTTTCACTCGATTAAAAACACTATAGCGTTCGATATAACTATTAATCGTGTACAATCGCAAATCCGACCGTCTTGTTTACCCAAATACAGCGCTACAATACTTCAATCTACGTACAAGAGAGCTTTCTAACTGAATTATATTCAGTCTGAGCACAATCCCACGCCTTCGTGCCCATTATTAACCCTTTCAAGGAGTCACAATCACAATTTGCGGTTATTTGTCAAGAGTCGCGTAATGCGTTTAACATTTCGTTTAACGTCTTGTTCTAAAGTGAGATTTCGGCTTAATTTTGTAATGTTTTTGTTGTGTTTAGCGTTGTGGTTGCCTTATGATGGTAATCTGTGCTTAAAATACTTGCTTGAGGTCACATAGCCCTCTTAATGTTAATAATGTTTAAATGGGCGTTGATTACTGTAATATTTCTCATTCTTACGTAAGTTCAGTTATTTTGCGTTAGTTAGTTTGCAGTGTGGAAAGCATTTGTTAATTAAGAAAGGTGTAGCGAAACATAAAAATATTGTTATAGGAATAATATTGTGCGATTTTATTAATTATTATATAAATATTTATACATAAGGACTGTGGCAATTCAGAGGCTGGTCACTCGCCTTAATTTTAATACGGGGATTCCCCAATTTGATGCCCTCTTATAACACTTAAATAAAGTGAAGCAATTTTAAGTGCTGGTTTACCATGACATGACGTTGAAAGAAAACATCGCAATGTTTTTATTGTGATGTTTTCTTTCAACTCAATTCATGGTTTGTATTTTGAGGAGATGCGAAGTAAAGGCAACACACCCTGGATTAAAGTGACGGATTCTTTCCTATCTCGAAATTCTCTCAAAGAGAGGCCTTTATTCAATAGTGGAACGTATGTAGGCTGTTTAAGTATTTTATATATAGATACGTAATCATCATCAATACAGCCCCTCACAAGTCCACTGCTGAACATAGGCCTCCCCCAAGGAATACCATAATGCACGGTCCTGAGCCATCTGCATCCATCAACTTCCTGCATGTCTTACCAGGTCGTCACTCCATCTAGTGGGGGGTCGCCCTACACTACGCCTACCGGTACGAGGCCGCCACTCGAAAACCTTTATTCCCCAACGGTGTTCAGTTCTTCGAGCTATATGGCCGGCCCATTCCCACTTCAGCTTACTAATCCGTTGGGCTATGTATATATATATATATAATTTATATATCTACTAGCTTGCCAGGCAGACGTTGTTCTGCCCTTTTCGGACTCTTTATCATGTCCTATTAAGAATGCTTAAATTCGCAAAAAATGTGGCTCACTCACTGGCAAAAAAACTATCCTATCTCTCAAGTTGGAACAAACTGCACACGGTGTGCAAATTTGACTAAAATCGGTTAAGTAGTTTAGGAGTCCATCGCGGACAAACAACGTGACACGTATTATATATATATATATATATATATATATATATATATATATATATATATATATGTATACACTTAATGCGTACATTATGAATTTAAATAGATATTGTATAGTGGCGCCGTAACTTCCTCATTCCGTAGGTGTCGAAAAAGGCGACAGATGTCCATATTAAAATTTATATTCGACAAAGCCGGTATATGGCATAGGTAAAACTACAAGTATCTGTGACAAAAAACTCACAACCCAATAAATTACACAATATTTGTTATCAGTCACGTTCTATTTTTGTTAGTCGAGTTAATTATTTCTCAAAACAATCAAATATATTAAGCGCTTTACTTTAGAAAAAATAATATTACTCTGAAATATAATTGTTTAAATGACGTAATTTATGAATAATAAGCTTTTGTATTGCAATTGTAAGCGAGGACTCCCCACAGTCTTGTTTGTACCCAATAAAAGAGAGATGATGCGGAATAATCGATTCGACAAACAAGAGGGCTCATCTGTAATACGTCTCGATTTATCACGATACACAATTCGATGGTTTCGAATTAGAATCGATTCTGATTATGCGTTCAATTATGTGCGTTTCTGTTATTCTATTTAATTGGTAAATATGCTTGTAATATTTAACAATTATTAATTTATAAATATGTTTCTGTTATTCTATCTAATTGGTAAATATAACACAACATTGATCACGCACCATTACAGTAACGATCTCTGCCGAGAGAAAAGGAAATAAAAAAAAAACTTTACAAGCTTGTATCATTCATTATTAATTTTTTATAAAAAAAATATCGATATTTTAGCATTCTGTGTCAAAATCAGGAAATGGCACATTTATAGGATTACGTAGGTATCTGTTTTTCATTCAGTCTCTCACATAGGCCTGAGAATGAGGCTTCAGAGTATTAAATATATTATATGAGACAATGGTTTAAATTTGTCACCGTTACGATTACCAAACCTAACATAGAACAAATGCTTAATCGATTTTTTTAAATTATAACAACCCAATGCTTTACTACTAATCTACCTGATGGTAAGTGGTGATATATCCGGTGATGGCTAAGCGCAATAGCTTAGCTTATCAAAATCCCACTCACTCTTGCCTTCAAAACCCACATTCCATCCCACACCATTTATTTCACACCTTTGTTGTTACGCAAAACCATTGGATCCGAAGGTGTGTTTGACAACATAGTAGTGGAGAGCCGAGTGTATGATGGTCCAGTGATGGAACAGAGAAGGTGGAATTTAAACATACAATTCCTGCACACACTCTTCGAAATTTATCCTGTAAAACATCAAAATGTTGGCTATTTTTCAACTGTGTTCTAGACTGGTAGGATATTTTAATTATATTAGTATCACTAAAAAGCCTCTTAGAACGCTTTTCCATTAAGTCCAATTTTTTTTGCTACTACCTTTATAACAAATATTAATATCGAATATTGATTGACAGCTTGAACACAGGTGTGTACCAAAAAACATAATTTTACGAAAAAACGGTTTGAAATTCGGAAATTTAAGTTTTAATAAAACCAACGCTATGTAATCTTTATGTATAAAAATCAATTGCTGTACGTTAGTCTAGCTCAAATTCGAAAATGGCAAAAAATATATGTTTGACTGAGTCCCTGGATGGCTTAGGGTAAGCGCACACCGAACTGCATTTTGCTCGCGAATGCTCGAGCAAAATTTTGACTACTCGACCATGCAGGCGGCATCCGCGCGCCTCCGCGAGCAAGATCCATTGAAAGTGCTTTGGGTTGCTATAGGGGTTGTGCGTACCCAATGTGATGCCAAAATCCAACGTTGATAGACGTGTTCAACATGATCGATTGAGACTTAGTGATTGTCGCCTTTTTGGCAGAGGAAGAGAAACATGAAGAAGATATTAATGAAATCAGACTTCAGAAAATTAGAAGAACAGTATGGGTAGAAGAAACGTGGAGATTCTTTCCCAAGCATTGGCTTTTAACATACGATCGCTGTATGTTGGACTTGATATATTGTACAGACACTCAAAACGCTGCACCAAACTTATCAACTTTTTTTCGTCCATGATTCCGACTTATGTGACGTGCTTATAATTATAAACTAAACACACGTCCAAACAGTTTTTTCTGAGCGCGGGCGGCGGTGGTGCGAGCGCGCTCGCGTATGCTCGAACATGCATCCTGCAAGCTCGAGTGTGGCCGAGCATCAAGTTTGGACGTGTATATAATTTTGCACTGTCTATCAATAATCATAAAATTAATATTTTAGTGTTCTCATAAAATGCTCTGCTCTTTTGGACCCGGTCGAAGGCGCTCGTGCCGAAATCCCGATATTATTCGTGCGAAGCCGGGGAGGATAGCTAATATCAAATATAAAATGTACGTTTAATAGTCGTATTTTTTATAGGATAGGGTTACAAACAAGCACATAATCCACCTGATGGTAAGTGGTTGTTGTGGCCCATAGACATCTACATCTATCCTCGATTACGAATCAAAATGCAGATGCGTTGTCACCCGTGAGGACTAAGATGGAATGCCTCGTTTCCAGTAAAAAGGGTCTCCGGTTCTCTACACTTATCACACGAAACACAGCAGCATTAAGCTACTATTTGACGCTGGTATTCTGTGAGAGCGTGACCCGTCCCCGGTCGAGCCGACCCATTCGTGCTACAACTATACTACTAATATAACTGCAGCGTGGCTCTACCAAGATGCAAGTTTCAGAGATAGTTATTAAATAATACACAATAAACCTACGTTCAGCAGTATACTTTTGAACGGAAGTTTTAAACGTGGTAGAGCCACGCTGTTGCTATATCGGTAGTATAGTTGTAGCACGAATGGGTCGGCTCGACCGGGGAAGGACCACGCTTGAACAGAATACCATACACACCCAGTAGTACACTGGGGTAGTGATTATTCATGCACCGTCACTACACTATATATTTATTTCTTAGCCATAAATATTAAATTTTTGCAGGCGTGTACTATGTACAATATTTAAGATATATTTACTTGGTGGAATTGTTTTTTTTTCAACTTATGGATTCCGTCTGGGTTGGTACTTGGTACCAGCTTTCTACCCTTTTATGCCCAATACACAACAGATTCTGTCTTCTGTTTTTTTTATAGAATTAGGGTGGCAAATTAGCACACAAACTACCTGATGGTAAGTGGATGCGGTGACCCATAAACATGTACATCTTTCTTCGATTTAGAATTAAAATGCACCCCTGAGAACTAAGATGAAATGCCTCGTTTTCAGAAAAACGGGTCTTCGGTTCTGTACACTCACCACACGAAACGTAACATTGAGCTGCATTTGATGATATTATTCTGTGAGAGCGTGGTCCTTCCCCGGTCGAGCCGACCCATTCGTGGTGCAACCATAATATAACTGCAACGTGGCCACGTAAAATTTACCACTGTTTCATGTTTGGAGATGAAGAGAATAGGTTCATTTTGGGAGTTTTCATTTTTATTGTCATTTATCAAGTATAAGTAGTATCACACAAGAAGCGCAAACTTACGTGTATTTAGTCAAAGAGATTTTATAAAAAAAAACTGTTTCTAATAAAAAAGAAAACAAAATATTTGTCATTTTCTGTAGGGTTTATCTATATCATAAATTTGAGGTAGTTAATTAATTAATAAATAATAAATTTGATGCCAAAATATTTATTATCAAGACTTCATATTTGTAAGATCACACGACTTTTGTCCACTCGACATCAAAAAGAGACGTCTGTTTTCTTCTATAGCCATTGATTAGTTTTTCTTGTCACATCAAAGAGCCGAGGGTCCATTGTATAACCTAAAATAATATTTCCATCAAATTTTCTTTCCTTCGATTTGTATGTGTATTATTCGGGTTTCTGGAAAGTTCTTAATTAGGGAACTTTTACTTATTGATTAAAACTACTTTTACTATCGCGTTTAATTTTAATTATTATTCAAAATAAATAATTAGAATTAAACGCGATAAAATCCGTAAAAATAAGTTTTAATCAATACATAGTGTTTTCGTTAATATAAGAAATCATAACTTTTACTTAACTGAATTTCAATTCATGTTCGTTATTTATTCTGTGAATTTCGTGTCATAATGGTTATTTACAGGTAAGTACCTATTATTTACAACTATAATTCTCGGCGTTTTCAATCTATTTTATTACCAGCGATTCGCTTTGGCTTTGCCTGGATAGGATCTATTAACATAGCGTTATTTAGATCAAAATAGTCAAAGACCATTATCAATTTTTCATTTTTTTTTTCATAATAAAATGTTTCAGATTCACGTATAAAATTAGTAATTACCAGAGACAGACAAACATTTTAAAACGGTAATTTACGTCTGAAAATATCCTGAGCTTAACTATGGAGCTAAGCTTCAGCTATATTGTGTTTGTAGCTCAGATGGGTCGGCTCGACCGGGGAAGGACCACGCTCTCACAGAATACCAGCGTCAAAAAGACGCTTAATGTTGCTGAGTTTCATATGGTAAGCGTCAACAATCGGAGATCCTTTTTACTGGAAACGAGTCATTTCATCTTAGTCCTCAGGGGTGACAACGCATCTGTATTTTGATTCTTAATTGGGTATAAATGTAGATATATATGGGCCAAAGTATTCACTTACCATGAGCTGGACTGTGCGCTCATTTGTTCCTTTGTATTATTCTATATATACAATTTTATATATATATATATATATAATATTGCAATATCATAGACAAAAACTTAAATTTTATTTACATATTAGAGATCAATATAACGTTTCCTACATAGATCGACGACGAAAAGCAGCGTGAAATGCTCCTGATATCTGATAGCTATCGCTCTGGTTTGCTTGTCGGTTCGCTTATGGTAATACTATGGTCAAGGGTCATGTCCATGAAGACTGTTTGAAGGCTGGTAAAAGAATTTTTCGATTATTTCTGCTATTACAGAATTCATTCTTTTATAAAATATTACACTATCTATGTAAATCTGTTTACTGTTAGTTCCAGATGATATATTATTTTAATAAGTTATCTTTACTTCTTCAAGGACATAAAAACGTTTTAACTACCTACGAAGGAGTACTAGGTAAACATGACTCGAGAATGACTCGCCACAAATCGGGGAAAATATAGCTTACAAATTGTTTACAGTTTACAAATTATAACTTTTTTTACACAAGTTGTAAAATTATAACTTTTTTACAACCGTCTTCAATATAAATAAAATGAGAACATCATCAATATATTCGATGTCAAAAAACTCAATATTAAGGATAATTCAAAACCTACTACACCGATCTTGAAAAAATTTATATGAGTCTTTAAAATAATGAACTTAAATAAAATTATAATTAAAATTATAATATTTACGATTAAAACTAATTATATACAATATAAAAGAAGAAACTATTATATAGAAAATCTAAAACTAAAAATTTAAATAGTCAAAAAGACCTGCTCCCCGTGGTATAGTGCCAAGAACGCTGGCTGCGTTTCCTCGCTGAATAGCTATACTTAGCCTTTGAGCGAGGAAAGAACCAGCCCTCTTATCAAAATAAAAAATCAAAATCAGTTCACGTAGAAAAAGTTCTGGCCAGTAAGAAGTTATTTTTTATCACAGTTTAGAGGAACGTTAACTCTTTTTAATTCGCAGGAACGATAAAAAACACATTTATATTTTGGTCTTTTATAAACGATATATGGAGATGACTAAAGGGTATAGTGACGGTTACGACCCAGTACGATATTTACCTGTTTGTCACTAACTAAAAGTACAATATTATAATCACCATTATTGCAACATAAACCTAAAATTTTTACTATACCTAATGCTATTCTTATCCTGATAATATATTACCTACGCTTCGTTACTAAAGAGATGTTACTAGAAAAATAAATTACTAGAATTTCGTAATTTGTATTTGTAACACATTCCGCAACATCAAAGCAAAAACACAATAAGCGTATAATGCATCTGAACAATGTAGAGAATCATTGAGGCGTAGATTTTTTATGCTCTGTGCCAAAGTTACTAAAAAAAATATGTATTTTATAGCTTGTTAACGGGTGATTTAACACTCACTGTTGGAAATTCAGACGCGATAGCAAGACAATAGCAATGAACTATATGTAGTGCACGGGACCGCGAATGGGTCAAGATAACTGTGTTTGTATTACTTTTAAATTTAGTGAATTGTTTCTTTCTTAATTTTAGGTAAAAAAAGTTTAAGTACAAAACAATAAATAATCGCAAAAGAGAGAAAGCAATAAAAATAACAAGATGTTATAAGTATCAGCGTTTTTATTGATTAACGTTGCACGAACGATCCACGGTATAGCTTATCCATAAAGCGAACATATTGATTCTTATAACACAATAATACTTTTAGCAAGCTATACTAAAGTACTGAAAGAAATCAGAAACTCTGATACCGACGCGATGTCGGAAGGCGAAGATAGTCGATAATATTTAGAACCCGTCCTGACGATTTTTATTTCGCGCCTCTTAATACACCACGAGAATTGTCTCAATACAAATAGACTGAGCGGTTGGCAAGCTCTTCTGAAGAGGAAACAAAGTAAACGACAAATAGAATTATTGCCTACACGAAACCGGGTGACATTATCGTCCACGTTGTATTAATTTTGTAGCAAGTGGTCGGGCGACTTTGATATCGCGGTACGCATTGAAAGCGTGAAAGAATCAACTGATCAAATGTCCTCATAGTGACTGCTTGACATCTATAAACATCTTAATTTATGTGTATTGGATTCCTAAAATGTTCATCGTGTGGAGTTTCCCGTTAGCATTAGTGTTGCCACTTTAGCGACTTTGTCGCTAGATCTAACGACTTTTTTTGTTAGTTTAGGGAGTTTAATTCAATGTTTAGCGACAAAAAATATTCTGGCGACTTTTAGCGACATTTGCACAATCTGTACATACTTCAATTTTTGGTACCATCTGACAACTTTAGGCGTAAGGAATATACTCTATCCACTAACGAAATTATAAAATGTAAAGGAACCGAAACAAAGGTTCTTTGGATGTCGCTTTTATAAACATATAAAACATCACAACAGTATTCCTAATGGAAAAATCTTATGTTATTTATTTGTAATAGGTAATCGTGTTACAAATTGTGTTCCTGTTACAAACATGTACTTCATCAAAATCTCTTGCTTTCAAAATTAAAATAAATAACAACGTAACATACGTAAGAAATAATTTTAAAATAAAAATGAAACGCCTTATAAATCCTAAAGCAACTAAAAGTCAAATAATCATTTTACACAGTACTTATTTTAAATAGTATTATTTAAAGTATTATTATTAACTTATTTTATGACAATAGAGAATTATTATTAAAAGTTTTATTTAAAATGAGAATAAGCTATTTCCTAATTTGGTCGGATTACACCTACCACGTTGTTTTCACTCTTTATTTGTTTACATTTTATCTGTTTTATTTGCTTTGATCGGGACTTCCTCGATAGTTATATTTGTAATATTCATTCTTGTCACTTTAGTCTTGTTGCGTGCAATACTTACGTAAGTACGTTCAGTGTTTTTTTTTAAATCTCCCGTGTATCTAATTTTATTTGTTTCCATTTAAAAGTGATTGTTTGTTATTTAATTAAATTTATTATTAATCAAGATTATAAAATGAATGTACCGCTGAAGAAAAAAACCTGCAGTCAAAAATTCTTGTAAGTAGTGGGAAGACGAATTTAAATGGTAATAACCGGTGATGTCCGACGATGCAAAAACAATTTTTCATGCCCTACTGAAATGTAGAAATGTATGCGAAAATTTCATGTCAAGTTAGAATTTTAGTTCTTTTCATTTATATATATATATATATATATATATATATATATATATATATATATATATATATATATATATATATATATATATATATATATATGTATATATATAAGATTATATTTAGCGACATTTGGAGACTTTTTCTGTTACTAAATTCACGGTTTGGGTTGTTGTTGATGCCTGCTACGGAGGTTCTCTATCGTAGGTACTGTTATTACAATTCATTTTTATATTCAAATTTTTCTGTTAAATATTTGTTACATAATAAATCGAATTATTAAAAAACCACAATTATAACAAAAAAAAATCCATCATTAATTTAATAGTTGAATATCATTACTAAACTTAAAATTATATATGTCCATATGTCCATATTATGTTAAATTTAGTTAGCAAATATCAAAAAACCTCGACTTCCTGGCATTTAAATTACGCAATAGGTAATTAATTTCATTTATTTCTAACCTTCTTTTTAAGTTCTTTTTTAATTTAAGGATTTTCGTTATTTTAACATGTCAGTCCCATTGTATCTTATAACTAAGTAACATAACAATGTATTATATTACTGATACGAAATACTAACTAAATGATACACCATTTGAGCAGCATTTAACAGTGGTTCAGAGTGAATGCTTTGATATTCACCATGTTACATATTATAATGTCAGTTGTATTTCATGATGGTTTTCTAACCTTTTTAAATTCATAAATCTAAATATGAAAAAGAATATTTCACATCACATGCTTTTTTAATGTAAATTTTTATATTTTATTTTATAAATTCGATTAATACTTAAACATGGCATGGTTTTGTTATTCAGAATAACAAACATTTTCTACATCTGTAGGAAACGGATGTTTTTCAATTCTACTTTGTGTCTGAATCCGTATATATTTTTCAATAAAACTCACCAGACGTACATTACATTAAAATATCTAGAATGATAATGTTTTCTTTAATATACTGTATTATATTAAATGTAAAGTAAACACTGGAAAAAATAGACAAAACTAGTAAAGTTTTTATGCATTTATTTAATTATTCCTGAGTCTATTGTGAAGAGTCAAAATGTGTCGAAAAAGGCACGTATGGCAATTCACAATGCTGTGTTGGTCCCTACTTTAACGTATGGTAGTGAAAGTTGGGTGTGGCAGAAGATGCACGAGAGTAGAATGAACGCAGTAGAAATGCGGTCGTTAAGGAGTATGTTAGGGCTGAATCTGAATGATAGGGTAAGAAATTTTGTAATAGGAGAAGAGTGTGGTTTGCAAGATGATGTTGTGACCAGGATTAAGAAAGGAATGCTTCGGTGGTTTGGTCATGTAGAAATAATGAATGAGGAAAGAGTGACAAAGAAAATTTATATTGCAGAAGTGAATGGCAGAGTCGGAAAGGGACGTCCTAGGCGAAAATTTATCGACCAAATTGGCAATTTATTGAAAACGGGCCAAATTAGGAGTACCCTTAACCGACGAGCATGTATGCGTAGGTGTATGGATGTGAAGGAGGCAAGTGAGGTGTGTCAAGATCATGACAAATGGAAGTCTGTAGTATCTGCCTACCCCTCTGGGTGACAGGCGTGAGTGTTTATGTATTATGTATGTATTCCTGAGTTTTTAATCAACACTGAACTGTAATTTCTCGAATCAAAAAATCATTTACACTTGTTTCTTCTTTATCATAATATTTTTTTTTATCTTTCATATCCTATACCTTTAAACGAGCAATTCTTTATTATATTATATATATATATATATATATATATATATATATATATATATATATTCGGAATCTCGGAAACGGCTCCAACGGTTTTCATAAAATTTTGTGTGCAGGGAGTTTCGGGGGTAATAAATCGATCTAGATAGGATTTACTTTTAGAAAATGTCTTTTTGTCCGTGTTTTTAGGCAATGAAAAACTGCTACAATATCGTTAGAATAAGAAGGTAAATTTTGAGAGTTTATTAATGATTACAAATATCTTAATTGGTATATTGGGCGGTCACAAAATCGTAATACCATGGTTCGGGCCCTTTTTAATTTTTTTTTCAACTTCTGAGAAAATCTATTTTTTCGAGCCCTTTTTTTTAGTATTTTTTAAAAAACACGAAAATTTAAATTAAACTAATTGCACTCATGATTTTTTATTCAAATAACCAGTTCAGTTTTTTCTATTATGTCGCTAAGATCAAAAAATATTATTCGTATTTCATCATCGTCATTCGTATGTAATTTGTATCTAAATATAATTTCCAAAACACACGAATTAAAAAAACGAGCGAAAAATACCGAGCATAGCTCGGTCAACCGGGTACTTTATAATAAGAGTTCAATTAAAATGTACCAGTTGTAAAGTTTCTGCAGCTTCAGCTTATCAACAAACATTTTCTAAATCTATGATATAAGATCTAGACCGGCTATGGACTGTGGCGTCGCAACAAGCCACGAAAAACACCGAAATGAACGCACGTTTGTCTCGGTGAACATGCAATCAAACATAGTCTAAAAATAATGAAAATATTAAATACACATGATAACAACAAGAAGAGATAACCTCACAATGAACATTTTTAAGCAATGGGGAAATAATAGTCGCGATAACCTAGAAAATCAATTCACTTGAAATATTTTGCAATTGTAACTTCAATTTCAAACTTTATAAGTTATGATGATGGTAATATCAACAAAAATTAAATAAATACTGAAATAAACACGCTTATATGAAATGAGGTATATCACAGCATAGGTAATAGATAGCTGATGTAAATAAGACGGAGATTCGTAAGCAAATATTTAATTTAGCTTCACGTAACGTATAGGTAATCGTTTGACTACGGTGCTGCGAGCCTCGCGTTCGATACCTGGACGGAACACACTAGGGTTTTATCCCGTATCGTAGAGTCGATGCACATAGTCGTACATAAATTGCACATAGAAACAAAATGAACTTAACGTGTAGACGATCCAAATACTCGTTTTAGGCGGTAATCAAATAGGCGGCCGCGGGCACAAATTTCGCCTAAGCTCTAAAATAGCTTTCATTTAATACGACTGGTATAGCGCTAATGTTATCATTAGGTATCGAATCATAGCAGATCAAGGGAACTTTCTTATATCGAAACTTGGAAAATAGTCATGGCGCCCGGAAGTTCAACCACTGAAGTACGTGGACGTCAGAAGACAATATTGTTTTTATAGAATAAGGGTGACCAACGAGCACAGTCCACTTCATGGTTATTTGATGCTGTGGCCCATAGACATCCACATTTATCCTCGATTTGGAATCAAAATGCAGATGCGTTATTACCCCTGAGGACTGAGATGGAATGCCTCGTTTTTAATAAAAAGGGCATCCTTTTCTCAAGCTGCTGTTTTACTCTGGTATTGTGTGAGAGCGTGGTCCTACCCCGGTCAAGATGACCCATTCGTGCTACAACCATAATATTATAGCTGCAGTATGTCTCCACCACGTAAAAACATACACGTACAAATTGTATGATCAAATAATGTTGTTCAGTAGCAAAAGGGCAATCTACAAAATAAAATAATGTTCTGACAGCGGTATTATCTCGAGTAACCCAAATTAAACAGACACAATTCTGTTGATAATGCCACCAAAATGGAAACAATAAGACAGTTCAACCACAAAAACTCTGAATTATCTACAGGTCACCGATCGGCCAAATGTCTGGACCATATCACATGATACAAAAGTAATTACAGACGTTCGATTATACGTGATAATAGTTTTTATTTAGATATATTTGCACTGCATTTTTTGTCATATTATATTTACAACAATCTTATTAGATATATCGTCCACTAATTTTCATCATTGACAGCGTTGATATTTAAAGCTCTATGTAATTTGTACTTACTCTATTATTTTTTATATAAAAATAAGGGTTCCAACTATGAGCTGGCACTCAGGTAATGTAGACTCTACGGCGACTGACCGCTAACAATTAAACAAAAGCATGTTGTTCGCAATTCTTTGTACGCGGTTCGATCTCGGGGCGTCCGGCGATATGTGGGTAGTTTGACCTACTTAGGCTCTATATCGGAAAAAAATAGTACTTAACTAATGAAAATACTGTGGCCAACAAACGCTTACAGTTCCCGGTTTGAGAATCAAAACGCAACTGCATTGCGTTGTCAACCCTGAAGACTAAATGGATTTATGTTTGGTGGTGACAAATGAGCATACAGTTCACCTGATGGTAAGTGGAAGCTGTGGCCCATACACATCTACATATATTGTTGATTAAGAATCAAAGAGCGGATACGTTGTCACCCCTGAGAACTAAGGTGGAATCTCTCGTTTCGAGTATTAACTGGTATCTGGTACTCTACACTCACCACACGAAACACATCAGCATTAAGCTGCTATTTCACGCTGGTATTTCTTTGAGAAGACACATTCGTGCTACAACCATAATATAGCTGCAACGTGGCTCTACCACGTTGCTCTATATCAGCAAAAATGAGTTATCGTAATTGCTAAACTGAGAGCATGTGGTGAAGTCCCAATACAGTTGCATCATCAGTCGATTACTTCTGGTGCTCTAGCAAACATAACTTTACACACTGGAGTCCAATAGGTACCTGGGTCCTATTTATGGTGACTGTTGACTAGATCTTAACTATGCAGTTAAGCTTTTAAATAATTTCTATAAATGTAAGCACTTTTAATAGCAGTTTATGAATAACATATACTTATCATCACCATCATTATTACAACCCTTCACAAGTCCACAGCTGAAAATAGGTTTTCCCCAGGGAATAACTAACAATAACTATAACTAACATAATGAATATATTTGGGACACTATTTTAAATTTCTGACCTCTTCATTTATTTTCTTGCATTAGCATAGATGAATGATGAGATGGGCAGCAGTATATTCCTGATAAGTCCCGATAGTCGTATTGATGCTTGTTGTGTTTTGCAGCATTGCGTCTCTGCGATGGTTGTTTGGTTGGCCGCTATTCCCAATGGCGCTCTCTGCGTCTTGGTTTAACTCACACCTAAGTAGCTTTTCCCAAGTCGGGTCCCTTCATTACGGGGCTGCAGACTGTCTGACCTCCATGATATTTTATATAGCAACATAATAATATATCTCTGTAACTTTGCCACCCTTGAATGATTAAAGGGCAACTAAAAGTTATACCTAAATCCTGCGGTTGGCAACTCGCCTGCCAAATATGCATGGCAACTATCCCCCTATGAGTTTATCTATAGGGGCGGTTTTGTCTGTTAGATTTGTATATAGGCTATAATAAATTAACAATTTCATTGGTGCTGGCAGGGATCGAACCCGGTTTGCTCGCGTATTGAGAAATTTACAGCGAGCGCTAACCATCTGAGCTACCACGGCTCTTAAGTGCTGATTTACCACGTGCTCGGCGGTGAAAGAAAACATCGTGAGGAAACCTGCATGTCTGAGAAATAAGAACAAAAATATTTCGAAGACATGTGAAGTTCGTCAACACGCATTGGGGCAGCGCGGCGGACTATTCCTTGCCCTAAAACCCTCTCAGAAATGATAGGAGGCCTGTGCCCAGCAGTGAGACGTATATAGGCTGTAACTTTACTATAATAAATTGATGAATGAATAAAAAAGATATTAAAATAAATATCAAAACAAAGCCATTGCTCTCAAACAATCTTATTTGTAACGGTTGTAGACGTCTTTCAAACAGAATCGGTCCAGTCGATGTTTGCCCACGTCCAGTAAGAATAACGTCTACCGCCAACAAAAAGCATTGTAAAAGAGATGTAGCATTAGCTGCTTTGTCCACACCCCAGCACGTGTGATTCGACTACTGAGGAATTCCTACCTTTTTTGTACCCATTATTTGCATACCAACTGGTTCCCTCTATACGATATTAATCAAAGGTTTTATTAGTGAACATCAAAGAATGAACACAATACTAAGATCTCTTATAAGGTACCCTCAATACCATTGTTACTTTTGTCAGAGGTTGATTTATGAGCGGCCACTGTTGTTGGGCCACTCTGCATTGTGTTGTCAGTTTTTTGTTTGGACCTTGCCGACATTGTGTACTACCCCTTTGCTTTGGTCCAGCTCAGATGCCTTTATCCGCGTTGATCTCACTTTGATGCTTCTAAACTTGGGTACAATGCTCTAAGCGACTACGTAACCTGGATTGTGCAGGATTTCGCAGTTCAAATCTCAAATTTATTTTGATAATATAAGAAAATATGAAACATATCGTTTTCGCTTTATGAAAATCCCAATGAAATAATGTCTTTCTTTGTTGATCTAATTATGGTTTAAAAACTTATAAGCTATTGTGAAATTTCGATATTATATATCAAGTTAATTTTATTTTCTTTTTCTTTTTTGTGTTCTTTATATAAGTAGTACATAAACATGTGTCGTCCACGAGAGCTGCTGTCGACAGTGTTCACGGTTTGGCAGATTGTGATTTTATATATTATGTAGGTACTCAGAAAAAAATACAAAAAGGCACTATTACCTTCAGTTGCATAGTAATCTCATAAATGAAGCTTGCAGAAAGCATTGTATGGTTATTTTTTATTCCTTAAGGACTTAAGCGCTGGCGCAAAGTTCACAGCTATCTACAAAATCTTGCAACCCTTTGTCCTTCAGCATCAAGCCCTTGACCGAACGTTATGCCTACATTGTGCAATACAAAAGAGCGGCAGCGATTGAGCTCCGCCTTTAATTTTCACGGTTCGCTCCTCGCATTCACGCTACCATGTCCACTCTCTTCCAAATCATTACGTTCTTTACCACTTTTGTGTTACGCTTCCCCATCTTTATTGCGAGGTTAAACATTTGTATACATCTTATTCTTTAATAGACATCGCATTGTGCGCTTCTGTACGCTCTTGATTGGCTCTTAATATTTTTTCATCGTGTTTTGAGCCTTGTAGTATTTGCGTCATCAATACTAATGATAGCAACTGCCAACACAATAGTTATTGTTGTGTACGCTTTTATTTATCCGTGGGTGTTTTTTTTGGAAAAATCTACATCGTCATTAAATTTAGTTGGTGAAGCGCTTTGCTGGCGCGGTTTAAGAGTAATAAAATAATAATGGTTGTCAAACAATTAAGCCGCCGAATTTTAAGCCGTTATTAAAATATACACCTAATAATTGTGTCGGTAGTCGAGTGATTATAATAAACATGCAATTAATTAATATTTAGTTACGATAGCATTTAATGTATGCTAATAATACTGAAGATCCGTGTTTTAAATATGCTCAATGTAGTAGATCAGTTTATAATTTATTATCTACCTATATTATTATAAATTAACCTAAGATCCGTGTTTTAAATTTGCTCAATGTAGTATTAGATCAGTTTATAACTTATTATCTACCTATATTATAATAAATTAACCTATAATATTATATTTTGTCAGCCAGTGTTTACGACTCCCCTCACTATATTGAAAGAAAGAAAAATTACCTAATATTTTGCACTTAAGTGTTCAAATAGAAGTAGGTATAGAATATTTATTTGGGGGTATAAAAACTAAATGCTTTGTAAGGGAGCCCGGTTTAGGCATATCGAAAGGAAGCTGTTAAATTTTCATTTTAATCTGAAAGATATCAGAGCTGACGTACTTTGGAGCACTACGAGGTAAGTGTACACAATCGCATTGAGTATTCTGATTTAAATATAAATGAAACTACATAACGTGTTAGTTAAATGATTATATATTTTAATTTAGTTTATGATTTTAAAATATATATTTCTGAAGAAAGTGAACGTAAGTAGTAGGCTCTTGGGGATCAAAAATAAATTGATGTAACACGCTTAAATTTAACGCGATAAAATACGTAAAATTAGTTTTACTCCATGTTTAGTATTCGCGTTAACATAGGAAATGATTATCAATCCAATTCGTGAGACATCCAGTATCGGGATCTTACATTTTTGTCGTCAAATATGAAAATATACATACACGTGTGCATACGTATGTGTATATTAGATATTAATTTTTTTTCTAATGCTTTAGAAAATATATGCTGTAAAATTAAAGGTATATATGCTATAAGATTTAAAAGCTAAAACTGCTCTAATTTATAAGGAATATGATTTTGATACTGTCTATAGTATATAAACCCTCTCAGAAAACAGAGGAGGCCTGTGCCCAGCAGTGGGACGTGTGTAGGCTCTAACTTTAACTGTCCATTTATATTGATTCCTTGATGCGTTTATTTGAGTGTTAATATTTTATAAAATAATGAATATTTGGACAATGTATAAAAATGCATTAAATGAAGACTAACCATTATATTCTAAATCTGTACACAATCAAGTCATAAAATATGGATCCAACAATAAAACTGAAATGGTTCGTTCCACTTCGACATTAGCGAAAGTGCCTCCATATTCTTCGGATGAAGTTTTTATTACAGATTGCTGTTTAATTCTTTAAAATGTTTATATATAAGTATTTATATTTAGTTTTGAATTTAAAAGTAGTAAAGTGAATGTAAAAGTTTTGATTTAAAAGTTAAATTTAGTATATTTTTTTATTAAAATAATAATTTATTTCATTATATAGATAAGGAACAAAGTTGTGTTTTTTATATTTAAATATTATTAAAATTAAAAAACTGGCCGCTTATAATATTTCGTATACAATTTCTTGATGAACCAGTAACGTTTTTTAAAATTAGGCTTCAACATTTTTTTCTTTGAACGGGCACCGGTAGCATCTATCATGGCGCTGCGTGTTATTGTTCTCTGGATGCGAGGGAGACGGGCAAAGGCTAGGACATTACTCATCGGATTTCGTTTTGTTTCATGGGAACAGCTCGTTTGTGCGGATTAAGACGTTTATAATTCCACCTTGTAAAACTAAATTATTTTCATTGTTATGTGTGTTATATTGAGAAATTTATTCGTTTCTGCAATGCAATAACTTTAATACATAAAATAGCGCGAAAGAACGAAAATTTTATGTGACAAGATTTTTTTATAGAATAAGGGTTACAAACGAGCACACAATCCACCTGATGGTAAGTGGATGCTGTGGCCCATAGACATCTACATTTATCCTCGATTAAGAATCAAAACGCAGATGCGTTGTCACCCCTGAGGACTAAGATGGAATGCCTCGTTTCCAGTAAAAAAGAGTCTCCGGATCTCTACACTCACCATACGAAACACAACAGTATTAAGTTGCTATTTTACGCTGGTATTCTGTGAGAGCGTGGTCCTGCCCCGGTCGAGCCGACTTATTCGTGCTACAACTATAATATATCTTCAGCGTGGCTTTACCACGTATGCAAATACTCATAAGTTGTTTAGTAGTTAGTTAATTAGCAAGGCTTTAGGAATTTAAGTACACAAAATTAGACCTGATCCAGCATAGGTAAGTATGGGCAAATATTTCATTATTTATACGTTATTTGAAAACCTGCTTGACCTTAATATAAAGTAGGTTCGTAAGGTTGTTCAATAATTCAATAATAATTATAGCTCAGATTATATGATTAGCATATTAAAATTACCAAGCTATTAGTGAAATCATTATTGCAAGAATATAAAACTAATGAAACTGCAGGTTAAAAATAGTTTCACCGAGATATATTTAAAAAAAAACGACGGACTGTAGATAACATTTACAGCTAATTAAACACCAGCCCTACTATCCATTAACCATTAACAATTATAATATTTATCGCGTAATAAACTATGAAGATCTCGCGCTTAACGCGTACATGAATGGGAATGGGCGTTATAATATTCGCTTCTACATCCAAAATAAACTAAAAACCGAACGGAAACGACCGCTATATTATTAGACACGACAATTCTATTATTTTTATTCGTAACACATCTCGGAGATTTGCCCATAAATCTGTGATGGCAGACGTTTCCACCTTTAATAGTATGGAAATGAGGTTTCCTAGAACACAAGGCGTTGGTTCACACCCAATTAGTTAGGACGTTAATGGGGAACTTGATTTCTATTTGAATATTTTTACCATGGACTCTGGGTGTATTTTTAAGTCTGCTTTATTAGTGTCGAAAAATTTCATGCAAACTCTTCTACTTATGCGTTAACAAATATAGTTTACGTATTAGTTAGGTTATAAACAATTCGTAAACATATTTTATAAACTATATGTTTAGCTTGAAAATTCATTCATATTGAGTTAAAAAATATACGAAAAAATGAAATGTGAGTCTCTTTAGTTTACACATGAAGACCTTTTAGGTTCGTCTAAATTAAAATGTAACGTTATTTGAATTGTTGTTGGAAAATTACTTACACCTGTGACTATACCGCGAATCAGAATAATCAAAACTCAATTTTAAAACACAATTGAGTCCCTCCGGTATTAGAATATTAATCACTAGTTAAACCAGTACCTATTGTATCGTTTCATCTTACTAGGTAATTAAGTTTGTGCAAATAATGCTTATATCTACCTAACGAGTGATAGTCGTAGACGGAGGAGAAAACAAATTGTCTTCTGCAGTTAAAATCTCTAAAAGATGTACATTTCATCATCCGTTCCAAACATATGCAAATCTTGTACAATGTTCAATAAAAACAAAGGCCCTTGAAAACGAAGCTGAAGCAAAAAATAAATATACACGTGGTGCAGCGAAAAAGGAAGCAAAAAAGGTCAACAATATGCCTAATCTACAATCCATGTCACAAGCTAAAGGTTACGGAAGGTTGAGCAAAAAATCGTCACAAAACGTACTATCTATTTGAAATCGACCGTAAATCCGTCTCGTTACTGAATAATTTAGACCCTATGTTTTCAAAAATAAAGCTGAAATTAAATAGGACAAAAACCTGGATCTCAACGCAGCATTGTTCATACCTTAGGGAGCAGTGACAACAGATTTTAGTCTTTTTTTTCATTTCACATGTGGCATCGCAATCCTGGTCGATATGTGACACATGTGTTGGTTTTGGGTTACTTCACAATAATAACCGCCTCTTCAAAGTTTCCCATATCCCTGGCGTCCATTAAATTTCATGTTTTGGACGGTTTATTCTATATTCTAAAACGCCGGTGTCAATGTACCTATCCAGCTTTG
Source organism: Parnassius apollo (assembly GCA_907164705.1). Taxonomy (NCBI): domain Eukaryota; kingdom Metazoa; phylum Arthropoda; class Insecta; order Lepidoptera; family Papilionidae; genus Parnassius; species Parnassius apollo. The sequence goes on along the minus strand of CAJQZP010001558.1, from coordinate 10,637,857 downwards.
ATGTTCTCAGTTTAGACTTTTGTGTTATTCGGTATAGGGTTTCGACAAAGTGTTCTTAAAACTTCTGATTACCAACGAATGACTTACAATCCAGATGGTTCATATCATAATAAAACAATTAATTTAAGGATTCCTGAAGTTTTACCATTTACGTTCTGATAACAAAAAGGACATTAAACAGTAACACATTGCAACTGATATGTAACCCTATACGAAAAAGCTACTGAAAGTTATCTGACCAATAAATTCAGCTCGGCTTTAAATAGAACTATAAAAATTATATTACGATACACCAAAGAGATACATTAAGACAATGTTACGCGCATATTTCACAATGACCACATTATGGGTTAATTGATTCGGCCACAATGCTCTTTATACGAGCACTCGTCTTTACAAAGATATTATTGTCTATGGCCGGGCAGACGTCTGGTAACACTTGACCAGAGACAAAATGGCTTTGTTATGTTTGCCCGAAAGGCGCCATCCGTAATTCAATATGGATTCTAATTAAAACGGTTTAATTTTGAATATTAATTTTGATCAAAGTAAAAATTTACGAGAATCAAGAAGTAAAGTTGTATAACTTAATTTTTTTGAAATTTAAAACAAAAAACTATTCAAGACTTTAAATAATATAATAATTGTCGTCGTTGTGTTTTATCGTAACTCCATATATATCGTTAAGGATTTTTTTTACAAAATATTTAGTACTGAGATAACTTACGTTATGTTCGCCGGGTTAACAGCTGTTTGTTAAATGGATTATTACCTGTAAGAAAAAATAATTAATACCAAATTATCTGATATAATATGTAATTCACAGTTTAAAGAAATTCGGGTTTTTCTTTTTGGTTTTACTTTCATATACAAATAACATTGCGAGCCGTGGTAGCTCAGATGGTTAACGCAGGTTAATGCTCGCTGTAAATGTCATAGTACCCACGCGAGTAACCCAGGTTCGATCCCCGCCAGCACCAATGAAATTGTAAATTGCAATTTTAAGTCCTGATTTACCACGTCCTCGGCGGTGAAGAAAAACATCGTGAGGATACCTGCATGTCTGAGAAATAAGATTATATATTTCGAAGACATGTGAAGCTCGCCAATATGCATTAGTCGGTGTACTTTTCCTTGTCCAAAAATCAGGGGAGGCCTGTGCCCAGCAGTGGTAAGTATATAGACTATAACTCTACAAATAACATTTAGTATATTAGCAATCTTAATGCCAGAGTCAAGCTCAGCCATTGAGAGAATTACATTTTAACAGAACAGATTTAATTTACACACAAATTTCTCTAAATAAAGATATTGTTCCTAATATATTAAAATAATATACTGAAATGATCGAAAGTTAAAGCTAAAATTCGATTAGGTTATTTTTACAATTATTTTTATAGAATCTGCCGCATTATCTGCAAAATATAGAAAGCTATAGCTTTGTAATTTTTTTCATAACCAAAAAATGAAAGATACCGATAGCAATGGAACATTTTGGAGCCTATAGAGAATAAATATTTCATTGGAGAAGCAATTATTTCTTAGTGATTATATTGAAAAGAACAAAGCATGACCCGTATGGGCGGTAGCGAAAAAAATGGCAAAACGAGAATTGAGTTTGGAAATTCGATATTTTTTTCTCAGTGCCAAGCTTCCAGATGTGTTAATGTAATGCATGTGCCCGGCTTATCTTTCAGTACAATGCGTTTGAGTGCACGTTCGGATTCGTTCTCTTGTTCAATATTATATTTAGAATCAATTACGGTTTTTCTAATCTTTGTAAGAATTTTTTTTCATATCTAAATATGGTTATGATTTTATTTATTTTAATATTTTAAACTCAAGTTTGCATTTTCCTTTAGACCAGACCATTCAACTAATGGGTTAAATCTTCGATCAACAATACCAACTAGATAACGGGTCACGTACAAAATCATAGCTAAATACTGTCCGCATGAATATAAACTATGAAAAGACATACATTAAAAACATTTAGTGTGAAATCAACCTTAATTTATAACAAATAAAGTTCTTTTTCCCGTTATTGACTTTGAGCTACACTCTCACGTGCAAGAGCTCACGTCTCATGTGCGCTCTTATTTACTGAGATGGATTTCTTGCGCCGACCTAGTATCTAGTTGGTATTGTTGATCGAAGGGTTAAATGGTCTAAGGATTTTCCAAGACAAGAAATCGCAAAATAATTCGATTGTATCATCAAAATTATTCTTTTTATAGTATAAGGGTGACACGAGCACACAGTCCACCTGATAAATGGTTGCTGTGGCCCATAGACATCTACATCTATCTTCAATTAAGAATCAAAATGCAGATACGTTGCCAGCCCTGAGGATTGAGATAGAATGCATTTCCAGTAAAAACTGTCCCCGATTCTCTACACTCACCATACGAAACACAGCAGCATTAAGCTGCTGGTTTACGCTGGTATTCTGTGAGAGCGTGGTCCTACCCCGGTCGAGCCGATCCATTCGTGCTGCAACCACAATATAGCTGCAGCATGGCTCTACCACGTGAAAAAACTGTGACTGTGCAGTGGCGGTGTTAGAATATCTACCAGCCGATACCGTCCGTCATGTGGTAAGAGACAAAGAGAATAGAGATGGAGATGAGCATCAATGTCGACTCGAAAAAAAAACTGCACTTTGTAACCCACTTGCCAAGTGTGGCCATTATGTGAAATATCCCCTCATGAAGCTATCTATGAGGGGGCCCATGTGCAGCAGGGGCTTTGATAAATAATGAATGAAATAATGAGTTATTATGATTGACTTATAAAAACTAAAACCAAATCAAGGGATTTAGCCATATTCGATGGCGTGCTTATTTAAAGATTTTGATGTTAATACACTTTTGAAACACATTGATACTGAAGAAAACATTCGGACTATAACGAAAATACGTGTAATTTTGTGTATACTACCTACTATTAAGACATTAATATAATGTTAATGTGTAGGTAATACACATTTGGCATTCCTTGGGAGAGGCCTGTGAGCCACGCTGCAGCTTTATTACCTATAGTAGTAGCGCGAATGGGTCGGCTCGACCGGGGAAGGACCGCGCTCTCACAGAATACCAGCGTAAAATAGCAGTGTAATGCTGCAGTTTTGTACGGTGAGTGTAGAGATCCGTAGATCCTTTTTACTGGAATCTAGGCGTTCCATCATAATCCTTAGGGGTGACAACACATTTGCATTTTTATTCTTAATTGAGGATAAATGTGGATGTCTATGGACCACAGCATCCACTTACCATCAAGTGGACGTTGTGCTCGTTTGTCACCCAATGATATGAAAAATTATGCTGTAATGGCTGTATTGATGATGATGATGGTGAATACGTTTGATACTGCACTACACTTTGATATTTATTAATTATGCGTTTGCGAAAAGTAAGTAGTAAAATTTTACATAAATAGCTTTTTTAAGCAAGTTTTTGCTGTGAAGTGGAAGCGTCACTGCAGACACACTCATCGGATTACGTCCCGAGAGTTTTTAAGGAGGGGACACCGCTGCGCCATATGTGACGGTATAACCATCTCGTATAATAATTTCAGGTATAAGATGCCCAGATTGGCGATGGAAAGCAATTTTTTATAAGATAATGTGACAAACGAGCATACAGTCCACTTGATAGTAAGTGGATGCTGTGGCCCATAGACATCTACATCTATCCTCAATTAAGAATTAAAGTGCGTTGTCACCCGTGAAGACTAAGATGGAATGTCTCCAGTCTCCAGTAAAAAGGGTCTCCGGTTCTCTACACTCACCATACGCAACACAGCAGCATTAAGCTACTATTTTACGCTGGTATTCTGTGAGATCGTGGTCCTTCCCCGGTCAAGCCGACCCTTTCGTGCTACAACTACACTTCTAATATAACTGCATCATGGCTCTACCACGTATAAAAGTAAGTTAGAGAGACGAGGCTATTACTGTGACCGCCTACTCATGGCAGCGTAGCCACGTTTCGCAGGAAGTTAAATAACAAGAGTATTTTTAAATATAATAAGTTAGAGTTTGATTTTTATCCCATGTGATAGTAAGTGGTGATGTAGCCGAAGACGGTTTAGCACAATGACTTAACAAAAACCCATTCACTCTTACCTTGAAGACGTCCTTGTTATCCTACAGTAATACAGACGCAAGCAACTTATTCTACTCCTGTACTGTACCCATGACGAACGACGAAGCAAAAGTGAAATACTATATCATTAAAGTCTTTTAGTTTTCAATTTAAATCGGCCGACTTTTTCAACTTATCGGCACCCTTCAGTATCATTAATTGCCTTGGAGACATTTGTAACAATAGCACGAGTGTAAAATGAACCGGCAGTAGTGCTTCCGAGTTAAAAGGGGGCGCCAGTAAATGTGTCAGTATGGCCATAAAAACAGGACAAAGCCGGGAGGCGAGCAAGTTATTTTCAGTAAATGATCTCTCAATAAAACTGTGTATTATATTTGAAAAGATATACCGGGACTAGAACCGTGAATAAAACTGCGTATTTGAGATTGAAAAATATTTTGATAACACCTGAAGTCTGTCATACATTGGAGCAAACTGGTGGTCTATTTTATCTATAACCCACTCCGAAATAAGAAATCGTATGGTGCATTGTGTAGAAAAACATATATGTATGTTTTACTTATTTAGCAAGCGCAGCCCTTTGTCGACAGGAATAGCAAAGAGAGTAGAACCTAGACCTACCCGCACTGACTCCTAACAGAGGAGTAGTCCGTGCTAGCAACAAGTTTTGTTATCAGGTACTTGTTGCTGCACGTCTCTTTCATTTCACTCTGTCGCCTCTTACACCCATGGAATAATATTAGGTAGTGAATTCTATTACACTGCCACTACATATATTGAAATATTTTTATGTTCTGTATATTGTTATTCGTGTGTTCATTACTCATCAGATAGATAGGCTGACCCTAAGACTCTTGATCTCAAAAGAACACTACGTGTTAATGCTTTTATAATGTGTAGGCTATGTGCATTTGGCAGACGCCTACGGAAGTTCAGAAACAAACGCGCCCGATTGTTGTTATAACATTTTTCCATAAAATTAAACTATCGCTCATGCTCATATTTATAATAAAGAGTTTTACGAGTTTACGTATTGAACGATACTAAAAATATTCACAGGATGCAGGACCGACGGCTTCATTGTAAGAACAATGTGTTTGCTTTTCATCGGAATACCTTTATCGTTAAATGTTATAGTTTTTATATTATCTTCCACTCTTGAGTTCATAGAAGACTCGGACGAGTGATGCGATGAAAAACAGTATCCGTATTTAAAGTTCCTTTACGGCTTTGGTTTTATTTATCAAATGTATTCTTCAATTGTAAAAGATTTATTTTTGCATTATTTTCAACGCGATTTATTTAGAACAGCTTATTTCGTATAAAGTTTTTGAAATACGCAAAGTTTTCAGTCGTATTTAAAGCTCTTGCAGTTATATTTTAAAATCGACATGCATACTGTGATCATATGTATTTTCGATTACCGTATAAGTTTAAAAATTGTAAGGAGTAACAAAAGGCATTTTTTTTCTATGACGCAAGTTTTACGAGGGTAACGTCCGTAATGAAAACCTGTCCCTAACTATCTAACGTTATAATTAACCTATCCTAAATCAATCCTGGCACAATAAGAAAGCAGTATGTCAATCGAGTTTTGTTCGTTCAGCCATTTTTCCCTCTTGTAAAAACAAACAGATGTCCATATGACCGGTGCATGTTTACTTTTAACTGTCTCTAAGTTTCTTACAAGATTTAATTAAATCACAGTGATATTTGTTTAGATTTGAAATAATTAGAACACATTTTTGAGTTCGTAATCCATTTCATATTTTTATAACTGTCTATTGCACACTGTGATTATTCGTCTCTCCATCATAATCAGCCACAGTCCACAGCTGCTGCGAGCCTCTTCCGGTGCAGGGATGATTTGTCTAAATCGTTAAGCTTCGCAGGTGGACTAACGCTCACTGTACCAGAAGTTTCGCACCTTTGACCCTGCATGCTTCGCCGATTTAGGATACGTTTGTTGTAAACGATATAGATATACCGCTATCTATCGGAAACCATAAGGCTTTTCCGTCTTACGTAGACGAATCTACCCTCAGTCGCCTCTTACTATACCCACGGAACGAAACAGTGGGAAGGATTTTCTTACGGCGGCACAACACAAGCGTTGTGAGATTATTTTCACTATTTGACCCGCTCTCTCGGAATATCGATCCCACCTGATAGTAAGTAGTGCTGCTGAAGATGGCAAAAAAGCTTATTAACTCCTGCTTTGAAAACACCTACCTTGTAATCGGATGTAAAGAGATGTGCTGGCAACTTATTTCACTCTCACTATATAATACGTGTACCTACTATATTTGTTTTAATTTTTTTTACAAACATACAAAATATAGTATTCGAACGATAACATTTTTGTAATCATCTGATTTTGCATTTGACTCTGATTAAAGCGAACGTTTAGTAATTTTTAGGTAAATTTCCATCGATTTTGAAAAAATTAAAAAGATAAATTAATTAGTCAAGACTTAAAAGAGATATTTTTAAAGTAGCAGTTACGAAAATTTTAACTCATTGGTCAAAAAGTCTACATAATATCTTAATTCGAATAAATAACGAGATCCAGGATAATCATATGAGCTTCGATCTGTCCCATAAAAGAAACCCATTCTCACACAACTCGAAACCGGAGCACGTGTACATGACGTCTTATTGTTAAGGTGCGTTATAATGGCCATTTCCTTTAAACAGGGTCGAATGTCGTTTGACAATTGGTACAGGAAACCCTTTATTTTTCGAATCCAAAGGAGCTTCGAGAAAGCACGTAGGTTAGAAGCTTCGCATAATAAATAATATTTTATAAAGAGTGAGAAATAGACGTGTTATTGTTACAGCTAAATTCGACGCAAAGATTCTCGAAGCTCGTAATTATAAAATATTTTCAGAATTTTTAATGTTATTGCCAAGTTAAGTCGATTGTATTTCGATTCAAACTACTTTTACGGATTTTATCGCGTTTATTTATGTTATTTTTAATACCCGACGTTTCGGGTGCTTAACAGCACCCATGGTCACGGGGGACTGAGGTGACTGACGTCTCGATGTCAAAGTTAACCACGGAGTACCTTCAGCATTTTAATTATTGTCTTTGGTCCGATCTACGCAGAATGATTTGATAGACCACAAAAGCTCGCGAAAGAACATCGATTCCTACCAAGGTTGATACGTGAGGCTATTGAAATTAAAAAACATCCTAATTTCAATAGAGAAGGAGGCTGGGTACTACCACCTGCTTGGGACCCTATAATTAATAAAATTAAAACTAAACCCAAGCATACCACTGCCAGACTTCAAAACACAGTTAGTTCATTCTGCGTATATCGGACCAAAGACAATAATTAAAAAGCTGAAGGTACTCCGTAGTAAACTTTGACATCGGGACGTCAGTCACCTCAGTCCCCCGTGACCATGGGTGCTGGAAAGCACCCGAAATGTCGGGTATTAAAAATAAAATAAATAAACGCCATAAAATCCGTAAAAGTAGTTTGAATCAATGTATAGTGTTCGCGTAAATATAAGAAATCATTATTGATTGTAATTATTTTGTACACCTTAAGTGAAATTATAAATTACTAGTGATTCGCCCCGGCTTCGTAAGGGTAATTTTTGGATCGCGATAACAGCGCCACCTACCGATTTCAATTGTAAATCTAAGCCATTCAGGGACCCACTTAAACGCACACAAAAATTTCAAAAAAATTCGATGCGCAGTTTAAAAGATCCAAGCGTACATAGGGCGGGAAGCGATTTTGTTTTATACTATGTAGATAAGTCTTTATAAATACATTATCTACTGTTACTAGGTACAATATCATTAATAAATTATCTATTGCTGTTATTGTTATATGTAAATACACAATATATTATATTAATAAGTATGTATGTTTTTTATTAAGTGCGAACAGCTATGCAGGTCTAGGGAAAGAGATCAGTATCACTGCGACCTAGAAGATCTATTGTGATTGCTGCTATGGCTATAGTTCACGGCTAAGCCCTATGTCTTCAATGAATAGAAGGAGTTGCTTAACCGTGAGCAATTTCACTTCTTCTGGGCTATCTTTGTACTTATATACCTACCATTCTAAATCATACATCTTTATTACTATTTTATGATTTATAATAATAATGATGTTATTTTTGTCGTCATTCCACACACAGACTTTAATTGTTTTCTAGCAATCCTGTCTATTCAAAGGTTGTCTGGAAGAGATTGCTATTAGCGATAAGACCGCCCATATGTACCACATAACTTTCTCTCCTCTTTTTGTTAATATTCATGATTTTTTTGGCGCGCAATAAAGTGTTATCTATCTATCTATATAGTTCATATTATTTTTGTTATAACACTGAAGTGCAAAAGGAACCTATAGTCCACCTGATGGTAAGTGGCTACTTGCAGTCCAGGACCCCTGCAGCCAACTTCAAACAAAGAACAATACAAAAGTGTAGTCACTTGAGGACTAAGATGGAGTACCTTACAGCCTGTGATTATACTAGCTCTCTATAGCCTTTGGACAGGAACACAACAGTGGAGGCGCTGATATTTGACGGCAGAGATAGGTACAAGAGTGATATATACCCTAGCGGACTCGTGGGCAGAAAGGGAGTCACACCATCTAATAAATAAAATATTTAACCACCTTTTTTATAGAATAAGAGTGACTAACGAGCACACAGTCCACTAAATGATAAGTGGATGCTGGCACATAGACATCTACATCTATCCTCGATTAAGAATTAAAATGTAAATGCGTTGCCACTCCTAAGGTCTAAGATGGAATGTCTCGTTTCCAGTAAAGAGGGTCTCCGGTTCTCTACACTCACAATACGAAAGCAGCATTGAGCTGCTATTTTGCGCTGGTATTCTGTGAGAGCGTGGTCCTATCACAGTCGAGCCAACCCATTCGTGCTACAACCATAATATAACTTTACTTAATCTAACGTCACAGTAACGGTGAATGTGAATTTAACTAAATCTCGATTTATTATGTTTATATGTCAAATTGTACATGCGTTTTAAATCAGAAGTATAGAACTCTAGTCTTTTTTTTCTGGTGAACAAAAGGACTTCCTTAGTATTCATGCGGTGATCGCACAATGTTTGTCCTGTAATTGCACAATAAAACACGTGCTAGCATACCGGAGGGGTCGGCGCCGCCGAACAATGAGCAACTAAAAGTAGATTGCACCTACAACCCTCTTAGAACAATTTTTAACCCACTGAAGTACAAGTAATGAGATGAAGCGATTTAGCAAATGTTCAAGATACAAGAAAAAAATTCGGTTTACTGTTAAACTTTTTGAGGATTATCGTCATAATCATCATCATTATATAATTCCCTGATATATAAATGGGAGCTAAGTAAACCTGAATAAATCACTTTATAAATATAGGTAAAACAGACACAGTTACTCAATTCAGTACTATACCTTGACCCCAGATCTCTTCTTATGTTTTCGTAATAATCGATTCTGGATATCCATTTAACTAAATCAGAACATAAAATAGTTTTCATGTCATTCATAATCATAAAAAGGCGATTGGTTTTTGATAGAGGTATTTTTGTTAGTACAGAATTCATTGTGGAAGCAATCTCCCCTGATCATTAGTGGACCAGATGTTTTGCTTTGAAAGAAAAACTGTGTACAAAAACTCGGTCTTGACATTTTATTTTTATAGATTATAATACCTATCACAAATTTTATAATATACATACATTTGCATTTCTTTCGTAGTACGTCTTAATGAATATTCATTTGTTTTAGTCAAAAGCTGCTGAGAAATAGTGTACTATCATAGTTTTAGTAATAAACACATGGACTGCGGCGTTTTTTAATTTCATTATACTTTATAATGGGCACAGATACATCGTAATTATTCAATGAGTGGGACTATGTATGAACAAATTGAAAATAAAACTTTTTTTCTGACGTCTATCGACGGATAATGGTTATAATATTTAAAATACATGAAATAATTATTTTAGTAGTCTGTTGATAAATTTATCGTTATTTTATTAAGCGTTTTGAAATCTAACTACCGTAATAGTAGCAGCTTTTTGCGGTCTCAAAATCATTTTTTTATATTATTTTTGATCAACTGTAGGTACGGAGAAAAGTTCAAAATCAACACTAAAATTAATAAAAGAGAAAATTTGAGAATCTATACATAGCTACCGTATAATAAAATTGAAGTAGTTATATTGAACTGAGGGGGTTATTCGCATACTATTAAGGCGTTAATAAATATTTAAAAAAATTGTATATCTATCTGATTGTCTGTCTGTTTGTCCAGACTAATCTTCGGAATGAAGATTAGTCTCTATTTGTTTGTAATGAATCATCACACACTATTTTATCCGAAAAACGAAAAATGGTTATCTTAAGTCTAAATAACGCCAAATTAAATCACCATTTGCAGGCGAAGCTGGGGCGGGTTGCCAGTGATATGAAAAATTATAATTTGATCAAATGTTCTAACATTAAAGCATTATCGCGTAAGCTTATAATTTCGACCACAGACCTATATTTGTCCTTCTCTAAGAATGTTCATCAAAAGAAACGGAAGACTGTTGTCTTCTAGAATCGACATTACGGAAGGGGTTGGGAATGAAGGGTGAACTATTGTTATCGGTGCAATTAAGTTTATTCGCTGTGAAATTCTTATGGATTTATTTAAAAGGAGTTCCAAGTAAAGTGACGGCACAACAATTAGTGCAATCGACTGTATCTGATTTGTTTAAAAGGATATTCGAAATCGTTCTAAAAATAAATTTTATAGGTATTTACGGTAACTAAATTCACCACCGTATTTAGATACGACAGCATAATATAGGCAACTGAACAGACAGATTTTCAAATGCATGCGGCGGGACTTACGCAACTTCAATACAGTCCGTTTGAAGAATAATGGAGAAGCAATCGAGCGGACCAAGGCTTCAAATACTTTGCCAGAGATCTGTCTGCCAGAAAGAACCAACTGTCGAAGCTGAACATCGCATGTGGTAGCATCGTTTTCGGAATACCTGAGATTGAGAGGTTCTACGGTCGTACATCATTGTTGGGGCCACACGCAAGTGCTAGGCATCTAGTACAGAAATTAATCCGTTGTAATGAATGAGTCCTAAGTCTAGCACTCCACTTTTATGAAGAAGATTCAGGAAGGGATATCTAAAAGAATGTTTCTATAACAATATAGTTGATAGTGCTGAAACTTGGTGAAATTTCATCATATTATATTTCCTGGTCGACCTTTCTATCAATAAGATTGAAGAAATATTCATGGCGTATACGTTAATAATAAACTGAAGATTGAGGTTATGTAAAGTAACGGCCTATTTTAACTTAGAGTTTACCTCATGGTAAGTGGCTTCTTGCAGTCCAGGATTGCACTAGTTCTCTATAACCTTTAGACCAGAACACTGTTGTTGGTCTTTTGTTTTTTCGCAGGGGCCAAAAGAAGCACATTGACAAGACAAATTGTGTGTCGAAATATATATTCTTTCTCTTCTTCGATAGTAGGTTCCCCACAATGTTTACGATGCGCATTGTAAATCTGCACTTAATGTTGCAATTTACAATTTGATTGGCGGATGCGGTGATTAAAATCTGATTGCTCGCGTAGTATGGAAATTTGTTCACTTGTAGATTTATTTTTCTTAAGAACCTTACATAGTTGTAAAACATTCTTGATAGTTATCTGACATATTGCTTCTTTTAAAATAATTAGATTTATTTAAAAAAATACAAGAATAATTTCAGTTTTTATTTTCTAGATCTATATTCGTATGTCGCAAATTCGCTCGTTTCACACACAGCTGGGATAACTTTTAACGGGGTCTGCGTCGAGATATCAGTATATTTTTTTTAACTATTCTACGCCTTATGTGGTTTCTCATCTCAAATAGACCGCCTAGTTTAGTTATTGGTACAAATTAGGTTCTGGGTTTGTAAATCATTAGGACAAAAAAGAAATTTAGTTGTCAAGTCTGGATAAGGAGCCATTGTCCCATTGTACATATCTACGTGTTTTCACAATGCATTTTAATCATCATTCGATCTTATTTGCTAATGTTAAAAGGATACTGTAAATTTTCTACGCATATTCAAGCTAACTTACAGTAGACTTAATGGTACTCGTAATTGAGTATAGATATAAGAGAACATTTCTTGCGTCTCTATTGCCATCTATTAGAAGACTCCCCATGATCAATTTCTACGTTACTCGCTGGATGATATATGGTATATCCTACTCGCACGCGCGTCTAAAGGCGAATGTAGTATTTTACATAGGTACTAAAAACTTTAAAAAGTAATCTTTTGATTACTTTTAAATTCTTATGAAGAAGTTATGCAGGTCTAGAAAGACCAGTATTTTTGTGACCTGTAAAATTGTTGTGATCACTGCTACGGAAGTTGTTTAGCTGTGAGCAATTTCACTTCGTCTGGGCTATGTGCAAACTTTTCCGAGATAAGTGCTACATATGCATACGCGTATAAGTGTCTAAAATCACTTAAAATGTGCGGAGGTGTTTCTACCGTTAAGAAACAGAAACAAAAGAAATAATTTCAAAAACTTTCAGTTGAAACTGAAGTAGCCACGATTCAGTTATGCGAATGTGGTCCTTACCTGGTCGAGCTGACACATTTTGTATTTTCGTTCTAACCACGTGAGTAAACAGTTTAAGTATACAGTATTTTCTATCCGTGGAAAAATTAGGACAAAGTAAGAAAATCTTATTCATCAATACGACGTTACTTCGCATTTCCATTACTAACACACAATAGGTCGAACAGAGACTAGAGGGACGTGATGTGAATTAATATAAAAATTGTAAAACGTATAGGGAGGGTGTAACGCTGCCGAGTTACGTGAATCACATGTCGCAATTGCCACATGTTACGTGATCGACGTAATCCCTATATTGGCGGTTTGTTTTGGCGACTTGTTTTGCAAATCAGTCGTGTAAGGGTTGGAGGAAGCACGCTAACATTTATTTTATTTTTACTTTTAAATTACTACAGTCTTTGTAAAATGTAAATGCCATATTTTTACAGGTTAATATCGATACGGTGAGGAACAATAAGTTAGTCACGTTCAAAAACTTATTCGTGGTATTGCCATCTTGCGGTTATATTATGGTTGTAGCACGAATGGGTCGACTCGACCGCGGTAGGACCACGCTTTCACAGAATACCAGCATAAAATAGCAGCTTAATACTGCTATGTTTCATATGGTGAGTTTAGAGATCCGGAGACCCTTTTTACTGGAAATGAGGCATTCCATCTTAGTCCTCAGGGATGACAACGCATCTGCATTTTTATTCCTAATTGGGGATAAATCTAGATCTATGGGCCACAGTTTTTTACCATCAGGTGAAATACGTACTCATTTGTCAACCTTACTCTATAAAAAAAAAAAACTTACTAAAAATGTAATGTAGGATAGTGCCGTTATACTATTATTCGCGTATTTTAATGTTTAAACTTACCAGTAGCAACGAAATTATCAAAAGTAATTGATGATAACTTCAAACGATTACGACTATACAAATTAACAGCCAGTGTTACATAAACACGACAAAATCAAACGTAAGTCTAAACTCGAATCAATATGGTTAATCTAACCTTTACTAAATATCAATAAAATCATCATAAACCTACATCACGGACTCCAAATCATAGGAGCATTGAAGAAGAGCCCAAATTCATAACGAATGTACACAGAAAACGTTACGGTCATTAACTCAAAGAGCCGAAGTGTTTCATTTAAACATCAGCTTCTTAAAGGTGTGACCACATCCGATAGATTTTTCTTTAAAAGTCAATAAATCGGTTATAAAATTGACCGCATCTCACGTGTTTACGGCTGTACCATCTTTGACGTTGCCTATTTAGTATTTCTGTTCGGTTAAATAGTTACAATTTTTTTTTATATCCATCGCATCCGGTGCGTGCTAGGGTTTATATTCGATTGGATTTACGACTGTTTTCATTGCGGGCACTGTTTAATATAAATATGTGAGACGGTTTCCTGTTGGTTAATATGATAAATAATATTTATTAAAAACAATTGCTGGTGCTGACCCGGTTTTTCTTTCGAAAAACGACGTTACCTGTACTATCTGTATTTGCTTATTTATCTAAACATTTTATTAGGCTATATTATTATGCAATAAAACATCACTGCTATATCGCTAAAATATATCAGGTAATATAACTTCTGTTCGGCTCAAGAGTCCGTCTCGGTAGGCACCACCTTATTTATTTACTATGTGCACTGATTGTTTAGTAGATATAGAGAGCCAGTATACTTCTTCATATATATATATATATATATATATATATATATATATATATATATATATATATATATATATATATAATAAGTATTCAATATTATTCTTTAGAGATTTTATTCACGCATTTTATTCACGCTGCAGCTATATTAGTAGTATAGTTGTAGTACGAATGGGTCGGCTCGACCGGGGTAGAACCACGCACTCACAGAATGCCGGATTAAAATAGCAGCTTAATACTGCTATGTTTCGTATAGTGTGTGTGTGGAGAACCGGAGACCCTTATTACTGGAAACGAGTTATTCGATCTTAATCCTTGCGGGTGATAACGCATCGAGGTTTTGATTTGTTATCGAGGATAGCGAGAGCACAATATACACTTACGATCAGGTGGACTGTGTGCTTGCTTGTCACCCTTATTTTACACTGTGATGTCAAATGCGTTGACAACGCATTTGTAGCCTTTCTTGTTTAAAGTTGAATGAAGGTGTTCATGACTACAGTAACCGATTACTCTCTCTCTCTCTCTCTCTCTCTCTCTTTCTCTCTCTATCCACTCAGGTTAGTTCGCTTGTCAAAATATCTTCACTCCATATTTTAAAGAATTCGTTAGGTACATGAAAAACTTTTATATTACGATCCTAAGATTTTCACGTCCCAAAATACATCTCAGTTTTTGCTATTGCACATAATATTAAACTAATTAAATTCTGTAAGTCGTATCGTGTTAATATAAAAACAATGGGGTTATGATATCGTAATTCATCAACATGTGGTAAAATGAAAATGTTGTACAACTGACTTCAATTTAGTAAAACGAGAACATCATCAATGTATTCGAAGTCACTTAAATGCGCATTATTAAGGATAACTCAAAAACCACCGGTCAGCTCCTGATTACATTTCTATGAGACCATACGAGAAGCACCAGCTTTCAAATAAAAAAATCATCTGAATTATTTCACCCAGAAAAAAAGATCTGATTTTGAATCTGAATTGAGTATCTCTTCGATTTTTGAAGTCAGTTAAAAATAGAAAGTAGAAGTAATAATTTTAAAAGTAATTGATATAATTATGATAATTTTCGTATCTACAAACATGATAATACTTAGATTAGTAGGACACCTTGTAGAAAGATACCCTCTGTGCTCGTACCATCCGCGTGAGTATGAAACAAACCGATGCCTGTACTAAAAATACTAAAACTCTAATACGATAAAGGAGAAAAAGGAACCTTATTATAAAGATATTAATAGTTATTTTGCAACCATCCGCTGAATAAGATCAAATGAATCAAATGATGATGAGATGATCTTACCCAGTTTGAAGAGAGTTGACACACATCATTTGATTTTATTCAGCGGATGGTTGCAAAGTAACTATTAATATCTTTATTATAATGGATTTCCGCAAGGTAACGCCTGATTCTATCAAGAACCTTATTATTTTTGAGTTAGAGCCACATGGCAGCCATTTTGATAGCTACAGCACGAATGGGTCGGCTTGCTCTGCTAGGTCTACGGTCTCACAGAATACTGTAGTAAAATAGGGAGTATAGAATACAGTAGTATAACATTGATGTGTTCCGTAGTGACAAAGACTGGAAATATTTAGTACGTGATCTTCGAGTTAGTCGCTTAAACCAATGTTTTCGTAAAAAAAAAAAAATCATAATCTTCCTACGCAAATTTCGATCTGACATAATATAAAGCAACTTGATGCATACATTTTTTTAATTAATATAATTTTAATTAATTGGAATGATTAGATATACCTTATAGATAATTTTGTGGAATGAAATTGATACTGTAATAATAAACGGTTTTATTTTCATTATCTTTATCAAATATCGGAATTCATTTGTAATTATTAAAAATGATTTATATTTACAAATCGATTCTTAACAGACATAATAATTTATGACCCAATTGTAGACTAGTGTATTATGAATTATGATTAATTCAAGTTTTGTTTAACGATAAAGTATAAACACACAAGGTAAATTTTTATAAATGTAAAGAAAATTTAATCGCATATTGTAGTAACAAAACTATAAGCAATAATTCAATTTCAAACATTACTATAGTGTGGAGAGCCCTGATAGCTCAGGAGCTACTCGCACGCCGTAAATTTCGTATTACACGAGCAACCCGAAATCCGATTTAACATGTGCTCGATAATGAAGGAAAACATCGTGAGGAAACACGCAAGCGTTACCTTAAAAACACAAACTCAAACTAAAAAAAATGTCCGTTTTTAGTTGGTGGTACCTAAATGTTTTATTGGACTACCTCTGAAGTAACCTATTTGACAAATTATCATCAAAATCGGCACAATTGACAAAGATATCACGTGTCATACATACAAAAAAAGTACATACTGTCAACTTAAGAACCTCTGTTTCTAAATACAAATTTTTGGTTATTACTGTTTCAATAAAGACACCGAAAAACTAGCGACGAAAAACTGTTCTAGCGATCAATATTAATACTCTATAGGGTTTGTGGTTTAACATGTTTATAAGGATTTTTATATAAGGAAATTTTTGCAAAAAATAGGTACAAACAAAATAAGATGATTTCACATGATTAAAACTACTTTTACGGATTTTATCGCGTTTATTTTTGCTTTTAATTACTTTTATTTTTTAATTCCCGACGTTTCGGGCGCTTTCCAGCACCCATGGTCACGGGGGACTGAGATGTCTGACGTCCCGATGTCATTGTTAAACCCGGAGTACCTTCAGCTTTTTTAATTATTGTTTATGGTCCGATCTATGCAAAACAATACAATAATACCATAAACAATAATTAAAAAAGCTGAAGGTACTCCGGGTTTAACAATGACATCGGGACGTCAGTCATCTCAGTCCCCCGTGACCATGGGTGCTGGAAAGCGCCCGAAACGTCGGGAATTAAAAATAAAAGTAATTAAAAGCAAAAATAAACGCGATAAAATCCGTAAAAGTAGTTTTAATCTTGTGTAGTGTTCGCGTAAATATAAGAAATCATTAAGATGATTTCATATCTGTTTCAATTGTAAAGATAAGATTACTATCTTATTATGGTAGTGACACATCAAACCATGAAGCAAACTCGAATAGAGAGCGTCGGTGTGTTTATACTTACACTTGACGCAGTCACCTATATATATATATATATATATATATATATATATATATATATATATATATATATATATATATATATATAATATAGGTGACTGCGTCAAGTGAAGTCTTCAACACAAATTATAGAAGCACGGCGGACACTGCCCGCTCCAGTCGTCATCACCATCATCATCACTCTCAGCTGGGTTCTTCATCCGTGTAGCTCTCAATGTGGGTAGTAATTTTGGGTTCTCAGAGGTGACAAAAAATCTGTAAGCTTCCTTGTTTAAAATTGGTAGCTGAAGAGTTCTTAGTCCGAAGAGGTAATATCGTAACCACATCCTCTCTTATTTAAAAATGGTTGCAATAACCATTTATCACGATGTAGGCACTTCGGTAGTTGGTCCCTACTATATAGAAAAACATTTAATGTAGATAACGCCAAATAGCACAAAACAAAGTCACATATACAGCCCATATGTACAGCCTCGAAAGGGGTTTTTTTCAGACAGAATAAGTTCACCGCACTGTATAAATGCCTCAGTGTACTTCTATAAAACCTTAAAAGCACTTAATGAATTTTTTAAGTGCTTTTAAGGTTTTTTCACTGACCTAACATCTAAAAATTTTTTCATGGAAAAATCTTCGTGTATAACTACATGCATTTATGCGAGGAATAGCAGAGAAATGTCGTCGTCATCTGATGAAGTCGTAGGAAGCTTTTAACTTTATTTTGTTTCTGTTATTTATGAAATTTTATTTGTCTAGTATCTATAATGATATGCTCTAGACAAAAATAACTTAAATTGAAAATTTTAAAAACATGTCCTGCTTTTATATAGAAAAAATCCGCACCCAAATCGGTTCACCGATTTAAGAGTTACGGTGCCATAGACAGACATAGACAGACATAGACAGACATAGACAGACATAGACAGACATAGACAGACATAGACGGACATAGACGGACATAGACGGACATAGACGGACATAGACAGACATAGACAGACATAGACAGACATAGACAGACATAGACAGACATAGACAGACATAGACGGACATAGACGGACATAGACGGACATAGACAGACATAGACAGACATAGACAGACATAGACAGACATAGACAGACACACACACATAGCTGTCAAATTTATAACACCTCTCTTTTTCGTCGGAGATTAATTACCAGATTAATTGAGATTTTAAGATCTTTGCTTCTTTTTAACACTCCAATGGCATTGGGTAATAAAAAGAAAATTTAAGTACGAGATAAATTTTCACGCAATTGTATTGTATAGCCCAAAACATTTCGTCCAACAACAGCTCAGTTTACGTTAATTTACCGCCTGCTTAATTTTAAATTGTAAATACAGCAATTTGTGCGTCAACTTGGCGAGTCGACAATACCGTAATACGCGGTTCCTTTGAAACATTACGTGCCCGCTGGCTAAGCGAACGTGTATCGCAATTGACAATTGTCATATACGAGTATGTATCTAAAATTGGTGACAAAGATTATATTTAACTGTGTGAACGTTTTTAAATTATATAGGTACCGAAGCAAGGTCGAGACACAACATCTGTTCCATTTCATCTTATTACTCATTGTATTCATTAAACGTGACATTTTTTATGGAACAAGGGTGACAAACGAGCACACAGTCCACCTAATAGTAAGTGGATGCTGTGGCCCATAGACTTTTACAATTAACCTCGATTAATGATCAAAATGCAGGTGCGTTGACGTCCCTGAGGACTAATATGGAATGCCTCGTTTTCAGTAAAAAAGGGTCTACGAATCTCTGCATTCACGATACGAAACACAGCAGCATTAAGCTGCTATTTTATGCTGGTATTCTGTGGCGCCGACCCATTCATGCTACAACCATAATATAGCTGTAGCGTGGGCTCTTGTTGGTAGTTGTTTGCAGGTTCATAGGTTGCACTAATGATAAGTAGATCATTGGGTGGAATGTTTTTTAGTTTGTTAGTTTAATATACCTACGTAAATATCCGTCAAGCACATGCAACGAGGGAAAGTTTATTTGATCGAAAAACGTAATTGTTGAAAAATGTAAAGGTTAATGTTTCTTTATATAGTATTAATTTTATGTTAATAATATTTCATACTAAGTAGTTTAGAAATACATAATTTGAACGACAGATATTTAATAAAGTTTAACGTTATTAGAGTTTGAGAAGAGTTAATTAAAATGCAAACCTCTGAGGCATTGTTTTGTGTAATATTACTAAAACTAAAACTGAACTAACTTCTTAAATGGCATTGTATTACAAAAATTTCACTTCAGTGTCAACTAGCGACATCTGATGGACGGAAAAGTATTAGCTCTCATTCGCAAACATTGTTCCGTACCACATGGTCTTCAACAATTTTATTATTCAGCCCCCTAAAATTAACCGCCAATGTCGAAAATTCTCTTTTTTGAAATATGTTTATATTTTTGTATTTAGCAGCTATGCTAAATTTTAAGTATTTACGTTAACCACTTTCAATAACTGGCAGACTCCTAAAAACTAAAAAAAGTTATTTAAATATATATTCTAGCATCTTATTAAAACATCTATCCCCTAAACCGAACTTCTAGCTATCTCCGGCACATCTATCGGCATATATCGGAACAGCCCAGGATTAGATATAGTGGCTAAGTATATGCGCAAGCACAGGTGCACTCTCTATTCCCTCAGTCTCATAATCCGATGGGACGGTAAACCGACACGACCGGAGAGAGATCAGGCGCAGGACCAACGGCTTTACGTGCTTTCCGAGGCACGGGGGTGAGACATCGCCAACTTCCTGACTCTGGGCGGCTGCTAAGAATTTCTTCAAAAAAAAAACTCAAATAACTGATTTTTTGGCCCGACCCGAGATTCGAACCCGAGACCTCTTGATCAGCAGTCGCGTTTGCAACCACTAAACCACCGAGACAGTTAAAATAATTAATATAACAGAAATAATGGGAGTATATACCTTCATGTGAAATATTCATATTTAAAGATATTTATTTATGCAAACTTATATTGCATATCTTGTAGTACCTAACATATTAAACTTACAAAGTGACCATCATAACGTAACGGTTTGAATTAAATACGCAATAAATCAAACGGTTTTAAACGACTCTAAATCTGCTAAAGCTAAAGCTAAACATAAAAATGAAATACCTACATTTTTGCTTGGTTTTTATATTACTTTTTTTCGATTTGTCTTATTTGTAGTTACTTAGCTTTGTTTAGTCGTGACGACAGAACTTGATAGCGGGGTAACCTACCCAAACGGATTCCTAGTAGAAAGGAAAGAAAGTTCTAGGTACCAATTGCTAAATGTTTTATCGTTATTGTTAGAGTGACATGTTATATTTACATGTGCATAGAATAACATAAGACCGCTGTTAACATAGTATTTATTTGTCTTAACAGCGGAGAGATTTATAATTTTTTGGTTTCTAGGTATCAAAAATATCTAGAAACTAAAAATTTATAAATATTCATTTGGATAATCGAATGATTCCATTCATTTAATTTTTAATCATATTTAACTATTTAAATAAAAGCTATTTTGATACTCATTTGTATATTTTAATGCGATGCGATAAATCACAATAACGAACATTTTTGACTCAAACGATTTGAAACATAATTTCTTAAGTATTGAACTTACTTCAAGTTTCTTTCAGCTAATTATAAATTTAAATATGCATAAATAAGAACATTTTATACCACGTTTTTTGGAATTTTTGTGGAGCAGATAAAAATGAAAATTTTGCATGGAAGCAGTGTAACAGGACTCACGATGAAAATAAAAATAACTTTTAAAACATATTGCACTTAATTGAAAGTGCCCATATTTAATTTAGAAATGGTTTTTTATTTAATTTGAATTATAAATAATACTTATTGAAGGTCATGGCAGTCTTCTGTAAAAAATAGTTTCAGAGTTTCAGTGTCAGTTGCGTTCGCCATACCATACAACATTATAGTACCTATTGAAATAAATATATTAAACTATGGCTGTCCCAACACTGGTGAGACTTCTCTTTTTAACAGCTTACGCTGCAGAACTAAATCTGCTTGCTTGCTTAGAAGTATTTGTCCCCAGCCATTGAAAGCCTAGCGTTTAAAGTAATTTTAACAGACAAACGGTGGCTTCCCCATTTAAAATTGCATTAGTATTTACTATTTAGATGTTTCTATGTTTAGTGTTATGATTTTCATACATTTAGTTTTAATGTCATTTAAATGCAAATTGTTTACGTTACATTCATGTAAGTACCTACTAATTTATTTAAGCATTATGAACTTCGTCATATTTTAGTGATAGTTGATTTAATTTGGAAATAAATTAGATTTCATTAACAAATAATAGTTTATTATGGTTATTTCCTACCTACCGACTAAGGCAAATCTTTAGTATAGACAAGAAATAGAAGGGGAACGAGCATTGAGCCCTAAGATACCAACAATTCGCACAAAAGACCTGAAAGAACTTTCACCGCTGATGCTTTACGAGTCCTATAATGATTTATTATATTTACGTGAATATAACACATTGAATAAAACTATTTTTACGGAATTCATCGTGTTTAATTTAGTTATTTTTAATTGCCGACGATTAATGATTATAATAGAATATACAAAATATTTTTTTTTATCTCTCAGACATGCAAGTTTCCTAGCGATGTTTTCCTTCACCGCTGATCACGTGGTAAATCAGCACTTAAATTGCAATTAACAATTTCATTCTGAGAAATAAGAAAAAATATTTTGAAGACATATGAAGTTCGCCAACACGCATTACGACTTTGGGGGCATTTCCTTGCCCTAAAACCCTCTCAGAAATGAGAGGAGGCCTGTGCCCTGCAGTGGGACCTATAGGCTGTTAAAGTAAACAGCCTATAAAGTAAAGTCCTTAGGTACTCTTTACTGTATACAAAAATAGTATTTTTATAGAATAGGGTGACAAACGAGCGCACAGTCCACCTGATGGTAAGTGGTTGCTGTGGCCCATAGACATCTACATCTATCCTCGATTACGAATCAAAATGCAGATGCGTTGTCACCCGTGAGGACTTAGATGGAATGCCTCGATTCCAGTAAAGAGAGTCCCCGGTTCTTTACACTCACCATACGAAGCATCAGCGCTGGACATGAAAAGGTGAGAATGACAAATAAGAGTTATAATTGTCAGGAATTCTTGGAAAAAAATGAACGACCAAAAAAAGTTGACAATTATTTTCTAAGATTGGAACACGAAACATGAATGTGACAAGCCTTAAGCCACAACTTTACTCAAGCGCGCAAGTCCGGGTAATGGCAAGGCTTAGCTGATATTTATTTATTTATTTATTTATAACAGGAAAACTTACAGCTTTTAATAAATACTATATGGTATATAAGTAATATAATTTACAAAGTAAGGCTATTAAAAGTTTTCACAGATGAGAAATGTTTTCATATATGTCATAAGTTGGCCAGTGATGGCGGTTGCAAGAACTGGTCCCATTAACATTAACAATGGCTGACGGGCTTGGACAATAATACTTAACTACGTGTCATCGTACGAGAATAAGGATAATTTTAAAATCTTAAATTATACGCTTGCAAACGATTACGCTATCTGCAAGTCCTCATAATATTGTTAGGTATCTACTTTTTACTATTAATTTGAGCGCTTCTTGAATTACTTCCAAACATATAAATATTAAAAAACTTGTAACACGATCTAATTTGATTTGTCCCTGAACAGGTGGTGAATTAAATATTTCGTACAAGCGACTTCAATATAAATAAAATGAGAACATCAACAATATAGTCGAAATCAATAAAATCAGTAGGTATTATTAAGGATAACTCAAAAACTACTGGTCAGATCTTGATTAAATGTATATGGGACCACAAGATAAGGACCAGCTTTCGAATAAAAATAGAATTATCAAAATTGATTCACCTAGAAAAAAGTTCTGATGTAGCAGATCAGAAATAAGAACACACATAAAAAAGTCGAATTAAGTACCTCCTCCGTTTTTTAAAGTCGGTTAAAATATGTTGAATATGTTTTGTTACTAAAATAATAGGTAATGGAATAACAAGCGATATGAAAGGTACAAACAACTCCTTAATTTACGTACGAGACTAAGGCTCATCGACCAGGTTACCAGAAAAGGGTAAAAGAAGTTACAAGAAAAATAAGTTGCCATATAGGTACCTACGCTATTTTGTTTTCATTCAACAAAATCTACAAAAAATATAAATGTTATTGCACACTTAAGATATAAATATGCAGGATATTTATTGAATATTAAATTCATTGATTCAATAATGAAATTAAATTCAGTAGTAGAATGAAGTTCCTTTTATTTAAAAGAAATAAGCAGTTATGTCCATAATAAGTGAGTGTATTCAATAACATTTGGAAAAGGAATTTCTTGTTTTTATTATTTTTACTTAAATTATAAGCAATATAAATTAAATGAATTCGAAAATACCTTTAACTGTGTTACCATTTTTCCTCTCGCCTTTCGGAACATCAGTGTAAACGCAGACAGGAACGAACAATAAGTAAATAAGAATAAAATAAGTTGAAAAATTAAAACCGACACAACAATATCGTCCTATCACAACGATTCTTTGGCATAATTACACAGTCTTACAGTCACTTACACAGTAAAAAAAAAAAAGAAAACAAACACAACGAACAGTTTCGAACACAAAATCGGCGATACAACAGTTCGTAAGCCGCGATCGTGCAAGACAACTGGGCATACGTCCGTCCAGCACACGCGGCGAGTACACAATGCTGGCAGATCGAAGTGAACCCACAATACGTGCGCTGTACAATACGCCGCCCCGCGCCGCGCTCGCGAGCGAAAGGGACGCACCGACCTAATGTCACTGCCCTGAAAACAATGCCGTCCTTTTGGAAGGACCCAGGAGCCTAAACACTTAAATCCTAAATCAAACACTACCCGGCGATTACTAAAAACGAAACCTCGCCTCGTCTCCAGTACCACAGTGAAATCTTTTCATTATCATCCTTTCAAAACGATGCTCACAATCAATTGTCTATAAGAAATAACAGCGAGGAATCTATACAAAGCGCTTCAAGCCGTCCTCTTCCACCGCGCAACATTGTGTGCGTTCACGATCCCTCCTCTCTATCTAACTTTCGATTAATGATGCCGCTAGACCATTTCCCGTCTCGTTCTACGCCCCGCCCAGGTCGGGCGCCTTTGAGTGCGCCGACGGTGCAGTGTGCGTGATTCGGTGAACAGCCGGGCATTGTGAAAACGATTCGCACACCACAATGAAACACAGGTGGGAGTGCGATCTAGTCTGAGGGCGTTCAAAAAGTCGATACAATCGCTTACGTTTGTATTTGTGAAGAAAATTTTCTTTATTTCGACGGTGGCTGGGCGTGTTGGTATTGTGATCGCGAGGCGTGGCCAGATGGAAAACGTTTCTATTGTGCGGTCCATTCGGATTGTCCGATTGGCGCGGTCTATTGTTACGACTACCGAATTTTCCCAAACCGATTCCGGCTTAAAATATGACGCCAATAAAATTATATTTAGACAAGCCCCTATTAATATTTAAACGTCTTCGACAAAAAAAAAACTATCAAACAGACCATTACGCAACATATCCTTGAAATATAATCCTCGATTTATTCTTATTTTCAAGATTATATTATGAATGAAATATATCTTTTGTATTTTAATTTTCACTAGCTACTTCTCAGTCTTAAAGTAGAAAGATTGGTGGCGATAACTTCTTAATATCTTTTGATGTTGTTAAAAATAGTACCTTGAATATAAAGCGGATGGTAGTCACCTTTATCTTATATTGTTTTAATCGTTTCTGTTCGTCTTATTACAAATTGTGTTAGGTTAGGTTAGGTTAGATAGATGATATGATAGATGAGTAACAATGTCTATATTGCTGACTAAATAAAGTAGGTTCTTTAAATTCTAACTACGATTTGATACGATATATTTGTCGTTGTATAATCATAAATACCCAATCCTTTATTCATCACTATAGGAAAATAATAATTCTTAAGTTTTCTCAAGCTTAAGACTAGCAAGCTTACAAAATTGTCGCATTTTCCCGTCCGCTATCGCGTTTTCCGCAACATTCAATATAGTTTCCTTTCAGGCACGGCTCGCTTGTAAACGTAAGGACAATATGACCCATATTAGATCGCAGCGCAGGCGTGGAAGAATGTGTGTCTCGGGGTATCAACACTCCCTACCCCCAACCACGTATATGGGGTATTATCTACGTTGGGGTATGAGGTGACCCCTCGTTCGTAGCTTTATTATACTGGTTTCAGCGAAAATTGCTTTTTGTTTGACGTTTAAAGCGTCGGATGGGTCGGATAGCAGGTTTTATTCGAAACGCTGCCTCTATAGATGTACGAACAGATGTAGTTCTACCTTACAACTGGCTCTTTTGTGAGAAACAACTTCGTTGATGGTTATATTTACAGTGCGAGTTAGAGTAACTTGATACTAAAATAGAGATTTTTGATTTTAAAATTATATTACGTGTAGAATTACGCTTAATGAATAAATACATAATATATAAATGTTTATAGGTATTTCAAAGAGCCGTAGTAGCTTAAAGTATGAAACGCTCCTGATAAATTTCACCAATAACATCAATTAGAGTTCGATGCAATTAACAATAGCATCAAATTCAATGAAATTGTTAGTTACAATTTTAAGTGCTGATTTCCTATGCAAGTATTATTGTAAATAAATTTGCGTGTCTGACATTATGAAACAGCTTCCGGACATGTACCTAGGTACGAACGGTTCACCACCATGCACTGGGAGCTGCGCAGAACACTATAAGAAATCGGAAAAAGCCTGCCCAGTTGATATATTGGATATCATACTATATTTGAATTTAATTTTGTAGAACTTTTTTAATAAGAGAGAATGTAGTAATACCTTCATTATAACAATTATATTATTATTATTAATAATAATAATGTCCTTCAGACCGAATTTCGGTCACGGCGGCCAGCCTCAACGGAGGCTAGCCATCGGCGCAGGACAGGAACATAGTGCCCAAGTGTATGCGCAAGCACAGGTGCACTCTTTATTCCCTCACTCTCATAATCCGATGGGACGGTAAACCGACACGACCGGAGAGAGATCAGGCGCAGGACCAACGGCTTTACGTGCTTTCCGAGGCACGGGGGTGAGACACCGCCAACTTCCTGACTCCGGGCAACTACTGAGAATTTCTTGACGGAAAAACTCAATAGCTAATTTTTTGGCCCAGCTGGGATTTGAACCCAGCACCTCATGATCAGCAGTCGCACTACTACAACCACTAAACCAACGAGGCAGTATTATTATTATACACTTATTAATATAGGTACTAGGTATAACTACTTACGTACCTAATTATTTTTCAGATCTTTTTAAATCCATAATAACTAGGTACGATAAGTTTTTTAAACATTATTGTAATTAAAATTGTTTAAGTTATGATAAACTAATATAAAAATTAAATTTAGCGATAGCATTTGTCAAACGTATTTTGGAACAGAACTTTTTGTTTTCTTTTCAGTTTATAATGTAATATGAAGTCACAAATATGCCGTCCGTGGCAGGTAGACGGTGCGCCAGGATCACCCTGTCACCGCCCACCCCCTTTTGTCGTCAGTAATGAAGATTATCGGCGGAGGAAACGCGGCTACCGATGCCGGGGTCGTCGGGCAATTACTTGATTGGTTTTTGGTGTTTTGTTTGAGCGAAAGGAATAGGAGACCGTGGAGTGAGGCTTCCTCAGAAGTTACTAAGATTGTGCGAAGGTACTTGGGTCTACACGGGAGAAGACTTTGTTGTTATTATTATTATTTTTCGTTGCAGCAGGTTTTTTATTAGGTATATAAGGTTTTTTGTTGCTTTGATAACGTTACCAACCGTAGAAATAATTGTAAAAATCGTAAAAATATCCGGAACGTTCACGTTCGTTGAAATTTTTTTTTCTTTATAAAAAACATTACCTCCACACTAGAATTTTCTCCTGTATCATGGGAGCAGTTGACAAACATAAAATTCACAAGAACAAACATCCAAACCCGGAACAATTACTTGTGGGCCATGCCTACTAATACATGTTCCGTGCGGGATTCGAACCCGCGGTAGCGCTGTACTAATTCATTACTAAGTCATTGCACCACAATTTAAATCTAGATTAGTTTGTACGCAATATTACTTCTGTTTCAGTAGAATTAGGTTTTCTGTTATTGGGTAGATTGTTATTAGTTAATGTGGGATAGTTAAACCTATGTTACTTTTCTTTTTAATTGTTTACGTCTTTTACGTTATTTTTAAAGAGTAGGTAATCAGCATCATAAGAATCATTTATCTCTTGTGGTCTCTCTATCTCCACATCTAGGTAGATCGCAATAGATTAAGTACTGTTTTATTTTTGTTTGTTATTTTCAAATTTTGTAAGCGATTAGTGATTTTTAAGAAAAACAATAAGATCTAAAACATTTGAACTCATCGAATATTTTTTTAACTTGAATCGTCTATTGACTCCTCTGAAAGTAAGAAATATAGCCTAGTTACGTAAGTTTCGATCGTTGGTTTTATGAAGATTCTGAATCAAAGAAATGGACATTGCTTTAACTTTTTTGTAAAACAAAGATGAAAAAAAAGGAAAAACAAATTCTTAACAAAAAAGATTGCAAATATAAATTCAACTCCATTGTCTATCTAATTAGAATGGAAAAAGAAACAGCGTAAAGACCGGAGGCGGAAATGCCACAATGCGACGTGAACTCGCGCGGATTAGATTCAAAGCGGGCGTTCGGCGATCTTTAAATAGATAGCGCGGACGCGCTAAGTGAAGCCAATTAGCCCCAGGCGCGCCCTCCTCTGACACCGGTTAAGGTGAAACAGCCGACTCTTTGTCAATTCTGGAATTGCCTCCGTTTAAAAATTCGACTGACTTCATACCGTTGATTCCGCGTTTTTATTCTTTTCGTACGGTTTCATGCAACTTTGCTTTGAAGTACGAGAGTAAATTTTTGGTAATTTTTCGCTTGTTGTAACTTCGATTTGACGTTCGCCTAGGTACTATTACTAATTTATCTGTATAGTGACCGTCTCGTTGGTTTTGTAGTCGTGGTCGCGACTGCTCTGTGATCTCGTGTTTGAAACCGGGATTTGAACTCAGGGTAAAATGTAACACGCAGCTATATATTTTAATATAGCAGCTATATATATTACGAACTATCCTACATTACCTATTTTACATTACCTACATTATGTACCTAATTGTACATTTAATTGTATAGAGTACATGAATGTAATATGGCCATCCGGTTAATATGGTCACTTTATTATAACTTTAAAACAACAACCTTGTTGCATAGATGGCTTTGTGATGCGATAGCTCTTCGTCGGTCAGTCAAATAATAAAGGGTCAAAAGGGCGCTGCTTTATTGACGTCATTTTGATAGTAGACATTATAGCAAATATTTTAGTCGATTTTAGTATGGTGTTTTGTAGTTAGTTTTTCGAAGTGTTCAGTTATAGTATACAATTTTGTGTTTTTGTCTCTATCCTCTTCATAGTTTTGGTTTTATAGAGCGGCGAAACTTAAGATGACCATATCACCCGCACGTACTTATATTAAAAGATAGAAAATACAAAGATTGTTCTACAATTTTATATTATTCTTTAATTAACCTCTCAGCTGATACCGGTATCAGACGCAATCCCCTTGATTTAAGTCTGGATATTAGAGACTAGATTATTGAATCAGGTAAAAGAGAAGTTCACCTACGCTAAGACAGGCCTGTTGCATGTTTATTGTGATTTATGTGTTCAATTGCGATATTGGCTTTTGCAATAGTCTATTTTTGTTATACAGAATAATCAATACTATATTCTTTGTTTTTCTAATCATAATTTACATTTAAAATTTCCTTGTAACTTATATATAATATCTAATATTACCTATATTGTCTAGTATAAAGAATATTATATTGCCTTTGGTAGGATTTGCTATATGTTAAACTTCTACAGTTTTATGTAATTTAAGCTTACCTACAATTCGTACCTATTTGTTTCATCATAATTAAGTCGGTAAAGTTCAAGATATGTCCCTATAAGCGCTCAGTCTTTAATGCTCCCCCTCATTTTCAACATAACTGGTTCATTTCACCCTTCCCCTTGTTGTAAGTACTTTCCCATATCAAACTCACACAAACTAAGTTCATTTTGATGTTGTCTAAAGGAATGCGGATTATAGCGGGGTAGAAATGGATCCCTATACATTGGCGGGAAGTTGATGAGGCGTTTTCTTTGAAAGCGTTTGGATATTTGCTTAAATACAGCGAATTCAGGGTTTCTAGCGGTAATCAAATTGCAGCTTTTGTGTCAATTTAAAAAGATGGTCTTGATTATTTTTTAAATCTTAAATTCTTTAAAAGAAGGTAAAGGCTGATAAGGTGAGATATAATAGAAAAAATAATACTGTCCATTTCCGTATTAAACTATTAGATAAAACATTTTACAGTAATATTAGTAAAAATAAAAAAAAAATTAGAGAATGTTGTAACATAAGTACCTGGGTTAAAATTTGGTTTATCAGACATATTTTTTTATTATCACTACAATGGTCATCTATTTGTCACTTTTTAAGAAATAATAACTAGTTTTTACGGATTCTATTGCGTATATTAACTTATTTCATATTCCCGACGTTTCGAGCACTTTACAGCACCCATGGTCACGGGGGGACTTAGGTGTTCGACGTCCCAATGTTATAGTTAACTGATCTCTAGATTAAAATCTCTCTCCAGATTAAAAATATTAATTTTTGCTCTGATCTACGCAGTATTAACCTTTAGTATCTTGAATTTTTGATGTTGTATGCTTGAGTTTGGATTTAATTTTGTTAATTATAGGATCCCAAGCAGATGGCAGCACCCAGCCATCTTCTCTATTAAAATTAGGATGTTAATTGATTTCAATAGCTTCGCGAATCAATATTAGTTTTGTATTTGTCACTTTTCTGATTCTAACTCAATGGATAGTTTACAAAAAGTGTATATTAGTAAAATATGCTTTATATGTTTTCCTTTTAAGTTTTTCATGTCAAGTCATATGTCATCTTCATCTTGTAAGAGTTTATAAACTAACGTGCCTATAGTTAGAGAGTGAAACACACTCCGTGATATGTTTATTCTAGTTGTATTTGATGAAATGCTTTATCATTGGCAAATTTAAGTCTTTGATCTTTCGCTAACAGCTTTAATTTTGAAGCTGTTATTAAATTTTACTGTTAATACTAACGGGAGCCAGTATTTTGTTGATTTATAGATACCAACTTACATTAGTAGTGTTATGTACGTGGGTGTTGGTAACTAGGGATAATGTTAGAAACTATTGACCTTAATTTTCATTTTCTTAAAGTTACTAAAGCTTTATTAATTTTTAACCGACTTCAAAAAAGAGACCGAATTCAAAATTTTTGTTTTTATTTTTTATTCCGTTTTTATTCCGTTCTCATGTTACACCCTATTTTTTTTGACGGTAAAGAAGTCTTCCAGTAGGTATATTAACATATGTAGGTATTTTATTATACATTTTTTTTACAGGATAGGGTTACAAACGAGCACACAGTCCACCTCATGGTAAGTGGTTTCTGCGGCCCATAGACATCTACACCTATCCTCGATTACAAATCAAAATGTAGATGCGTTGTCACCTGTGAGGACTAAGATGGAATGCCTCGTTTCCAGTCAAAATGGTCTACGGTTCTCTACACTCACCATACGCAACGCGGCAGCATTAAGCTGCTATTTTACGCTGGTATTCTGTGAGAGCGTGGTCCTTCCCCGGTCGAGCCGGCTCATTCGTGCTACAACTATACTACCTACATACTAATATCACTGCAGCATGGCTCTATTAATATATGTATATAAAGCATGTAGTGGCAGTGTAAGTGTAAGTGTAATATCCACTACCCCATATCATCCCGTGGGTGTCGTAAGAGGCGACGGAGGGAAACAAATCAGGAGAGCGGTAACAGCGTCTTCCTAAACGACTAAAAGTAAAACTGACCTATGAGGCGATCTATGGGGGAGGCCTATATTCAGCAGTGTACTTTAATTGCCTGTAGCGGCAACGGTATATATTAATAGGTGCGCTATAAAGCGACTTACTTTTTAAAAAAGCAATTCCATTAATTCCCGTAATTTCTTAGTCCCGGCCGAAAGTCAATCGACTTTACCCTCCCCTCATAGGGAGACATTTTTACGCGACTCGACGTAAAAATATCTTTACTAACTTACGCAAATGGATACATTAGTGAGACTAATCTTCATTTGTAGCAACCCCGGTGCTCTGTTAATATTTTGTCCGCCGCGGGATGGTATTTAACGCAGATGATGTCCGATTCACTTAGTTTTTTTCTTTAAAAAAAAACGACCCTTTTACAGGAAAAATGAGTAGATGTCGCTTCCCATTTGGAGCACTTAAGAGTGGGACCGATTTACGTTTCTTTTTTTATCGTCGAAGGTTTTTATTTACTGTTACGTATCTGATATAATGTCGTTAGAGAAAGCAGTTAAAATGTTTTACTTAGTGTATTTAAAAACTTCATTTTATCCAGTATTTTTTAATCGATTAC
Source organism: Parnassius apollo (assembly GCA_907164705.1). NCBI lineage: Eukaryota > Metazoa > Arthropoda > Insecta > Lepidoptera > Papilionidae > Parnassius > Parnassius apollo. The sequence goes on along the minus strand of CAJQZP010001558.1, from coordinate 10,605,651 downwards.
CTCGTTGGTCTAGTAGTTGAAATCACGATAGCTGATCATGTCATCCCGAGTTCGAGTCCCGGGTTTGATTATAGTCAGTTTTTTGGTCTTTTTGTACACAAATATTTATAACTAATATGTGGTGCCGTAATAGCTTAGAGATCTTAGCGATTTTAAAGATGTTAGGTACACTAGCGACCTAAATTCAATCTCTGCCAAGACCAATGGAAATTATTAATAGCAAATTTACGTGTCGATTTGCCACTTGGTCGGCGGTGAAAGAAAGTTGTGAAGAAATGTACTTAAAGTCAGCTAAGAAACATTGAAGCTGCGCGACAAACATACTTCATTAATCTCTTAGAAATGATCGGGAGACCTGAGTGCAGTAATGTGGTTTGTATAGGCTGAAACACAAGTAAACTTTAGGACTAACATTTCCATTTGCATGAAAATTTCATTATGTTCCAATTTACTGTAAAACTATGTAACTATCGTTTGAAATCAGAACTCGAAATCATTTTGTGTGTTTTAGTATATATGATTAGACGCTGTTATAATATTGATTTAACATCATAATTATATCAATAAATATGTATTTGTGACGGGAAATTTCTGATTCTCTTTTTTTATAGGATAGGATGACAAACGAGCACACAGTCCACGTGATGGTAAGTGGTTGCTGTGGCCCATAGACATCTACATCTATCCTCGATTACGAATCGAAATGCAGATGCGTTGTCATCCGTGAGGACTTAGGTGGAATGCCTCGCTTCCAGTAAAAAGAGTCTCCAGTTCTTTACACTCACCATACGAAACACAACAGTTGACGCTAGTATTCTGTGAGAGCGTGGTCCTTCCCCGGTCGAGCCAATCCATTCGTGCTACAATTAGGTATACTACTAATATAGCTGCAGAATGGCTCTACCACTTCTATATTATGAAATGTAAATTACAGATTCCTGGTATGGTTTCTGATATTACTATACCAAGAATTTGTACTACCTACTACCTATATATTTATTGCAATAGGTATTAAATTTATTAAGGTTTTTTTTGCAATAAAAGTGGCAAACCGTATATCCGTATAAGCAGTTTGTCTGGGTATCATTTTTGATGCAAAACTAATAAAGTGTTCGTCTTTTATTACCTAAGCTAAAAAAATAAAGTAAACACCTAATTACATAACATAAAAACCTAATAAATAATTTTAAGATAAGCAATTTTTTATAATTTATTCTCTTCACATTGACAAATCTATGATAAGTAGTAGTAAAATCTATTAATTTACTTATATCTCATTTAAGTTATAACTGTATTTATTTATTATCCTTATCCTTATCCATATTGTAATTTGTAACTCGATACGTCAAGCAAGGCCTCTAAAATCACGTTTATAAAGAGACGTTTTAAATTGTTTTCATAAGTTTTCCCATGGGCGGCGCGTTCACACAGGTAGCTACGACAATAGGGTATTGTGTAACGGGCGTGGCCCATTGTGCCCCTCGGCCAATAGCGGAGCCATGTTCAACAATAGCGCACCGAATTGGAATGCCGGCCCCGCTCTATTGTCGGATTGGCGTTGTGCTTTTCTACTTACAAATTTAGAATAGGAATGCGCACTTGCGTTTTGACGTAACGTTCTCTTTAATGTTCTTTTTATTGCCTGCCAGTGTTACCAACCGTAAACTATTCAGTTTACGGTTGGTAACACTGGCATTACGGTTGGTAACATTATTTCACTTTTGGCCATAACAAATCAATTAATATACGAATAATAAATGTAATGTATATTAACTATTGTTTCGTGTCATTGTTTTTATCTAAATATAAACGTGAAAACCTATGTGTATAATATTAAATCTTAAAAAACCTCTAGTGCTTTATGTTCATCTTAAATTTTCTGATACTCACAACAATTAATTGTTACCTGATAGCAATTTTTAGTGGAAATTTACCGCGTGTTTGAATCTGAGAAATTTCAATAAGTATTTCCAGGACTCATGTCGCTTAATTAGCTCTGGAGCATTGTGATAGACTCTTAACTGTCCCTTATGGGTTATGGGCCAGGAAAGAACGACCACAAATAATTGTGTGCCATCCTTGATTTTTAATTGTATGTTCTTAATTAACGTTTATACCTAAGCATTAGCAGTCAGTCAGTAAATTTAACTTATCTTTCCAAGATTACCAAACTTGATTCATTAAAGGGCTTTTAATTGCATAAGCAATACAACTTGAATAGTTGAAACAGTTGGTCATTAAGACGCGCACTGGGACCGGATGCTGAGGACAGGTGTTGCTGAGTGACCGACGCGACAGTAAATTAGCTAAGTAGGTACACGAAAACAACACTTGAGCGCGATCATACATGCAGTGTTTATGTGCTAGAAATTCTAAGCGTATACCACTTTCATCTTTATCAGGCCATAAAAGTCTACTACTGGACCTTTACTCCGTTACCTTTACTTTCCGTAGTACGGAGTATTCGCCTTTAATCTATATGCTTGGAAAGTGGATGACAGAACATAAAAGTTGCTTTTTAAGATATCCTATGCATTTATAAGTCCTACATTTTCTTCTAAAACAATGACGTTATAATACCCTACTTAACTAAGTAGGTAATGCATAGTGAATATAATTTGGAATATAGAAGTATTCCAAAATATCTGAATCACATGTCGAATACTGAATTCTGACATTTTGTGTTCAACCTAAAATTTTACGTAGTAATGATATTTAGTTGTTATAGATAGCTTGCAAATTGATAGTTTACAAATTTTGCTTCAATTTTAGGAAGCTTTTATCTCTTTAAACCTTACAGAAAAAAATACACTGGCCTAAAATAAAAATGGTATTCCAAATTATCTTCCTTTCCCTATACTACATCTACTGACGAAGCTGCCCGTCACCGATTTGTGTATTTTACGTTTGTTGTAAACCATATAGTTAGGCGTATCACTATATATCGAAAGCCACCCAGGTTTTCTGGCATTTTCCCAATTCGTTTCTTACGAAAATTATTATTTCATGGGGTCATAAGTTTTCTTACATCACCAAACAACAACAAACAAGCTCAATAAAGATAATAAAACATGCATGATTTTCTATCAATCAACATGTGACAATTATGATTTTTTTCTTATAAAATTTGGAAATGGAACTCCATCAAAGGTTACATTTTATTTATTTATTTGAGCGAGTAATACCTATGGCTGCACGCGATTAGCTTTTAAAATTCTTTTAAGGTAGCAAATTAAAAAAAAATATTTAGTCTTCTACAATTTCAAGTAAATTTTTAGATGTTCTTAGTTATTTCTAAGATGAACTGGATTCTGGTTCTGCCGGATACCGGGCAAAATGCAGTGCCGGGTAAATTAAAACTACCCGGCGACGTTTGGCGGCCAAAAACCGTGCGCTCGGCTTACTAGCTTTTTCGGAACTGTATCCTTCCTACGCCGCGTCCGCGCTGCACGGATGGGCGCGGCAAAGTAAGTCGATCCATCATATTATTATCCAAAGTGACCTTTTTACTCATAGTTAATAAAGGCTGGTTGTTCTTATAACTGCGTAGTAATTAACTAACTCTAATAACAAAATATACAAAACTTTATATATTTTTTTATAAAAAAATGCGTTATCACCCCTGACAACTAATATGGTATCTCTTTTTTTGGTTAAAGGTCATTGCTTCTCTTACACTGCTATTACCTATAAGCTGAAATTATGTGAGAGTCTGTCCCCGATTGAGCTTACATATTCGTGATGTAGGTAAATACCTAACCTTAAATTTACTATTTGATAAACAGTCCTTTAATTTAATTATATAAGTTGTATATAACTTTATATGTACACAATAATAAAGTAAAATCGTTTCTGCACTAATTAAATAACTTTGCTTGTAAAAAATAATAAAAAAATCACCCAAAAAATTTATTGAGATTTTGAAAAAGTCTAGTAACTACATTGATGCCACTAGAAGAGTTGTAGGTAAGATACCGCTATTTAATGTTACCATTTAAGGAATACAACTTACTTTTGGTAATTTTGTTTAGATGTAGGAGAAAATGATTTCGGCTCCTTCAAAACCTGGCTCTCACATACACACTGTTATCCAAAATGCGGCAGCGTGGCTCTATCATGTAACAAAATAGTAATGTTTTAAAACAGAAGTTATTTTTAAGCATCGTTACCTCGATGAGTTATTACATACAAAAAGTCTTAAAAAATGAAGTTATATATGCTAATAGTATTCAATACCGTTTCGAAAACAAACGCGTATTCGAGCGTTCATTAAGCGAAGATAGACCGGATGCCGCGGACAGGTGTCGCTGACTGTCCGACGGCGACAAATAGCCGTGCTATCGACCGTAGCGCTTGAATGTACGTACAAAGATTTTGCAGCGCGACTGTACTTTTTAATGTCTTTTTTAATTAACATTTTTTATCTGTTTTCGACATAGACAAAAGCATAAATTAGAATACATGTACTTTACTACAATATAGTTTGTGAAAGTCTATCATAGGTCCCCTATAGATTGCTTCATAAGGTAAAGTGGTTATTTTAAATTTCTCTTTATGTGGCAAAAAGCCTAAAGTCCGCCCTTTTTCAAGTTTTTATTTAAGGTGTAAATAAAGTATTAATCTCTATACATATGTAAAAACCAATTGCCATCTATGCAGACCACAAGATCCTTCTGACAGTTCCTACAATCGTCACCAAAGCGCTCGTAAATGGGCTAATTGCCTGCCATCTACATAGCGTAGCGTTTTTGAGCCTATATAGCCTTAACGCTGCGTCACGGTTACGAACTCAATTCTTTGGCGATACAGTTGAAGCAACATTGGCGGCTGGATATTGCAGCAAAATAAGTGCTGGCAACATTGCCGAGTTGTAGTTCTTAGAAAGATTTTTGAGCTTGATGCAATTATTACAGTCCATTTACGAGCTCTTTTAACAATAATTTTATTATAATATTTAATATATTAGTAGTCATCTTCCTCGCCAAGTTTTATAAGGCCAGAACACGCGAATAAACTTAACATTTGCTTTATTGCCAAGCCGTTGAGCCAAGAAATTTTTCTATTTAAATTTCAAAATAGTATGGAGATATAAAAAATTATAATTGAATCGATAAAATTTATTTTAGATATACTTACCTAATATATAATAGCTAATAGTGTGGCTTTAGAATTGCTTCATTTCAAATAAACGAGTGTCTCACACACGTGTATTGTGTACGTTCAAAAACCACACTAAGACGACCTCCGCCCCCACTATTCTTAAAGGGGTGCTGTAATGCACTATCAGGGACCTTTCTTCAATGGACAATGTGTTTCAGTTTTAGAGAAACACAAACTTATCATTTTCTTTTTATATCGGTCGTGTGTTGAAGCTCATAAAGTAAGTTTTCGCGTGTTAAGGCTTAAAAAATACATTTGTAGGGAAGTTTGCGGTTTAGATATGTGTGAGCCTACACCCACCCCATACTCCGCAATACCCCAGCGCCCCTGGAGCATCGTCTTGGAAATGTTTAGTCTCGCTTCTATAGATATTTTGTTTGTCCCTTATTCTTGCTTCAGTGCTTTCAAGCGAAATAGATAGCTACCGCTTTTGTATTAAAATGTGTTGCTTTTCTTTTTATTGGATGTATTTCAATGGACGAAAAGATCCCTTTAAATTAAATCTGATATATTTATAAACTTTAGTTTTGACAAAAACACTTAAGTCAGAGCAGTATTCGTTTTCGTGTGAATAATTATAGTATTTTAAGACGTTAAAAATAAACGCTTTTAAGATATGAAATCGGCGCAGTTGAAAGATTGACAATATTTTTATGTTGAAATAAATCTCAGCCAAAAAAGTCAAAAATCAATAGCTGTTCCTTAGTCGCGCAAGAACTCGAAAATAACCGGACCTATTTTGATGAAATTTTTTGTGTTTTGGTCCCTTGATGATTTAGATTCATAATCGAATCCGGTAGGTGATGCTATTGTCGAGCTCCAGAAATCATCCGTGCAAAGCCGGGACGGAACGCGAGTTAGATACAAATTTATAAAGAGAATGTAATCGCAAGATGTTGCGTGAGTATTATTTGTGTTTCCGACAGTGCAACCGACATGTTTTATCTTACATATTGTGAATTCGGTCACGCAAAGGAAAATGGAAGATTAATAAATATACTTACAACTTAAAACACTGCTTCTTTGAAATCGGTGTGATTTAGCTTCAATTGAAACTCTTAATTAACATTATCAATAAGGTAAAACAATTAATTTGATCCAAAAAGCATTGACAATAAAGACTGAAACTACTTTACCAGGCATATATATGTATTATACATAATATGTAATACTTAGTAAAACACAGTAGCTTCGGTGGTTTTGTCTTGTAGAAAGAATAAATGAGGAAAGAGTGACAAAGCAAATATATTTTGCAGAAGTGAACGGAACAGTCGGAAAGGGACGTCCTAGGCGAAAGTTTATCGACCGAATTGGCGAAATATTAAAAATGGGCCAAATTAAGAGTACCCTTAACCGACGAGCATACGCAGGTATATGGATGTGGAGGAGGCGAGAGAGGTATGTCAGGATCGTGCTAAACAGAAGTTTGTAGTCTCTGTTTACCCCTCTGGGTGACAGGCATGAGTGTTTGTGTATGTATGTATGTAAAACACACACACTAACGCGCGCGCACACACACTCACACCCACACAACACAACACACACACACACACACACACGTTATTTATATAATTTTTACCTAATTTAATAGGTCTTTAAAAATTAGTTATTTTATATGCATATTGTGAACGTTGGGAGAATCATTCTTTAAACAATTACCGATTGCAATACAATTTGTTTAGATACTAAATGACAGCTTTTATATATTTTTAATTATTCAAAATATCTGAAATACCGTATGAAGAGCAGTGTACATATGTGTATATAACAAAGGTTGTTCATCTGTAGGAAAAAGTAAAAAGACAAGAATTCCCTAACATAGGACATAACAGAGAGGGGGACACAAGAGGACCAAAAAGTAAAAAGTGAAAGGAAAAAGCGCGGAGGAAGAGAGCAGTCGGGCCTTTGTATGACACCCTCCTGAAGTAGCGTTAACAGAAATAGCAAACTTATATGTTTCTACTTATACAAGTATTTTTTAAAGATTGTATATGAAATCGTTTAACGCAAGATTTTTTTATTGATCACCATGACAATTGGTACCTACCTATATATAGGTACGTATTTTTCAATGGAAAAGGTTTATATGTATAAACTAAAAAAAAAATTCTTAAAAGTAACCAAATTTTTAAGCTATTGCATAGCTTCTATCGCGGGCCTTGAGCGCGGGGACCGAATCCAGAAATTCCGTAACGAAAAAAAACCTCACGCTCCTCACTCCGACGGGCACGGAGGTGTGGCGTTGAAAGCCGTGCATCGTCTAACGTCGTTTCAGTTCGGTAGACTTCGGCACTCGGCAGACTTCGGCACGGTGTTTGTGTGCGTGCGACTAGACGTATGCGTGTACACTAGCTGCTAACTCAATGATAAAAATTCCTGAATAACCTACATGTATTGTAAGATATTAAAAATATTTTAAACAATATTAACTTCTCATTTACTCAATAAGAGAAAAAAAATTGTTTTCTTATCGGTCACCATGCTCAAAAAGTGTAACTTGATTTAATATCAAAGACTTAACTGCATAAATAAAATAAATAAATAATTATAATTGCATAAGTTGATAAAAAATGCTATGCAATAGCTTTACCGCGGCAGTCACCGAGTGCCACACGTATTTTTTTATTTGCTTTTTTTCAATCAAGCACGGCAATTAATAAATTAAATTGAATGCCTTAAAACAAAAAACGTTGCTGAACACAAACTATGACGTTAACTGGCAGGACAACGTCTGCCGAGTTCAGGTTCATCATAAAACCACACTGTAATATTGTCTTCTACATTTGTAAACTAACACATTTAAAAAAATACGAGTACGTGCAAATGTTAGGAACTTAGGAATCATTGAAAATTTTCTTATAGATTCTATGCGTTATATTTTAACAAATATTTTTCTTCAGCCTATATTATTAATGAGTTTTATAAAAAAGGGAATAAATACAAAATTAAACTTTTTACTACGTTCTCCTGTCAAGCAGAATCACCTACAGCCACCCCTATGTCCCAGTTTATGTCACTTCTAAGGACTAAGGTAGAATGTCTCACACCTTGTAAATATACTGGCAAAATAATAGAATAAGGCGTTACTTTGCGGAAATGCTATTTATACAGCTGAGTGAGTTGTATAAATAGCAGCAATGTTTTGGCTCACCACTTCTGCGCCCCCCTTTTCCAAAGGGGGGTCGCTTTCCGATACGGCTAAAAGATCTTAGCAGGTTAAAGCTAGTCTCACAGGTGGAGTTTAGTGGGTAGAAGTCCCACATAACCACGCAGCCGGCTGCGTGGAATGCTTTAAGCATTAACCACCTCCCTCTCCCACTTCCCGGAGCGTAGCCCTTTCTTTGCTACTGGGTCATTGAGTTATATATAAATCAATGTACTGGGCGCATAACAAAAAACTCACCGCTCACTTAGCGGTCAGCTACCGCAGTGTCTACATCACATGAGGATGTCTCGTGTAGAGGCGAAACACGTGTCGTATTATCGTCGATGATGTGTCTTTCCTAGTGTAGTGATGTTGGCAGTAGTGGTGCTGGGATTAGCAGTGACGGAATTAGTGCACGCAATTGAGGGAGGGCGGGAGGTGTGCTCCAAACTAGGTAAGACACATCATTTTATTTTATTGAGCGGATATGGGCGAGGTAATTCTTACGAAATTTAGTATACTGGCTCTTCATACTTCTCAGACCAGAAGACGGCAGTTGACGTCAGAACGTCATTGTGTGGTATCTTCCCAGACGTCTACTTAGTGAATAATGTGTTTAAAGTTGCTTGTAGATGACCTTATGCTGGGAAGTGATTTACCATAAAGTGGATTGTCAACTCGTTTGTAGTTTCAATAAGAAAATACATTAAGAATATAAAGATAATCATCACCGAACCCCCTGGGTGGATGGAGACGATATGCGCATGAGCGGCTGGCAGCAACTGGATGCGAAGCCGAAGATTGGGCTTATGCATACATATTTTTTCAGTATTCCTTCCATCCATTTAAATTCGAAACTTCATCATTCAGAATACATCCATTCTCGTCTCTTATAGCATTAATTATAGGCTGTTTTGTATTTCCCCTGGCAGTTCTTACGAGTTTCCAGAACATTTTTATATTAGCCTGGAAATTATCAGATATCCTTCTATCATTTTTCTTTCTTCCGTTCCGTTCTTTCTTTCTTTTTCCTTTCAATTACTTCTTTTACTCTCTTATTTAGACGTCTAAATTCTGCCTTTTTTCTTTCAATCTCATCATTCACACCAGTAGAATTACCAGCTTTGGTTGCTAGTAAATCTAACCATGCTTTCTTCTTTGATTCAACTTCCACCCGTACCTAATCATCCCACCACAACGTATTACTTTTCCTTTCATTTGTTCTCTTACTTACACCACATACTTCGGTGGCGGCATCCACCAAACCTTTCATTCAAGTCTAAATCATTCATACACAACTCATTCAAACATCAAATATTTTCTCTCAGTCTACATTTATACTTCTCTTTCACATCTTCATCTTGTAACTTCTCTATTATTTTACGCTGTAATGTAGTGGTAGACACAGATGTCCGATGCCGCCGCCAACGCTTGAAAAGGCCATTAATTCGACATAAGACCAAGTAATGATCCGTCCCTACGTTGGACCCCCGTACTTGTATCTACGACTGCGCTCCTCATTCTTTCATCCATAATTACGAAATCTATCATGCTTCTATCATCACCTCTTTCCCATGTATACATGTGAATCTTCTTATGAAGAAAAAAGTATTCGTCGCAAAAAGATTCTTTTCCATAGATACGGTGAGGAGGTCTTCACCATTCTCATTTATACTTTCATCACCAAACGTTCCCAATATCCTTTCATAACCAGACCTCTTCACCCCAACCCTTCCATTAAAGTCTCCTAACATAATAATATTTTCATTTTCCTTACATTTTGTCAACACCATCCTTACCATGTCCCAAAACTGCTCTCGGATGTAAGTGAGCTTAGACATGTCTGGGGCGTACACCCCTAGCAGGAACAGCATCTTTAAGCCCACTTTCGTTCGTATCCATAGCAGCCTCGGGCTTACACATTCATACTCTTTCACACATTGACCTATTCTTTCTGTAAGGATGAAACCGACTCCCTGGCAAGCCCTTTCGGTCTCGTCTACACCAGACCAATACGCGGTATACGTGCCATGTGCAGTGGCATCCTGTCCCTTTCGTTTCGTCTCATTCACACATAACACATCTATTCCTCTGTCATTCATCATTTCGCATATTTAATCCATCTTACCATTCATTCCTCCACATACATTCAGCGAAGCCAGATGGGTTTCCGCAATCCACTTTTCGCCCCTCCGGGAGACAGAACGAATTTAAACAGATGGAAGGAATACTTTGAAAGCGTGTTTATGAGTGAAGAGTCGTCTGAATTAAATGAACTAGAAATTCCGAAAGAAGTGGAAAGGGGTATGGAGATAAGTGTAGATGAAATAATGAAAGCAATGAAAAGCATGAAAGCAGGTAAGGCAGCTGGATATGATAGAGTATCACTCGAGATGCTAAGGGCTGGAGAGGGAGTGGTGGCAGGCCTGCTGTACACCTTGTTTATTTATGTTGGGAATTAAAACGGGTACCAGATGACTGGTGTAATGCAGTTATAGTACCAACATATTAAGGAAAAGGGTCACAGCAGGACTGCAAAAACTACCGTGGTATCAGCTTGCTTAGTATTGTTGGTAAGCTGTATGCTAAGGTGTTAATTGAAAGAGTTATGAAATAAAAATTTGGGATGTGCAAGCGGGTTTTCGAAAGGGAATGGGGTGTACAGATCAAGTCTTTTCCATGCGCATGATTGCGGAGAAGTTTTTGGTCAAAAACCAGAAAGTTTTTTGTGCGTTCATGGACTTGGAAAAGGCTTATGACAGAGTGGACAGGAATGTGTTATGGCAAACACTGAACTCATATGGGTTGAGCGCTGGTTCGATACAGGCATTAAGGTCTCTTTATAGGGACTCTAGTGCTTGTGTCAGGATCAATGGGGTCTACTCGGACTGGTTTGGCATCCAAAAAGGTGTCAGACAGGGCTGTGTAGCTTCCCCTTGGCTGTTAAACCTATTTATGGACAGGTGTTTGCAAACTTTGAAAGATGAAGAATGTGGGTTAAGAATGGGCGAGTTAACCGTCAAATGCCTTTTGTATGCCGATGATCACGTCATATTTGCGTCATTGGCGGCTGAGTTGCAAATAATGGTTACATTAATGAACTGGGAATTAGAAGAAAGGGGAATGAAAGTGAACGCAAGTAAGACGAAAGTGATGGTTTTTGAAAGAGAAGAAAGCAAAACGGTATGTGAAATAAGAATAGAATGAGAGTTAATTGAGCAAGTGGATGAGTTTGTGTATTTGGTATGTGTATTTAGCAGGGATGGTAGATATGATAGGGATATAGAACGACGAGTAAATGCAGGGAATAGAGTGAATGGGGCACTACACTCTATTATGAAGAACCAGAATGTGTCAAAAAAGGCACGTATGATAATTCATAATGCTGTGTTAGTTCCTACTTTAATGTATGGTAGTGAAAGCTGGGTGTGGCAGAAGAAGCACGAAAGTGGAATAAATGCTGTAGAAATGCGGTCTTTAAGGAATATGATAGGGTTGAATCTGAATGACAGGGTGAGAAATTGCATGATAAGAGATAAATGTGGTATGCAAGATGATGTTGTGACCAGGATTAAGAAAGGAATGCTTCGGTGGTTTGGTCATGTAGAAAGAATGAAAGAGGAAAGAGTGACAAAGCAAATTTATATGGCAGATGTGAACGGCAGAGTCGGGAAGGGACGCCCTAGAAAAAAGTTTATCGACCAAATTGGCGATATTTTGAAAATGGGCTACGTTAGAAGTACCCTTAACTGACGAGCATGTATGCGTAGATATATGGATGTAAAGGAGGCGAGAGGTATGTCAGGATCGTGCCAAATGGAAGTCCGTAGTCTCTGCCTACCCCTCTGGGTGACAGGCGTGAGTGTTTATGTTATGTTATGTTATTTTTTCAGCTGTGGACTGCCACGTAACATTTATTAAATTTTAAATTTTATGATTTCTTATCACTAAATAATGCACTGTATAGAGATTATCTCATCATTTAACTTTTCATCACTTTTCAGTATGTAGGATAGTATGAGAATATAAATATACAAAGATATGATGTCATTCAACGTTAGGCGGACTTTCGATTTCTTCTTTATTTACTTTTTCCTAATGCACTGGTCGATACATGCATGTATGAATCGACTGCCTCGTTGGTCTAGTGGTTGTAGTAGTGCGGCTGCTGATCATGAGCTCCTTGGTTCGAATCCCAGGTCGGGCCAAAAAATTAATTATTAAGTTTTTCCGTCAAGAAATTCTCAGTAGTTGCCCGGTGTCAGGAAGTTGGCGGTGTCTCACCCCCGTGTCTCCGAAAGCACGTAAAGCCGTTGGTCCTGCGCCTGATCTCTCTCTGCTCGTGTCGGTTTACCGTCCCATCGGATTATGAGAGTGACGGGATAGAGAGTGCACCTGCGCTTGCGCATATACTTGGGCACTATAATCCTGTCCTGCGCCGATGGCTAGTCTCTGTTGAGGAGGCCGCCGGGGCCGAAATTCGGTCTGGAGGACATTATTATTATTATTATGCATGGAACCGGGGTAAGGGTAACAAAAGGGGTATACAATTCATAAGTGGATGCTGTGGCCATGGACACTCAACATATATCGTCGTTTAAGAATAAAAATGTCGATCCGTTGTCACTCCTGAAGACAAAGATGGAATGCCTCGTAACAAATAGAACCTCCTGTTCTCTCCACTCAATAGAAAGCAGAGCAGCTTCCGCTACTAGTACATCGGTATTACATGGGATATAGTGGTGATTTTCCGGTCGAATCGATTCATTCGTGATTCGGCAATAATACACTGTAGTGCAGCTCTACTAAGAAAACACAGGTGGATTATAAGTCTTTCAATTATTTCTTAGGCATATAGCTATTCTCATATTAATTACTCTTACCTTCGTCCAACTTTTGGTAAACCCACAGAAATTGTAATATTATTACTATTTCTGTGGGTAAACCAGTACTTATACATTCGTTTACTACGAACTGCCGTACAATACGTAACCAGGTAGTGGCTGGGTAAGTGGGTCACTACTCCATATCATTATCAGATGACAAGATATAAAACAGAGATGCAGTACCTTCCTGGTAACAACTCATACCATTCCGTACCCTTACAATCTATTAAAGTCCACTGCTGAACATATCCCTCTCCCACAGATTGCCTCATAGGGGGATATTTGCTGCAGCTGCCACTAGTTGTCGTTATCAGGAAGACACTGCTGCCCATCTCCTGATTTGTTTCCCTCTGCCGCCTCTTACCACACCTACGGGATGATATGCGTTAGTGGATATTCGTACACCGCTACTATTCGGTATTAATAACAGCTAATTTTTTTAAACTACGGCTTCCAACCTTCCAGTAAAGTTCAGCAACTATGGCAAATATCCTCTCAATGAGACAGTCTGTAATTTCTGTTCTTTTTGTTTATCTTTATCAGCTGACTTTTGATAGGCTGTAATGAACAAAAAATGTGTCCCAGCTGTTTACAAACAGTTTACAAAACGACAGAAACTTTACGTTGCGAAATTAAAGCGTATTTTTTTGCTGTCGGTACTTTACAGAGACAACTTTGTAAAGCTTGTCGGTAGGGAGGTGAAATTAAGAGACACTTTGTGTCGATTCATAAAGGAATGTAGGGATATGTTGGTTGGTATATATTAACAGATATTTTGTTTGTTTCTTAATTTCTTTCAGGTATTTGTTTATAATAATTTACTGTGTGTGTTTGAGCCGTGGTAGCTCAGATGGTTAGCGCTCGCTGTAAATTTCGCAATACGCGAGCAAACCGGATTTGATCCCCGCCGGCACCAATGAAATTGTTAATTGCAATTTTAAGTACTGATTTATCACGTGCTCGCCGGTGAAGGAAAACATCGTGAGGAAACCTGCATGTCTCAGAAATAAGAAAAAAAATATTTCGAAAACATGTGAAGTTCGCCAACACGCACTGGGGCAGCGCGGCGGACATTTCCTTGCCCTAAAAACCCTCTCAGAAATGAGAGGAGGCCTGTGCCCAGCAGTGGGACGTATACAGGCTGTAACTTTACTTTACTTACTTTTACTGTGTGTTTGATGGCGCAGTTGATAACTCAAGGCTAAATGGTGAAAACCTCCCTTATAAAGAAGTATAGTATTCTAGAGCTGTGTAGCATAAATACTAAAAGCTCGCCTTTAATTTATTACAAGATCGATCCCCGATGTCATGTTTTGGAGTTAAAGAAAAACAGCAATACTTGGAATACTTAGAATAGGTACCTACATGATTTAGAAGCTGAAATATTTAGAGGACATGTGATGTTAACACAGCGTACGCTACTCTGCGTTAAAAGTCTCCTAAAAATGACAATCTGTGCCTTGCCGTGGGACAAGTTTTTATACGTGGTAGAGCCATGCTACAGTTACCATATATCAGTAGTATAGTTGTAGCACGAACGAGTCGGCTAATGGGGAAAGGACCACGCTTTTACAGAATACGAGCGTAAAACATTAGCTTAATGCTGCAGTGTTTTCTATGGTGAGTGTAGAGAACCGGAGACCCTTTTTACTGGAAATGAGGCATTCTATCTTAGTCCTCAGTGGTGATAACGCATCTACAGTCCACATCTTGATTCGTAATTTATCAATACGATATGATACATGTAGATGTCTATGGGCCACAGCAACCACTTACCATCAGGTGGACTGTGTGCTCGTTTGTCACGCTATTCTATAAAAAAAAACATGTAAGCTGTTACTTCAACTATCATCATCACCCCTTCACAAGTCCACTGTTTAACATCATAATCACTATTAAAACTCATCACAAGTATATTGCTAAACATAGGCCCTCTTCAAGTAATGTTACTTAAATATTTTTAAGTTTTTATCTTTTAAAGTAACATTAATAAGCTGTTATTTATTCTTCACGTTGCTATTTTTACGACTTATCTTCTTTCTTCTATATAAAAATTGTATGTGAGTAGGTTCCTGGTTGGTATGAAAGTTTAATTGAACCCGATAGATGCCGCTGTTGTCGAGATTCAGAAATTACCCGCGCGAAGCGGGGTCGGATCGATATATATAGGATAGGGTGACAAACGAGCACACAGTCCAGTCCACCTGATGATAAGTGGTTGCTGCGGCTCATAGACATCGACATCTATCCTCGATATCCTCGATTACTAATTTACGAATCAAAATGTACATGCGTTGTCAGCCGTGAGCTTTGTCAAATTTCAATACGGTACTTATAAAAACAAAATGTGGTTTTTATAAGAACCGTATATGCTTTCATATGCATTTAGTAATTACCTGTTGTTTTGACAATACAAATAGACACTTCAAATTATATTTATTTGTATAGATTTGTATCTATACAAATAAATGTAATTGAATATTAATGAATATTGAAATAAATTATATAAACAATGAATTTTCCAAAATATCCCCGTCGTTTCTGTTTGTAACTGGCACAAATAGACCATAAATCATAATAACTACATTTTTCCAAGCCTATAAAATAGTTACATTCGTGATAGAGTAAACTAGTGCGGGGTGGGCAGAAATGCAAATTATGATAATTTACGACCAATTAGCTCCGGAGTTAGGGCACTAAGCCGCCCTAATGGCCTATGTAAGCTGGCCTGAGTTTATTTATTGAGAGAATTATTATTTATTAAGTTATTTCGGGTGTTTGTTGGTGTCATTTGACGTAATAAAGGTATAAGTCAATTTGAATGCCGTGATTGTTAATTAAGACGTTAATTAGTGATTATATAAAACTATTTTTGGATTATCATTTTAGTTTGTATTTGCACTTTGTCTAAAGCTAGCGACCCGCCTCGGTTTTGTCTGGAGGGATTTAGTAATATAGCGTTGATTTGATTTTTTTAAATAATTATCAACGACGATTTATCTTGTTATGTGGTATAGCCAAGCTGCTGCTATAAGATGGTTGCAGTACGAGTGGAAAGGCCACGCTCTCACAGAATACCAACATAAAATAGCAGTTTAATGCTGCTGTGTTTCGAGGAACCTGGAAACGAAGCATTCTATCTTAATCCATCGACTGTGACAACGCATCTGTATTTTGTTTCTTATTCGTGGATAAATGAAGATGTTTATGGGCCACAGCATCCACTTACTATCGGGTGAACTGTGCACTCGTTTGTCACACTAATACTATAAAAATACTTAAAATTTTGCGGATAAAATTCGGCCTAGATGATTCCTGGCGTTGCATTCTTTCTGTTCTTAAAGTTTCATCACAAATGGTTCAGATCATCACGAAGACCAGCCCAAAGACAGACAGAAAAAATTAAAAGCGAGAGCCTTTTAAAGTATTTTTAGTAAAGCTGACGTCTAAGTTAAGTTGAAATAGTATAAAAAATTTACCATTTAAATATTATATTACTAAACATTTGATTGTCCTCTCAATATTAAAAAAAACTTACTTTTAGCAATAATTTACAAAAAAAAAATTCTCCCCGGCGGGGAATCGAACCCCGGTCTCCCGCGTGACAGGCGGGGATACTTACCACTATACTACCGAGGACTGATTGTTAGTAGTGAAAATAGTACACAATTCTAAAGTATTGATACCGATAGTGGTGATGATAAATGCTACTGTTATCATTGACCGAATTTCGATTACTCCTTAGATATATTATTTACAGTCGAAGATATAATATTATAGTAACAAAGGCTACTCGTACTAAAATAACCTTTGAAAATAAGTAGAGGTTTAATTTTAATTTTTAAATATGAGGTTTGTGTAAGTAAACTAAAATGCTTTATTTCTTATCCAATTATTCTTCAAAAAGTATCATACGATTAATTGAATGCCTTTACTGAGTAGCGATTAGTTTTACCAGTTGGTCACTCCTTTTTTATTGTCTCTCGTTTTTAGTCTAATACCACACTTTCATCTACTTTTAACGCTAAATAGTAGACAAAAACTACATACTAAATAGAATACTTATTGCTATGTTACAGCTTGTAAAAAAGTAAGTTTAGTTATAGGCTGGGAACTCATATCACACATATAAATTTCTCCTTTGACGTGGACTAAAGTTAAACGTGTAGTAACACAATTTTTATTGACACGAAACTATGATGAAACTGAACAATTTATTACAAAAATTTTATACTTTTAACAGCCACACCAACTGTTAAAGCACATACACACACACACACACACACACACACACACACACACACACGCGCGCGCGCGCACACACACACACACACACACACACACACACACAACGCGCGCGCGCGCGCGCACACAAACGCGTGCATGCTTATCATATAATTGATATATTATGGTTGGGTCAGCTCGACCGGGGAGGACCACGCTCTCACAGAATACCAGCGTAAAATAGCAGCTTTATGCTGCTATGTTTCGTATGGTGATTGTAGAGCTCCGGAGACCCTTTATTACTGGAAACGAGGCATTCCATTCTTAATATTATATATTCTATATAATATTAAGAAATAACATATAATAATGTATAATAAATAATATATAATAATTAAGAAATAATATATAAAATTACATAATATTAAGAATATATAATATTCTTAATATAGTATATAATATTCTTAATATTATATAATTAAGACAGACAAGGCATCTGCATTTAGATTATAGGTAATCGAGGATGAATCGAGATGTCAATGGGCCACAGCATCCACTTACCATCAGGTGGACTGTGTGCTAGTTTGTCATGCTTATTCTATAAAAAAATTACATTTACTCCCTAATGCTAGATCTTGTCTTGCCGTTTGTAATTTAATGATTACTATTGTATTGTCTTGATTGATGAGCGGAGTAGCCAGTAATTCAAGTTCCCAACCCAGTACAGGGTTTGGATAGGGGTACGACTGGTTTAAAATGTGTCATTGTAATTATATAATAATAATAATAATCATTTTTTTTTCATTTTGATACATTTGACATAGTGTCCTCCAGACCGAATTCCGTCCACGGCAGCCTGCCTCAACGGAGGCTAGCCTTCGGCGCAGGACAGGATTATAGTGCCCAAGTGTATGCGCAAGTACAGGTGCACTCTCTATTCTCTCACTCTCATGATCCGATGGGACGGAAAACCGACTCGACCGGAGAGAGATCAGGCGCAGGACCAACGGCTTTACGTGTTTTCCGAGGCGCGGGAGTGAGACACCGCCAACTTCCTGATTCTGGGCAGCTACTGAGAATTTCTTGACGGAAAACTCAATAATTAATTTTTGGCCCGACCCGGGTTTCGAACCCAGGACTTCATGATCATCAGTCGCACTACCACAACCACTAGACCAACGAGGCAGTTGCATTTGACACATTTTGACATAGTTCAGGTTACGCTTATGTAGTCACTGGGATCTGCGTCTGTGACCATTTTGTCCGAAGTTTGTTGTAGGTGTCCATGTTCGTCCGTATATTAAGCAAGTGGTTAAATTAAAGATTTTGCACAACCGACTTTAATAAACTTAAACAAAAAAGTTATGCCCAAATTTACTTGCAAGATTAGAGGTACCCCAATAACAACTTTGTCAGAAATTAGGGTGTACCGTGGTGTACTGAACACATCTGCGTACCCCTTTTGTGGGTACAGGCGTGATGTTATATTGTGTAATTGCGTAAATCGTGGTTGATTTCCTGTCCTGAAGAGTTACGAAATTTAAGTGGGACTATTTCGGTATAAAGCTCTTTCGAACAAAAAAAAATTGCATATCCGTCTATATATGACGGAGTTATGCCCGAACGCAGATAAAAAATATATAAACATTCGAAATCAGAACCTCCTACTTTTTTGAAGTCAGTTAAAATATATACACTCTACAAAACTATATTTAATGATATATGATGTATTAATTTTATTATGCAATGTAATGCAATGGAAAAGATATTAAAGTAAACGTCTTTAAGCTGTTTTGTTTTGACTTAAATCTTTAACTTCCCCTTAAACTGTTAAAGAAGATATTCTGCCAGTATTTCTAGATATCATGACATACATATAATGGGTCTGCAATGTCACTCCGTGCCATTGATTAATTGTCGTGCGTAGCGTTGTTTAAATATCTGTCCCCATTCTAAGTTTATTCTATCCTGTTCTACTTTGAGACTTAATCGTTGATCTGTGAAAGGTTGACCGAGCGTAACCGTAGAAAATCATTCTATAATTATAATGTTATTCCATTAAAGGTAATATTTGTGATTGAATATTTTGGCTTAATAGCTGATATCTTGAATATGGTGTTAATTGAACGAAAGTGATTAATGATGACAGATTTTGTTATTCAATTAATTAATCTTTGCAGATATCTCGTGTTTATTTTAACTTTATGTACTATTGTAAGCTAGTAGTAGCTAGCTTATATACTATAGCACCAGAAGGTAAGTGGTGATTAAAGTGCTTTGATAATAAGCCCGGGTCACCTTAAGCTTTTAATAGCAAATTTTTCTCTCACCTAACAAAGTGAGATCACTGTATCTTCAAGTTTTGCACAGGTGTGCTTGGGTATGGATTTAATTTTATTAATAAAAGAATTCAAGCAGATACGTACTTCGCCAACTAGAAATTGAAATTATAGTGTTTTATTTATTTCAATAGCATCTGGAATCATCTTTGGTGGGAATAAGTGATCTTTTACGGGATTTTGTGGTTTATCAAATACATATTTGGTATTTGGTAATGGTAAGTGTATTTGGTCACTGCAGCCTTGCCAAAGCGTTAGTGTTTCACAGCTATAATGTTGTCTCCTTTTCCGTGTTTATTTTTCGATTTTTATTTTGCTCTTTGTCAGAAAGTCCACTTTCACAGATTTGTTAGCTATTGACAGTGTTTTCGCGTGGAAATAGCAAGTAGACCATTCCTGATAAAATATTTTCAAATTTAATTAAAGCGATCACACAGTCCAGTAATAAGTGGATGTTGTGGCCCATAGACATCAATATCTATCACCAACTAAGAATCAAATGGCAGAACCGTTGTCATTACTGAGGACTTATATGGAATGCCTCTTTAGTAAAATGCTCTCCGTTTCTCGTTACTAACCATATGGAGCATTACTCCGCTATTTTACGATTGTATTTTTTGAGAGCGTGATATTTCCCTGGTAGAATAAACTAATTCGTTGATTTTTCACTCTACAGCTTGCAATATTCAATATTGTTCTGTATAAGCCGTGGTAGCTCAGATGGTTAACGCTCGCTGTAAATATAACAGAAAGAGAGTATATATATATATACCCGGGTTCGATCCCCGCCGGCACCAATAAAATTGTTAATTGCAATTTTAAGTACAGTGGTAAATCACCACGTGCTCGGCGGTGAAGGAAAACATCGTGATGAAACCTGCATGTCTGAGGAACAAGATAAAAAAAATATTTCGAAGACATGTGAAGTTCGCCAACACGCATTGGGGCAGTGCGGTGGACATTTCTTTGCCCTAAAACCCTCTCAGAAATGAGGGGAGGCCTGTGCTCAGCAGTGGGACATATATTGGCTGTAACTTTACTTTACTTTCTGTATAAAAATAAATACTTATATTTACTTAACAGTTGCTTTGCAAAAGACTAACTAGAACATTATTAAATTCAAGTGTCTTTTCAAGTGTGAACGAAGTCAAACGTTTGCAAGCTCCAATGCATCAAAGTGCACGGGCATCTGATTGGAATCGCCACTACCGTGAATAATTAAGGGCTGTCTAAAACGAATGAAGACAGTGTGTTTCAGT
The DNA here is from genome assembly GCA_907164705.1 of Parnassius apollo. NCBI lineage: Eukaryota > Metazoa > Arthropoda > Insecta > Lepidoptera > Papilionidae > Parnassius > Parnassius apollo. The sequence continues at coordinate 10,584,638 of CAJQZP010001558.1, read as the reverse complement.
ACCAAAGAGATTTATTTACTTTGTTATCTATGTAACGTTACAGAGTAGAGATTACAAGAGGAGTTATTTTGCACACATTTTTATTTATTCTGAGGACGTGCAGTTCGTCAACTCACACTACAAAGCGCGACGAACTAATAGATTCATAATTTAAATTTCAAGAATATTCCAAAATGAGATAACGCCGCCTACCCAGAAGTGAGACGTTTATAAGCTGCAAAAACTGTTAAAATGTACTACTTATAACGACATTACTTTATGAAGTTGTTTGCCAAGAAACTTTGTGTAATTTAATTCGTATTTTAATCGAAAATTGAAAGAAATTAAATCAGTTATTCCCGTGAGTTATTAATTTGTATTATCTGTTACATTTTTTCCTACTCTCTCTTTTTTTTAATTATTAGTTAACCAGCTATATTGCTTGAGTAATAAACATAACAATCAAAGGTATATGTAGGCTTGTCCCAAATGTTTCCACAAAACACGATTCTCTACCACCTCCATCACTGAAGTGAATAATTTAAACACAATAATTTAATAAATGCTTGCGTTATATAGAACTTAATATTTTAATGAAATTGCATTACTCTTAAATATAAAGCTGTGGTTGCACTCAAAACTCTCTCGAAAGCCGATGCAGTTCGTATGCATAATAACAACGTCTTCGTTATAATTAATATCCTTCAAGCACACAATAAGATCTGACTTTGACACTGGCATCCGTTTTATGTCTGACTTATGGCGAACAAAGTCAATTGTCTGAGCTAAATCTGGTCAGAAATAAGGCAAAAACTGATCGATGCTGACTCTGTAGCGGAGGAGCGATGGTATTTTATACTACATTCATATTTATTTGATAAAGAACCTGATTGTACTGTTGAACACATTTTTGCACGCGAGAATAAAGGCTTTTGTTATACCACTACAATGAGTAAAAATAAACGAAATTTTGTTTAAAAAAAGAAATGAAATTGAACGTATTGGTACGTTTTTTTATAATATTGGCACGATGAACCCGACATTTTAAATTCGAAATGACATTGATGTATTATCGATCTCGTGTCATGTTGTTAATGAAACAATAAAAATACGAGAAAATGTTATTTGTCTTTGTCTACTACGGAATAAAAAAGAGAACTAAAATTTGTTGTTGAGATATTTATTATTCTTTTTCTTTATAGGAAAGGACGCAAACGAGCATACGGCTCACCTGATGGTAAGTGATTACCGCAACTGCAACACCAGGGGAACTGCAGATGCGTTGCCGGCCTTTTAAAAAGGAGTAGGTAGGCTCTTTTCCTGAAGGTCACTAAGTCGCATCGGACCGGAAAAATCTCTGGTAGTAGTCGATTTCACAAGGAAGTTGTGCGAGGAAGAAAACTTCTTTCGGCGTATGTAGGTGTTTTGTCATGTAATTATAAACGTTAGCAAAAAAATAATACGTGTGGCACTCGGTTACTGCCGCGGTAAAGCTATTGCATAGCATTTTTTATCAACTTATGCAATTATAATTATTTATTTATTTTATTTATGCAGTTAAGTCTTTGATATTAAATCAAGTTACACTTTTTGAGCGTGGTGACCGATAAGAAAACAATTTTTTTTCTCTTATTGAATAAATGAGAAGTTAATATTGTTTAAAATATTTTTAATATCTTACAATACATGTAGGTTATTCAGGAATTTTTATCATTGAGTTGGCAGCTAGTGTACACGCACACAAACACCGTGCCGAAGTCTGCCGAGTGCCGAAGTCTGCCGAACTAAAGCGACGTTAGACGATGCACGGCTTTCAACGCCACACCTCCGTGCCCGTCGGAGTGGGGAGCGTGAGGTTTTTTTTCGTTACGGAATTTCTGGATTCGGTCCCCGCGCTCAAGGCCCGCGATAGAAGCTATGCAATAGCTTAAAAATAATCTTACTATGTTCAAAATTACAATACAAAAAGTAAAGTGACGGCGTGGTTATGTCGTACTGCTGGCTCTTGTATATGAGAAGGTCATAAAAATAACTCCCTCCAAGGAAACAATCTATGTAGAAGGGCTGTGATTAGCTGTGGACTTTTAACAATGATGAACGTATGAATAATATTCTTTTATAAAGGTTTTTTATAGGATAGGGTGACAAACGGGCGCACAGTCTACCTGATGGTAAGTGGTAAGTCTGACAATGATGTACGTCCATATACTCCTATATCGTCTAGTGGCGTGATTGTCATACAATACGATAGAAGGAAACAAACCAGGGGCAGCAGTGTCTTCTTAATAACAGCTAAGAATTCATGAAATAGGTTATCAACTTGCTTATCTAGCGTGGCAACTATGGCAAATATGAGACAATTTATGGGGGAGGCCTATGTTCAGCAGTGGTGAGAGATAGTAGTAGATAGGTAGTACCACTTCTGGTTCACTGAGTCAGAAGTGGTACAACGTTCGTCGACTCACGATCCTAAAAAAAAAAAGGTTTTGGCATGCTCTGATCACGAATCTGCGGTCCGTTTTTGCGTAGTAGTAGTAGGATGCACAGGAACTGTGATGTGCAGATCAATTAACTCTTATCTAATTGATATCCGGTGAGGGCCAATTTGGATAAGATGATAAACAGGGAGTAGTTATATAAATGTTCGGTCACCTGTAGATATCATTAGAGTTTTTAAAAAGGAATGTAAAAGACGGAACTGGTGATAGTAAAATATTGCTTAATGTATTTGCTATATAAGTTTCGAGGGGACCAGTCGTTTTAGTGGATGAGATGTTCGCTCCTATTTTTAGCAATAAGTAATAAGTTGTTTTGTTGTAACAAAATTAGTTAATGTGTTTTATTGATGATTCAGATTAGCGTTGTAGATAGGAACAAAGAAGTATAATACAATAACACTGATAAGCTGACGCATACGCCGGGGAAAAATAGACAATGACGGTATTCAATGAACAATAGATAAATAACAATGGGGCACTAATGACGGTGGAGGCCCTCATCGGATATCAATTAGATAAGAGTTAATTGATCTGCACATCTCCGGAACCGTGCAATCTACGTAAAAACGGACCGCAGATTCGTGATCAGAGCAAGCCAAAACTTTTTTTTCTTCTAGGATCGTGAGTCGACGAACGTTGTAACACTTCTAACTCAGTGAACCAGATGTGGTACTACCTATCTACTGATAGTCTGACAATAAACCCTATATGATTCCTTATTTAAGAGCACGTACGAGACTGCACCTCATATCAACACGTGAATTATTTCCTATATTACCGGCAGTCTTTATATAAAATATTAATAATAAGATTTATACGTGGTAGAGCCACGCTACAGCTATATTACGGTTTTAGCAAGAAGGGGTCGGCTCGACCGGGGAAGGGCAACGCTCTCGCAGAATACCAGCGTGAAATAGCAGCTTGAGCTGCTGTATTTCGTATGATGAGTGTAGAGATAGGAGATGCTTTTTACTGGAAACGAGGTATTTCACCTTAGTCCTCACGGGTGACAACGCATCTGCGTTTTGATTCTTAATCGAGGATAAATGTAGATGTCTATGGGCCACAGCATCCACTTACCATCAGGAGGACTCTGTGCTCATTTGTCACCCTTATTCTACAAAAAAAAAAAAAAATTTAACTCAAAGGATTTGCATTAAAAGTAATGCGCTGTGGAGATAGATTTGATTTCCCACAGTACAACAGGCCTAAGTTAAGGCTAAAACAAGGTTCAGTTCAAGGTAAGACGCGCGCGACTTTCTTAAATTGCTAGTACTTCTCACGACACTGCCCATGTAAAACTTTCCGTTTCCCAGCTCATTTTGTACTTTAATTAGGTACTAACATTTATTATCATTTTACTAAGATTTGGTAGCGGGATCGGTTCTCGTACGGGGCAAGTATTTGTATCAGGCCTTGTATATGTTCACGTGTTATTGTGGTGGATCAGTACAGCCTATCAAAGCTCCATTGCTAAAAATAGCCCTGACCACGGAATTCCTCATTAGTTTTAATATTATTCTCTATTGTGAAGAGTCAAAACGTGTCAAAAAAGGCACGTATGGCAATTCACAATGCTGTGTTGGTCCCTACTTTAACGTATGGTAGTGAAAGTTGGGTGTGGCAGAAGAAGCACGAGAGTAGAATAAATGCAGTAGAAATGCGGTCGTTAAGGAGTATGTTAGGGCTGAATCTAAATGACAGGGTGAGAAATTGTGTGATAAGAGAAGAGTGTGGTTTGCAAGATAATGTTGTGACCAGGATTAAGAAATGAATGCTTCGGTGGTTTGGTCATGTGGAAAGAATGAATGAGGTAAGGGTGACAAAGAAAATGTATGTTGCATAAGTGAATGGCAGAGTCGGAAAGGGACGTCCTAGGCGAAAATTTATCGACCAAATTAGCGATTTATTAAAAATGGGCCAAATTAGGAGTACCCTTAACCGACGAGTATGTATGCGTAGGTATATGGATGTGAAGGAGGCGAGAGAGGTGTGTCAGGATCGTGCCAAACGGAAGTCTGCAGTATTTGCCTACCCCTCTGGGTGACAGGCGTGAGTGTTTATGTATGTATGTTGTAATATTAGCTACACATTGCAGATCTGTTAGCAATACCAATTTTTAATTTTTTATAGTCGTTGTCAGGCAGATCCTGCTGCCCATCCTCTTTATGCTTCACCTCTTGCGATATCCACGGGTGATGTATTTCTCTTACATCACCATTAGGTACACAGTGTACACAATTTATATATGATTTAATAACATAATCAAAATCAGGTTTACAATCCCACTTCTTAACGTTATCTACATGAAGTGTCATAATACTGTAAAAATAACAATGTATGTCTGATGTAGGTAACTAGTTTTGTATTTTGACTTGCTATTCAATTTAATTCATAATTTAACATTTGATTATTGTCTATTTAATTGGTCATTCCCAAATGGGCTTCATGATATAGGTACCTCGACTGTATTTGTCACCTATTCTAGAAATAAAAAAATATGAAATAAACGAAGCCAACACCGATACAACCAAAAAAACTTCATATATGCCTTGAGATTTGATGACGTTCATCGAGCTGACGTTGCAGACTGCTGAAATTTGTGGTGATTTTCGTTTAATAGTAATGGTACCCCAAAGTATATCTTTATAAAATTTGCATCCTATTTACGTCCCACAACTGGGTGCAGGCCTCCTCCGATTTCTGAGAGGGTTTTAGGGCAAGGAGATATCCGCCGCGCTTTATTTTCTTGTTTTTTATATTTAATTGAATTCTTGATTGATTGAATAATTCTTGTTTTATATATATATATATATATATATATATATATATATATATATATATATATATATATATATATATATATATATATATATATATATCTAGCTTGCCAACCCTTTGTCCTATGAAAAATTTCTAAAAATACCTTAAATTCGCAAAAAAACTTTGTGGGTTACTCGTGGGGGAAAAAACTATCCTATCTCTCAAATTGGACCAAACTGCACACGGTGTGCAAATTTTATTAAAATCGGTTTAGAAGTTTAGGAGTCCATCGCAGACAAACAATGTGACACGTACTTTTTTTTTTTTATATATATATATAAATGTGGCATGTAATGGCGGCGTTAGAAATACCATCCCCTCATTTTGTACTATGGGTGTCATAAGAGAAGACTATGTTATACACCAGATAAGATAAGATATGTTATTTACTATGTGTGAGATATACATGGAATGGGCAGAGATATATTCTTGGTGTTAGTGTTATTACTATCAACATGTCTTACCAATATTCGGTGTGTAAAATTTAAAGTGTTAGGTTAGTTTTCATTTAACTTTAGTAAAGTCTAGTATCAATATACAAATTCAGTTAAATTATTACTTACAACAATCATAATAAAAACTATATGTATGTATGAGGCAATTATATAATATCAAAATTTATCATTGAGAAAGTCCGTTACAGTGTAGTGGCATTTTTCAATTAAAAGGTTTTTGAATTTATTTAAAAAAAAAATTGCTGTTCAGTGGTCTATACATCTGAGGAATTTAATTATAGATTTAGGAGCCATGCCACTACTCTTTCTTAGCAGAGCTGTTTTTGCTTGTTACAATTACAATTTACTTCTATCACGGCGGTTGCGCTTTACTTTGTCAGATAACTGTCGATTTTTTAATATGATAAGGGTGACAAAAGAGCACGCAGTCCACCTGATGGTAAGTGGATGCTGTGGCCCATAGACATCTACATATAATCTCGTTTAAGAATCAAAATGCAGATGCGTTGTCACCCTTGAGAACTAAGATGGAATGCTGCGATTCCAGTAAAATGTGTCTCCGATTCTCTACACTCACCATACGAAATACAGCATTACGCTGCTATTTTACGCTGGTATTCTCGGAGAGGGTGGCCCTTCCTCAGTCGAGCCGACCCATTCATGCTACAACCATAATATTGCCGCAGCGTGGCTCTACCACGTTTAAAGGTTGGGATTGGCTCTGACAAAGAGAGCCATCTCATTATCTATAAGGACGGAAGTGTAAGAATTCTGTGTTTAATCTATAACAAATAGCCAGACCGGCGACGAGAAGCTGTGTCAACGATGCATCTGATAATGATATCTTCAATCCACCTGCTAAGCGTAACATCTTTATAACGAGATAGGCCTATACCAGCTGTAGACTTTTACATGCTGATGATAATAACGATGATGATGTTAAATGTAATAGATCTGTTGTAAAAATTTTATCACTAAAAGTTGTTTCAGTTCAGGTATACTATATTGTTGTCCTACGCCAGAAGGTTCCGTTGAGATTTGGCACAAAAAAGATAAAATAATCAATGACAAGCTTAATTTTAAGCAACGGAGATGTTTCAATTACTGTAGGCCACAATTTTTTTTTAATAGGACAGGGTGACAAACGAGCACACAGTCCACCTGGTAAGTGGGTGTTGTGGCCTGTAGACATCTACATCTATCCTCGATTTCGAATCAAAATGCAGATGCGTTGTCATCTGTGAGGGCTAAGATAGAATGCCTAATTTCCAGTACAAGCGGTCTCCGGTTCTCTACACTATACGAAAACAGCAGCATTAAGCTACTATTTTACGCTGGTATTCTCTGAGAGCGCGTTTCTGCCACGGTAGAGCAGACCCATTAGTGCTACAACTTTGCGCATGGCTCATAAAAGCGCGCACGTTCGTCTACACAATGAACTGTATTTGAGCTTTGACCGGCAACTTCCTATCATCCAACGTACTTGTCAGATATTATTATTCTATCATAGATTTTCGATGTTTTTCGGAATTTGGATAAGTTTTTAGAGGATGAAAATTTAAATTTCAATGAGTCAGTAATATTTGTCGATTCTTTTTCTCATAATTCCATAAAAGAAACACTAAAGAACTTGCTTTAAAAAGGACAAAGTGCATCGCAGATTAGTTTCATATAATGCATTCAGACTACACATGTCTTTTTAAAAACAATGAAAGTTAAACATAAGTAAGTTTATGTATATTTTTTGGATTGAAAATAGGCGCAAAGCATTAAAAAAATGCATAACATAAGTATTCTATAATTATAATTGTTGTATACGAAAACTGTACTCGTAGTTCTGGTCTTTTATAAAGTTATTTTTTTATAGAAGAGGGGGCAAATGAGCATATGTCTCACCTGATGGTAAGTGATCACCGTCGCCCATGAACAGCTGCAACACCAGGGGGATTGCAGATGCGTTGCCGGCCTTTTAAAAAGGAATCGGCTCTTTTCTTGAAAGTCACTAAGTCGTATCGGTCCGGAAAAATCTTTGGTGGTAGTTTATTATACAAGGAAGTTGTGCGTGGAAGAAAACTTCTTTTAAATCGCTTAGTGGTGGACCGCCAGTTATCCAGATGGTATGGATGGTATCGCGAGTTTTGTCGCGATGTGCGATGGTGAAACTGTGCGGCTGGATTTAGTCCGAACATTTCCTCAGAGCACTCCCCGTGGTAGATGCGATAAAATGCGCAAAGAGATGCAACATCTCTTCGCAGTACTAATGAGTCAAGCCGATCGGAAAGAGCTCTGTCGCTGACGATTCGAACTGCTCTGCACTGGATGCGATCAAATGGAAGGAGCTGGCACTGGTGAGCCCCGGCCCAGAGATGGGAACAGTAATTCCATGTGTGGCATAACCTGCGCCATATAAAGTTTCAGGCGGTGTACCGGCATGAAATGCTGTCCCACTCTGCTGAGCACGCCAAGCTTTTTATAGACCAATTTGGCCTTCTCTTCCAAGTGACCACGAAACTACGCGTCACTCGATATGTCGACGCCGAGGATTCTGATACTAAGTTATGTAGAAGTTTAGTAAAATTTAAACTATGTATTTTAAATTATAATATTTTTATTTTTTGATTTTCATTAAAAATTTATATATCGATGGTTTCGAGATTTCCGGCATTAGAAAAACATGTTTTAATTGTCAACGTCTAAAACCATACATACATTCCACACTAAGCGAACAGCGGCTGAAGTGCTCAATGAAACATGTTTGATGTTACACTGTTGTTTATTACACGCATCCCTTCCTAGAACATGTCCTGGCAAGTGCATCGAATGACAATGCCGTTATTGTCCGACGACGCCAAGATAGACGGACAGACAGCTTTACAGCATGTTGATATAATTGAAGCGGAACAGTCTGCACCGAATATAAATATGTCATCTTGGAAAACGTTAAATATATGATCACATGAAGCTTAGCCTGGAACAAAGATAATTTTATAGTTTCAGCAAATTTAATGTTATGTCGTCAAGTCATAAAGAGATAGAATCTTATGTAGTAGAGCACAATGCAGCTGCATTATTACAACAGCACAAATGGGTTGGCTTGACCAATAGAGGAGCATACTCACACTGATTGGCAGCGTAAAATCGCAGCATAACGGTGACCTCTTTTACTTGTGACAAGGCATATGTATTTTGATTCTTAATCGAATAGTAGATTAGAATGGAATAGAATAACTTTTTATTCAATATAGATGACAAGTAATTCTTATTGAAAATCAATTTTTTACTTTAGCACTGGTTTGAAAAAAAAAACCTCTGTCCTGGGAAAAACCAGCAAGAAACCAAGCGGGACTTTTCTTTTTTAAATCAATTTTACAATGTCAATGGTCGCAAAATATTTACAAAATTTATTTTAGAAACAGCTTGGAAGCGACCACCTCATTCCCAGGGACGTTTCAAGATAGATCTTCTGTGGTTGTAGACTAGGTCTAATGGGCCAAATATCCATTAACATTAAGTTGGGCTGTATTACAGTATAAATTAGGGGTGACCAGTGTCCAGTCAAAACTGGGGAGATTGTGGCTTTTATAAGGAAATTTTAATAAGTAAAATTGTCGTGACTTATTTTGTTCTTGTTCCAATGATTAGCATAAATACCTCATCAATGTCATCATTATAGTAGACTATCGTAACTTCACATGAGCCTTCTCAATTAATTGCCACTGAGGTACAGAAGACTTACGGATCTGAGAGGTGGACCTTCACTGCTGACCGTATGGGGACGCTCAAGGTCGCTCAGCAAGCTACGGAGAGGGCTATGCTCGGGGATTTTCTGCGTGATAGACTTAGAAATGAGGATATCCGCAGTAAAACCAGAGTGACCGACATAGCCCAACGGATTAGTAAGATAAAGTGGCAATGGGCCGGTCATATAGCTCGAAGAACGGACAACCGATGGGGAAGAAAATATTTTGAGTGGCAGCCTTGTAACGGTAGGCGTAGTGTAGTGCGTCCTCCACAAGATGGAGTTATAACCTGATAAGAACACAAGTCGATGGATGCAGGTGGCTCAGGACCGTGCTTTGTGGTATTCCTTGGGGGAGGCCTGTGTTCAGCAGTGGACTTGTGAAGGGCTGAATTTATGGTGATGTTGAAGTTCCAGATTCGGTCGTATCCACAGAATCTCTACATGTCTTATCAGGCACCTACACTCACTGCATTTGTGAGTATGACGCCACTACTTAAGAAATTTTCTTTCCCATTTGTCTTTGATTATAACTTAATATACCTAAAATTAACTGAGAATGATTTTTTTTCAATAATATTTACGGTGATACTATACGCTGAAGAAAACTAAACGCGAATTTAAAATTATTTAAAATCAAAGTAATGCGTGCTAAGTTTTAGTATTTTAGTAAATCCCGTAAAAATGTTTTAATCAAGTAATATTTTATTTTTAAGTGGAGTTGACAAACGTGCTCACAGTTTACGTATTGTTAAATGGATGCTATGGCGAAAACTATCTCCAATGACGGGAAATATTACTTCTCAATTGTAACCTCTGAAGAATAACATGAAATGCCCCTGGCCTCATAAAAGGATTACAGTTTTCGTCAGTTAATAATTTTTTACGCCGGGGTTTTCTCTGAGGACACAGTCGTTACCAATTTGAACTAAAGACGTAATAAAACTGTAGCATGGTTGTATCTTGTTACAAAGGCTGTCTTATCAAGTACTGTGAAATTAAACAGTTCAAATTCTTTCACTTCATACGTAATCGAAAAAGCATCAATGTGCAATGAGTATGGTATTATTCCTTAAAGCGGCCCATACGCTATTATTTCCTGTGATATATCTGTCAATCGACGCATTACGCATATAGTAGGTATATACAGTGCACAATGCGAGACATGCCCGCACCGTTCTGGCAACGTTTCCGCTTATTATTGCAGCCGCGACGTCAGAAGCAAGCTTTGTTTGAAGTCCCTATAATGCGCCAACTATGTATTGGCACTTGTTTGAACTTTATTATTTAGTTAGTCAGTTTTCTTCTTCTTCAATCTATAAAAGTGAACTGCTGCAAATGGGGCTCTCCCGTTGTATGGAGGATCTGCCGTCAAGCTTGGCAGAAGGATTGATGCTTGGTAGACGTAGTACCAGGAGTTTATGTTTGTGATAATATAATTACACAATAAAAAAGTATAAACCAAAAATTAAGTGTGGTGATTTGTAAAGTATATGTGTAATAATATATATGTATGTTATTAACACCATAAAATATCTATTTATTTATATTTTACTATACTTTAATTATGTATCTCTAGATACTAATTACTCACAAAAATACACAATTTTCATCATTCTACACAATTATGTGCATCCTAAACGCTGATATTAAACAGGAAAGTATAGTACCGTTGTAACTAATATAAGGCCGGAGAAAACTTTACTTCGACAAACGAGCACACAGTCCACCTGATGGTAAGTGGATGCTGCGGCCCAAAGACATCTACATTTATCTTCGATTAAGAATCAAAACGCAGATGCATTGTCACCCCTGAGGAGTAAGATGAAATGCCTTGTTTCCAGTAAAAAAGTTTACAACCCAATAGACCAATACGTATTGTCCCCACTATTGTATTATCGACGAGCGCACGCGCATAACGGTTATGAATTATTGTGATCTATTCTCAGTGGCGTGCTCTCTTAAGAATGGACACTGTATGAGCACGAGTGTTTATGCACTCCATTTCAGTAAAGGATGCGCACACTTATTGATTTTATTTACATTGAACACTGGATTAGCTTTGTGTTTCATTGTCAATAATTTAAGATCAATATAATCCGCAGTCTTTATCTATTTATGATTCAGTATAGACATAGTGAGATGTACAACCAGTGCGTGTTGCCAGTGATGACTTACGGATCTGAGACGTGGACCTTCACTGCTGGCCGTATGAGGACGCTCAAGGTCGCTCAGCGAGCTATGGAGAGGGCTATGCTCGGAGTTTCTCTGCGTGATAGACTCAGAAAGGAGGATATCCGCAGTAAAACCAGAGTGACCGACATAGCCCAACGGATTAGTAAGCTGAAGTGGTAATGGGCCGGCCATATAGCTCGAAGAACCGATAACCGATGGGGAAGAAAGGTATCTCGAGTGGCAGCCCCCCCACTAGATGGAGTGACGACCTGGTAAGATATGCAGGAAGTCGATGGATGCAGGTGGCTCAGGACCGTGCTTTGTGGCGTTACTTGGGGGAGGCCTATGTTCAGCAGTGGACTTGTGAAGGGCTGTAATGATGATGATGATGATGATGAGATGTTACAGCCTATTAAAGTCCACTGTTGAACATAGGCCTCCCCCATAGATAGTTGCCACGCTTGGCAAGTGAGTTGGCAACCGCAGTTTTTTTAATTTTTGTTGTTATGAGGAAGACGCTGCTGCCCATCTCCTGTTTTGTTTCCCTTTGTCGCCTTTTTCAATACCCACGGTATCACATCAGATAGTGGATATTCTTACACCGCTAGTTGAGCAATCTTAAATAATTTCACGTATTTAGCAACTTTATTTACAGTATACGGGTGACAAACGAGCACACAGTCCACCTGATGGTAAGTGGTTGCTGTGGCCCATAGATACCCACATCTATCCTCGATTACGAATCAAAATGCAGATGTGTTGTCACCCGTGAGGACTCCGATGGAACGCCTCGTTTCCAGTAAAAAGGGGTCTCCGGTTCTCTACACTCAACGTACGAAAGGCAGAGGCGTTCAGCTGCTATTTTACGTTAGTATTCTGTAAGAGCGTGGTCCTTCCCCGGTCGAGCCGACCAATTCGTGCTACAACTATATTTCTACTAATATAGCTGCAGCATAGCTCTACCATGTCTTTTTACGAACTCATTAGTTCTTCTTTGAAAACATTTTTTAATGTTTAAAAACATTTCTAATAGCTTTTAATTTAAGTTTGAAATATTATAATATGTAAATATTTAGTTCTAGTGTTTCGATTCGCTCAAGTCGATATTTTATACCCTGGCGTCAAATGCGGCCATGATTAAATATTTTAAGTGAATAACAATATTTTTCATACACAAATAACGGATGCGGTGTCGCAAAATGTCCGCGGTTCCGTCGGGTTGCCATCCAAGCGCACAATCGTTGTTTCCGGTGCGCGCGAACGGATTTAGTTGCTTTGCGTACTCGATTCATCATACTTAGTGAAAAATTAAGCACTGATTTTACGTGTAATTTATTTTCCTGTTTATCTTTCAAATCTCTGCGTTTGTAGTGACAAATTTGTTTATATAATTAGTATTCCTATTTTGAAATTGTTGTTTTAACGATTTCAAGTTGTACGATTTTTAATAATAATTGAGTAACAAAGGGTAGCTTTTATACGTGGTAGAGTAGCTTTTATAAGTTGTAGCTAAAATGTGTTAACATTCTTACATAATACCAGCTTGAAATACCAGCTTATCGCTGCTGTGTTTCGTATCGTGAGTTTAGAGAATTGGAGACCCTTTATATTGGGAGAGAGGCGTTCCAATTTAGTCCTTAGTGGTGATATCGCATCTACAGCATTTTTATTCTTTATCGTGGATAGATGGACCATAGCATCTACTTACACTCACGTGAACTGTGTACTCTTTTTCAATCATATTCTATATCAGAAAACGTTTTCGTCATTACGTCGTTACGTAATTGTAAGTTTTCTCTTTCATTCACTATAGAATAATTATTATTATCACAGTTTTATAAATGTTACAATATTATATCGTAACATTATATATTTTAATATATGATATTTATATATAATAATAAATAATTGGTAGAGCCACGCTGCAGTTATATTATGGTTGTAGCACGAAGGAGTCGGCTCGACCGGGGAAGGACCACGCTCTCACAGAACACCAGCGTAAAATAGCAGCTTAATGCCGTTTTGTTTCGTTTGTTGAGTGTAGAGAACCGGAGACCCGTTTTACTGGAGTCGGGCATTCCATCTTAGTCAGGGATGACAACGCATCTGCATTTTGATTCTTAATCGAAGTTAATTGTAAATACCTATGGGCCACAGCATCCACAGCATTACCATCAGACGGACGGTGTGCTCGTTTGTCACTCTTACTCTATAATAAAAACATATGTTACCCCCTAGGAATGCCACAAACCACTGTCCTGAGCCACCTGCATCCATTGATCCCTTAACAGGACTTTACTCAATCTAGTGGAGAACAAGCACTATACTTCGCTTACAGGGGCGACGTTGCCACTCAAAATTCTATCTTTCCTATCGGTTGTCGGTTCTTCGAGCTATATGGCTTGCCCATTGACAATTAACTTTACCGATCCGTTGCACTATGATCGTTACTCTCTATTACCTACTGTGTCCTTATTACGAAGTCTATCGCACAAAGAAATTCCGAGTATACTTTGAGCTTTCTCATACGACCTGCACTAATAAAAATAAAATAATAAAGTAGTTACAAATTGTCTTTGTACGTATGTAAGTTGTTTGAAATTTTAAAACAATGCCTAATAAATAACAGGAGATTTTCTGAATTTTAATTCTAAACTTATTTATTTAATAAAGGTATATTATACGTTATTATTATGACTCTCAGAGTGATCTCTAAGCTAGCAGAGGCTTGTAACTATAACTCAATGCTTGACACATATTTGTGTTTTACGGTAAGCGTGCAACCCGAGTACAATCCCTGTATACACTTTTGGTGTAATTTATACGTGTAGCCGTTGAGGAAAAATTGTGAAGAAAGTTGCATATCTTTGAAACAAATAAAAATATAGATTACATTAAACATTTGTTGACACTTACTGGAAGGCCTTACAGCATGGACTAACCCCAGTCAATTTTTCTTCCCGATTTCAGATCTTGTTATGATTAATTCAATTTTGCAGTACCTCTGCCATTATTTCATTCTATTACAGCTTTTCACGAGTCCCCTGCTGGACTTAGGCCTCTCGCAGGAAATGGCACAAATCACCTCTTACCAGGTCGTCATTCCATCTGGCCGCCCTTCATTTCGCTTACCTGTAAGATAACAATTAAAAATCATTACAATAATTTAAAAAAAATCCAATTATATTAAAAACCAAGAAAAACATATGAGATAAAGGTTGTAACTTCGATCTCAAATTGAGTTTTGAACTCAGAGCGCACGGTAAGTACGCCCACAAACAACAGTTTCACTCTATGTTTCTATTAATACAAATGCTACTATCGTCACAAACGAATTAGCAACTTGTTGAACCTACTGTAGAATCACTTTACGGTTAGACAAATGTTTGCCAGCAACCCCTATTATTTAGGGTTACATTGTTTATAGGGTTGGCATATTAATAAAATTAATATTTTTTATTACTTCGCTTGTAACGTTTCATTTAATTTGTGAAAAAACCATACGAGGTACTATGAAAAGAAATTTCAATAAACTTTAAAGAATGTAGCATTATCATAAATTATGAGCAAAAAATAAATTAACTGAATAGTGAATTGTATAGATAAAATTGTAGCAAAATTATCTTAATTTTAATATAAAATAAACAGTTATAAAATAAAATATAATTATATTAAAATCAAATTACATTAAAAAACGTTTATTTATAGAACGGGGTGACATACGAGCATAGAGTTCTCTTGGTGGTAAGTGATTGCTGTGGCACATAGACAGCTACATTTAGCTTCGATTAAAAATCAAAATGCAAATGCGTTGTCACCCTTGAGACTACAATGCTTTGTTTCCAGTAAAAAGGGTCTCCGGTTCTCTACAGTCACCATACGAAGCACAACAGTATTCTGCGAGGGTGTGGTCCTTTATCGAGCCGACCCATTCGTGCAACAACCATGATATAGCTGCAGCGTGGCTCTACCGCGTAGGAAGTGAAATATTATAAACATACATATTCAATCCGTAAAGATATTTTTCTGCTGCCTCTTATTTGATAAAATGACATGTAATAAGGTACGTGAGGGTAATATAAACCAACACTAGGAGGAGGAAAGACTCAAAAACACAATGTCGTATATTGCAACAAATATATTTAAAATGACATGTAATAAGGTACGTGAGGGTAATATAAACTAACACTAGGAGGAGGAAAGACTCAAAAACACAATGTCGTATATTGCAACAAATATATTTAAAATGACATGTAATAAGGTACGTGAGGGTAATATAAACTAACACTAGGAGGAGGAAAGACTCGAAAACACAATGTCGTATATTGCAACAAATATATTTAAAATGACATGTAATAAGGTACGTGAGGGTAATATAAACTAACACTAGGAGGAGGAAAGACTCGAAAACACAATGTCGTATATTGCAACAAATATATTTAAAATGACATGTAATAAGGTACGTGAGGGTAATATAAACTAACACTAGGAGGAGGAAAGACTCAAAAACACAATGTCGTATATTGCAACAAATATATTTAAAATGACATGTAATAAGGTACGTGAGGGTAATATAAACCAACACTAGGAGGAGGAAAGACTCAAAAATACAATGTCGTATATTACAACAAATATATTTAAAATAAACAGCAAACAAGCTTTGGCATAAATTAGGAACACTTCACAAAATCAACTTAAAAACGAACTATACTACACAATACTAAAATCGACTAAAATATTTACTTTAATGTCAACTGTTATAATGACGTTGATAAAACAGCGCCCTTTTGAGTCTTTATTATTTGATTGACTGATAAAGAGCTTTCCTATCATAGAGTCACCTGTGCAAACAAGGCTATAGTTTTTGAGTTATAAGAAATAGTATAGTTTTGACTTGTGATAACCTTTAAACGTTTTGTTATAAATTTTTGCCAACCCTAATTGAACACGTACAGGGGCACACTTGTTGCTCCCCTAACAATGAATTTATTTCAATTTGATAAAAGGTCCCGTTCGCACCTCACCCACTAGGCTTTTAAATGTTAAAGGTTCAAATGTGATTTATTGTTTAGGTTTGCTGTGATATACCTAATATTTAGATGATTTGGTTGCGTAGTGGCTGAGCTTTTGTTTGTGGCACTGCAGGGTCGGGGATTTGAATCCCGAAAAGCGCTTCCGTAGAAGAAATTCCTAATGTGGGGGGGGGGAGGTTATCCTAACGTTTGGGAAAAAAATTATTTTTACAATTTAGGTGTGCATCCAATTTTCCAATTCATCCAAATACAAAGTATGAAAGTCCACTACCGAACACAGCCCCCCCCCCTAGATTACCTCGGAGGGGGGGGAGGGTAATCTACGTGAGGTTTTAAAACCATTCTCATTATATTACATATATTTCTGTATTTTTTTACAAAAGATTATCCGGTTTCACTAGTGAATTTTCTTCCTCGCAATGAAAACAAAAAAATGTATGTCAATAAAAGAAAAAATGAAAACGTTTGATTAAATAGTAAAAAAAATGCACCTTTTGTTTAACGCCTGGGCTTAATACTAGTTTATGTAATAATTGTACAATAAAAATGGTGTCATATTTCGTGTCGCAGTTTTTAAATAGTTAACAACCCTGTACATCACACACAGACGGACAAAGCGATCATTGAATTTTAATTAAAATTAAGTGATCTTCAATTAACAAAAATGGCGTTGCTCCGGTCACCTGCTTCACCTGAAGAGATTTTGGTCACCTTTCTAAATATGGGAGCCTCCAATGTGTTACGTTAGTTAATTAACGAATTAATCACTGTGTAAATTACTTAGAGTTTATTAAACAGTGCTAACATTAGTGGAAACTTAGTCAAAAGTAGAATATTTGTAAAACTAAATGGATCGATCTTCTATAGCCTATCCTTTTTAGTCTACAAGTTCACTGCACCGTAGGTCTTTTAAAAAAAATCCGCTATTGATTAGCATTAAGTTCTTAAATAAGTTGCTCATTCACCAGGCTAGACGTGGTGGTGAGTTAAATATTTTAACGGGGAGGAGGTGATAGGAGTTATTTTTATTACAATTTTTTTTTCTAGATTAGAGCGACAAACGAGCACAGAGTCCACCTGATGTTAAGTGTTTGCTGTGGCCCATAGACATAAACGTCTATCCTCGAATAGGAATCAAAATGCATATGCGTTGTTACCCCTGAGGACTAAGATGGAATGCCTCTTTACCAGTAAAAAGGGTCTACGGTTCTCTACAGTCACTATACGAAACGCAGCAACGTTAAGCTAATATTTCACGCTGGTATTCTGTGAGAGCGTGGTCTTCCCCGGTCGAGCTGAACCCATTCGTGCTACAATTATACTACTAATATAGCTGAAGCGTGGCTCTACCACTTATGAAAATCTATTTATAAACATTACAATTGTGTAGGGTATTTTAAAATGTGTACCTATAAAAATAGTAACTACAACTGCGAATTCTTGCCTACAACTCTAAACACAAGA
Organism: Parnassius apollo; assembly: GCA_907164705.1. NCBI lineage: Eukaryota > Metazoa > Arthropoda > Insecta > Lepidoptera > Papilionidae > Parnassius > Parnassius apollo. Next base: position 10,566,472 of record CAJQZP010001558.1, on the reverse strand, counting down.
TTAAGCCATGTTTACCCAATACGAAAATGAATCAAACCATTTATTGTGGGCATGTTTTGTTCAACGCTGAATTCAAAACGTAGCCTACTTTACGAGTACAAGTGCAACAACATGCAATTGAGATGTCGAACTACCCACGCACTATTGTACGACGCTAAGCGCGAAATATTGAGCGTTAAAGCAACAAAAACGTGATTTGTTTGTAATTTTGTATCTTGTTTGTATGACTGCTTTTCCAGTTTCTTACAATTTTATAGGTGACATTGAAGCTAGGTGAACCAATCATACAAGAATTCATTGCCCGTTTGTTCCTGACCGTATTTACAAGTATCACCGTATTTAAAAATAATACAATTAGCTTTAGCTAATTAGGCGTAATATTTTAGCGGTAACGGAGGAAAATAGAAACGTACTTATGACTACATTCACCTTAACTTACTCTCGTTATACTTTTCCATAGGATTAGGGATGTCTTTCTCTACTCAATATTTTGATTATTTTTAACAGATACTTAGGGAAAACATATAATAAAATTATTAAGAAATAGCAACTGAGCAGGAGAGTCTATTGCTACATTGCTCCAGCACAAAAATTGAAATTAATATGCCTTCGAAACATTTTTAATATATCGGACATGTTTTGGGTACGACATTTTTCTTTCTTGCTCAAGACTTGATTAATCAGCCATTATAATCGCAATTACACGTTGTAGTCTTGCACTGGCGTATAATAAAAAAATAAATGGATCATTTTTAACCATAGAATACTATAATACACAATAGAATGGCTGTAAACTTTATTTCGTACGAGGTTTTGCGTCGCCAAACCCGATTCGCTGTGTTGACAGACTGAATAAATTTACACATTTTAGACTTTTGATTAATCTTCAAGATCATCATTAAAAATCGTTTAAATTTTAATACATATTTATTATGTAAATAGGGTGCAATTTGGCATTTTTTAAATAATTTGTATGCGAAATTTGGAAGCGATTGTAACGTCAAAACACATCTCGTGTTGACATTTATACGTGTAAATTGACGTGTTAGTGACATTTTAGTGGCTACGCGGGCTCCGCCCACTCCCCCGTTTATTATATATATTATAGTATATTTGTAGTTTTTAACTATTTAATGATGCTAGTATCGGCAGTATTTGAAGTACGTACCTTATTTGTAGAAGTGGTATCCCAGAACCGGTTTAAATATTATTGGTCTTGCAAGTTTCGACGTTATTTTATCAAATTCATATCGTCATCAAATGTCGACTGCATTTCATGCATGTTACTGGACGAGATGGGTTGTTAGTTTCTATAGGCTGATATTTTCGCTAGATGCGATTATTTATTTTTAATTTGTATTTTTCGAGTAAGTATTAAAAGATATGCCAAGATTTTCTTTTTGTGGATAAAAAGCAATACACAATTAATATTGGGGGAGATGCTAATTAAAATAATTTTAAATCTTGTAAGGCATTACAAGATAAGAACTCTTACGATAAAACTGAATTGAATCTGTATTTGCAAAAAGAACTAATGTGTTAAATTTTCTTAAGTTTTATGATATAAATTACTAAATTCCCTAATGTTATACAGGTCCATTATTTAAACAGATCGCATTAGAATTTAATAGGTTTTGTAATGACTGGTGTGTCAACGATTGTAGTGTCAACTTCGAGCGAGATCAGCTTTACCAGATTTTATGGGCGACGTGCGTACACGCAAATGTCTCTTATTTTGCGAAAGCATAATATAATTGTCGATGTCGAATGAAGTTAACGCTACTTCATGATCGGGGGTCGGCTGTAAGTCGTAGTAAAGTTTCACAGGCAATTAGTCCAATGGCTCGTAAAAGATAAGTCCCATAAGAAGAATAATCCACATCATAACGACAGAAGTTAAACGAATTTAGCTTCGTGATAGGTGATTTTTGAGATATACGTAGTCACAATGGATATAATTTGGATAGGCTTGCATTACCTTTTGCAAGGATTATAAGGAGTCATGTTAGAAGCAAGTTACCATATTACAGTGTTAGGCATTTTAAAATAAAAATTGTGCCAATTTTTATAATATAAAATTTTAAAGGTAAAGTTAAGATTTATCCGAGTTTTTTTTATAGGATAGGGTGACAAACGAGCACACAGTCCACCTGATGGTAAGTGGTTGCTGTGGCCCATAGACATCTACATCTATCCTCGATTACGAATCAAAATGCAGATACGTTGTCACCCGTGAGGACTAAGTTGGAATGCCTCTTTTACAGCAAAAAGGGTCTCCAGTTCTTTACACCCACCATACGAAACACAGCAGCATTAAGCCGACCCATTGGTGCTACAACTATACTTCTAATATAACTGCAGCATGGCTCTACCACGTATTATAACCACGTGTATTTCTAAAGTAGATATAATATTAAATTGATTTCGTTTTATAGCTAAAATTACAAAATCCCCTGCAAGCCTGGTTTTGTAGTTATTTTTTTTTATTTTATTAAAAATTGTCAAAAGCCCGCTGCTGAACGTAGGACTCCTACACCAATTGCTTCATGGGGGGGGGGGGATTTTGCCATAGTGGCCACGCGTAGCAGGCGGGTTTCCAACCGAGGTTTTGTATTATTTTTTACGTGGTAGAGCCATGCTGCAGTTATACTAGGAGTATAGTTGTAGCACGAATGGGTCGGCTCGACCGGGGAAGGACCACGCTCTCACAGTATACCAGCGTGAAATAGTAGCTTAATGCCGCTGTATTTCGTATGGTGAGTGTAGAGAACCGGAGACCCTTTTTACTGGAAACGAGGCATTCCATCTCCGTCCTCACGGGTGCCACCGCATCTGCATTTTGATTTTTAATGGAGGATAAATGTAGATGTCAATGGGCCACATCAACCACTTACCTTCAGGTAGACTGTGTGCTCGTTTGTCACCCTATTCTATAAAAAAATTTTTTTCAGCTATTATCAGGAAGATGCTGCTGTCCTTCTCCTGTTCAGTTTCCCTTTGTCGGCTCATACGAAATCCACGATACGATATGGGGTAGTAGATATTCTAACATTGCCACTTCACGGAACATATTACAATGTTAGTTGTTTCAAAATTAAAACGCTGACTACTTTTAAAATATAATTCTGTATTAAATTATTGCGGGAAAATTTTAAAGGTTTGCAGAAACACTTACATACGTAAGTACGTAATAAGAGACGATATTTAAGAAGCTACTTCTATAAGGATTTTCGCCCTATAAAATTAAAAGTAAAATTACAGCTTTTACACATTATATACTATATATCCTACTTCTACTAGGCCTCCTTGCATTTCTGAGAGGGTCTTAACGTAGGGAAGTATACCAAAGTGTGGTGGCGAACTTACTGAACCAATGTTACCAACATGCAGGTTGTCTCACGATGTTTTCCTTAACTGTAAAATTTTCAATTACCAATTTCATTGGTGTCGATAGGATCGGTGGGGCATGAGACTCTTTCGCCTTTTAATCATTTTTTATTCTGCCAGCTTGTTTTCACTTGTGTTACGTGATCATGTAACTTACATTTTATTGTAATTTAACACTCTACATATCCACGATAAAAGACAATGCAGAAATATGTGAAAATTTTTTATTTAGTTTGATGTATTTATATGCTATTAAATTCATAATTCACGACAAGCATTTCACGAACAGTGCGCAAGCTTAACCTTAAATAGATGGCCTTTTATTACTGCTTACGTAAATTAAGCAAAGACATTTATTAGTCCGTAAAATGGAGCATCCGTGCCGTCGTGTTCAGTGCGTTAATGGTCGTAGCTAATAGGAAAGTATTGCTTATATTCGTCTTAGTTTTGTAATGTCTTTACTAATAACAAAAAATAAATTAAAAAAAAAAACTTCAAACCCACATTTTCGACATTCACACGCTTATGTGGTTCAGATCTGAATTTATGTGATGGTGTCATGGGATTAGGTTTACATCCTACGCGATAGGATATTATTTATACGATCCATTTTTTCTTTTTTGCATCTGCATGTATAGAATTTCATCCTCTGAAATAATTTCTGATAGAATATAGATGCTTTTCCCTTAATTATAGGTCGTTTATAATATAAAAGATGTCGTTTTACTATTGTAAATGTCACCACATTCATAAAATGAGTGGGTGATGGATTTACATATGCCAGACGCAAAAAACCTTACGTGATGTGTAGTTTTCGTTTAATAAAATTAGTATAAATATCGCATAAGTACATAAATATCAGAACATAAAATATTTACCGATGAGAAAGAAAGGTTCTTGAGTGACAAACTAGTACTGATAAGCGCAGTGTTGTGACGACCTGATGAAACACACAGGTAAATGGGTGCAGGTAGCTCAGTTTGGCACTCTATTGAAGAGACCTGTGTTCAGGTATCAAATGAATTTAATAAATGAATACTTATATTCCTCGTTGTTTTATCTTATTATAGTAAACCTACAAAAGATAATGTTTATACTGATGGTATTCCGTCACCATGAGTCAGCGTGAGTTGTGAAATGAAATATAGTTACGGTATACGAACGGTATAAGAATCGAATCGAATAAGAATCACACCAGTTCGTAGTACTGTAGGAGTATGGTATTATAGCCGAATGAATTCCCTTACATTTAAAGGGAATTTAGGTACCCTTATTAAAATCGTTAGTCTAGAACTTTCATTGGTTCATAAATGACCTTGTGTTGCTACCTCTTATAATTGACAGTTTAATCATTTCGTACCTATACACTGTTAAATATTGTGATAGCCAAATCGACTGTCAAGACGTGTGATCACGTGGCAATCACGGTGAAGCCTTCCTACCATGTAAAGCGTTCAACGATAGAAAGGAAGTAAACTGTTTACAACAGGTTTGTAAATAAAACCATTTCATTAATATATTTTTATAGAATACGGGTGATAAAGTAGCACACAGTTCACCTGGTGGCAAGTGGATGTAGTGGCCGATTAACATCTACATTTATATTCAATTAAGATTCAAAATGCATGTGCGCAAAAGGGTCTTCCACAGTCACGATATGAAACACAGAATCATTAAGTTACTATTTGATGGTGGTATTATGTGAGAGCGTGGTCCTTGATCTGTCGAGTCAACACATTCGTGCTACAGCCATAATCTAGTTACAGCGTGGCTCTATCGCGTATACAATCTATTAAATCTAAGTCTCTATTAGAACTCTAGTTATACCTAGCATTTAATTAAAACAGGTAATCAACATGGTAATTTTTTTTAAAAATGTTTACCATTATTTTTAATAACGGCTCCATGTTACAGTGGCTTAGTAATGAGTTCGAATCCCGCACGGAACAAGTAATTGTATGGCCTACAAATAGTTTTCTGGTCGGGTCTGGTCTCGATGTTTGTTCTTGTGAAATTTATGTAATGTAAACTGCCTCCACAGTGAAAAATCCTAGTGTGGAGGTAACATTAACGTTTAAAAAAAAACGAAAATCTTAAAAAGGTGACTTAATGCATTTTCACTTTCTTTTTGTTTTTTCCTAGTTTCTAAATAACATAATGGATTTGTATTAAATATATCTTATCTTAGTAGTGAAAATAATTACCAAACTTTTTTTTATTGCGAAGGTTAATTCACAATTTCAGATTCTGTGCTCGCGAACAGAATGGTCTGACATATTTTGGGATATAGGTAATTATGCTTATTTAGCACCAGCAAATTCCTATTCGTTTTTCTCTTTATGAGTTGACTTCTTATGGGTTGACGCAGAATATCAAGTGACAGTTAAAATGTTGTGAGTCATATTAAATATTAATTCAACGTGAAATGATTTGTGAATCCACTTTTGTTGACCCTTTTTTTTACAAAAGTGAAATGATAAGCAAACTTACAGTCGACCTGGTGGTAAGTGACTCCATGACACATGTTACCAATTTCAAGTCATCAAACAAAGATGGCTATGGGTGCGTTGTAGCCTCTGAAGGTTAAGTAAAATTGTCTCACAGTCGTTGATTGTACAGGCTCTTTAGACCCTTTAAACTAGTACCACACTTTAAACCAATGGATTTATAGCCAGAAAAGGTATTCTACCGTCTTAAAAGCACAAGATGAGCATTGGAAATCAAATTCAAGCGAAAATGAAGCCATAAAATTTTCGAATATTAGCCCTCGGCATAAAATTCGTTGTGTGCTGGCAAAGCTTTCCCCCTTTTTTTTAAAGGATAGGGTGACAAGTGAACACACAGTCCACCTGATGGTAAGTGGTTGCTGCGGTTCATAGACATCTACATCTATCCTCGATTACAAATCAAAATGCAGATGCGACACCCGTGAGGACTAAGATGGAATGCCTCGTTTCCAGTAAAAAGGGTCTCCGGTTCTCTACACTCACCATATGAAACACAGCAGCATTATGCTACTATTTCACGCTGGTATTCTGTGAGAGCGTGGTGCTTCCCCGGTCGAGCCGACCCATTTGTGCTACCACTAAACTACAAATATAACTGCAGCATGGCTCTATCACGTGAAAACCCTCTTAAGGATGAGGGGATGCCTGTACTCAACAGTAGTGCAAACGGATCACCACGTTTGCATAGAATGTTAGCGTAAAATAGCAGCATAATGTCGAACTATTCAATTAAAGTGAAACAATTTTAGTTATTCTTATTATTTTTAGATCTCATATTCTTCAATTGCAAGCGTTTTTGGCCTCCAAAATTCACTTACCATCAGGTAGACTATGTGCACAAAAATAGTCGAGTAAATTTAGAAGTTCTTATTTCATACTTATATAAGCACTCCACAATTATTCCTCTCCAGGCTATCAGCCGTAATTAAATTATAATGATGATATATGTGCACTCACAAAATTGCTGCCCGGCGACTGACCTCTCAGTTGGCAATATCACGAAAACTCATTACCCGCTACCATCTCGAGGATTGACAAAATTATATTCACTCACTACTTGGCTTCATATCCAACGGTATTGCAAAAAGGCAAAGTGAAAATTTCATTCAGAGAATTCTCTGTGCTAGTGCGAGACGGACATATCGATAACTGAACAGTGGGAGTGAACTAGTAGATGTCCTTAGCGCGATTCTTGGCAATTGTCCACCGGAAGACGGTACTAAGCAATAAGACAACACTGAATATGAAACTGAAATACAAAGGCCCTCCATTCAGTCGGCCGAAGGAGAGAATGCATGATTAATTTGGTTAATTCATTATATCAAACGACAAATCGAATACGTTCTACTTATATATCTAGCTGAAAATGTTAGTACGAGACAAGGACATTGACATTCACTTTTTATGAAACTACATCATTATATATTTGCGGTCAGCCGCCGTAGTGTCTACATCACCTGAAGATACCTTGTGTAGAGGCGAAATACGTGTCGTATTATCGTCGATGGTGTGTCTTTCTTAGAATAGTGGTTTTGGTGCTCTTTAAAATAGGTAAACATCATTTTATTTAATTGAGCGGATGGTTGCAAAGTAACTATTAATATGTTTATTATAATGGATTTCCGCAAAGTAAGGACTGATTCTATCAATTATATCATTACATATTCGTGTATATTTTGTAACACTATGTGTGGCATCTCTTTATTATAATTTAATACAACTGTGTCATACATTTTAAAAATAAATATAGTTTTATTAAGTTAAGTTAAAGAAAAATGAAATACAGTTTATAAATGCAGAGGCAAATTTTTATTTAAGGCACTCAGATAGTTCCACCGTTACCTAAAGTTATAGAAGCATAGTAAAAGACACGTTGCCTCGCAATTTTATGTATATTTGTTACATCTCTATATATTTATCAATTTTCCCACCACTCTGTAACTGACCACTAGTCTGAACATGTAACTCTTCTATTGTAATTTTCACTTGGCAAGTACATTACAAGAAGATATTAAACGTGATCGTATCCGCCATCTATCTGAGGCCATGAGGCCTTTCTAACCCTTTCCATAGTACCGTTTTATAACACATACGGGACAAAATTTGATCTTTTTATGTTTTTTTATCAATTACGTAAGGCATATTATAATACAATATCGTGCACGCGCAATCGTATTTTATTTTTTTGTCTTATGGGATAGGGTGACAAACGAGCACACAGTCCACCTGATGGTAAGTGTTTGCTGTGGCCCATAGACATTTACATCTATCCTCGAATACGAATCGAAATGCAGATGCGTTGTCAACACTGAGGACTATGACGAAATGTCTCGTTTCCGGTAAAAAGGATCTCCGGTTCTCTACACTCACCACATGAAACACAGCAGCATTAAGCTACTATTTTAGGCTGGTATTCTGTGAGAGTGTGGTCCTTCCCCGGTTGAGCCAACCCATTCGTGCTACAACTATACTACTAAAATAACATCAGCATAGCTCTACCACGTACAGAACTTATATGGCAAAAAATACGCAAAATGATAATGTTATCATAGCCGTCTTAGCTTCGAATCCTGGTAGTAAGTTTTTAATATATAAACTTATAGAATGGACATAATAGGGGAAAAGGTTAAAAGGTAAAAGGTTCGGAAAAAACGAACTAATAAGAAGTGCAGGAAGTTGATGGATGCAGGTGTTTCAGGGTCTTTGTGGCGTTCCTTGACGGAGACCACGTCCGGTCTATGGGAGTCACACGTTCAGATCTAAACTTTTTTATCGGTGAAGCCGAAAATGCCGTACCTTGTTTATCCTGAACTTGGTCCCCTTTTTCACACTTTATGTCTTTGGTAGGATGTGAGATAGAAACGAGCCACGTCCACCTGATGAAAAATAAGCGTGACACTACCACGTACCAAAACACGTTTTTGTTACATGGTAGAAATAGATTAGAGGAATCTATCCACATCTATACGCATGCATTCAAAGACTAAAAACGAGCTTTACCACCCGGATAGTTTCAAATCCACGGGCTATCAAATCGAATCTGGTCACATTATAACAATAAAAGACTGCCGTAAGTATGCCATATTAGTAATAATCAATGTTTTACTTCTGTTTTTAATGGTATATGTACCAGCAACATTTTCCATAGTATTTATGATAACCGTGTTGCTGACAAATGCGATTCAAAGGACGATCAATCAAGCTTTGTCTGTTAACTCAATGGAATTTTAAATTGGATTCCTGTTAACAATACATGGATTAGAGTGAGCTTACGTTTGTTCATCGCCCTATGAATGAGAATCTTGTGAAATATTTTAAACTATATATTTCGTTTAAAATTTGTTTCGTTGAAGAGTCAGTACTTGTAGCTATTTTATATTTCCGTTCAAATTCCGTAATGTAATACAAACAGTGCGTTTGTTACATTTTAACACGTGTCTTGGTACATTACACAAACGATGGCTGGTTTAATGGCGTAAGGATTAAAGGTTATTTATGAGAATTTTTGTAATGAATTTGAAACGTTTTAATTTAAGACATTCGTTGTAACCAAGACAACGGAATTTTTGTACTATTATTTATACAATCAGGCGAGATAAGAAACAAAATTAATTTCTTGAGATCTACAAGCAAAAGGAAAGTTGTTTTGTATTGCTTTGTTTAAAGAGTTTCCCCCTTTTTTCTTTCATAGAATAAATAAGAAACGAATGAAAAAAATACAAACGAGCACACAGGTCACCTAATGGTAAGTAGATACTATGGCCATTAAACATTTACATTTATCCTCGGTTAGTAATCAAAATGCAGATGTATTGTCACCCATCTGCATTTTGATCTTTAACCCTCACAGGGCTTAGGTGAAACTTCTCGTTTCTCGTAAAAAAGATATTCGGTTCTCTAAACTTACCATACGACAACACAGTAGCATTGAGGTGCTATTTTATAATGGTATTCTTTAAGAGCGTGGTCCTTACCGAGCCGACCTATTCGCGCTACAACTATATAATAAGTGCAACATGATTCTACACGTAAAGCCTAGCCTAAAAAATCTTTAAACACGAACGGACGGACAAACGGGCGCTAAGGGGATTCCCAGTACAACGTTTTTTTTAGATAGAATACAGATTACAAACGAGTACAGTCTAACTGATGGTAATTAGTCTACCTAGATTAAGAAACAAAATATCGATGCGTTGTCACCCTGGAGGACTAAGGTAGAGTTCTTCGTTCACACACTATAGTGAAAAAGCATTAAGCTGCCATTTTACGCGAGCTTTCTATGAGTATTTTCGCCGAGCTATGACCATTATTTTCCATCCATCTGTGTTTTTCCTCCTTCAACTCACGACTATTACCTACGTGTTTTACCTGAAATAATAGGTAAAATTTTACGGTGATACAAGCGCACGCGCCATCACAGATACAGTATCCTCGTCACTGAACCGAACCCTTATCTGAAATAACATTTACGCGAAAATGTCAAAGGTAGGTTTGTACACCTACGTGTATATGAGTGTTTGTGTTGTGGGGTGAGGTGAGGGTTTTTGTAACGCTAAGATATTGCAATTTACCGCCTACTAATTCTACGTCACCACCTACCACCAGGTGGGATTATGATCAAACTCTAGCTTATAATATATACCTGCAAGTGTTGCGGTTATTCATGGACGCACATCGACACTTACCATCAAGTGAGCCGTATGTACGTTGTCCTTTTACTATAAAAAAGAAGAAAAAAAATAGATTCCGCCTCGACATATCCAGATATAGAACCAATAATTTTATTCTTGCACAAAACTTGGACCAAAGCTAATGTTCCCAATATATGTTATATAATAAGTTTTATCATAACGTAACCACATAAAGAAATACAGATGTTTTACAACCCCACTTCTGTTCGCTCTAAAAGCTTACGCTAAACAAACCTGTAGTAAAATATTACGGGCCTATAAACTGTACAATACTGTGCAGCACTCGCTTCGATTATCTACTGTATTTGTCTGTACTTTATAGCGGTATCGCTCTCGCCTTTTATTGCTTTTCGATATTATTTCGCATTTTTTTTCTCCGCTCCGTAGGTTACCGCGATGCTCTACCGCAGTGAGAATATTATGGATATGGCATAGTGTTTCTTTCGTGATGATCCCACTGCAATCGATTCTGAGTATTTCATTTTATAATATTTAAACATAATATAAATAATCCAGAATATCTTCAGGGTAATGCTATTCATTTTATTGCAATATTTATGCAATGAAAATACTAAAATTTAAAAGGCAGAGACTACAGACTTTCATTTGGCACGATCCTGAAACACCTTTTTCGCCTACTTTACATCCTTATACCTATGAATAAATGTATTATAACGTGTACTAATTTGCTAGCGACAGAGCTGATAGAACAGACTTGGTTCGGCGCCATGTGGTAAAGTCGAAAAATCTACCATCTTCTGTTTCACACTATTGGCCAAAAGCTAACTTTTTTTTAAATTAGTTATAAATGATAATATGTATTAGTTGTAATAGTCGTTTAACTTCTAATATATTAAAAGTCTTCTTTTGTATGATCTTGATGCAATTCATTACAATAATTTCTTAAATATAAAAGTTAAATATTATTTAAGCAGTATCTCTTACAATTTTATAGACAGCTGTTGGCAAACAGCACAACCAGTGCGAGGTATCAACTCTCACTAATCTAGCCCAACGTTTTAACGTATGAACAAATCTATTCAATGATTTCTGGATTTCAATGGAGAGCAATGTATGGCAAAACATTTGTTCAGCATTAAACATAAAAAGAATGGTAATTATAATGCTGAGTACGATGAGTAGGTCATCATAATCATAATCATCATCATCATTAAAGCCCTTCACAAGTCCGCTGCTGTACACAGGCCTCACCCGAGGAATGCCACGAAACACAGTCCTGAGCCAGCTGCATCCACCGACTTCCAGCATGTCTTACCAGGTCGTCACTCCATCTAGTGGGTGGTCGCCTTATACTATGCCTACCGGTACGAGGCTGCCACTCGAGAACCTTTATTCCTCATCGGTTATCGGTTCTTCGAGCTATATGGCCGGCCCATTGCCACTTCAGCTTACTAATCCGTTAAGCTATGTCCCAACGGATTAGTAAGCTTGTACAAACAGTGCGTGTTGTCAGTAATGACCTATGGATCTAAGACGTGGTCCTTCACTGCTGGCCGTATGAGCAACCTCAAGGTCGTTCAACAGATGAGTAAAAGTATAGCTCATAAAAAAGTATAATTAATATTTCATCAGTAAGTACATATTTTTCTAGTCATAATAATTACAAAATTCTAACACCTTGTCTTTAGTTTTCAAACGTACACTCACACTGTCCTCTTCACAATACCTCTTCAGCCTATCGGGCATTTGAAAAAAAAAATGTTAAAATCACCCCCAAGCCCCATAGAGACTCGTAAACTAGGCCGACCGCGTCCGCGCCAATTAAATATGAATGCACTGGCCCACTCTCATTACTACGTGAAATTTTTAGTCCGCTGAACCCTCCGTTATTTTTTTGTTTATGTTTATAGTGTCTTTGTGGTTCATACATGATATGGGATAGGTCATTTTCATGAATAAATTAGACTGTATTGAAATCAATATGACTTTTTGCTTTTTGAAACACACTCGGTTCGTTTATCGATTAAAAAAATATAGGTATACTAACAAATTTTGATATTCGATGGCCATCCTATAATATGGCCGTGGTAGAGAAATGCTGCAGCCATATAGTAGCACCACAGAAATCGTAATAATAAGACAATATTAATAAGATTTCTGTGAGTAGGTAGCACAAACGGGTCGGCCTGACGGTCTCAAAGAATACCAGCTTAACGCTGCTGTGTTTCGTATGGTGATAGTAGAGAACCGAATTTCGTTTTTACTTACGAAACGAGGTATTTCATCTTAGCTCTCAGGGGTGACAACGCATCTGCATTTTTATTCTTAATCTGGAATAGATATAAACGTCTATGGGTCACAGCATCCATATATAGTGAACTTGTAGAGATTTATTACTGTAGCCGTAATGTAGTCAAAAGAAAGATATAACCTTGACGGAAGTTATAACATATAAAAAACTCTCATTCTTTTTTGTCCGAGCCTTAACTTTCCCCACGATATTATCTTATCTAATTGAATAATGAGCTGAAATGTTTATAGCAATGGCGTTACTTTTTCTAGGTTCTAATCATCAGTATGTACATACGAATCCAGGTCTATTTTTTTGTTATAGCTATATTTTTAGCGATACGTTAGTGTACATCAATTGTAAAGCTAACGATTTTGTAAATTTGTTTAAAAAAACCTAATTTAAAATGCACTAGCTATCCGTCCTGACTTCCCACGAGTGATTTCTGGATCTCGACAGCAACGTCACCTACCGAGTCCAATTTAAAATTTAAACCATCAAGCGACTTACTAAAACACAAACAACTCATTCACCCAATTCGGTCTAGACTTGTAAGTAGAGTTTAGTGACAAACACATGTAAATACAAAATAATTATATATATATATATATATATATATATATATATATATATATATATATACACCTATGCCGGTAGTTGTTGGGAGCACTATGCTCGAAGTTGTTGACGAGTACGTTTACCTGGGACAAATAGTCCGACTAGGTAGGTCCAACTTCGACCGAGAGGTCAATCGACGGATTCAACTCAGCTAGGCAGCGTTCGGGAAATTACGACATATCTCGTCAGGTATACCTCAATCTCTAAAAACTAGATTGTACAACCAGTGCGTGTTGCCAGTGATAACTTACGGATCTGAGACGTGGTCTTTCACTGCTGGCCGTATGAGGACGCTCAAGGTCGCTCAGCGAGCTATGGAGAGGGCTATGCTCGGAGTTTCTCTGCGTGATAGACTCAGAAATGAGGATATCCGCAGTAAAACCAGAGTGACTGATATAGCCCAACGGATTAGTAATCTGAAGTGGCAATGGGCCGGCCATATAGCTCGAAGAACCGATAACCGATGGGGAAGAAAGGTTCTCGAGTGGCAGCCTCGTACCGGTAGGCGTAATGTAGGGCGACCCCCCACTAGATGGAGTGACGACCTGGTAAGATATGCAGGAAGTCGATGGATGCAGGTGGCTCAGGACCGTGCTTTGTGGAATTACTTGGGAGAGGCCTATGTTCAGCAGTGGACTTGTGAAGGGCTGTAATGATGATGATGATGATGACAATACTAAAAAGTACTTTTAGAAAGGAAAAGTATTGAAGGAAATTTAATATGTTTTAATTACAACGCTTATTTTACTTGCGATATTTGTATTAACACAGCTGTCAAAAATCTAAAAAAAAATTCACTTGCCTTTTCGCATATTATTAGTATGAATAAAGCAGTAAGCGAAAACTAGTCTTTAAAAGTTGTAATTAAAAGAACTATCCCCTTTAGACTGTTAATAAAATTCATCAAAAGAAAAAATATCACCTACCTAGACGAATAACGACCATTGAAATAGTCTTGAACAATCCAAAACCTGACGTGTTTTTGTTATCACCATCCAATGTACGGGTTTTAACGTATCTGCGTTCTTAATTTTCACAAAACTTTACTCAAAATTTGGACCTTAAGGTTCAGTTATAAAGCGCATATCTTAATTTGTTACCGCAGAGATGGCTGTGCAAAGATATATAAGGGGTGTCATAATTGCGAAGTGAGACAAAGTCGCTTCAAAGGCATTGTAGGCGTTGTATAGAACGTACACTCTCTTAAACATTTGAGTTGATGTCAACCACACTTTGTCGTTTCGTAATTATACGATGGTCGTAGTGCGGAGGCAAGCTATTAAATTTTGGTCTTCACTTTGGTCTTATAATTTTTTGTAAAGATCTGAAATCATATATCTTTCTTTCGTGTTTCAATACCTTTGTGTTTGAATCTAAAGGCATTTTAATTAATCGATTATCTAGTGAAATATTTGTGTCATAAAAAATAAAAATTTGTAAAACAAGAAACGGTGATATAAAATATAACTCCGCCTGCATGCGGTTGATACTTCTAGTTGATTCTCTAAATTATTATTTTTAATGAAAATAACGTTTTTCAACATGTTAATATTTATATTCGTAAAAGTATTATAATTTCAACAGACTGCAAAGGGACCAGGGGCAGGTATTTGGCAGTTATAATACATTTTATACAAATTTGAATGACGTTCTCACTAATTCGTTTATGAAGTTATAATAAATCAGTATATTTTAAGTGAATAATATTTCCTAATTTAGGTTCAGTTTAATCACGGATGAAGGATTTTGAAGACATAAATGTATTATAATAAATGCCATAAAATTTTCAATAGCATATTTCTCATCACTAAAGACTTCCTCATCATGTGACACTGACTGACAATACGTCTTGGGAAAAAAGATAAATTAATGAGTGTATTTTTCTTATATACAGCCATGCAATTTGATTTTTATGTAGTAGTAGTATATATTATGTGGTGTGCTTTTAAACTTTATTCGTTATAATTAACCATTGTTTCTGTGTTGGTGTTTTTATTAAAGTTATTGTACTTGTGTATATTTGCAATCAATAGCAGTAAAAAGATGCAAAGAACACATGACGAAAAGCTTATAAAGAAACGTGTTTTTAGTATTACAAAAGTTATTCTTTAACTGGTGTCTGCGGCAATTATCTACATACAAAGCGTTTTGTCCCTTTTTATTGTGTACACATAAAAGTGAAAATTATACTTGTTGTTTATACGTATGACATTTAACTTAACGGTTGTTGTGCGATAATTTCGTATATTTAAGGCGTTGTTAAAAGTGAAAAGATTATTTCGCATTCAAACTAATTTCTTTACATTTTAATAGCTTGGGAGACAAGAGTACATGTTACAGTAGTAGACAGAGTATAAAAAATTCTGTAATTTTTTAAGGTACGTCCTCAATACGATAAGGTAATATCTTCGGGAAAGTGCATTTGCGTTTTGATTTTAAATCGAGAATAAATGTAAGTCTACATACTACGATATCCATTGTCCGTTAGATGTACTGTGTGCTCGCTCACCACCCTAAAAAAGCTTCGGTAACATATAAGTCCCACTCCTTCTTTCATTTTTGACAGGGCTTTAGGACAAGGAAATGTCCGCCGCGCTACCCTAACACATGTCGGCAAAAGCTTTTTTATAGGATGGGGTGATAAACGAGCACACAGTCCACCTGATGGTAAGTGGTTGCTGTGGCCCATAGACATCTATATCTATCCTCGATTACGAATCAAAATGCAGATACATTGTCACCCGTGAGGACTAAGATAGAGTGCCTTGTTTCCAGTAAAAAGGGTCTCCAGTTCTCTACACTCACCATACGAAACACAGCAGTACTAAGCTACTATTTTACGCTGGTATTCTGTGAGAGCGTGGTCCTTCTCCAGTTGAGCCGATTCGTGCTACAACTATACTACTTATATAACTGCAGCGCAAAAAATGCCTATTCACTCTTGCTTTGAAGGGTTGTAACCCAGATTGTAGATTCTGTCCGATTACAATGATGGACGGACGCCGGCAAATTTGTTACTTATCAAAGATAAAGCAAACCGTTTAGTTTGAATGCGTTGAATATCGAGTAGAAAGATCCACTAACCGACTGGTAGTAATGGTGAAAAGGGAAGGGAGGAATTAAGGCATATAATTCCCACGCAGCCTATAAGAAATAAAGTATTTTGGGGATATGTAGAGTCCGCTAACACAAACTATGGCAGCATATAGTAACTACTAACTGCTTCATAAAATGAGAGGAACCCTATGCTCACTGCCCAGCAATGAGATATTCATTCATTTTTTCATTACAGCCTGTCAAAGACCACTGCAATTTTTTTTAAATATTTTTATATACTTGTATTGTTGAGGTGAAGCATCAACGTTCCGGGAAGTCTGCAGTTTGGGATCATATCCTAGATGGCCCCAACCATTACATCAGATTTGATAGACCACAAATCCTCGCGAAAGAACATCGATTCATACTAAGGATGATATGTGAGGTTATTGAATTTAAAAAACATCCTAATTTCAATAGAGAAGGAGGCTGGGTACTACCACCTGCTTGGGACCCTGTAATTAATGAAATTAAAACTAAACCCAAGCATACCACTGCAAGACTTAAATACACAGTAAGTTCATTCTGCGTAGATCGGACCATGAATAGTAATTAAAAATCTGAAGGTATCACCTACTCCAGGTTGACACTGACATCGGGACGTCAGTCACCTCAGTCCCCCGTGACCATGAGTGCTGGAAAGCACCCGAGTTATCGGGAATCAAAAATCATATAAATTAAACGCCATAAAATCCATAATAGTATTTTTAATCAATATTTTATAATAATATGAATAAGGAGTTTTGCAATATTGCGGGATAATCAAAATAAATCATCTCAATTTTCATATTTTTGATGGATTTCAATAATTATCTATTTAAATTATTACGCTATTAAAATGAAATAACGAAACGAGTAAATAATGAAAGGGAGAATTCATATAAATATTATGAAGTTATTTGTACCTATTATTTAATATATTAATAACTGAAGGGATAATATATCATTTTTTAAGTTTTATAATAGACCTTAAAGCTAATGGAATCATTAATAACCATAATGAAAATTGACTTTAAAAGGAAGTTAAAAATATAACCCTTCTTTTATAATGTTCCGTAGTCGGATAACAAGTAGCCTATAAATTGTCCCGAGTTACTAACTACTGGGTAACTAAATACAATATTTCATGGATATCCGTTTTTGCGTAAATCATGAACACACAGACAGACCGACAGACGGACAAAAGTTCTAAAAATAAATAATTTGACATTAGTGTTTTTTATTTAGTCTCCCGGACTTCTTTTTCGGGAAATATTGTAATTACAGACACGATTTTTCTACGGATTTATTATATGTCATAGATAATAGATAAGCCGTTTTTTATTTGAACAATAGCAAGCAAACTCATGTGTTCTTTTTTTTAATTAACAAAAGTTATACAATCGACTTCAATATAAATAAAATGTGATCATCATCAATGTCAATTAAACACCCGTTATTGAGGATAACTCAACAGCTTCTGGTCAGATCTTGATTAAATTTATGTGGGACCACATGAGAAGTACCAGATTTCAAATAAAATCGGTTCACCCAGAAAAAAGTTCTGAGGTAACACACAATTTTTTTTATATAATAGTGACAAAGTCCACTTACCATCAGGTGGATTGTGTGCTAGTCCACCTGATGGTAAGTGGATGCTGTGGCCCATAGACATCTATAGTTATCCTCGATTAAGAATCAAAACACAGATGCGTTGTCACCCTTGAGGACTAAGATAGAATGCCTCGTTTCCAGTAAAAAAAGGTCACCGGATCTCTACACTCGAAACACAGCAGTATAATTTAGGCTGGTATTCAGTGAGAGCGTGGTCCTTCCCCGGTCGAGTCGTCCCATTTGTGCTACAACCATGATATAACTGCAGACAAGGTTGAAAACCTAGTGCTTGATTACTATCCCGTCTGACGATATGTAGTACCTATAGCAGTCAAGCTCTGGAAGTATTGTCGAGTTTGTAAGTGTTATATATATATATATATATATATATATATGATTAGTTGCTAGGGTTTTTTATAGAATATGGATGACACACGAGCACACAGTTCGCCTGATGGTAAGTAGATGCTGTGGCCCACAGAGATCTACATTTATATTCGATTAACAATCAAAAGGCAGATGATTTGTCACCCCTGAGGACTACGAAGAAATGCATCGTTTCCAGTAAAAAGGGTCTCCGAACCTCTACATTCACCATACGAAACACAGTATTAAGATGCTATTTTACGCTAGTATTTTGTAAGAGCGTGGTCCTTCCCCGGTCGAGCCGACCCATTCGTGCCGCAATCATAATATAGCTGCAGCGTGGCTTTACCACGGTAAAAAGTACGTATATAGGTTGCAACTTTAGTTTTGCACACAAACTTGACATTGTAAAAGCAATCAATACTTCAACAATAATTCAGAATTTTTTTTACGAAAGTCATTTTTATAATGGTTAACAACACAACGCATTTTAAACAAAGGCTTACATGCTTTCTGCTTTGTGTGAGAAACGAGTTTCGGTGAATAATTCACTTTGGTTGCAAGTGCAACCTATCTAATTATTACAAGAGAAAGCCCCCGCACACTAATTACAGCAGTAGATAATGGAGGTCACCCTCAGGTGTTTGGGGTCGCGATTGTACAACGGAAAGTTATTATCGTCGATAACCGTAAACTTGCTTTTAAATTAGTGAGACTGCGTATTCTATGCTTATATTTTGTTTTAGAATATGCTTATGTACGTATTGAATAAAGAATAAAGAATAAAGCAAGGTTTTCTCCGACTCAAGTAACATAAAAAAAAATTTTCTTATTGGCTATATTTTTTTTTTTTGTTAAGAATCATATGATTATTACGTATTATGATTTGTTTTACCTTTACCGATGCTCTTAAAATATTATCATAATCATGGTGGTAGACCCACGCTATATTATGATTGACCGGGGAAGGACCACACTCTCACAGAATACAAACATAAAATAGCAGCTTAAGGTTGCTGTGTTTCGTATGGCGAGTGTAGAGAAAACCGGAGAATCTTTTTACTGGAAATGAGGCATCCCATCTTAGTCCTCAGGGTTGACAATGAATCTTTGCATCTGCATTTTAATTCTTAATTAAGGACAAATATAGATGTCTATGGGCCACTGTAGATGTCTATAGGCTACTTACTCGTAGATGAACTGTGTGCTCGTTGGTCACACTTATTTTATAAAAGAGTCATATTAACTGATGTTAATATTTAACACAGGGTTGTGAAAACTTACACATAAGTTGGGCAAATGTTAACAAATGTCATGTATAAAGAAACGCATTTCCCCATAGAATGTATGTATAATGCATATGAAAATAATTTATGAAAAATCATAGATAGTTAATACTTCGTGTGATTAAAATCTATAGTTTACAACTGATTTAAATTCGAAATAAATTATAAAAAGTACAACATAGCCCAGATCGTATTTGAATCGTTATTTAAGTAAAAGTATTACATAATTGTTTAACGTTTTCAGTGCTAACAAAATATAAGATATAAAACAAGTGCTTCAAAATTTACAAAAACCGAATAGATATAAGGAAAGTACCAGCTATGTTAGTTTCTGAAGTCTCGTAATAATACTTAATTGTAGCCCATTAACATATCTTACCTAAATGCCCTGCAAAAAGTTTAGTAGAATCTTTATATTTATTAAGTTCGTTTGTGTAGAATAAATAATAATAGATTGCGTAATATTGATGAACTAGAGCAGTGCCTTTTAAAATTTTAAAATAACGGATTAATTCCAGCCGCAAAATTTCACGAACGCAAATTGCGTCAAAATTCACGATACTATCGTGACCACCTGCATGTTTGTCAGCCCACCACTGTGCGATTTACTAGGAATTTTCTTCCTAGTACAACTTATCTGTGGAATCGTTTACCACAGGCAATTTTTCCGGACCGATACGACTTAGGGATCAAGAAAGGAGCTTGCTCCTTTTTAAAATGCCGGCAACGCATCTGAAATTCCCCTGCTGTTGCGGTTGTTCATGGGCAGCGGTAGTCAAATACCATCAGGTGAGCCGCCTGCTCGTTAGCCCTCTCTTATATATAAAAATACAAAAAATAATAATATTGTTGGGTTATTCCTATAGATACTAAAGATAATCTGTTAATGGTGTAAAATTCAACCACAATGAAGAAAACAATGATACAAAATACCAGCGTAAAATAGCAGCTTAACGCTGCTGTGTTTTGCATGGTGAATTTAGAGAACCGGAGACCCTTTTTACTGGGAATGAGGCATTCCATCTTAGTCCTCACCGGACACGCGTAGTCCACACATTTTGCTTCGTAGTTGAGGACAGATGTAGATATTTATGGGCCACAGCAACTACTTAACATCAAATGGACTCTGTGCTCGTTTGTCACCCTTATCCTCTAAAAAAAAGTAATAAAAAGTTATACCGCCATAAGAAAAGCCAACATTTTCTTCCAATGCCAATCACACTTGAACATCTGATTGATACATGTAGCTCTTGCGACCGACTGACGGTATAAACACTTTCACAATTTTGGCTCTTCACTTACAAACCTACCTAGGCTTGTTAGTATGGTGAAATGGAAGCAAGGGAGACCAGATGGCACAATCTCAAATAGCCTGGCACAGGCATAAGCCAAAGATTGGCATCTAAGATCTAGTAGTGGATTTTAATGTTAATCGATAACAATTAAATATTTACATATCGCGCAAGAACCTCAAGACGACAAGTCACGCCAATATTGATTTACTTCGTGTTCGATATTCACAGCAAGAATTTGTCTCCAGTATTTCCTCTTCGCAATACAATTTAAGTACATTTAAAGTAAAAGTCCCAATTCCAGATGCATAGTGAGGCCTGAGATAATTATGATGTCCATGTCTCATCTCGACCTTGAACATAATTCCGAACACCCACGGGACGGTTTCGCTGATGGTGGTTTTAATATTTAAACTGTATGCAATAATTTACAAATTGTGAAATTCGAGATTATCATACAGGAAATATTCTAGACTATTAAAAATTCTAATATTAAAATAGCCCCACTTAAACTCTTACTGTGTCATATAAAATGTCATAAAGTGTCTTAGCTGTAATCCTTCGAGATGAAATATATGTTCTCTGCGTGACTTTCACCAAGAATTTCTTAAATCATATTTCTCACAATCCCCTCATATTTATTGTATTTTTAGTATTGTATTAGTCTTGTTTATTTTTTAAAATATTTCGGGTTAATCCTGTTTGCTTGAATGTCTGAAGCGATTTCAAACTTTCATTAAATACAGATTTTGTTACTGTAAGATTTTCATAATTTTTGCTTACTTGCTCTAGATATGCATTTGGAGATCTCGATCAGTTTTTAAACATTTAAAATATAAATTATATATACAGGGTTAATTTGCAATAACCGGCCGAATTCGCAGAGAAGGTGCAGAATAAGTAATATAGGCAAACGGTGAAGAAAAACTAATTAAATTTATTTAAACATTCTGCCCTTTTTATCTTTTAAATTCAAAGTGCATGGTAATGCACTATTTTAACTGACTTTACAGCGCACGCACACATTCGTAATGGTGGATCGGTAGGCAAAAACGTTGTTGCCCATAAAGTACATTCTATTTCGGATAATGTCGAATATAATTAGAAGCCTTATTTACAAGTATTTAAAAAAACCGTAATAACAGCCTATCATTATTTATATACTTGAACTTAAGTTTAAATTTTGGCTATATAAAATTTGGCTATATTCGGTAGTTATATATATTATGTATATGTATATATATATATATATATATATATATATATATATATACATATACATATACATATATATTCGGTGGTGACGAAAATATTGATAGAAAACGTTCACGTCAACGAACTGTAAGTGAGTTGTATAAAAATGGACTCAGCTGAAACTCAAACCAAAAAGTACTACGCAGTTAGTATATTGACATTTCAGTTACGTCATCTATAGATATGTCACTTTCCAGTTCCTAATTAAATATCAACATAATAAACGGAAAAATATAAAAAATGGCATCTCATATAATTTCAAAGTTTATTTACCCTAATTTCCATGTGATTTCTCCTATCCAATTCAAATAGCGTACATACATACTCAGCTTTTACGTGGTAGAGCCACGCTGTAGATATATTGTGGTTGCAGCACGAATGGGTCGGCTAGACCGTAGAAGGACCACGCTCTCACAGAATACCAGCGTAAAATATCAGCTCAATGGTGCTGTTTGCCGTATGGTGGAAACGAGGCATTCCATCTAAGTCCTCAGGGATGGCAACGCATCTGCATTTTGATTTTTAATTGAAGATAAATGTAGATGCCTATGGACCACAACATCCACTTAACATCAGGTGGACTGTGTGCTCGTTTGTCACCCTATACTATAAAAATGGTACAAAGTTATTTGTTAAAGTAAATAATTTAAATCATATGTGTTTCATGTAAAGTCTATTTTTTTAATGAAACAAAAAAGTCTTGCCAAACTCACTATTTTGCAAATGCAATAAATATTAAATAATTCGGTTTATTCGATACAGTTCGTTTATTCGTGGGCGAGCGAAGAGTTTTCTGTTACAATTACAATAAATAATAAAGGACGTTTCGTCTAAATAGCAGCTTCACTGCGCTATTAGGTCCAAACCGCGCCGCGTGTTGATAGTTCAAACCACATATCGGGCTTTGTGTTTGTGGGATGCCATGGGATGAATTTTGCCGTTGCTAATTTTGTTTATATAAAGGGTTAAAAACTATTATAATATGTTTTATATGTCAAATTATTGCGTTAGGGGATAAGAGAGATATGTATTTATAAAAAAAAAACTATTTTATCTTGTGCCACTTTATTTTATAATAGTAATGGTGAAAAACAAGCATAATAGTCTATACTCTACTCGAAAATGACAGTAAGTGTTGGTAGCCTGTGTATACGTAAATTATAACATTTTGTAATATTACATTTTGATTCTTGATGGGCAGAAATGTAGATGTCTATTGCTATAGCATCCACTTTCGATCAGGTGAATTGTATGCTCCTTTATCACCCATATACTTTCATGTTCGATATATATATATATATATATATATATATATATATATATATATATATATACATGTCTCAGACATCAATCTATAATTTGATATTGTTTTATTAATTTATTGTTAAATATACGACGTCTAGAATCTTAAATAGGCTTGTAAATATTTGACCAAACATTTAGTAAATTTATTCAAACGGTGCGTCACAAACCACAGCTTCGTAATCAATTGTCCTCGAGAAGAGCGCGGCATAAATTTTACAGTACTAAGCACATCCCTAATTAACCCTTAACAGACGTCGTGGGCCGTGTGGGCCGCCGCGTAAATCAGCTGGGAACGCGGCGTGGATGTCTTCAGTGTCTTTAATTGAGACTGGGACCGTAAATATGGCTGCTCGAACAAAAACTTTAATTGCTATTGTTTTTTCATTTAGTGAGAAAGCTTTAAGTATATTCTCACATCTTAATAAGCATGTATAAATAGAAACTAAGTGCATGATCACAAACAAGGACTTAATAAATGTTTTAAATATTACGTGAATTTGTAAATAGTTTCAAATAATTAGTGTTCAAAAAATATTGTGCTAAGTGCATGATCACAAAAAAGACTTAATAAATGATTAAATACTACGTGAATTTGTAAATAGTTTAAAATAATTAGCGTTCAAAATATTATTATCACTTCGATTCTAAATAATAAAAATGCTTAAGCCATAGGTTTATATGATATTATGTAACATATAAACCCTTGTAAATTATAATATGCCTAAAAGAATTTCTCCTACGTGGTGGTGAACCTGTGGTTGAAATAATCCATGGGGAGGCTATGGGAAATGTGAAAAAGATCTTGCGTAAGCCACATATAAAATAAACAGACCAGAAGCGGGATCGCCAAACCATAGTGTAGGAATTAACTTCCTTAATATGGTAGTAGAATTTAGTGGTCTTCAACATAATTTTGTTACGTGGTAGAACCAAAGTGCAGCTCTTCAACCGGAGAAGAAACCATACTTTAACAGAATATCAGCGTGAAATAGCTGTTTAATGCTGCTGTAATTGATATCAGTGTAGAGAATTGGAAACGTTTTTTTTAGAAACAAGGCGTTTCATCTTAAATCTCAGGTGTGACACCGCACTTGCATTTTTATTCTTAATCTAGGACAGATGTAGATGTCTATGGGCCACAGCACCCACTCACCATCAGGTGGACTGTGTTCTCGTTTATCCCTCTTATTCTATAAAAAAAAAGAATCGACGTAAACAGACTGATTTTATTAAAACGTATTCGTATATCTTTCATACGACGTATTGATTTTACTGGTCCGTAAAATTTTGACAAGTAATAAATATATTGCGTGTTGGTCAATTATTTTCTCATTTTTAAGTACAGACGCAATCGAAGGAGTTCAAAAGGATGTTTTGTTTTGAGCGAGCAAATTTGTGGGCTAAAAACATCTCGCTGCTACTTTATTGTTACATCAAAATCTTTCTGGCTACGAAATTATTTTGCGCTGGTTTTGGACTTGATTTATTTGATGCGCTCACACAACTCGGCGCCTCGTTAATTGCTGAATTTTAGGGTTATACGTACAGCTTTTTTTATATTATTTAAATTCAAATCTCTTTTTGAGGATAATTGCATGACAATGAATCCGTATTATGGTGGGGTTGTTATGACATAATATAAACAAATAAAGTTACATTTGTAGCTATAAATTTAATTCTGTGTGAGTAAATTTTGGTGTTATGTATTTTCTCTTTGGAGATTTTTTTTATTCGACCTGTCCGTTATAATCCGCTTTTTGAGCAGAATCTTTTAGTGTCAAAAATTGTGTCACTAATGTTATATTCTAATTATAATATATCCTAGATATTCGTG
The DNA here is from genome assembly GCA_907164705.1 of Parnassius apollo. Classification (NCBI taxonomy): domain Eukaryota; kingdom Metazoa; phylum Arthropoda; class Insecta; order Lepidoptera; family Papilionidae; genus Parnassius; species Parnassius apollo. Next base: position 10,540,992 of record CAJQZP010001558.1, on the reverse strand, counting down.
TGAGATGTTTAATTTTAACACGAAGCAGAAAATCTACGTTAGGTTATTTACACGTTATGTCTGTCTAAATTTACCTATAGGATTTGGTCTAGTTACTACAAATCATCATCGTCTTCGTTATCATGTCTATCCAGCCATCACACGTCCACTGCTAAAATAATTTACTACAATAACATACTACGTGAAAATTTAAATCACTAGGTAATACCCAACAACCGATAAGGAATTACAAGTATGAAATTTCAAAGAAGAATTCCTTTGAATTGTAAAATTGTTACAATGACGTCATTAATCAGTAGCTGACATTTGCTAAATGACTGAGGTTATTGTTCTGTTTCGTACTTCCCACCTCGTCACCATTACATGGCGTTATTCTGGCCCAAAGTATGGTACGAATTTTTTTATTTACTTATGCTTATGATGATTTCTTTTTAGTAGCTTTTTGATTTTGATAAATAAAATACGATATTGCTGAAGTATATAGTTGGTACATATAGTGATTTCTTATATTTACGCGAACACTACACATTGAATAAAACTATTTAAGGCGACACCGTGAAAAATGCACCTCCTTTCATCGAATAGTATAGGACTATGACATAACTAACGAAAGTGAATTTTGATATAGGTAAATTCATGTCCTTATCTTGAATTTGATTGTTCAAAAACACGATTGTATAATTAAAACTACTTTTACGGATTTTATCGCGTTAAAATTATTACGCGATAAAATCCGTAAAAGTAGTTTTAATCATGTATAGTGTTCGCGTAAATATAAGAAATCATTACGATTGTATAATTTTGACTCGATCGTAATTATTTGCGAAAATACCTCTAAAAAATCACTATAGTTGAAATTACAACGAAATTACTTAATCTATATGCTTGGGAATCACTCAAATATATTCATAACATCAATATTCATAATTTACTTGTTCATTATTTTGATTACTTAAATCATTAATTTTTAAAAAAATATTTTAAGATTCTGACAATTTCTAAGCACTTTTAATCGTCGCAGGCGCTACGCAATTTTAGACCTTATGACGGCGTTTTTTATAGTTTTTATAGAAATTATGTGTTCACTCGGATCAGTAGGGCGATAGCCTTTTCGATGTGTCGTCTTAAATGGATTTTATCGCGTTCAATTAACTTGTTTTTAATTCCCGACGTTTCGGGCGCTTTAAAGATCCCATTGTCAAGGGGAGGGGGGACAGGGACCGAAATGTTTGCTATCCCGATGTCATAGTTAGCCCAGCTACAGAACCAGCTTACAGTATATTGAAGTCTTGCTGTAGTATGCTTGGGTTTAGATTTAATATTGTTAATTATAGGATCCTAAGCAGATAGCAGCACCCATCCATTTTCTCTATTGAAATTAGGATGTTTTTTAATTTCAATAGTCTCGCGTATCATTCGTGGTAGGAGTCGGTGTTCTTTTGCGAGGATTTGTGGCCTATGAAATCCTTCAAACACCCGAAACGCAAGGGATTAAAAATAAGTTAATTAAACGCGATAAAATTCGTATAAGTAGTAGTAAAATTTGAAAGTTGAAGAATGCGGATTAAGAATGGGTGAGTTAACCGTCAAATGCCTTTTGTACGCCGATGATCAAGTTATTCTTGCGTCATCGGCGGCCGAGTTGCAAATGATGGTTACATTAATGAACGGATCATTAAAAGAAAGGGGTATGAAAGTGAACACAAGTAAGACGAAGAGAAAGAGAAGAAAGTAAAACGATTTGTGAAATAAGAATAGAAGGGGAGTTGATCGAGCAAGTAGATGGGTGTGTATATTTGGGCTGCGTATTTAGCAGGGATAGGAGATATGATAAGGATATAGAACGACGAGTGAATGCAAGAAATAGAGTAAATGGGGCCATGCACTCTATTGTGCAGAGTCAAAATGTGTCGAAAAAGGCACGTATGGCAATTCACAATACTGTGTTGGTCCCTACTTTAACGTATGGTAGTGAAAGTTGGGTGTGGCAGAAGAAGCACGAGAGTAGAATAAACGCAGTAGAAATGCGGTCGTTAAGGAGTATGTTAGGGCTGAATCTGAATGAAAGGGTAAGAAATTGTGTAATAAGAGAAGAGTGTGGTTTGCAAGATGATGTTGTGACCAGGATTAAGAAAGGAATGCTTCGGTGGTTTAGTCATGTGGAAAGAATGAATGAGGAAAGAGTGACAAAGAAAATTTATGGTGCAGAAGTGAATGGCAGAGTCGGAAAGGGACGTCCTAGGCGAAAATTTATCGACCAAATTGGCGATTTATTGAAAACGGGCCAAATTAGGAGTACCCTTAACCGACGAGCATGTATGCGTAGGTGTATGGATGTGAAGGAGGCAAGAGAGGTGTGTCGGAATCGTGCCAAATGGAAGTCTGTAGTCTCTGCCTACCCCTCTGGGTGTCAGGCGTGAGTGTTTATGTATGTAAATAGTTTTATTGGTGCATTATGCAACAATGCAATGCATGCAATAATGGGTAATTTTCTTTGAAAATCTGATTTAATAATCAATAGTTCTGCTTGAATTTATAAGGGATTTAATGAGTGAAATCGTAATAAATTCTTATGAATAAAACCAATAATTACGATACTAAACGTTTTTATTTTAAATTATTGGTTACGCAGAATTAAGGTATTGGACCTCCTGATGTCGTAGCTAAAAAAATCAAATAAAAAGTTTACTGAAAGCACATAGAAGTTATGAATGCTAAACGCAATAAAATCCGTAAAAAATATTATACCACCTTGTTGACATTGGGTGCGTTTGGCAGAAAAAAGCGCTAGCAAGCGCTTACTAGCGCTAAAATAGTTTTCGGCCAGGACACGATTGCTACTTCAGTAGCGCTGACACAATCCGCCATTTTGCTTATTTAATTTGTTTGTTTTGAAGTAGAGTTTATAAGTTGTTTTTTGCAATATTAGTTTTAAGTAATATAATGACATGAATAGACATATACATGTTATTAAAAGTTCATGATTGGTAAGTTTGTAATATGAATACTTCACAAACATATATTTAAATTTGGTTAGGTTCCCCGGTTAAAACTAACATCGTGTCCTAGAGGAAAATAGCTACTTACGATTTGACAGCGCTTACCGCTTACGATCGCCATTTTGCTTACAAGCGCTTGCTAGCGCTTTTTTCTGCCAAACGCACCCATTATATTATTCTTCGTCATCGTCTCATGGAGGATTTTGCTATAGTTGCCACGCTTGGCAAGCTGGTTGGCAACCAAAATTTTTAAAATTTTGAGTTGTTTTCAGGATGCTGCAGCCCGTCTCCTGTTTATTTTCCCTCTGGCGCCTCTTACGGCACTCTCGAGACGACATATGGTAGTGAATATTCTTAAACCAACTCTACACGGATATTATATTGTATGTATAAACTTATATAACTTACTTTTTGAATAATGTTGTAATCGAAACATTACATAAAATTTAGTTCGCAAAACATACAAATATACAGTAACAAGTTTGAAACTTAAACCCATTAACAATGTTTTTATCAGCTTTCGTTTTACCTTCCGCAAGTCATTGTTTTAAATTAAACAATTCTTGCAATGCTTAAGCTGCCGGGTCTGTTTTAAGTTGTTGCCAGTTTTCTTAAATAAATGTTACAAAAGTTTCTTAAAGTATATTTTAGAAGGATAACGTCAGCTTGATGGTGTCAAGGTGTAAAATAATATGTAATCCATTTTGTCCCGTGTGTATCGTAAATGTGATTATGCGATATGTTAAAAATTAGATACCGTATAACCAACTTTTACGCCCGGCGTAAATTAACAGCGTTATTATATAGAAGACTAGCTATTCCTCGCGACATCGCCCGCGTGTAATTTACAGATTTTGTTGTTAAAAGTAGCTTAAGTTACTCCTTATAACATCAGCTATCTGCCAGTGAAAGTCTGTCACAATCAATTCAGCTATTTTGGATATTAGCCGGAACAAACAGACAGACAGACAAAATTTAAAACAAAGTGTTTTCGTTATAAGTATCGTACATACTTTCATATGCATTTAGTATAAAGCTGTTATTTTCACATTACAACTGGACACTTCAATTTTAATTATTTGTATAGATTTACTTCAATTTTCACGCTTAGCAAGTGAATTTTTGATCGTAGTTATTTAGCTTTCTACTGAAGGTCCAGGAATCTTCTCGAAATTTCTCATAGTTCTCATACCTGGGTATTGCTAAAAGGGTATTGACTCGGAGAAAATGTCAAAAGGCATTAAGTACACCCTTTGTAACCCTGTATTTAAGGTGATAAAAATAAAGCATAAATAAGTAAATAAATAGTTCATAGTTGACCCCTATGGTACTTACAGGAGATCATGAAAAATGCATGATGCTGGTTTTTACCTTCCCGCTATGAGAATCAATGATATTCAAAAAATGGGGAATTTATTGTTTTAACCCCGATTTTTTTAAATCGAGTTTTCAGCAGACCTCGACGTTTCGAGGTCCTAAGAAGCTATTCTGGCTATTTTTGCAATTATATCCGTATCTCTGTATGTATGTGTGTGTGTTTATGTGGATGTACGTATGTGCATGTGTGTGAGTGTATGTGTGTATGTATGTAAACATGTAAATACCTCATAACCTTATAACGGAGTGTCGAAAAGCGATTTACGGCACCTGAAAGCGCCTTGCTGAACTTAAATTCTGTGTGAATTTAGACCGAATCATCACGGTTGATTTTGAGAAAACCTCAAAAATTCTTACCCACTTCACATCCTTGTTTTAATAAATTCTATAATCTAATCAGCTCTTCTAGAAAAAAAAAACATACGGTCGAATCGAATACCTTCTCCTTTTTGAAGTCGGTAAAAAAACGACGTCGATTGCCATGAACCGCATCAAAATCGGTTGATTCGTTCGAGAGATATCGTTGACGAAAGATCTCGAAAACTTGAAAACTTTCAGTGAAATCAATTTTTTTGTAATAGGCTTTTTTGTTAAGCTGAAAAAATTGCGTCGATTGCCGTAAATCATACCAAAATCGGTTGACTTGTTCGTAAAATTATTAATTTTGAAAAAAAAAAGGATTTATAAACGTGGGTTTCCAAATTATGACGTTTTTGTCACAATAAGCGGAAATTGGATCGCCTTGATATTGAAATTAGCGAGAAGTTCCAGGGATGGCCTGCAGAATCAACTAATTTTTTTAACTTTGTATGATTCTGACTCTTTTAAAAAACATAATTCGAAGCAATATAGACAGTTTTTGGAAATTTAACATTAATTGATATTTTAAAACTGCAGTAAAATAAGACAAAATAAGCATATCTTTAAATAACCATTTAGTCCTAATGATGGACGAGGAAATCCAGCTATTATTAATTGTCCGAAAACCTGTTATTTATGGTAAGAAGTTGCTTTTGTCTGTTAAAGACTAAAATAGACTGCTGGCCCACCCATAGAGATTAACAATGATGTCTATTTATAATAACACATCTCTTCGTATTTTTATGGTTATAATTGCTTGTATCTAACTGAGAAGGGAATCTCCAATGAACTGTCGACATTTCTGATATTATTTATTTTACTTAAATTGTAAAATATATATAAATAAATATAAAAATGCTTGTGTGATAAATAAAGCTCGTGTACCTTTTTATTTATTCTGTTTGATATTTTCCTTCAAAAGATTTAATGCTTAAAGCAAACTACATACACGTCATTTCTTTATTAGAGTTATTTTAACATAAAGCGTCGCTATAACTAGTATTTATATTCAAAGTTACCATTTACAAAAATGTCTAGTTATGTTAACAATTGACAAAATCAATATCATATCAATAATTACCGACGCATTTATAAGATGGTTGGGCTTTTTGGTCAACATGCATACGTATTTCAGCCACAAAACTGAAGTGTATTTTATTTTCGTTAGAAGTAAGAATGCGAACTTATAATTAAAGACTTTGTTGCATTTTCCTTAGAACTTTACGGTGACAATGCTCCAGTAGTCTTTATGATTTGTAGTTAGCTTCAGATGTCCATAAAATCCACCGAGGATCACAGTAGTCAAGTTATATGCGAGTTTTTAATGTCCCTTATTCAACTGTGCCATAATCACATTCAGACCCACAAAGCACTCTTTCGACCTCGCTGAATATGTATGCTTAATTGTTTACTCTAAGTTTCTGATAATTTTAGAACCAAGATTACAAAATTGAAATTTCATCCAACTGTACATATTTTACCACAGTATATTATTCAAAATGACGCATACCATTCGTAAGCGATGTTACTTTAATGAAACTAGTCAAATTATATCATTAATAAGTTTCCGTTAACAAACTACTTGTTAGTTTCGTGATTTTCTATTCAGGAAATTCCCTATGAACGCTACATGAAGATGAAAAATGGTCTCTGACATATTCGCTGTCGGAATATTATTTTAGCTTCATGTGTCAACATTTCATCTTTTAAATTTTCACTTATCTCTCTCACTGCGGAATGTTCGGAAGTTTATTTAGATGATTGGTATCGTACAAAACGTGTTTCGCGGTTGACTACAGGATGGAATTTAGCGTGAAGATATAAATCTGAAATATCCTTCATTAAGAATCAAAATGCAGCTGCGTTGTCACCCCTGAGGACTAGATTGAATATCTCGTTTCCTGTAAAAAGGGTCTCCGGTTCTATACCCTCACCATACGAAACACAGTTGCTATTTTACGCTGGTATTCTGTGAGAGTCTTTCCCCGGTCGAGCCGACCCATTCGTGCAACAACTTTATTGAAGTGGCTCTACCATGTATTTTTCTGTTCTGTTCTAATATTATTGTTTTAATCATTTTGTTTTATTATCTACGGTTAACCTCTCAAGCCCCTAGTGGTCTCATGAGACCGCGGCCATATTCCGTCAAATCCCTAGCGGTCTCATGAGGTCGCACCCACCCACAGCACTTTAACCCATAAAAACTTATATATATATAGACTACTTTTCTATGAAGAAGTGTGGCAATATATAATCAATATGAAATTTTCTATCCTCTAGTGCAATAAAAAAACTAATATTTTATGTATATTTATTTATAATCTACGTTCATTTCGTACGCCATTTGCGCGTGAATGTTATTGTGTTGATTTTTTGGATTTTATTAGTGTTTTAGTATAGTGTTTTATTATCAAATTGAAACGAAAATTTGTGTGAATATAGTTTTCTTTTTACGTAAATAATTTCGAGTAATATATATTGAAATAGTTTTGATTTTCACGCTACCGACATTCGCTTGGTATGTTTTTTTTTGTTATCTATTTACAATAAAATATTTTTGTAATGAAGTAAAAACTGACTTTTGTGTAAACCACATAATAGAGATTTTTTTACAGATCTTACAATGCCAAACTTTTTCGTAGAAAAGTCGTCTCTAAATATAAGTTTAAATGTTTTTGAGTGCTGTGGGTGGGTGTGTTCGCATGGGACCGCTCGGGATTTGCCGAGCGCATGCGACTGCATAGGATTTTTATGGCGCTTGAAGAGTTTAAAACAGATATGTCCGACAACTTCTCGGTAAATATGAGATACCGACAGAACAAGCGCTGTGTCAGGGGCAACACACCTACAGCATCATGCTGTGTTGTATGCATCCCCGTTACTGTGGAGTGTATATTTTATGTTTCTTGTTTTAATTGCTTTGTACGATGTGTTGTGCGTGACGAATCATTCATACATTCTAAAAACGCAGTCAATTCAGATAGTAATGTAATGAGGTATACTTTAATGAAGAATAAATGTAAATGAATAAATCGTAATGGAAATACTAGGTGCATAAAATGTTTATAAAATTTCGATTGTTAAATTATATATATGAAAGAAAAAGTGAATGAAAACTAATTTGATCATACATACCCACACCCTTTTTTTATAGGATAGGATGACAAACGAGCACATAGTCCACCTGATGGTAAGTGTTTGCTATGGCCCATAGACATCTTCATCTATCCTCGATTACAAGTCAAAATGCAGATGCGTTGTCATGCGTGAGGACTCAGGTGGAATGCCTTATTTCCAGTAAAAAGGGTCTCTGGTTCTCTGCACTCACTATACGAAACACAGCAAGCGTTAAGCTGCTATTTGACGCTGGTATTCTGTGAGAGCGTGGTCCTTCCCCGGTCGAGCCGACTCATTCGTGCTACAACTATACTACTAATATAACTGCAGCATGGCTCTACCACGTGTCACCTACACAGGCATACTTACAGGTGAACAATAAAGGCATGTTTAAAAATGATTAAACTTATTATAAGAAAAATAAAACAGATGACACAGCTTATATATGAGAAATTCATTATTATTACATAGTATTGTTACCAAGATAGAGTATTTAAATCAGTCACAACTTATCTAATAGATATACACCTAGAAGAATAGTGCAAATGTCTATTTTTTCCGCTATGTGTACCTCTATGAACGAGGAAGAAACCAGTGGTCACCGTCGCTTACGAGGGTTTCATGACTACTTGAATCTGAATCAATAAATAGAAATATTTATAGTAATAATAATGTCCTACAGACCGAATTTCGGTCATGGCCGCCTACCTCAACGGAGACTAGCCATCCCAGGACAGGATTATAGTGCCCAAGAGTATGCGCAAGCACAGGTGCACTCTCTATTCCCTCACTCTCATAATCCGATGGGACGATAAATCGACACGAATGGAGGGAGATCAGGCGCGGGACCAACGGCTTTACGTTCTTTCCAAGGCAAGGGGGTAAGACATCTTCAATTTCCTGACTCCGGACAGCTACTGAGGATTTCTTGACGGAAAAACTCAATAATTGATTTTTTGGCCCGACCCGGAATTCGAACCCAGGACCTCATGATCAGCAGTCACATTACTGCAACCACTAGACCAATAAGGTAGTCAAAATTTATACCGACTTTGATTTTAAAATACACAGAATCAATAAGTTAAAATCATGTAAAAACACAACAAAAAATTCCTAAAATTGTCAATAGTTAAATGTTTTTATGTTATTCGCTGATAAATTAGTTTTTTTTTTAGATTAAATTACAAAAATTTATTTAAACGTTAGCTGACGGAACATTCTAAAAATCATCAATAGTTAAAGGTATAATATTATTCAGAGATAAATTAATAAATCATAAGTTATATAGCGTGTAAATTTCAACGTCTGAAATTTATTTAAACAATCATCGTTAGCTGCTTCATTTAGTTCCGCGCATTTTCGTCGCCCTGGAAATGTCTCGTTAGGAGCTTTTGTCTCTTACTGCTGGCGAATTTGACAGATGACAGTAATTGTGAACTCGGTACTACGTATCAGAAATAACATTAGATTCCGCTGCTAGCTGCTGCTCGGCTGAAGACGTATTGTGTGTCCAATTAGTAACGTAGCAGGCCACACCGCCGCGTTATTTCTAAAAATACTTAAAAACACTCTGTTACCATTTGTCACGGCACACCCTGTATTTATCAAGATACCGTTCCGCATCTATTGGTACAGGATGCGGAGGGAATGAACAAAAACAGTAACGAATATAAAAAATAACACAGCAATGCCAAATTAAGATATTAGGTAAAAAAAATCATTATTTTCTACTACAAAGGTAATTTATTTAATTGTTTATTTTTATTATACACATCTTATATTACGGGTTACAAAGGTTGGACTTAATGCCTTATGGCATGTGTTATCAATGACCGTATTTAAAATTAAATAGGCTGTTCAGTTAAGATGCAAAACACCAAAGAACAAAGAATGAACAAAACCTTACCTGGACTTAAAAGCTTTAATTATTTAAATCTACATAAATAGCTATTATTGACTCAAGCATAAATTATGTGCCCTTCTACCGAAGAAGGCTGAGGTTCAAATCGTAATGAGTTTGTACAATTCTTTCAAGTCAATTTAGTCAGCTAGAGCTTTCTTTGAAATGCCTATCTATGTTGTTTGTCTTGAAAATATTGTTGGTGACGTAAATCATAAAATATATGTCGCAGATTTATGACAAAACCTGTTTTTTGATCAAAAACCTAGGCTTCTGATCAAGAACCGGAAGAAGATATAATTACTACTTAATCATATCACAAACCTGAGAAAATCTAGTTTTTTGATCAAAAACCTTAGTCTGATTTAGTTGTGTGGTAGAATCAATGTCGGTTAATATTTCTTTAAATAAATAAATCCATTGGAAATCCTACCATAACCTCAGCTTAAACTTATCATAAACTTAAACAACTTCAGGTTTTTGATCAATAACAGGATTTTTCAAGTTTATTATAAGATTAAACGATAATTTTGTCTTCTTTCGGCGTTTGATCAAAACTTTGGCTTTTGATCAAAAACCTGATTTTACCATAAACCTGCGACATACACAATTATATTTTTAGGATCTTCTTTACCTGTCTATAGACATGTGCCTCTCTCGTTGTAAGAAGGATTTATTTAACCATTACACTTGGAAGGCGAATTTACGATCGCAGTTCCCGACGCCTAGCGTCTTTGACCCTGCCGCTCTCCTATATCTGCGTTGTTGACATTTTAAGACTAACGTACAGGAGACGATTATATCACCATCCATCGGAAGTCAAAAAATTTGGTCCTTAAGTGGGGGTTGGGGGTCTGTCACACAGGGAATCCTAATAAAGACACCAATCTCTTACAAATTGATTGTAGCATATTAATATAAAACTCTATGTTACGTTTACTTCTGAATGTGCGATAGAAACAAATAAACTTTAATAGCAATATTCGCCTTTCAACACATCTGAGTGACGAAATGGGGTGATCCGTCTTCAAACGGCTTCCTATTTACTTAATTTACCAATACAATTATTATGTATTTACTGAAAACTTTTGGAAGATAATCCATTCAAATTTAAACACTATGCATACCTACACTTTTCTTACTGCTGGTGTAATACAAATATTAATAAAAGAAAAAAAATTTTTTTCGTCACCATTAATGTGACCGAGGTGTTAACAGATATTTTGACCTATATCTTAGCCATCACTAAAAAATTTGTGCTAAACTCAGTTCACCCTGTAAAAGATGTGGTAGCTATAGAAATAAACACGGTTAACATTCCTATAAACAAGATTGTTGCGGCTCGGGGCCCGGTGATTGATGGCGATGCGCGCGCGCCCCGCCGCCGCTATTAGTGACGCTTTATGAGGAAAAAATACTATTATACGGAAATATAATATATCCACTTTAGAAATAAAACACATGTTTATTAAACAAAACTATTAGCTAATGCAAAACACGTTTTAATTTTGGAAGTGTCCGGACTAATCTTGCTATGTCAGAGATAACTGAGAGAGAAATACGAAATAGTAAAGAATTTTTTATCTTTGTATATACAATCGTTAGTGCGTCTGTCAGTGATAGCGTGACGCTTGAACCACTGGACCAACTGAGGCCATATTTACACAATATATTTATGTTATATTTATCGGGTCAATAGTTCATACTATACTAGGATGCAATAGCTGGCGATGCAGGCAAGAAGCTTTTTTATAGGATCTCTCGGGTGATAAACGAGAATCTAGACCACCTGATGGTAAGTGGTTGCTGTGGCCCGTATACATCTACATCTATCCTCGATTATGGATCAAAATGCAGATGCGTTGTCACCCGTGAGGACAAAGATGGAATGCCTCGTTTCCAGTAAAAAGGGTTTCCAGTTCTCTACATTCAGCATACGGTACACGCTGACACAGAATACGCCGGTATTCTGTGTGAGCGTGGTCCTTCCCCGGTCGAGCCGACCCATCTATGCTACAACTGTACTACTAATATAACTGCAGGATGGCTCTATCACGTATAAAACAACGCTCAACTCAACGCTCCGTCTTTCGGAAAGGGCGTAACAAGCTCTGTGAGGCCAGCTTGTTGATTTGTAAAATATTCCCTTGCTTGGTTCTGTGATCCATCTCGGTGACAGTTTCGTTTCCTAGGAGTCTGTTTGGATATGCATCATCCAGATAACAACGCATCTGAGGCTCCCCTGTATTGGGTAGGTTGCAGTTGTGTATAAACAGCCTCTTACCGTAGGTAGAGCGGGCTGGCAGTTCATTGGTTGTCTTACGAGTCTCGTATAATTACTGTATTACAGTACTCATAGTATTTGTTGAATCCCTTGCAAAGTTACCATGTGTACAATTTTTATATTGTTGATTTTTATATCTGTTTTTTGTGATTGTAGGCATCTCTAAATGTATATTAATATACCCTAACCTACCTCCGACCAAATCACATAAAATTTACTTCGGGCATGGGTAGGTTTGATTTGTAATCGATGGTAGATGCAGATGCTTATGGGCCGCAGCAACCACTTACCATCAGGTGGACTGTGTGTTCGTTTATCACCCTATCCTATAAAAAATATGCATGAATAGACGCTGCTATGTCGGTATAAGAATAAAAACTACCCCATATCATCCCGAAGGTGTTGTAAGAGGTGACAGAGGGAAGACAAAATAAAAAGTAAAAACTGCGATTGCCATCTTCTAGGGTGGCAAATATGGCAAAATCCCCAGGCAATCTTTGGGAGAGGTCTATTTCAGCAGCAGACTTGTTATATGCTGTAACGGTTACATATACATATCCTAATATTGTATGGTAGCGATGCTATACTAAGAAAAGCTGAATAAAATGATGTAGTTTTCTTTGTCTATGTTATTAAAAATAATGTGATCCAGACCGAATTTCATTCGAACACAATCGGGAATTTTATCAGAAAGAATATGTTCATCTCCTGTTTCAGATTTCTTCTGTCACCTCATGATACACATGGGACTTTAAGGGGTAAAGGAATATCTATTGAAATAGGTATAACCTTAAATACTTTCTGAGTCCAGTCCAGTTTTATTGTAGAAACACTTTAAACGTATTTGGATATTTTTGCACCGTTACTACACTGTTAAAGTCTTGAAAATACTTTACCTTAACCTTTATCAATGTACCTGATTTCCTTCATCTCTGTTTGTAACCGAACGTGTGATGGAACATACAAAATGTTTAATAGGTAGAATTAATAAAAAACTTCAATTAAAGTTTTTTTTAATTCTACCTACCACGTTAAAAAACTTTGATAAAAGTTTTTTTTATAGTTATAGAAAAGTATTAGAGCTAGTAAAGCCGCGTGGCTGCAGCTATATTATAGTTGTAGTATGAATGTGGTGTAGCATGAATGGGTTGGCTTGACCGTGGTAAGACCACGCTATCACGGAATGCCAGCGTAAAAGTTTCGTATGGTGAGTGTAGAGAACCGGAGATCCTTTTATACAATTTTTAGAATTTGTGTTTTGAATCCTAATCGAAGATAAATGTAGATGTCTATAGGCCTCAGCATCCACTTACCGTCAGGTGGGCTGTGTGCTCGTTTGTCAACCTCATTTTATAAAATAAAAAGTTCGTTATCAATGTGACCGTATTGTAAAGTAACTAAACTCAGCATAGTGTAAGTAGCATAACCCAGATATCAAGTGTTTGTCAGCGCATCTTATTATTCTCATTTATGTTCGACGTCTATTTTTCAACGCTCTTCAATATTTTTGAACGGCTATTTTTGTAGCAAGACCGCCACTCTGGGTTACTCAAAGAGTATGTGGGTGCACGTTAGATATTTTCATTTCGTCACCTTTGCGCTATATTTATTCTGTGGTTTTTGGACTGTATCGTGCCTGCTTCACATATTTTATTTCTAATATTTTGTTTGTTTGTTTTGCATTTGTCTCACAATAGTTTTGTATCGAGACTATGTTTCATGTCTATGCTACGATCCGATAGATGGCACTGTAGTTAAGTTATTAATTAATTCTTTTCATCATAGACCAAAAATTTTCATGCTCACCATATATGTTAGACTAGTGCCACAAAAAAATCTGAACCTAATATTTAACACTGTGGTGCAGTTATTAATAAATGTTATATTTACACTGTACTACCACGTTCTTATCTAAACCTGCATGTCTGAGAAATAAGAAAAATGTATTTCCAAGACATGTATAGTTCGTCAACACGCATTGGGGCAGCGCGGTGGACAATTCCTTGCCCTAAAACCCTGTCAGAAATGAGCGGAGGCCTGGAAGAGGATTGGGACGTATATAGGCTGTCTCCTTACACTGTGAAATATCCGAAGTGAGTTCGGAGGGAACTTATCGATCCATCTACCAGAGATGGCAGGTCAATGTCTGCCGGCTAACACAATATAAAATTATTTTCGTTAATAAAAACCCCTTTTTTGGCGTTTGTAAGTCGTATTCTATAAAAAATTTTTTGATGGAATTACAGCAAACGTTTTTGCCTAGCTGAGCATCTGCTATAATTTACTCCGCATTTTCACACGTCAGGCACAATGTCATTCTGTGGTCTATTCTTTGGCTCTTTATAGTCTTTCGTCCATTGTTTATTTAGACAATAACTGGGTATTTTTATTACGGCGGCATTTTAACGATTATAAATGATAGTATGTTACCATCTTCAACGCGGAATGTACGGCTTTAGAAAACCACATTAATGTTGTTTATTGTTTACGGCACGGTTGTATTTTGTATTTTTTATATTTAGCTGTCGCTTGTGTAATGTTTAGCAATTTAAAATTTCTGTTCATTAAACACTTTCTTTTCTTCGGTTATTTATTGTAAACGACTTATTTATTTGCAGTATTTAATAGATTGTAATAATATAAAAAGCCAAAATATATATACAAAGCGTTTATTTTAGAGGCTAAAGAACACACGAACACACACACACTTTACATATATATATATATATATATGTGTGTGTGTGTGTGTGTGTGTGTGTGTGTAAAAAGTAAATATATACATATATATTTTAAATATTAGATTTGAAAACTGGTCAAATAAAGTTGAAATGGCAGAGCCCTCCATATAGCTCGAAGAATTGACGACCGATGGAGAAGAAAGATACTAGAATGACAGCATTGATACGCAACGCGATGGATGCAGATCTAGAACTTTGTGGAGTGGCGGTCTTTGGGAGAAATCTAGGTTCGGCAGTGAACTTGTGCAAAGCTGTAATTATCTATGGTGATGAGAGAGGCAAACGAGCTAAGGGTTCACCTTAATAGATAGCCCCCGCAACCCACGGCCACGTTGATGCGTTTTTACTATTGAAATAATTTCAATATGCTCTTGCCGAAATTCTACTACAGAACAAAGAACAAAAGCACGTAAGTTAAAATAAAGAAATTCTAGTAACGCTCTAAATATTACTGTCATGAACCATTCTTAACTTAGGAGTAGTGGACAGTAGTCGTATAGCAGATTCGAATCCAAGTTTTCTCGAGATTGTATTTCGCACTCTTAATCATACTGATAGCTGCTATCGCTTTAGCATAGGGTAAATCTCTGCTAACTGATGATATAATTTGTCTTCTCAGCAGTTACCGTTACAACCAATTAAAGTCCACGGCTGAACCTAGGTCTCTCCTATTGATTGCCTCGTAGGGGGGATATTTGCCATAGTTGCCACGCTTGGCAAGCGGGTTGGCAACCGCAGTTTTTTATTTTTAGTAGTTATTAGGAAGACGCTGCTGGCCATATCCCGTGTTGTTTCCCTCTGTCTTCTTACGACACCCACGGGATGATATGGGGGAATTCATATTCTAACGCAACCACTACACCGCTTTTCGTCCTATACGGTCACACTGCTGGATATAACTTAAGTTAAAAGTTACAGCTTATATATGTCCCACTGCTGGGCACAGGCCTCCCCACATTTCTGAGAGGGTTTTAGGGTAAGGCAGTGTCCGCCGCGCTGCCCCAATGCGTGTTGGCGAACTTCACATGTCTTCGATTTTTTTTCTTATTTCTCAGACATGCAGGTTTCCTCACGATGTTTTCCTTCACCGCCGAGCAAGTGGTAAATTAGCACTTAAAATTGCAATTAACAGTTTTATTGGTGCCGGCGGGGATTGAACCCGGTTTGCTCGCGTACTGCGAAATTTACAGCGAGCGCTAACCATCTGAGCTACCAGATCACATTTAATAAGCGCGGAATGCTTGTTATTGCCATTCTTATAAGTCGGATCAACGATTGCTGTTTATTAAAATAATATACGAAGTGTAGGCTGTTCCCCCATTACATGGAGTGACCTGGTAAGACATGCAGGAAGTCGATAGATGCAGGTGTCTTAGGACCGTTTTTTGTGACATTCCTTGGGAAATACCTATTCAACAGTAGACTTGTGGTAAGTTGTAATGACGGTGATGATGAAACTAATACCCACATATGCACAATATGTACATGGGTTTAATTTGTTCAGTCCTTAAATAAAAGTTTTGTGTACCACTCTGTATATTTGTAGAGACTTTTAGAGAAGTTGTGACCGTTTGGCCAATATGATAGCGGAAAACATATCCTAACATTTTTTTATAGCTATGAGAAACTATCACACAGTCTACCTGACGGATGGTAGGCTGTGGCCTATAGATATCTACATTTATCCTCAATTAATTATCGAAAAGCGTAATATGAGTCGCTCGCGTTCGTAGGCTTCGACCACCTAACCTTAGGCCCACCCTAGATGTGTCCCCCGGGTGGTGCTAAACGAGCGACAAAGCCGATAAAATAGACTCGGCTCCTCGCCGTATGGTAGCGGCGTAAAATCTACCACCAACCCTTGTTCGCACCATGACTCAAGAAATAAAAGAAATGGCCCCGAGTTCCCGGCGCCCTTTAAATGGGGCAGGGGTGCGAAGAATCTCCGGGAGAAAAACCGGCGACGAGGTTCGCCACCCGTCACGTTCTGTCTCCGGAGGGGCGAAAAGTGGATTGCGGAAACCCGTCTGGCTACGCTGAATGTATGTGGAGGAATGAATGATAAGATGGATGAAGTATGCGAAATGATGAATGACAGAGGAATAGATGTGTTATGTGTGAATGAGACGAAACGAAAGGGAAAGGATGCCACTGCACATGGCACGTATACCGCGTATTGGTCTGGTGTAGGCGAGACCGAACGGGCATGCCAGGGAGTCGGTTTCATCCTTTCAGAAAGAATGGGTCAATGTGTGAAAGAGTATGAATGTGTAAGCCCGAGACTGCTATGGATACGAATGAAAGTGGGCTTAAAGAAGCTGTTCCTGCTAGGGGTGTACGCCCCAGACATGTCTAAGCCCACTTACATCCGAGAGCAGTTTTGGGACATGGTAAGGATGGTGTTGACAAAATGTAAGGAAAATGAAAATATTATTATGTTAGGAGACTTTAATGGAAGGGTTGGGGTGAAGAGGTCTGGTTATGAAAGGATATTGGGAACGTTTGGTGATGAAAGTATAAATGAGAATGGTGAAGACCTCCTCACCGTATGTGCGGAAAAAGAATCTTTTTGTGACGAATACTTTTTTTCGTCATAAGAAGATTCACATGTATACATGGGAAAGAGGTGATGATAGAAGCATGATAGATTTCGTAATTGTGGATGAAAGAATGAGGAGCGCAGTCGTAGATACAAGGGTTTACCGGGGGTCCAACGTAGGGACGGATCATTACTTGGTCTTATGTCGAATTAATGGTCTTTTCAAGCGTTGGCGGCATCGGACATCTGTATCTACCACTGCGTTACAGCGTATAAGAATAGAGAAGTTACAAGATGAAGATGTGATAGAGAAGTATAAATGTAGACTGAGAGAAAATATTTGATGTTTGAATGAGTTGTGTATGAATGATTTAGACTTGAATGATTTTGAAAGGTTTGGTGGACACCGCCACCGAAGTATGCGGTGTAAGTAAGAGAACAAATGAAAGGAAAAGTAATACGTTATGGTGGGATGATGAGGTACGGGTGGAAGTTGAATCAAAGAAGAAAGCATGGTTAGATTTACTAGCAACCAAAGCTGATAATTCTTCTGGTATGAATGATGAGATTGAAAGAAAAAAGGCAGAATTTAGACGTCTAAATAAGAGAGTGAAAGAAGTTGTTGAAAGGAAAAAGAAAGAACGAATAAGAATGATAGAAGGATATCTGATAATTTCCAGGCTAACATAAAAATGTTCTGGAAACTCGTAAGAACTGCCAGGGGAAATACAAAACAGCCGATAATAAATGCTATAAGAGACGAGAATGGATGTATTCTGAATGATGAAGTTTCGAATTTAAACAGATGAAAGGAATACTTTGAAAGCGTGTTTATGAGTGAAGAGTCGTATGAATTAAATGAACTATAAGTTCCGAAAGAAGTGGAAAGGGGTATGGAGATAAGTGTAGATGAAATAATGAAAGCAATGAAAAGCATGAAAGCAGGTAAGGCAGCTGGATATGATAGAGTATCACTCGAGATGCTAAGGGCTGGAGAGGGAGTGGTGGCAGGCCTGCTGTACACCTTGTTTAATTTATGTTGGGAATTAAAACGAGTACCGGATGACTGGTGTAAAGCAGTTATAGTACCAATATATAAAGGAAAAGGGTCACAGCAGGACTGCAAAAACTACCGCGGTATCAGCTTGCTTAGTATTGTGGGTAAACTGTATGCTAAGGTGTTAATTGAAAGAGTTATGAAAGAAACTGATGGAAAAATTTGGGATGTGCAAGCGGGTTTTAGAAAGGAATGGGGTGTACAGATCAAGTCTTTTCCATGCGCATGATTGCGGAGAAGTTTTTGGCCAAAAACCAGAAATTTTTTTGTGCGTTCATGGACTTGGAAAAGGCTTATGACAGAGTGGACAGGAATGTGTTATGGCAAACACTGAACTCATATGGGTTGAGCGCTGGTTTGATACAGGCATTAAGGTCTCTTTATAGGGACTCTAGTGCTTGTGTCAGGATCAATGGGGTCCACTCGGACTGGTTTGGCATCCAAAAAGGTGTCAGACAGGGCTGTGTGGCTTCCCCTTGGCTGTTCAACCTATTTATGGACCGGTGTTTGCAAACTTTGAAAGATGAAGAATGTGGGTTAAGAATGGGCGAGTTAACCGTCAAATGCCTTTTGTATGCCGATGATCAAGTCATACTTGCGTCATCGGCGGCAGAGTTGCAAATGATGGTTACATTAATGAACTGGGAATTAAAAGAAAGGGGAATGAAAGTGAACGCAAGTAAGACGAAAGTGATGGTTTTTGAAAGAGAAGAAAGCAAAACGGTATGTGAAATAAGAATAGAAGGAGAGTTGATTGAGCAAGTGGATGAGTTTGTGTATTTGGGATGTGTATTTAGCAGGGATGGTAGATATGATAGGGATATAGAACGACGAGTAAATGCAGGGAATAGAGTGAATGGGGCACTACACTCTATTATGAAGAACCAGAATTTGTCAAAACAGGCACGTATGGTAATTCATAATGCTGTGTTAGTCCCTACTTTAATGTATGGTAGTGAAAGCTGGGTGTGGCAGAAGAAGCACGAAAGTAGAATAAATGCTGTAGAAATGCGGTCTTTAAGGAATATGCTAGGGTGTAATCTGAATGACAGGGTGAGAAATTGCGTGATAAGAGATAAATGTGGTATGCAAGATGATGTTGTGACCAGGATTAAGAAAGGAATGCTTCGGTGGTTTGGTCACGTAGAAAGAATGAATGAGGAAAGAGTGACAAAGCAAATTTATATGGCAGATGTGAATGGCCGAGTCGGGAAGGGACGCCCTAGGAAAAAGTTTATCGACCAAATTGGCGATATTTTGAAAATGGGCCACGTTAGAAGTACCATTAACCGACGAGCATGTATGCGTAGATATATGGATGTAAAGGAGGCGAGAGAGGTGTGTCAGGATCGTGCCAAATGGAAGTCCGTAGTCTCTGCCTACCCCTCTGGGTGACAGGCGTGAGTGTTTATGTTTATGTAATTATCGAAAAGCAAATGTGTTGGCATCCCTGAGGTCTAAGATAGAATGCCTCGTTTCCGGTAAAAAGGGTCTCCGGTTCTCTACGCTCACCATACAAAACACATTACGCTGCTATTTTACGCTGGTATCCTGTAACAGCGTGATCCTAACCCAGTCGAGCCAACCGATTCGTGCTACGACTATAATATAGCTGCAGCGTGGTTCTACCACACAACATAACATATAGTCATTGAATCGGAACGCTATTTAAGACAACAGCATAAAATGGCATTTAAAAATCGTGAAAATTTCATGATCGTTTGTAAATTCAAACAACCTAATACATAGTAAGAATGAGACTATTAGACGTGTGGATATTTGCAGAAGAATTAGCCGCTTTTCACGATAACAAAGCACATTTATTTTCATTTTATATGTTTGTTTTGACTTTCCACCGTATTTTGGTATTCATTGTAACAAATCAACACCTGTCATTCCTGAGCGACGCCAGAAATATCGCTGCTATTGTTTTGAGCGTAGAACGCAATTCAGTGCACACTAAAATATTTATTTTAAGTTTAAAAACCACTCTCCAACTAATGAAAAGTTGGTGTCGAATATAAATAATAAAATAGTGTGGATGTCGTGAAGCATTAGATTCAATTTAGATTAACACAAATCGTCCGTTACGATGTTTAGTTTCCAAAATGGCTTTTGTTACCACTACGACAATAGGCCGGACCTGTTGACAGACAATTACCGTAAAGAAAACAGTGGAGAAAATTAAAGATAATATTCCAGTTGCCTATGTTTCCTTAAAATTCGATGACTGATAAAATGCCTAGTAGCTTCATTTCCAAAGCAATATTCTCTGAATTACATATTCTTTCGAAATGTTTCATGAACATACGAGTACATATTGTTTATAGCTAATCTGATTCATTATTATGATGTATGATCGTATTACATTATTGTAATTTGGACGTTACGGTTGAATTATTGCGACGTTTAAACTACTTTATTTACTGCTTTTGTTTCAAACTGCACGCGAATTCAGAGGAATTCTTTAAAACAGTATGATATCGGTGAGTAATTGTATTTTTTGCACTTTGAGGCGTACAATCATAACACGTACGAAGACAGCCGGCTAAAATACTGAATGATTATTTTAAGAAATAACTTATTTTTCTTTGTTGGATACGTCGGAAAGTTTTGGAAGATGTGTTAATCTAGGGGATTATTATATCGAGGCGGTTGTCACCAAAAGCGTACTATGACAGTGTGATACGTGCCTACGTTGTTTATTTCAGCATGTCACTGGCGAAGGCATTGCTTGAGTATAAATAATGAATTCAACGTCTTAACGTTTTGCTGGTACAAGCATTAGGAATAGAATAAACATCTTTAAGATGAAAATATTTTTCTGCTGTTATTTCTCGTGACAGTGAAAGGAATTCAAACTTCACTTCGTTTCGTAGTGTCGTAATAGTCAATGCGATCGGCTTTTTAAGAGGAATCACAGCTGCTGTCTTCCATTACTTTAATTTCTTTCTTCTTAATAACTTTAAAGTTGACTCCTTTGAAACATTGCACCTTAAGTTGTCTGTGTTAAAGTGATAGTAAAAAATCAAAAAAAAATCTTTGTTTCTATATATATAATAACAAACATCAGACGTTTCCTTAAAGATATTAGTATTAATTAATTATTTTGTGATCGGAGATTCATTGGATTTCCATGTCTGTTTGATGGTTTATTTTCCTATAGAATCCCTTTATTTGATAATAAACATAAGGTCTATACGCAAACATACAAGAATAATATAGCGGCCTACGAACAATCATACCAATATTTTTTTTTATAGAATAGGGTGACAAACGAGCACACAGTCCACCTGATGGTAAGTGGTTGCTGCGGCCCATAGACATCTACATCTATTCTCCATTAAAAATCAAAATGCAGATGCGTTGTCACCCGTGAGGACTGAGATGGAATGCCTCGTTTCCAGTAAAAAGGGTCTCCGGTTCTCTACACTCACCATACGAAATACAGCAGCATTAAGCTGCTATTTGACGCTGGTATTCTGTGAGAGCGTGGTCCTTCCCCGGTCGAGCCGACCCATTCGTGCTACAACTATACTACTAATATAACTGCAGCATGGCTCTACCACGTATAAAATTTTGATTATAAAATATCCTTATTTTATAATCAAAAGCAGATACGTTTCCACCTCTGAGGACTAAGATGGAATGCATCGTTACCTCGAAAAAGAGTCTTCATTTTCCTCCACGCAGCATACGTACTCGTAACACAGCCTTCTATAATATGCCAATTAAATGTCAAATTGTTAACAATTAAAAAAACTATTTAGTGGCGCCATCTAAGCAACTACTTATGTTTCAGGTTTTAAATCTAGGTACATGTAAATTGTGGTATAACCTATACAAAACTTTACGTTTATTTTACTTAAATACCTTACTTTTGTGAAATTTAAAAAAGAAGTATGTTTAGACTTCAGAATATATAAGCTGCAGTAAAATTCAATAAACACGTAATTAATCGTTCGCTACAAGCAATTAATATGTGGCTCCGCGTAATATATTTAGGAGCATTGTTGACGTCAGACAAATGTTCCAGTTTTTGTATTTTTTGTATTGCGACTTCTACGACATAACTCTTCTATAATGTGACACACTGATTTGTTTTAAGGCATATATCTTCCTTCAAGCAACTAAATTATTCGAAATACGATTTAAATTTTTGGTTATGCATAAACGATTCCGTTTAAATTTTGATATTAATATATCCTTTAAAAATTTATATGTGAAATAAGATGGATATCTATTCTAACACCCTGTTCGCATTATCATTGTTTATCAACAAGTGATTATTGGGGAAAGAAGTTCCCTTTTTGTTAACTTTTAACAGTTCAATTTTACTCGTCTAAGTTGTGAGTTTTTGCTACATCACTAGCAAAAGCTTTTTATAGCAAACACTGTATCTCGCTGACAGTCTAGACTATAAGCCAAGGTAAAATCATTTTAATGTATTTATCCGCCGTCTGTCATTACACAACACAATTACACATTACGATTACAATATTGTCTTCGAGGCAAGTCTGAATAGACCTTGATTGAGGTAATTCTATATCATCTTCATCTTTTTTTATAGAATAAGGGTGACAAACGAGCACGCAGTTCACCTGATGGTAAGTGGATGCTGTCACCCATAGACATCTACATTTAGCTTCGATTAAGAATCAAATTGCAGATGCGTTGTCACCCCTGAGGACCAAGATGAAAATCCTCGATTCCTCGATTCCTGTAAAACGGGACTCCGGTTCTTTACACTTACCATACGAAACACATCAGCATTAAGCTGCTATTTTACGCTGATATTATGTGAGAGCGTGGTCCTTCCCCGGTTGATAAAACCCATTTGTGCTGCACCCATAATACAGCTGCAGCGTGGCTCTACCAGATAGAAACTCATCTGCATCACCACTTACCATCAGGTGAGACAGATGTTATTAAATGTTAATTGACCTGGTAATGGTCTTGAGCATATGGAATACGCGCGACGTGAAACACCAGCATAATCCTGTTGTCTTTCGTATGATGAGAGTGATGGGTCCACAGGGATGACAACTCATCATTTTTAATCTTAATCGATGAAAGATGTAAGTTTCACTGTGTCACGGGATTAATTAACCATCATTTATCATGAAAAATCGCAATACATATGTTAAAAAATTTTGGCATTAAAAACGCGACATAATCCGTAAAAGTAGTTTTAATCAATGTGTAGTGTTCGCGTAAATATAAGAAATCATTACATATGTTTTCATTTTAATTGTTCAATAGAATCAAACATTACTCTACGGAAACCCATTATCTTAAAGATTTCATTAGCGGTCAGCCACCGCAGAGTTTATACCACAGTCTCGTGTAGAGGCGAAATACGAGTCGTATTATCGACGGTGCGGTGTCTTTCCTGGGGCAGTGGTGTTGGGAGTAGTGGTGCTGGGATTAATGCACGCAAATGAGGGAGGGAGTGAAGGATCTTGGCAAATTAATTTTTGGGATCTTTAATAATAATTAATATTTGATAATAAGCGCATGACTTCTCCTTAATAAATTCAATAATAGTTGCATTCCTAATATTAATAATATAATACGTTTTTATACTTTACGAACAAAATTGCGGCCCGTCATACCACACGTTGCCCGTTTATCTTCATTTTCGTTGTTTATATTATCATCTCGTTTCATGTTATAATTTACTTTAAATGCTTGTATCTAATAACGGAATTTATTACAATTGCTTTTTAACTTTTTACAAGCGGCTACGAGAATAGACAACTTACGTCCGGAATTGATGTTAAAAAAATGTATGACTGTTGGGATGCAACGAATTATAAGTAAGTGTCATAAATAATGACAATTCGAGAGGAAAGTGTTAATAGCTTTGATACTCTGCATGAGATGTGATAGCTATAATAATTTGAGTTCTTTTTCTGAAAGAAATTATAATCTCAGTTACTATATGTTAATACCTCGTATTAATTATCGTAAGTTTGTACGTTTCAACTCAATACCCTCTTGAAATTCCCATCCTTTAAAGCTCATTCCTATTAACGTTCATTCTCTGCGTATGAAGTAGGACTCAGGAATTCACTTCCTTCTCCCATTCGAGAAATATTTTTAACTTAATAAATAAATCAAATAAAAACTATCGAAATGAAAGTAATACGCTCACAATTAGTAGTTAGTATTTATTGACAGATCAATTTCATAATATGTTAATGTAGAAGAAAAAAAATTGTAAAATATCAGTGCTGGCTTCTATTCCATTCACTAGCTACACCCTATTTTTTTCAGATGGTAAAAAAGATCACCAGTATATAAGTATATGTGCAGACGTATGTATTTATTTTATCTTTGTATGTATTGTATAATAACAAAGTACACACCATATTATCTTTTATTTTTTACATATCTTTGTCACGACTTAACAGTGGTAGAGCCACGTAGCAGACTTTGCTGTTGCACGCATGGGCCGGATCAAACCGGGGTGGTACCGGAGTTGTGCATGCTCCGATTACAAGTCCATTAACGCTGGTGTTCCACAATACAGCGTGCTATCACCAACGCTGTTTCTTCTGCATATCAATCACATGTTGCAAACCGGAAACATTCATTGCTATACGGACGACAGCACTGGTGATGCATTATACACTGGCCGTGCCAATATTTCTCGGGAAAACGTCGCAGACTACCGGGACAAACTTGTGTCTGTAGTCGAAACATTGTTGAACAAAGTCACGGACTGAGGGTGATTAAATCTAGTCCACTTTAATCTCCAAAAGACACAAGTTTTCACATTTACCGCAAAAAACCCCTTGGTCGTATCTCCTCAGTTTCAAGGCATTCCCATTGTTGCCTCAGCCAGTATTGGAATCTTCAGCGTCGACATGTCCAGTGTCGTGCAGTTTCGTGGTCACTTGGAAGTGAAGGCCAAATTGGCCTCTAAAAAGCTTGGCGTGCTCAGCAGAACGGGACAGTATTTCATGCCGGCTCACCGCCTGCAACTTTACAAGGCGCTGGTTCAGCCGCATATGGAATACTGTCACCATCTCTGGGCTGGGGCTCCCCAGTGCCAGCTCCTTCCATTTGATTGCTTCTAGCGCAGAGCTGTTCGAATTGTCGGCGACCGAGCTTTTTCCGATCAGCTTGACTCACTGGCACTGCAAAGAGATGTTTCATTTCTTTGCGTATTTTATCGCATCTTCCACGGGGAGTGCTCTGAGGAATTGTTCGGACTAATTCCAGCCGCACAATTTCACCATCGCACATCGCGACAAAACTCACGATATCATCCATACCATCTGGATGACCGGCGGTTCACCACGGTGCGATTTAAAAGAAGTTTTCTTACTTGCGCAACTTCCTTGTGGTATCGACTACCACTAGAGATTTTTCCGGACCGATACCACTTAGGGACCTTCAAGAAAAGAGCCTACTCGTTTTTAAAAGGCCGGCAACGCATCTGCAATTTCCCTGGTGTTGCAGTTGCTCGGTAATCACTTACCATTAGGTGAGCCGTATGTTCGTTTTCCCCCTCTCCTATATAAAAAAAAAAACTGGCATATTAGAAGAAATTTCATTATGAGATAAGTAGCGCCCTTGTACAAACTCTCCATCATGATGTGTCCTCTGCGTCGTTTGTGTGTATTTTAATTGTTAAAAAAATTTGTGGTATTTTAGAGGCACAACCACTTGTTATATCTTTTTTTTCTTCGTTGATAATACTTCTATAGTAGCCAGTCATTGGTCTCTTTCATTAATAAAAAAAGTTTTGTATAATAGCGCTCATGTTGTCTTCGATGATCGTTTTTTTTTCATTTTGACAAAAGTTTGTCCAGTATAAAACCAATATAACAAACCATTAATCGAGGATAAATGTATATGTCTATGGGCCACAGCATCCACTCACCATCAAGTGGACTGAGTGCCAGTTTGTTACGCTTATTCTATAAAAAAAAACTTAGGTTGACAACGCATCAGTAGTCGCATCCATAGTTTGCAGTACTTACCTTCAGGTTGGACTGTAAGTTCAGTTTAAAAAAACCAATCATCAGGGATTTCAATCCCAATTAATTTTATTTTGTGTTAATTTTTTTATTTGTTCATATTTTATTTTATTTAATGTGTAATTATCGTTAATACAAGAAATTAATATAAATTTTCGAAAATTTTCTCTTATTACAAATATACAATCAGAACTTTTAAAACAAATACCAACCTGTAAATTGACAAAAGGCAGTTGGAGTTTTTGATCTGACTTTTGTGAATTTTAAATATTACAGCGAGATAATAAACCTGTCTTCAATTACACATAACAAAAAATGAAATTCAAACAACGCACGAGTCAAAAAAATCATAAAGAATACACGGTTTTAAGCTTCGTATAGTCGGGTGCTAATTTTACGCACCCAAATTGGATATTTCAGGAAAAAATACGACCTATAACGTGACAACGCGAAAGATTCGATTATGATACGTCATGTTTATGTTTTATTAAACGAAGTTTATGCCCAAGAGTGTACTTTCGCACTGAAATGTGGTTTTGATTAGTACACGGGGAAATTCAGGCCGATGAATAAATTTAATAAATTATAGCAAGTATTTGTGTGCATATCTCCAGTTTCATAATAATTATATAACGTATTATAGTCGCCTGATTAACATAGGGCTCTTATGTCTACTCTTTTGCGTATTTGCCACATTAGATTGGTATTTTTTATTAAGATTTTATCCGAGTCGGTAATTTTCTTATTAAGAGGATATAGTAAGTCACTTCAAATTCTAATTTCGCCCCCACTTCTCCGCGCGTCGTATGCTATGTACCGACATGTTTGTAATCACTATTATTGTAAGTAGATAGCTCGTTAGATACTTATTTCATTAGGTTTATCATATTTATGCCTGTTTCTTAACGCCAACCTAGTTGCTTCCTATTTTTATTACGGTTATTTCCCATTTTAATTTTACGTCGTCCTGTTGCGTAATGTGTATTATTCTGATCGTAAGCGACACAACCTCCCACTTCAAAGGCCGAAGCGAAACTGACCGGGCGGCAGGAATCAAGCTTCAAGAAGCCGATAGTTTAGGTAATTTCTTTTTACAGTGAAAATAATGGTATTTTAAAAAAATTAAATAACATAAGCACTGCTTTATAGTCAGTTCAGTTAGTATACAAAGTTTCATGATCTTATTTAAAGTATTTTATGAATAACAGCGGTTTATTGTTTATTTTGGAGGTAACTTTGAATTTTTTTTCTATCGAGAAAATTTTACGGAATCGTGTTTTCGTCTAACATAATCCTTAACATTAATCCTCAACTTTACCATATATTTATTTCGAAATTAATTCTGCAATATTTTCAGCATAACGGAGGATCTTGCTAAGCCATTTGAGGTTATATTTCCCCTTAAGTTGTTATCCGTAAGTTGTTGCTGCCTATCCCTGGTTCAGTTGCCCACTGTCTCCTTGTAACTATTTTATTTATGTAGCTGGATTAACGGTCTTTAGTAAACTAAGAGAGATTATGAATTTTATAATACCTACCTAACACAAGCATCTCCTTGCTTAAACGGTGATCTCCAATTCATGTATGTTAAAACATTAGAACACAATAGAAGAACACAACGTTAAAACTAAGTTTATTTATTTGAAAATATAGAAATTTTTTTGCTTTTTGCGTCTGTAACTATGAGCGCACATTTACTAAATAATGGACAATGTCCTTGCCACTATTTTATTTATGTAGCTGGATGAAAGGACTTACTTACTAAGAAAAATTATGATATTTTAAAATGGGCACAATAGAAAAATACAACGTTAAAATCAAAGTTATTTTATTTTTTATTTTTATAGAATAAGGGTGACAAATGAGCACATAGTCCACCTGATGGTAAGTGGATGCTGTGGCCCATAGACATCCACATTTAACCTCGACTAAGAATCAAAATGCAGATGCGTTCTTACCCCTTAGGACTAAGATGGAATGTCTCGATTCCAGTTAAACGGGTGTCCGGTTCTCTACACTCACCATACGAAATACAGCATCATTAAGCTGCTATTTTAAGCTGGTATTCTGTGAGAGCGTGGCCCTTACCCGGTCAAGCCGACCCATTCGTGCTATAACCATATTATAGCCGCAGCACGCTCTACCACGTAAAAAAATTGTAAATTTCTTGGAAATATAGACATTTAGTACTTTTTGCATCTTGCTTTGAGCGCAAACTTACTAAATAATGGACAATGCAACAAAGCACATTGCAACACTGTCCTCTTTACATATAAAAATTACGTGTCACATTGTTTGTCCGAGATGAACTCCGAAACTACTGAACTGATTTCAATGAAATTTTGTACGCTGTGTGCAGTTTGGTACAACTGGAGAGATTTTATCCCGACAGTAAGTGACCCAAGTATAGGACAAAGGTTCGTCGGAGATAGCAGAACGTCTGCCTGGCCAGCAGGTAAGAATTCAAAATTTTATGTAAGCTACGTGAGGGTAATATGGTCAACTTAAGCTTTGCCGCCCTTGAAACCAAAACTAGGAGGAGGACAAAGACAAAAACACAAAGTCGTATACCATAACTAATAGATTAAGAAAAAACTAGCAAACAAGCTTTGGCAATAATTAGGAACACTTATAAAAATCTACTTAAAAAACTAACTATACTAAACCATACTAAAATCGACTAAAATATTTACTGTAATAACAACTGTCAAAATTTCCAGTCTTTATTATTTGATTGACCGATGAAGAGCTATCGTATTTTTAGGCTGTAGTTTTTTAGTTATAAGAAAGACCATATTAACCGGATGACAATATTACCCTCACGTACTATAGTTTTATTTTTATTGCAAAATAGAAGTTTCGTGATTAGCCATAAGACACATAAGACGGGCTGTAAGTGGCCCGCTGGCCACGGTTTGAGTTGCTATATATGCAGGCATAGTTAATATTAAGTTACTGTACCTAATTAAAGTATCATGAGTCTCGATTTAGAACACCCCAACAGAAACACGTTTTACTACGTATCACTGAACTTCGGATGCACCAAATTTATCTTCGTAATCATTGGATACGGCTAGAAGTGATAAATATAAGAATTACCTAAAGATACAGTCTATTTATGGTGGGCAAAGGTCTCATTTGATTTTTGAGGTTTTACTGCAGAATAAAGGTCCGTTTTGGATCAGACGTGTTATTACGTTCTGGCACTTTAATATATCTATTACAATAATATTCTGTTCTGTTCTGTAATATATTGTTATTGAGATAATTGTAAAGGAAATAAAAATTAAATCATAGGTAACTGATCGTATGAGACTTTATTTGTAAAATCTGTCCTTAAACCTCAAAGAAAACCTAACATTACACGAAGCAATAGCGTAAAAAATAAAAAAAAACAATGCCAACGTAACCCGTCATTTGGCAAACCCATCAATAATCGGCCCCCACTCCAACGCCCCCCGCTTCCAACAAATTACGCGGGGTGCGCCGGGCTTGACGCAATTATTGCCGCGATCCATCATCGAGAGTGACGTGAAACACAACTAAATAATTTTCGGGTTAAACATTTAATCCTACGAGTACAAAATAAGTTTCCTATTGAATCTATGAAATACTCATACATTATGTGAATTATTTATACAGCGGAGTGCGTTGACGTAAGATCATCTGCATCGCGATTGTATAACCCTGATGGAAAACTTAGTTGGATTTCGTTTTGTTCTCCACAGGTTTGTTTCGTTGTATTGTATAGGTCTAGTGTCTTAAACCCGACTTATGATAATGTGGTCCTGGTTTCGAATCCTGGGTCGGGCCAAAAGTCAATTTTTTTAAGAAATTCTCAGCAGCAACCCGAAGTCAGGAAGATGGCTGTGTTTCATCACTATATCTCGGAAAGCACCCAAATCCGTTGGTCCTGCGCTTGATCTCTCTCCGGTCGTGTCTGATTACCCTCCCATAGTACTATGAGAGTGAGGGAATAGAGTACACCTGTGCTTACACCCGCGCAGAGCGCCGTGACCGAAATTCGGTACGGAAAACATTTATAAATGTGTTTGTTGTTATAAAGGTATCAATTATAAGTCGATGTCTTTTAAACGCAGTTGCGAAAGATTCCTTCGATCACGACCGTCGATTTCTACCAGAGCTACATAATTACACTGCTGGTCTAGTCCTGTATAAATAAAACCGACTCGTATAAGCCAAATGTGAAATAACTTGACCAGAGAGCACCGTCATTCGTATTTCGTACCACATATCGTACCACAACCCATAGTCGCCTCCTCCTTCACCCAAAGGATGAAATGGAATAATGTATTCTAGTCTGTCAAACAGCGAAATACACATCAAAAAACTGTGAACTAAATTCTAAATGCTAACGAGGGCGACACTGAAAATTTCTGGAATCAAGGAAGTGACACAACATTACTATTTAAAAAGGTATTTATTGCTTTTCGAAGTATTGTCCTCGAAATTCGACTCATTTTTCCATACGATGGAACCAATCGTTGAAGCAACCATTCCATTCGGAAGTTGGGGTCTCCAAAATGGCCGTTTTGTAGGCGTCCACAGCTTCTTCAGGTGATGAAAATATTTGTCCACGCCATTTATTCTCTATTTTAGGGAAAGTATAGAAATCATTAGGGCTTAGGTCGGGGCTGTACGGCGGATGGTCTAATAATTCTATGTTTTCTTGCTCTAAAAACTCTTTTGTTCTGTGTGCGGTGTGAGAACTCGCATTGTCGTGATGGAGGATTATGCGGCGGTTGCAGTTCTCTTTACGGAGTTCAGAAACGACCTGTGGAAAACAAATGCTAGCATACCAATCTGCATTAACCGTTCTTTGTCCCTCAAGAGGAATAGTCGTAACATGGCCAGTTTTGGAGACAAACGTGGCCACCATTTTTTTTTGCAACACTCCGTGAACGAACAATTTTTGTTGGCTTTAACTCATTTTCGAACACCCAAACTCGTGACTGGTTTTTTGTTTCGGGTTCGTACGCGTATATCCAGAATTCGTCACCTGATACGATGTTGTATACAGCATTTAAGGATCCTGCGTTTAATTTAAGGAGTGCACAGAGCGAATGCGGTATCCATCGGGAAAACAACTTTTATACACCTAATTGTTCATGCAAGATTATTTGTATTTGACTCATGCCAATGTCTAAAGTTGCCTGAATTTCGCGGTATATCACATGTCGACCTTCCTTAATCAGCTTACGCACAGCATCAACGTTTTTTTGGGTGACTGCAGTTTTTGGACGACCTTGACGGGGATCATCACTGAGCTTGACACGTCCACGTTGAAATTCAGCAAACCAGCGATAAATTGTGGTTTTGGATGGCGCTTCATCACCAAATGCAAAAATCATCATGTCAACACACTGTTTTTGTGTTAAACTACTTCGAAAGTCATAATAAATCATAGCTCTTGAATTTTCTGGAGTTAATTCCATTTTCTCAACGACTAAACAAGTTTGACAAAACCTTGTGAGAAGACCGAGAATCTTTTTTTTAAATAAAATAAATGGTATTCGATTTTTAAAACCAAGGAGTTTTCAATTAAAAAGATTTTAATATGGCAGGAACAGTGCAAATATTTCATTCCCGGTACTTTTAGTGCAGCCTAGTAATAATAGCAAGCCAATTTAACAGTAAGAAGATATTGTCACTCGACTTTGTGCTTAGCAACTCATTTGTGCAGCGTGGTATATGTGAGAACATTTTTTAAGTAATTCATACCAGTTGGAACACTCTTGAAGAGGCGTAATCCAGTGCAATTTCTTTCTCTTATAGGAAGAAATAAGAGAAAATCTGTATCCAAGAGCGGGGAGTAAATTGACCATTATTTATATTTTATATAGGTACTTTAATGTTCGGTTTTAACACAACTAGAACTTCATTGGTAGGATCACTACCAATACAGCCATTTGGTCGACCATACAGCGAAAGGAACTTTCAATTCTTTCGATCCTTTCCTCTGATGGACGTAAACTTATTAGTTATTACATATTTTAAAAAGCCATGATTGCTACTTTTATTTGAATATTTTTATGTCTGACATTATACGCTTAGTCGGTTCGCAAATCATTAGATTTGATTATCCTATTACGAAATATTCGTCAATGAAAAGGAAAATAAAATCATTATTTATTTTGTTAACTTTTAGGTCGAGACTTCTTTTTTATAGGATAAGGGTTACAAACGAGCATACAGTCTACCTGATGGTAAGTGGTTGCTGTGACCCATAGACATCTACATCTTTCATCAATTATGAATCAAAATACAGATACGTTATCACTGATGAGGACTAAGGTGGAATGCCTCATTTCCAGTAAAAAGGGTCTTCGGATCTCTACACTCACCACACGAAACACAGCAGCGCTGCTATTTTACTGCTTACATTAGTGGTGCCGACGGGCATCGAACCTATTGTGGAATTGTGGCTCTTAATTAAAAGAACAGAAATAACTATGCATTGCGATTATGAAACGAAAACATACAGTTATTCTTCGAAATGTTTAGTAGAATTAATGTAGACTATTTTAATATAAAAGTAAATGAGTTGCTACCAATTATAAATGACTTCATATAGGTAATGTTTTATCTAACAATTAATGTATTACCCACACACATACTTATTGAGATTTTTCATTATAGTGGATCAAACGTTCACTTCCGGGCATAGGCTTAATGAGACATGTATACCTACTAATCATAAACTCTATGATATAAAACACTGCCAAGTTATTGGTAGATTGTACAATTTCAATTATTGAAGGCCAATCCACAAAACCAACAGAGTCCCGACTAATACAACTCTATTACAAAACGCTAAGCCTAAACTCACAGTGAACCCGACGAAAAACAAATTATCCCTGGCATTCCACCATACAATAGGCTTTCCCGTAATAAAAGCTGTAACAAAGCGCCCCCTAGTGGCACGTCGCGTAATCTCTATTCAAACGCGGGCAATCTGTCAAGAGATGGCGCCACAATGGAGGATTAGCGGTGGTTATTACGTCACCTTTGTGGTTCGAGTCTGTGTTATGATCGAAAGCTCGCGAATATTAGGGATTATGACGGCTCCCCTTTTCTTTGAGTGAGGCGGTGATTGTTTTGAGTAAGAACACGGTATCAGCGTAACTTTAACATAATAATGTGCTTGACTTATTGAAACTGAAATATATAATCATATCTTTTAAATATTCTTTTAGATATTAAAGCCAATAAATTAGTGTACCTACAACATTGTTAGGTCTTAAAATTTTAATTACATGTTAATTTAACCGATAGATTGTGGTTAACCACGAGAAAATATGACTAACAGGGTAAATCTTTTTTTGACGGAGTAGAGTCATACGTGCGATAAATTTAATAACTATAGTAAGGTACGCGAGGATATTATGGTCATCTTAAGCTTTGCCGCAAAAACGCAAAGTCGTATACTACAATAATAGCAAACAAGCTTTGTAAATAATTAGGAACACTTCGAAAAATATACTTAGCAAAACTAACTACACTAAGCCATACTAAGATCGACTTAAATATTTACTATAGTTGCAACTGTCAAAATAGCGTAGCTAAAGCATCGCCTAATTGACTCTTTATTATTTGATTGACCGATGAAGAGCTATCGTATCACAAAGCTATATATGCAAACCAGACTGCAGTTTTTGGGTTATAATAAAGTGACCATATTAACCGGATGACCATATTAACCGGATGACCATATTACCCTTACGTAGAAGTACTACCTACAATGGAATATAGCTTTGTGCCGAAGTAGCCACTTATAATCAGGCTTGTCGTTTAAAATTAATATTTTTAATTATTTACCTAATAGCACTAATTAAGATATAACTTAATAAGTTATATAATAGCTATTATAATTTTTATAATAGCTTATAGTTAATAGACTACAGAAATTAATCCGTGTGTGTTTCTGCTGTAGGGCTAAAAAATTCATTTTTTGTATCAGCTTGATACTTATATTTTGAATTAAATAAAATGTATTTACCCTATACTAGCCAGACTTCATAGCCGTAAGAAAGTCAGCTAACCTTTATTAGATTTCCTCAAAATATGTACACTTTTTAACACACTAAGCATGTCGTAAAGCAGCTCTTAAAATTGCGGCAGCATTAATATTAATCATAACTGTTTTCTATTTTTGATTCGGTATTGAAGATAAATTGCTCGCCAACTAATGCAATAAAGGTAAGCTCATATATTTATAATATAATACAATACAATACTCTTTATTGTACACCAACAAAACATAAATATAACAAATAATGAACAAACAATGAGGGTAAAGCACAAGGCGGTCTTATTGCTACATAGCAATCTCTTCCAGACAACCCAGAAGAGGAAACTAATAAAAATAAAAATAAGATTAACGGGTAGGGTGCACTAAATTAGAAAAAAATTATGAGTAAAATAAAAAAAAATTATTATAATGGTATTAAGAATTTGAATTAGGTACTTCATC
Organism: Parnassius apollo; assembly: GCA_907164705.1. NCBI lineage: Eukaryota > Metazoa > Arthropoda > Insecta > Lepidoptera > Papilionidae > Parnassius > Parnassius apollo. The sequence goes on along the minus strand of CAJQZP010001558.1, from coordinate 10,506,136 downwards.
ATTTTGAATAAATAATCATTAAAAATGTGTTACATTTTGATACCGTGTTTTAAATAGCACCAATAAGTTGGACCTCTGTCAACTTGGCGGTTCACCGCTTTATAGTCTCATATTGGTTTCCACAAATTTTACGCAGAGGGTTTTATTTTCAATAGAATTTATTTCCCATTTAAGCTCCCACTTCATTTTACTTAAGTCTTTTGTTTCAATATTTATTATTCAGTTTATAATTTTGAAACGTAAAAAGGGTTTTATGAAATTTTTAATTAAAAATAATTTTAGTTGAAGTTTTTCTTTTACAAATCGGATAATTCTGTATTCTTTACAAAAACAAAATACTATGTTTTAATCTCTTATTATTTTTTTATAAAATACATCGTGACTTTTAAAGATATTAGAATGCTATACGTGCTAACATTCCACTTGATGGAGTATGGTTATGCCTGAAGCTCATTTATATCTATCTACCATAACCTTCAAAAAATATGGTGACAGATGCGTTATCACTCATGTGGATTAAGATGAAATGTCTCACTATTTGTAACTATCTGTAAGATGTACGTAATATAAATAATAATACTCTACACTTACCTAGACTTTCATTTAAAAATTATTTGTTTCTCGAACCTGTGCTTCAAAAGTCATAATTATTACGTTGTTATTTATAACAGAACTCTAATTCATCCCTGGCTCATTCTTGGCAATCATACTTAACGACCCAATAATAAAGGCGTTACTACACTTCCTTCAAAGTTTGATTAAGATGAAGAGAACCCTGTAATAATACGGCTTCTGTCGTATAATAAGAATACCTCATGTAGGATTTTATTATATGTTTTCTCATAAGCAATATTCTGGTGAAATACACTCGTATTTTGTCAAACGAACATTACATCGATATTATAACTATAAAGAACACAATGAAATTTATACATTATATCTACGTAATAAAGTTTATTTTTAAAATCGACGTGACAAACGGACTTCGATTCCACATAATGGTTAGTACTACAGTCCATAGATCACTGCAGTTAACTTAAACTAAATAAAGAAACTAAAAGAAAGGAGGCTACATGCACTTTGTCACCACAGATCATTTAGTCATCAAAGGTGACAATCACAGATCATAGAAATTTCTATATATGATGACTAAGATGGAATGCCTATAGGTATACCCTTCATATCGAAGCATAGCAGTGCAAGCACAGCGTAAAAATGTAAGAGGGTGCAGGACCTTACGAAATTTAAAACTTAGGAATTTAAAAATTTGAGCGTGGTGACACCATGCTGCAGCTTTATTGGTAATATAGTTGTACTACGAATATGTCGGCTCGACCGGGGAAGGATACCACTCTCATAAAATATCTACGTAAAATAGTAGCTTAATCGTGGTGTTTTTCATATGGTTAGTGTAGAGAACCGGAGACTCTTTTTACTGGAAACGAGGCATTCCGTCTTAACCCTCACGGGTGACTACGCATCTGCATTTCGATTCGTAATCAAGGATAGAAATAGATGTCTATGGGCCACAGCAACCACTTACCATTATCCTATTTATCCTATTATTAAAATTACGAAAGGCAGATAAGGAGTCCTACCTCCTAGAAGTTTGATATTATTTTTTTAAGGGTCACAGATCTTCAGTAATTACATTTATGAGTTTAGGAAGATCTACTGTAGAAATCTAGACCAATATGTTTTTGTATAGATTAAATATAAGGCCCCGAAATTGTTAGTATTATTTATATCACATAGAATCAACTCAGTCATCTGTCATTGCGTTTATTAAAAATGATGATGATTTTCTTCTTGTTGATACCTATCACGCTGGAAATTTCCGAACACTTAGAAGTTTCCAACGGCGCAGGAGATACAAGTGAAACAAAAATCGTACGCGATAGTGATTTGTTCGCTCGTTGTATCGGGATAGAGATATATATGATATGCTTATCAGTTTATACGTGGTAGAGTAATGCTGCAGTTATATTAGCAGTATAGTTGTAGCACGAATGGGTCGGCTCGACCGGGGAAGGACCACGATCTCACAGAATACCAGCGTGAAATAGTAGCTTAATGCTGCTGTGTTTCGTATAGTGAGTGTAGAGAACCGGAAACTCTCTTTACTGGAAATGAGGCATTCCATCTTAGTTCCTACGGGTGACAACCCATCTGCATTTTGATTCGTAATTGAGGATAAATGTAGATGTCTATGTGCCACAGTATCCACTTACCATCAGGTGGACTGTGTGCTCGTTTGTCGCTTTATCCTATAATATATATATATATATATATATATATATATATATATATATATATATATATATATATATATATATATATATATATATATATATATATATATCATCATCATCATTATCATTACAGCCCTTCACAAGTCCACCACTGCTGAACATAGGCCTCCCCCAAGTAATGCCACAAAGCACGGTCCTGAGCCACCTGCATCCATCGATTTCCTGCATGTCTTACCAGGTCGTCACTCCATCTAGTGGGGGGTCGCCCTACACTACGCCTACCGGTACGAGGCTGCCACTCGAGAACCTTTCTTCCCCATCGGTTATCGGTTCTTCGAGCTATATGGCCGGCCCATTGCCACTTCAGCTTACTAGTCCGTTGGGCTATGTCGTTCACTCTGGTTTTACTGCGGATATCCTCATTTCTGAGTCTATCACGCAGAGAAACTCCGAGCATAGCCCTCTCCATAGCTCGCTGAGCGACCTTGAGCGTCCTCATACGGCCAGCAGTGAAGGATCACGTCTCTGATCCGTAAGTCATCACTGGCAACACGCACTGGTTGTACACTTTAGTTTTCAGAGATTGAGGTATACCTGACGAGAAGATGTGTCGTAATTTCCCGAACGCTGCCCAGCCGAGTTGAATCCGTCGATTGACCTCTCGGTCGAAGTTGGACTTACCTAGTCGGACTATTTGTCCCAGGTAAACGTACTCGTCAACAACTTCGAGCATAGTGCTCCCCACAACTACCGGCATAGGTGTGACATGGACATTGAACATAATCTTTGTTTTGTCCATGTTCATCTTAAGACCTATCCGTTGGGAGACACCATTGAGGTCATTGAGCATAGTGCTAAGGTCCTTCAGCGATTCTGCCATAAGGACTATATCGTCGGCAAATCGAAGGTGAGTGATGTACTCGTCATTGATGTTAATACCGTATCCTTTCCAGTCCAGTAGCTTGAAAACGTCTTCCAACGCAGCGGTGAAGAGTTTCGGGGATATAACATCACCCTGTCTTACACCTCTCTGCTGTTGGATAGGTTTCGAACTCTGGTTCTGTACTCGGATAGCCATCGTAGCCCTACTGTACAAACACTTCAGCACTTCGATATACCGACAGTCAACTTGGCACCGCTGAAGGGACGAGCACCGCCCAAATTTTGACGGAATCAAAGGCTTTCTCATAGTCCACATACGCCAGGCAAAGTGGCAGATTGTACTCTTCGGTCTTCTGTACAATCTGCCGCAGGGTATGTATGTGGTCTATGGTACTGAAGCCTTTTCGGAAACCGGCTTGTTCGGGAGGCTGGAAGACGTCGAGTCTGCGTGCGAGACGATTCGTAATGACTCTCGAAAACAGCACGTAGACGCGGCTCAGAAGGGAAATCGGTCTGTAGTTCTTCAAGAGAGGGTTGTCTCCTTTCTTAAAGAACAAGACCACCGCACTTCTGCTCCACGCATCCGGAGTAGTGCCATTATGGAGGACGGAATTGAAGAGCTTCTGAAGGACTTCAAGTACCGGTGTTTCACCCGCTTTCAGAAGCTCCGCTGTAATTCCATCCTCGCCTGGGGCCCTGCCGTTTTTAAGGTGCTGGAGAGCCATTCTAATCTCGCTCAGACTGACGTCCGGGATATCATCGGAATAGTGTCGGGTAAGACTTGCTCTTGTATCGTTACTCACACTTGCGTGTGGCTCCAACGATGATGTGTACAGCTGCCCATAGAACCTCTCAATCTCACTCAAAATCTCAGGTGTCCCGGAAACGATGCTGCCACACTCAGTCACTCAGTCAGCTTTGACAGTTGGCTCTTTCTGGCAGACAGATCTCTGGCAAAGACTTTGGAGCCCTGGTTCCGCTCGATCGCTTCTTTAATACGAGCAGTATTAAAGTTGCGTAAGTCTTGTCGCATGCATTTGGAGATCTGTCTGTTCAGTTGCCTGTATGCTGTCAAATCTGTTGACGATTGCAGCCTCATCTCGAGAGTGTGATCGGAGAGTTTTTGTGTTCTTCTGCGGTGGGTCTTGCAGAACTTAGCTCCGACCGCGTGGACAGTTTCCACGAGCATGTCATTCATATCATCCATTGCATTGCAATCTTCTAGGCACTGAAAGTGTTTACGTAACTCGAGCTGAAAAGTCTCGGGATTCTGGATCAGAGCACGAGGGGGACGGAGCGTTGACTTCATTAGTCGAGACCTCTCCAACGTAACGTTTAGGTTCAGTGTGCCTCTAACCATTCGGTGATCGCTGCCGGTTTTCACCCTTGCGATCACTGAGACATCACTGAACAGTTGGCGTCTGGTCGTCATAATGAAGCCAATCTCATTTTTTGTCGAACCGTCGGGGCCCGACCAGGTCCACTCCTGTGGGGCCACTTCTGGAAGAGAGAGTTCATCATAAAGAGTCCCTCTTTCTCCATAAAGTCAGCCAACTGCTGGCCGCTACGGTTCCGTTGCCCTACTCCAAATTTCCCTAACTTCAGCTCACCGCCTTCTCTTGTGCCTAGTTTTGCGTTGAAGTCTCCCTTCAACACCGTGTAGTGGGTTTTGGAGGAATGCATGGCTCTATAAATATCCTAATACATTTCCTCTACCTCCTCATCGGGATGTGCCGAGGTTGGTGCGTAGACCTGTATGACCTTCAGCGAATACCGTTTGGTGATTCTGAGTATCAGTTACGCGACCCTCGTCGACACACTCCCAATCTTTACAACGTTGTTGACGAGAGACTTGTGGACGATAAATCCGACACCTCCTTGGGACAGATGGTCGCCCTCCCGGTGATAGAACAAGTTGCCGGACTCGAGGATTACCGTGTCCTCCCCCTCTCTTCGGACCTCAGATATTCCAATAATATGCCAGCGCAACTTGTCTACCTCTTCTTCCAGCTCCAGTATCTTCTCATCAGTCCTCAGGGTGCGTGCGTTATACGTTGCCAGGTCGAGTCGTCGTAGGTGGCAACCGAACCTCCACCAGAGATTCTTAGCACCCCCCCTGCCCCGCCGTTACCATGGTCGCCACCGTAGCCAGGAATAGCGAGGCCGCCGGGGACTGGGGGCCGTTTATTTATGTCGTTGCTCATGGGGGATATTTGCCATAGTTGGCACGCTTGGCGAGCGGGTTGGCAACCGCAGTTTTTTATTATGTTATTGTTGTTATTAGGAAGATGCTGCTGCAAATCTCTTTTTGTTTCCCTCTGTCGCCTCTTACGACACCCACGGGAAGATATGGGGTACTTAGTGGATATTCTCAACCGCCACTATACGGCAGTATATATATATATATATATATATATATATATATATATATATATATATATATATATATATATATGCGGAAGGCGATATACATTACACTAGCAATATATAATATTATGGGAATAGCTATAATAATAAACTAATTCAAACTCGTTTTGGAAGTTCGGTAGTCCGGGTCACACACACGTCGCCATTTGGCTTAAAATAATAGTATGTGATATATGCAATAAACACATTTTATAGTAAATAATAATAAAACCTATAAATCGATAAAAGTAAAAATGGACGACAAAAATCATGTTTACAGAACTATTCCTGTCAAATGCATTCGACAGAGCTACTTACATAATTTATGTGGCATTACATTCCCAAAATTTTGTTTATAATATTGTCAAGGCAACCATATTATGAAAATTATTTATTGCGAGGTGAGCACAACAATCGTATATATACTAATAAAACGTGTCAGCGGTGGAATAATTGGAGCAGAAAATTATTGTAATATTATAAATAGTTTTGAAGCTGGAAATAATTTTATACGTGTCGTATAGGAGCAGACCACGGTCGTAATTCATAATTTTGATTAGAGCGCCCGGTTGATTTTGATATTCGATAGAATTTAAGTGATTTATTCTTAAAGTGTTTTACTTGTTTGTTTGTATAGCATAAAATGTTATCTAAACGTAAATGAAAAGTGGTTTTCGTAATACAAAAAAGCAAGCACTATCAACGATATTCTGCTGTTATAGATTTTTTAGTCTAATGATTGTTATATGAAAGTTTAATGCGTTTTTATTGGTCTGTTATATTTTTTAACACGTGAAACGTCTGTTAATAAGAAAAGAAAAAATGATTATCATAATCTAGAAACCATGAAGGTTTTAATTTTATTTAAAATACCTATTATTTTGACCAGCTTTGCTTGTTTTTTGGTAAAAGCTTGCAAGTCGTCATAATTCGGATTTCAATATTTGTAGTGACTACCACTATTATACAAAATTACTTTACCTGGACTATTTTTTTCCTTCGTTTTAACTACCTAAATGAGTGTTGTGTTACCAATACCCTATTTGCTGTACAACATACTCGTATAGTTTTGTTTTACAAAATATCAAGACTGATCAATCCAGTCACAACCCGACAAGGATTTTATTGTAGTCGATAATAAAATAATTCATAAGTATAAAAAATGGTTATTTATACCGTTACATCTGAAACTACACGACAGTATGTGCGATAATTTTATAGTTTTATTGGAATTTCTCGGGAGAATATCAAGAGGAGGCGGTTTCCAGTACGATTTATTGTGCGTTTTATTTTTTGTTTCCGCTGTTAATAAATTTTGATACTCTTTTCTCGGAGATTAAACGGAGTTTCTTTTGATGTTATTCTCATGCCTTCAACTTTTGAATTTCCTTTTCACATTGTAAATGTTTTAATATCGAACGTTTGATTTAAATTATTGATTTGCTTTGATTGTAATGGGACTTGAATATGAAACAAATTTAGGCTTATCCAACCCCACGTTTCTCTAATATCTTACTAAAAAAACACAAAGAAGTAGTAGTTACATTATTTTGTACCTACATTCCTATATACTAAACGAAAGAAACAAAATGAGTTAAAATTACTACCTATGTGCTTAATGTTCTGAGAAAAATCTTCTTGTAAAAGAACAATTGTTATCATAAGTTATAGTTGCTGGTATTATTGAGTAAGTAAGTTGCGTATTTTACTATAATATCTCTGAAAAAAAAAATATTGTTAGGTAAATTTGGTTATACAACTAATTAATTAATGAAATCTAGTTCACAGTTAAAACGAATAAAAATTCTGCTCAATGTAATGACAAAAACTTTTGTCTTTGGTGGCTTCGAAGGTAAGTGTCTATATCCCGCGCAATCTAAAGTATTACGGGAGCGATCTAATCAAAGTTGTGCCAGTGTTGGGAAGTTACTTCAGTACGTGATGGATTTAGTTATTGTCTCGGGCAATAATAATAAGTCATTTAGATTAAGTTCATCAGTCTATTTCTAAATTTATCTTGTCCCCTTACTATATGGGTTACAATATCGGGATATAGTTAAAACACAATTACCACATTAATTATATATATTAGTATCTAGTTATTATATTAGTATAACAGAATCCAACAAGATGTTAGATAGTTGTTCAAAGATGATGATCTTTGACCATCTTTTTTTTTAAGGAATAAGGGTAACACACGAGCACACAGTCCACCTGATGGTAAGTGGACGCTGTGGCCCATAGGCTCCTTTGTCCTCGATTAAGAATCAAAACGCGGATTCGTTGTCACTCCTCAGGTGGAATGGAATGCCTCGTTTCCAGCAAAAAAGGGTCTCCGGATCTCTACACACACCATACGAAACACATCAATATTAAGTTATATAATATATTAAGGGGAAATATAATCTCAAGCTGGCTTAGCAAGATCCTACGTTATGCCGAAAATATTGCAGCAATAATTTTGAAATAAATATATGGTAAAGTTGAGGATTAATGTTAAGGATTATGTTAGACGAAAACACGATTTCGTAAAATTTTCTCGATAGAAAAAAATCCAAAGTTACCTCCAAAATAAACAATAAACCGCTGTTATACATAAAAGACTTTAAATAAGATCATGATACTTCGCATACTAACTGAACTAACTATAAAGCAGTGCTTATGTTATTTACTTTTTTTAAAATACCATTATTTTCACTGTAAAAAGAAATTACCTAAACTATCGGCCTCTTGAAGCGTGATTCCAGCCGCATGGTCACTTCGCTTCGGCCTTTGAACGGGGAGGTTGTGTCGCTTACGAACAGAATATACATTACGCAATAGGACGATAATAAAAATAAGAAGTGACTGGCTTGGCGTTAAGAAACAGGCATAAATATGACAAACCTAATGAAATAAGTGTCTAACGATCTTTCTACTTACAGTATTAGTGATTACAAACATGTCGGTATATAGCATACGCCGCGCGGGCAAGTGGGGACGAAATTAGAATTTGAGCTGACTTACTCTATTGCTATTTTACGCTGGTATTCTAAGAGAACGTGGCCCATCCCCAGTCGAGTCGACTTATTCGTGCTACATACCCATACTATAGCTGCAGCGTGGCTCTGCCATGTATAATACGATTTAAAGCCCATGCTTGATTACTATGTCACGCTATGGACACCTGCTACGCACTTTACTACACCTGAAGTTTAAATGTTTCAAGGCCAGTTATTATTAAACCTTAAACTAGATCTTAGGATCTAATGTTCGATCCTATGATCTAATTTAATGTCACCTATATGCAGACGGACTTCTAGACACGAATAAGTAATTTATACCCGAAGACTTAAATGTTTTAAAGCCATGTATTATATCAGTTCTATTGCACCTTAATTCTGATAACAGATGCAGATGCAATTCTAGATAAAAAATACCTAGTTTTATTGTTAATGGAATAAGTACTTTGGGTTATGTTTAGCGCATGACTCAGAAAAAAGAAAACTGAAGCCTAAAGTAAAGCAGTTTACAAAAAGTTTTAAATTAGCAGGAAGATTCCGTCATTCGTTATTCTATTAGTAGGAAAATACAATCGTGAATAGCAGCTTCCAACTTGAGTATCTCATGGGACTGCAACCCTAGTTGTAAATATAAACTTCATAAAATTCAAATTAGCATTAACCCTTCGCCTTCAGGGGCCGTTTATGTTTATAAATAAGTCCAACGCGAGAAATTGCCGGACAAAAAACCTCCCCAACAATTAACAAATCGGTAGTGGTTTAGGGTTAATTTTATCCAGTTCCTGTCTTTATGAAGCGGAATTTTTTTTGAAGGGTAATTTGAAGCGTTTTGAAACAATAAATAGTGAGTGACAAATAAAATACTGGTAGAGGTGTGTAGTGGAATAAGAACCCATTCACATTGAGTCTAGTGCGATAGTTTGAATTTTGCACTCCATTTTGCTCCGTAACTTGACTAACTATATATGAGGCTTAAAGATCATTACCTCCAATAAATGATGGTACACCCACTCACATGTATGCTATATTTTTATAGAAGAGTTAGCAATTGAGTATGCAGCTCACCTGATGGTAAGTGACTACCGCCGGCCACAACACCAGAGGCATTGGTGCGTTGCTGGCCTTTTAAGAAGGAGTAAGCTTTTTTCTTGAAGGTCCCTAAGTCAAATAAGTAAAACTGCTGGTGGTAAACGATTCCACAAAGAGGTCGTACGAGGAAGAAAACTCCTAGTAAAACGTACAGCGGTGAACTGCCAAACATTCAGATGGTGTGGATGTTATCGTGAGTTTTGTTGCGATGTGCAATAATGTCAGATGTAGGCATCTGATGTTGCGATGGCCAATCCTCTAAGGCCCATGCCCACTAAAAGATTGTTAAGTGCTGACAAACAAGAAAATAGAGGCTTGTTTACAATATTTGTCCTCCCTTGTTGTGGCGGTGTAAGAATATGGTGTGCGTGTGTGTATTAAACACACACAAACGGCTCCGTGACGCAGTTACTTGTTGTGTTGAGTTGAGCGCTAAGGCCTGCGAGTTCGAATCCCGCGTGGAACACATATTAGTATTGCCTACAAATAATTGTTCCGAGTCTGGATGTTTGTCGTTATGACATTTATGTATGTTGACTGCCTCCGCGATACCGGAGAAAATGATAGTGTAGGTAAGGTAACGTTTATTAAAAACATAATTTTAAAATTTCTTACATTAAGAACTTTTGATTTTATTTATAGTGTAAATGCAGTTTCCTTATTTAAAAATGCTGTTCATATTATATGAAACCTACGAGTATGAAGACGACTTAACCCGTTACTTGAGCCGGTCTTTTTACAACCAAAACATCTGTTTGTTATTCCTTCTATTTTAGTGCATCCGAGTCCGAGTGTTTTATCCTTCCCCTGTCATTGCGACTCAATTAAGAACTCGCATTTCTTTTTAATGGCCAAAGTTATATTTCAATCCTACGCTGCCACTTTTTAATGCGAAGTTTTCCTTGTAATTATTTCTTTAATTGTGTAATTTATGGTACTGTAACATTTATAGGCAATTTAAATGTTCTACCAGTTTAAAAGTCGTATAAACTGACCCTTGTTTAAAAACATCGATAGTTTGTAACAAATTTATTAGGGGTTACCATCACGAATTACTATTTTGAAAATAAAACTTATTTTTTAAATATTTTATGTTGTGGTGATACTAGAACACAAAATATGAGACAGCCGTGTTTGTTTCACAGTATAAAATAATTCAAACTTTAATATACAGTCATCATCATCATCATCATTACAGCCCTTCACAAGTCCACTGCTGAACATAGGCCTCCCCCAAGTAATGCCACAAAGCACGGTCCTGAGCCACCTGCATCCATCGACTTCCTGCATGTCTTACCAGGTCGTCACTCCATCTAGTGGGGGGTCGCCCTACACTACGCCTACTGGTACGAGGCTGCCACTCGAGAACCTTTCTTCCCCATCGGTTATCGGTTCTTCGAGCTATATGGCCGGCCCATTGCCACTTCAGCTTACTAATCCGTTGGGCTATGTCGGTCACTCTGGTTTTACTGCGGATATCCTCATTTCTGAGTCTATCACGCAGTGAAACTCCGAGCATAGCCCTCTCCATAGCTCGCTGAGCGACCTTGAGCGTCCTCATACGGCCAGCGGTGAAGGACCACGTCTCAGATCCGTAAGTCATCACTGGCAACATACAGTATACAGTATACAGTCTTAAATAATTGATAGAAATATAGAATAAACCTTTTTTCTTATCTACAATTGAGAAGAAAATTCCAATTCATTTAATACATTAATTGTAACAACAATGTTTCAGATTAAATTTGAATACAAATTAAATAATGCTTGAAATATTTTAAAGACAAAAAAAAAAATAAGCGATCATAATACGGTGGTTATAAACAATGGTGTTGGTTTTCATTTATTTAGTATAATCCAGATTAAACTCAAAATACAGCAGTATAAATTAATAAAAAATATATCACTCATAAAGCGCGCAACAGACGTACATACGTTTACGAAGTGGACAAAATTAATCACTGAAACATTTGCTCTCGTCTTACGAGTTGCTAGGGCCTTATTTTACTTAGAAGCATGTCTTGGTTGGTATCAACTATTTCTGTTGCTCAGTACTGCTTCTGCAATTAAATTTGAAAGGTAAGAGGTACTGGTCGTATAGTAAGAAACTGCAAGGCATTTCGTTTTAATTCTCAGATATGACAACGCATCTGTATCCTTCTTTGTTTGATGTACTCGTATATTACTACTCATGGGCAGCAGAAGCTTATTACAGGAACTGTTAACATGTTTGTCACTTTGATATTATAAAAATCGGACATTAAATCTTATCTTTATTCTCTCGATAAACGTTGTGTGCTTTAGACGACATTTCTTTTGTTTTTCGATTGAATGATGTCCATTTAGAAGCAAAAGTTAAAAAGCTTGGTTTCGGACCGTGTACTTATGCATTTGAGTAAAATATTGTATATATGTTTTGTGAGAGTTATTGCTTACGAAAAAACTGCGGTTGCGATTATTATAATGATTATGAATTTAAAATAATCGTGTTTTAACGTTTGAATTGTTTATTGACGGAAAAATTTCGCTGCATATGCTAAAGAAAGAGACCAGTATCACTGCAAACTGAAAGATCGATTGTGATCGAACTGCTGCATATGCTAGTCAAATCGATGATTGAGTCAGTATAAATTAAGGAAATACGATAACGATAAATTTTGCTGAGATACAGTTTTTACTGTATCTTAGCAAAATTCGACACTGTGACAAAGGATAAAAAACGATCCATAAGAATTAGGTGAAGGCAATGATAGGAGTTATGTGCGCTATGTGATAATGACTAGACAGTCAGTGAGAAAGCAATAACCTTGATTGTTTTAATAATTTAACTGAATTATAATACTTCATAAGAGTAATGTTGTCATATTGTTTTAAAATTTAAATAATGATGTTGGTGGCTTGTTTTTTTATATTAGGAGATATATATTATTGTTTTAAAGATATATATTATTATAGAAGGATTATAGGACAAAACATACAAATTATACGATTTAACTTTTAGATATGTAAACGTTCTTCATATTCTTCAAAAGCCCGTAAATGTCCACCGCTGGACATGGGCCTCCTGAAAATACGGAGTTTACTGTAATCGCCTCGTTTATTTTCAGATGTATCGCGTCTTTGATGTCCCCTGTTGACGGTCTGGGCACTGGGAATGACGACGATATAATAAAGTAAATAGTAGATTCATCGCACATTTTTACCTTACGAAAAATGGTGGTAAGTTATTAAAAAAATCAGCTAAGTAGTTTCTGCTAATAATATAATGAATAATCTTTATGAATTCTTGGATCTGTGACCCTGTTGTTTTCAAAAAATGTACCTATTCTTGCTTAGTTCGTGATTGTTTCAACTTTTATTTTAGACATAATTCTATCCATCGTTACCGCTCGAAGGATGCAAAATATAAATTTTACTTGTTTAAAATTTTCTTTTCTAAAATTTAATCCGAAAATCTCGTTGATTGTACACTCACTGCCTGTCGAGATTGGTGAGTATGTGCCGCCATTTATAGCTATGTATTTAGTTATGAATTCTGTATGTCGTTAGTGTAGTATGGACTCCTGGTACAGGTTTTATTTTAAACTTACTAGGAGGACCTATCTACTATTTTGTATGTTAAACTTATACGTGAAACACGCATTTATTTAGTTATGAATTTTGTATGTCGTTAGTGTAGTATGGACTCCTGGTACAGGTTTTATTTTAAACTTACTAGGAGAACCTATCTACTATTTTGTATGTTAAACTTATATATGAAACACGCATTTATTTAGTTATGTATTCTGTATGTTGTTAGTGTAGTATGAACTCCTGGTACAGGTTTTATTTTAAACTTACTAGGAGAACCTATATACTATTTTGTTGTATGTTATACATATATGTGAAACACGCATTTATTTAGTTATGAATTCTGTATGTTGTTAGTGTAGTATGGACTCCTGGTACAGGTTTTATTTTAAACTTACTAGGAGGACCTATCTACTATTTTGTATGTTAAACTTATATGTGAAACACGCATTTATTTATTTGTTTATTATTGGAAATGCATGTATCCAGCAGTGCTTATTAAAAATAAACAAAATCAAATTGCAAATGGAACACCCAGTAAAATATTTTAAATAGGTAACTAAATTTTCGTTAAATTTTTAAATGAAAATTTTCCTTTGGATAAAAATAGTTGAACTAATATTAACCTTTCCAATTATTTCTAACACGAGACGCCAGCAATGACAAGTGAAGACAAATACAGCAGAACGTGGTCAAAGCCGTAACAATTATGACAGCTACTAGAAAGACGTTTTAATATTGCTTCGAAATAGAATTTGACAACCCCGCCACTTTTAGCACAAGTGACAAGCAGTAACTCAAAGAAAAATATTACTTAAGACATATTAAATTGTGACTTTAGTATTTCTGTAATCAGTCCTATTAACGATATTTTATACACAACATTACACAAGAATAGGTGAATATCCTTGATATGTAATTGAAATTTATCAAAAAATTAAACGTGTATAGAAATAGAAAGTTCAAAGCTAGATGCTGATGATGATTTGCATTTACGCAATTGTCTAAAAATAAATAAATATAGAATGTTATAACTAAATATATTCATTTTTGCCAGTAAACTTGGCGGAATGTTATAATTAACACGTGGACGTGCTTCATTTGTTAATTAGGGATAAAACCTGAATTTTGCACATGCGCGAAATAGTATTTTAGTGCACGGATGCATTAGGTAACAGCAGATCAGTAAGCGCGATGCGCGCGAGACCCCCGCGGCGCTCGCGCATCTGATCCGGCTAACGAGCCACCGAACAATGTCTCTATTAGCTTATTCTGAGATTTTAGAACGGAACAAAAAACTATGAAGTCGCTTTAACTACTAACCGTTTTTATCGCTATAAGCGTCTATAAATTGTCTACTGCCTGTCATGGGTATCTTCCAGGACTATTTGCCGTAATCTCTATTCTTAACTAGATAATTTATCATCGTACATCGTACGTCATCACTACGACATCACACTGAATTGTTTCTTTTTATTGTGCTATTTTAATTGATACTTATATCTTATTTTCTCGGTCAACTTTTACAACGTCGACGGAATGAGATGGATTATCTGGATGGCTTGGATTATTCAACTTATCTTTTATTATTTCTTTCTTATTAAAGGTCCACGTCTGAACACGAACCTCCGTTATAGACTGCCATATAGGGAGGATATTTGCCATTGTTGCCAGGCTCGGGAAGCCGGTTGACAGACGCGGTTTTTTATTATTGTTGTGGCCTTATAAGGAAGCTGTTGAAATTATATTCTATTTTAGATCTCAAAATCGTGAACTCTCAGGAGTTACATTCGCCAAAGATGGCGACATGTTGGTACTTTTCTTTGCTACTTTTTGTCCTTATCATCGCTTCGAAAAAAATATATCAACCAGCAAATACATTATATAAATATGAACGCAATCGGTCAACAACTAGGTACTTTTTGAAGGGCTGTAATAAATGAATGAATGATAAAAAGTGTTGTAGTGTTTAAAAATTTGCAATCGATCGTGTAAAGAACAAAAGTTAAAGAAAAATTTAAGTACCAATAAGTCTCCTCTAAGTTTTCTGTGCGAACGAAAACGATGCCTTCTCCTTATTTCGCTATGCAAATAAAGTTGGTAGCAAAAACAAAGCGAAACGCGGTAATTACACTTGCCGGAAAATTAACCGGCATCGATACGGCGAACATGCTCCCCGGCCGTGAACGTTGAGGACGTAATGAGTTTAGTTATCGCTGTTTCTGCGCACGTTAGTGTAGTTAACTAGGGAAGAGGTTTTTTGTATTATATTTATAAGTGTACCTTTGCCCGCCGCATTGTTGTCAAAAAAGAAGAATAAAGCTTGTAAATTATTCGACTTCTTTGCTGTACCCATTATGAATGATGAAGTAAACTATTTAGTTCGAATGCGTGGTATGTTGACAATAAAAAGGTGGAGACCAGCCGAGCATCCGATGATCCGATGATGAAACGAGAGGAAGAAATTAAATCATGTAATCCTGCGCACATTCATCAAAATGTATCCTGTAAAAACACCTAAAGGCTGACTAATTTGTGCTTGTGCTCGAGTCTGGTAACATTGGTTATAGCCATATGACGTATTACGAGATTTCATAAACACAAATTGACACTATTATTAATAAGTTGCTATATCAAATAAATAGAATGTACTAAGTATATTGAGTAATGTTCTGAAACTTAGTCAGTCATGTATTTTAGTTAAATTAGATTTTTATTATTTAAAAATATGCAAATAAGATTAGGTATTAATTGACTATTAAAACTGCCATTACACCATATTCTCATAATTTAGTTTCTTTATAAATGTTTTGACGACTCTTAAAAAGTATGTCAATCACCTGGAATGTCATATAGCGCTTTTTTGGTATTTGCGACTTGTTTTAGTTTTAATCACATACACGTTAAATCGGGCGTACTTCTGCAGAATTGATAACTATCGATTATTGGAATATGGTCACTATCATTGAAATACGACGTAAAGAACATTATCAATACAACTAATTAAACGTTTTCTAGTCTAGAATTTTTTGTGTATTTGGTTTCAAAATGAGTTAGATTTTATTTAAAAAAATCAGCACTCTCAACATACTCGTATAAAATGTAAAATAGTATTAGAGAAACATAATTATAAGTGAGGCATCCCAATTTCCCCATGATGGTGGCGTCTACTGAGTTTCAACTACGTTCCAATCTACATCTTAAATATTTTATATAACATTTACAAACCAAATGTAATAAAAGATAATGTATTATTTATCTATTTGTATGCACTTTAGTCGACTTTAGAGACCTGAGTAGAGAGCGTTCAGTGCTGCGTGCGATGTAGCGGCGTGTGTGTCATACATTTAAAACGATAATACAAGATTGTGTTTGTCATGTATTCCCAGGGCATTACCAGTAACATGAACTACTCAGAATGAGCGTAAAGTATCTTATTTCTTATGTTTACGTGAATATCACATATTTAAATGAAACTATGTTTTACAGATTTTATCGCGTAAACCATGGCCCACGGACCCATGCACCATGGTCACGTAGGACTAAGGTGTTCGATGTCCCAATGTCGTATTTAACAACGGCTACCATCATTTTAAAATTATTAATTTTTGGTTCGATGTACGTACAATGAGTTTATAGTACCTATCCTTATCATCATCATTCATTACAGCCCTTCTGGAGTCCACTGCTGAACATAGGCCTCCCCTAAGGAATGCCACAAAGCACGGTCCTAAGCTACCTGCATCCATCGACTTCCTGCATGTATTACCAAGTCGTCACTCCATCTAGTGGGGTGGGGGCGCCCTATACTTCGGCTGCCGGTACGAAGCTGTACCTCGAGAACCTTTCTTCCCCATCGGTTGTCGGTTCTTCGATAGGAATTCAATATTAGTATACTCAATAAAAGCTGTAAAACTTAGTTCCATTTTAATGTGAACATGAACTACGTTATGGGTACTTAATTTCTATTGTCATAATATTTACTTTTAAGTATTTATACTTAGTGCCAAGCATATAAATGAATTTCTCACGTTCGGTGTCTTGTTATCTACAAGTAACCGATCCAAAGTGAAGTAATTAACGTAGGCGTCTTATATATTATCATTCGAATATCTTAATGAAAGAAGCTCACGTCGCCGAGCTTTTAAATGAATAAAGATTTATCCCTTAATGCACAAATAGTAATTACATTATCATAATCGTATAATTTTTAAAGATTTTGTTAGCGATGAAATGAATTATTAAAATAAAACAAAATCAATGCATCCATTTTGTGTGTTTTAAATATAAACGACATTATGGATTTTATAGTGCGAAGTATCATTAGATTCAATTCGAGCTTAAATCGATTACCTTAATTTTAATCGATTTCAGATTATAACTTAGTTTTACAGATGAGCGTCGTGTTATAAATTGAGACACTGTGAATATTTTTAATTATGCCTTTATACATAAAAATGTTAAAGTAATCTAATTGTTGCTTACTTGAAGCACATTCTGACGAATGCGTTAATTTTATTTGTTATAATACTAGATTGTGAATTGGCTGTAATTCATCTCTACAATACATATGTAAGGAGTAAATTGGAATATTGCAGCACTGTGTGGTGTCCCAATTATAAAATACATGTTGATAGAATTGAGAGAATTCAGAAACGATTTGTTCGTACTCTTGCATATCGATTCAGAACACCTATAACTACCAAAACATATGAGGAAAAATTAAAGCACTTCAATCTCATAAAACTTACAAAACGTCGAGCTCATTTAGATTTAAAATTTTTACACAAAATAGTTAATGGATCTATCGATTGTCCGCCTTTGCTTAATAGACTAACATACAATGTCCCCGCCGCGAGATATCCATGCAAATTGTTTAAGTCCAGGCTATCCAGAACTAATTTGGGTCGTTTTTCACCGTTGGTCCGCGCTACCCGCTTGTACAATGAATATGTTGGGAAGAATCCGGATATTGACATCCACTTCGATAGCATCGCTACTTTTATTGCAAAAATTAAAAATGTTGACTTACCTTTATCGTAACTATCGTGTCTTTGTCTTGTTTCAACTTACATAATTTTTATAGTGTTTTCATTACAGTAACAGGATAAAACGCATGATGTGGTTACTTATAAGTGTGAGAACAGTTACCTATTGTACTATGTAACAAATAATTTGTATTTATCTGAATTGGCTGTATCTTACGTTAGTAATCCAATAAATAAATAAATAAATAAATAAATAGATTATAAATGTATTGGATCTAACAATAAATATGAGTTTTTAAACGGCAAGGCGTGAATGTTGCCGAGTAGTCGCGGCGAGAATCCATTACCAAACATCATCATCATCCCGTGGGTTCGAAGCGAAAAGAGGCATCAGATTGAAGTGAGTAATAAAACTGCAGTTGCGAACCCACTTACAGATTACCAGAGTAAAATAGCAGGTTAATTAAATCTAAAAAAAAAAACTATTGTATCTCGTATGGTGAATAGAGTAACAGAGACCTTTTTCTAATGGAAACGTGGCATTCCATCTTAGTCCTCAGGGGTAACAACTTATCTGATTTTTGATTCGTCAGACAAACAGACGTTCGGCCAGTTCTCCACCCTTTCGTTGTTGACTTACCACGCATTCGAACCAAACGGTTTGCTAACTCGTTTGTCATGCGCACAGCAAAGGAGTGGAATAAGTTGGCAGCATCTGTCTTTCCATCCGATTACAATGTGAGTGTCTTCAAGGCAAGAGTGAATAGGCTTTTGTTAAGTCAGTGCGCTTCACCATCTTAGGCTACATCACCACTTACCATCAGGTGGGATTGTAGCTAAGTGCTGGCTTAGAATAATTTAAAGAAAGATTATTAACTGAAGAAATATGTCTATGGGCCACAGAATCAATTTACTAAGTATTCGGTGGACTGTGTGCTCGTTTGGCACCCTTATTCTATTATAAAAAAAGCATTGCAATTATGACAAATATACTCCCTATGAGATAATCTATAAAAATAAAAGAACGGAGAGTGTGAGGTAGGAATGACCTTTTAATCGTCGCGCTTGACGGATGAATTAGCGATTGTAGTCGCCCGTCTGGGGATTCTACATCTGAAGCCGCTTCCTTTACCGCCATCTATCGGATACCTTGAGATTTATCTAGCCTTTTACGACACCCACGGGTCGAATTGGGGTGGATATAATTCTTTATTCACCACCATACGCCATTTCTTTCTGTAATTAAAATATGTTAACATTATTAAATCAAAATTAAAAATGGTTAGTAAATTAAAATGTTTCGTACATAAACACTGTATTTTCTATCAATTTCAAGTGTATTTATTTATCATCGAGCGATCGATCGTGGTGACTTGACTACAAATGAATTTATTTTTAGCTTGGAATTTATAAATGTATACGGAGGCGTAGGTGTTTCGTAACCTCGATTTATTTTCGTTAGTAATTTATAAAAATAAAGAAACGCGATCTTTTCTGCATGTGAGGGTTAACCCAACGAACGTCACATAAATCTGCAGCAAAAGGGTTGTAAATCCACCAACCCACCCTAACAGAGTGATCTACGTCTGTCCATTTGTTCTGACCCGCCATCCCCTTCTAATGACATTGGATATAAGGTAAAAAGGGAACAATCTATCGCACAGGAGGGTTCTTGATTATCTGGCTAAGTTTATAAATACGAATAAAAATTTCAAAGTTCTTAAGATACGTTTAGGCCCAGCCTTGGAGTCTATTTTGTAAAGTGATATCCGTTTTGGGAACCATTTATTTTATTTCTCTAGAATTTTAATATTTTGAAAAAAGTCAATTGCAGAAAATAGTTTATATACACTGTGTCTATATTAAAATGAAAAGTAACTTACTTATTGTACGTACGTTACTGCGCAAGTATATCAGTCACTTTTACTTTTGTTATTTCAAAAATAAATCAATAAGTTGCTTTCAAAGTGAAACTGCATTCCCGATGTACTTTTATAAGGAATAATTGAATAGCCAGAGAAGTGACACTGCTTCAGTTTGTTGTCAGTTGTTGTGAAGTTCATGCGTCCTTAATATGAATTTTACAGTTGTCATAATTACTTAAGTTGCTTCAGATACATAAGATAAAATGATCGTTCACTGGTTTTTCACTCTGAAATTGTAGACGAGAACTCACAACGGCTGGCATACTAAATATTGGATTTGATGATAAATACACCTCACAGCTGGCCACAGACCATCCCTTAATCTTTTGAAACATAGCAGAGATTGTCCCCATATATATAAAAATAATAACTGCTTATATTGTAAGTGATGTATCACCTAATATTTTAATGTTGAAAGTAAACATTTTGCATCACCGTGTACCATCAGGTGGGCTAAGTCAGGCACTGGCATATGATAGTATTAAAAAAACAGTTATAAATTCAGATTCGATTTTCATACAACGTAAATTACTTTTTACCGACGTCAAAAAGGAGGAGGTATTCAATTCCACTGTATGTTTTTTATGTGTGTGTTACCTCAGAACTTTTTCTAGGTGAACCGATTTTTTATTCTTATTATAAATTTATTTGAAAGCTGGTACTTCTCGTGTTGTCCCATATAAATTATATCAAGATCTAACGAGTAGTTTTTAAGTTATCCTTAAATAATGCGTATTTCACTGCCTTCGAATGCATTGATTTGATTCTGTCGTATTGAAGTCGATTGTACAAAATTTTAAATTTGACCACTCGTAATATTTCTTACAATAGCAATTTATGAATAAAAATTTCCACAATTTTAAATATGGTGTTTATGTGAGAATTATTACTCATTAAAAATGTGCATAAGTTTTGATTTTCGTCTAATCGATTACCTGTTTCCCGAGCATCGGGTGCCAATATTTTACTTTTTACTGTATCGCATGTGAAAACGTGGGTGCCATTAAGGTATTGACTGGGTGAGTTCGACTCTGTGAAAGGGCACCGCAATAATTCACAAAGAAAGCCTATCACGAATATAGGAGGTAGTGTTCGGGCAAAGATTATGTAATTCGTCCCAGAAGCGACAAACTCCATATATTTTTATCTTCGAAATTTATCTATAATTTAATAAATATAGTGAAATGTTTATAAAATTATACCTACTACCTACCCCTATAACATTTCAAAAAGTCCACCACGTTGCTCCAATACGTGTTGGACTGGACATAATTTTATTATATATAAGACGTGTTTCTTCATCACTGTACTCATGGTGATTATGCACTTACATTTGCGATTCATAATTTCAGGGTATCAAACTTGAGTCGTTTGAATCTTATGATATTTAAAACCCAGCCTCTGAGCTCTTAGCTCTTAAAACATTCTTATCGTTATTGTTAATTCCGATAATATAAATATCAAATATTTGCGTCACATCGATGATCCAGTCTCGGAAATTCAAGCCATTTTGCATATTTAAGTTTTTATTTTACATAAATGAAGAGAATTTTAGTACCGTGTTCACCAATCTAATACCAATCGCGATGTTCATTGGAAATCCTCTTAAAATTAGGTCATACTTAGTTGAGAAGTGAGCTGTTTAATAATTTCATTTCACGTTCTCTTCGAACATAATAAATAAATATTACAAAATTGGGTCATACTTAGTTGAGAAGTGAGCTGTTTAATAATTTCATTTCACGTTCTCTTCGAACATAATAAATAAATATTACAGCTTATATTCATGAGAGAGGAGGCCTGGACACAGGCCTCCTCTCATTTTCGAGAAGGTTTTAGGACAAGGAAATGTACACCGTGATGCCTCAATGCGTGTTGGCGAACTTTACACGTCTTCAAAATATTTTTTTATTTCTCAGACATATGCAAGTTTCCTCATAATATTTTCCCAGTGTCCCCATTTCCCATTTCCCAGACCGTGTAATATCAGCACTAAAAAATTCAACCTACAATTTCATTGATCCAAGCAGGAATCAATCTCGTATTGTTTGCGTGTTGTAACATTTATAGACTATTTTTTGTAGCTTAACCCCTAATCTAGCTACCACGCCTCTTTTTCTTACTTCTAGCATAGATATCGTATAAATTATAAACCGGTTAATAAAATATAATATAATATACTCCATTAATATGTTGTAAATTTAAATTATATAATAACAATTTGAATCTTGTTAAAAATTAATTACGTGTTTTTATTAAAAAAATAAAAAAACTTAATATTCTTTTGCATTCTTACTCTGTGTAAAATCAATAGCCATGAGTCGAGAAGGGTATAAAATACTGATGGCTACTTTTTGAACAGAGTATGGATGCCATTCTGCATAAATTTACATTCAACGTTTATTATTTCAAGTAAAACAACGGCCAGAAATTATGTCCTCATAGCTCAGACCTACAAAGAAAGAAAGACGGATCACTATATAAATTTTTGCAGGAAGTTAAACACTCACAAACACTCACATCTTTCTTCTTCCTTTCTTTGTTAGTCCATAAGATCACTGCTTGACGCACAACTAAGAACATAAAACTATGTTAAAATAACAGCTTATATACGTCCCACTGCTGGGCACAGGCCTCCTCTCAAGTCTGAGAGGGTTTTAGGGCAAGAAAGTGTCCGCCGCGCTGCCCCAATGCGTGTTGGCGAACTTCACATGTCTTCGAAATATTTTTTATTTTATTTCTCAGAAATGCAGGTTTCCTCACGATGTTTTCCTTCACCGCCGAGCACGTGGTAAATCAGCACTTAAAATTTCAATTAATAATTTCATTGGTGCCGACGGGGGTTAGACCCGGGTTGCTCGCGTAATGTGACTTTACCGCGAGCACTAACCATCTGAGCTACCACGGCTTCAAACCATGTTGTCAGTTGCAAATTATGCCTCTACGTTAGGGCTTGTTCTTACAATTAATTGAGCATGGTTGTGGCTTGATTTTTACGTCACTAGAAACGAACGCATCGCTCAGTCTTTCTTTTTATGTTGGGCTAAAATTAAATAGGTAATAGTGATGACGTCATTAAAAAGTAGCATGAATATATTTGAAAATAGTAAGTAATATTTAAAATGTTACTGGTCTTTACACCTCCTACATCTGGGACTAGCCCATTTCTGACTTCCGAAAATGGTTTAGAACTAAAGAACAGCTTGCCGCGCAGTAGAACTCGTGTTAACTGACTTCACTTCGTGCCCTCGTAATATTTGTTATAAGTTAAACAGACGTCGCGCGATGTTTTACTTCACTGATAAATACACACGTAGTAAATTATCATTTTAGAATTAAAATTTAACACTTTATGCTTTTAACAATATATAACTTATTTGATGTCCCCGGCATCAAACCACCAACATAGGGAAATCGTCTATAAAAAAGCTTAAAAAAATTAAAGGTTATTATCATTGAATAATGTAATTCATACATAATAGAACGGGGTTGTGGGCGGAGCCCGTGCAGCCACTAAAATGCCACAAGACGTCAATTGACATGTATAAATGTCAACACAAGATGTGTTTTGACGTTACAATCGTTTCCAAATTTCGCATGCAAATTATTCAGAAAATACCAAATTGAACCCTAATTACATATAAATATGTATTAAAATCCGTCTGTCAACACAGCGAATCGGGTTTGCAGTAGTAATTAACTGATAATACGACGTAACTGCTTGTATGTGTGCTCCCGGCGACGCCGAACCTCGGTACAAAACAAGGTTGACAGCTATTCTATTGTGTATTATAGTCAATGATTTCAAAAGGAAGGATAGGCCCATCTAAATATTTTAGTCATAACTTTTTCATACAAGAAAAAGCGCATAGTCTGTCATAATACAAACGTCATTAAACACGACGTAACCAGGGTCGGATTTCGTAAAGTATACATAATATCGTAATAATACTAAGCGAAAATACCATAATTTTACCTAGAGGTCTACTTGTATTATTATTGGGTCCTTTTGCGTTTTGATATTAACCCTACGATATCGAAAATTTATGTATTGTACATGAGTGCAGCGTTTTTTTAATAAAATTAGAATTAGCTCCATTTCTGGTCCATATATATATTAAATTACGCTGTGGCGCATCAGAAAATCGTTTATGTCTATTGTCTATAGTCGCGAATATAAATGTTTTATAATTAAATGCACTTTACCGTTTCAAAAAAAAAAATACTCAAAATAAATTCCTCGTGATACTACAGAAACTGCGCATAAATTAATAAATTAGCAATTCTATTAAAACAAAACAATTTGTATGTTGTGTCAGCATATAAATTATAAAATAACATTCATACAATATTTCTAATAAATATATTGTTCAATGATTGCAATGAAGTAAAAGCATCTGTTAAGTTTGACAGCAATGACGGAGCCCGAAATTACGAAGCACCGTTGTTAAAAGTTAGAGACTATACCTATGCGTTCCACTGCTGGGCACAAATAAAGTTACAACCTATATACGTACCACTGCTGGGCACAGGCCTCCTATAACTTCTGAGACAATTTTAGGGCAAGGAATTTTCTGCCGTGCAGCCCCGATGCGTGTTGGCGAATTTCACATGGCATCAAAATATTTTTTTAATTTCTCAGACATGCAATTTTCCTCACGATATTTTTCTTCACCGATTTCATCGGTGATCGAACCCGGGTTGCTTGCGTACTGTGAAATTTAGAGCGAAAGCTACGCCTATGAGCTACCATGACTCTTCAACGACGATAGTATAATCAAAATATATAATAAATTTTAGATGATATTAACCACGTAAAATTTTTCTAAAAAACGACTAATTTTGTAATATCATGTAGAATGCAGCCTGGTATTACAAGGCCCGTAAATTTTTCGGAGATGAAACACGATTATGCTAATTCCGAATCGATGTCCGACATTTTTGGTATTTCTCACGATACGGCGACATTTCGTCTAGCCCAAAAGTCATTGACCTAGGGGAAATTAAGAAAAAGCAGGAGCTATATTAATTGCCTCCATGAATTTAAAATTTATTCAAATACGGTGAGATTTTGTGATTGGTTGAGCGTAGTATATTATTTGTGGAAATGCCATATTGTTGCTAGCTGGCCTTGCTTTAATAACTTTTTTTCAGCCGACTTAAAAAATGGAGGAGGTATTTTTTATGTGTCAGAACTCCTCAGAACTGTTTTCTGGGTGAACCGATTTCGATAATTCTTTTTTTATATGAAAGCTGATGCTTCTCATGTGGTCCCATATAAATTACATCATGATCAGACTGGTAGTTTTTGAGTTATCCTTAATAATGCGTATTTAACTGACTTCGAATATATGGATTATGTTCTCATTTTATTGAAGTCGGTTGCACAAATTGATTTTTTATAATCGTTTTTATTATCCACGTGCTCGGCGATGAAGGAAAACATCGTGAGGTAACCTCCATGCTTAAGAAATAAAATACAATCGAAGACGTATGAACACGCATTTGGGGGCAGCGCAGCGTACACTTCCTTGCCCCAAAACCCTCTCAAAAATGGCAGGAGGCCTATGCCCAACGGTGGGACATATCTAGGCTGTAACTTACTTTTTCACTTGTTATATTATCCAATTCAGGACAGTTAAGGAAACTATTTGTATTGCTTGCACACTACATATCTATATTATTGTATAAATGTGGATAAAAGCTTCCTTTTGATGTTCGTATTTGATGCTTTCATTAGTGTCCCGAGGTATAGTGATTGAAAAAGTTATACTTCTTTTTTACCTCACACATGGGCTGGATCAAAGTTTTCGTTTGCAAGCCACAAAGCCTTCGGCGGTATAGTAATTAGCAAATGGCTAAAGATCGGTCCCGATATCGGATGCTGTGTTTTGTACTTTTTCTTCAGTTGTATTGAATTCGGGTTTCTTGCTGCAACTGTTAAAAATTTTCGAGAATTTAAAGAATTTTAACGTACATTTCCAAAAATCTAAAGGTTTAATTATAAATAGCACTTAGTAACACGCCATACATATTTACATTTA
The DNA here is from genome assembly GCA_907164705.1 of Parnassius apollo. Classification (NCBI taxonomy): domain Eukaryota; kingdom Metazoa; phylum Arthropoda; class Insecta; order Lepidoptera; family Papilionidae; genus Parnassius; species Parnassius apollo. The sequence goes on along the minus strand of CAJQZP010001558.1, from coordinate 10,479,978 downwards.
CAACAAAATATTTAGTATATGTTTTCTTAGTTTATTAAAAGTTTTATTATATATTTTATTTGTTCATTAATTTAAAAAACAAGTTAAGTTAAAAAAGTTAGTTTCACACTAGGTATTTCTTCTGTATAATTGCAACGTTTTAGAAATATTAAATACATTAATTGCACATAGACTTGTTCCGCACTTGAATTGAACATGCGGGCCCGGTAGCGTCACGTATGCCGGGCACAGGCAATTTTCAATATTATCAAATCATACAAACACTTGTTTTGTGGGGGATTCGAACCCCGGCTCTTAAGCGCTGCAACTAAAAACTTAGCCATTGCCCTACGGAGCCGTCAAACTATCGATATAAGTAAGTTATAACGATTTCTTATAAGGTGCGTGAGTGTAAAATGGGTCACCTTAAGCTTTGCCACTCTATAAAACCAAAACTAGGAGAAGGACAGAGACAAAAACACAGAGTCGTATACTATAACTAATATATTAAGAAAAAAAAAATTGAATCAAGCTTTGGCAATAATTAGGAACACTTCGAAAATTCACTTAAAAAAAACTAACTACACTACACCATACTAAAATCGACTAAAATATTTTTACATAACTATTCTTCCTTCCTTTCCTGTACGTGTTCACAGACTGCAGACTTCCCGTGTGAACACGTACAGGATCGCCCCCGTCACTACATCAGATTTGATAGACCACAAATCCTCGCTAAAGAACACCGATTCCTTCCAAGGATGATTCGCGAGGCTATTGAAATCAAAAAACATTCTAATTTCAATAGAGAAGATGGCTGGGTGCTACCATCTGCTTGGGATCCTATAATAAATAAAATTAAATCCCAATCCAAGCATACAACTGCAAGACTTCAAGATACCATAAGTTCATACTGTGTAGATCGGAACAAAAGTTAAATTTTTATCTATGGTAACCGCTGTTAACTATGACATTTGGACGTTGAACATCTCAGTCCTCCCCGTGACCGTGGGTGCTGTAAAGCGCTCGAAACGTCGGGTATTTATAGTTAAATATACGCGATAAAATCCGTAAAAACTAGTATTATTTCAATGTGTAGTGTTCGCGTAAATATAAGAAATCATTAAGGCTTTAGTTTTTGAGTTACAGGAAAGTGACCATATTAACCGGATGACCATATACCATATACCTCACGTTATATATTTAGATGAATGCTACATAATATATAAAATAATTTTACACGTGTTATCACGTATTTAGTTTTTTTATTTTTTTTCCCGAAGTTTCGGGTGCATTACTACACCCATGGTCACGAGATGCTCATGCATTTGATGTTCTGATATTTTAGTCCAACCTTTTATTTAATTTTTTTTCTATTATAGTAAAAGAATTCGGGAATTAGAACTAGGTTAAAATTAAACCCATAATATTAGTTAAACGCTTTCTAACTGAAACTCGGAAACTGTTAATCGAAAGAAAGATTTTTTTAAATCTTTACCTTGTCATAGTGATAAATCGAGCCCAGAAAGGCCAAAAAACGCCCATAAAATTTGATATGTGGCGATATCTGATCTCGTAAATGCTAGATATAAACTATGTAGCATTTACGCGATTATATTGGCCGCTGACAGTTTTGCTAGACATCCAGCACTACCAATGCCGCCCGCCTGGTAAACTTGGTCTTTATGACAAATCCTTTTATTGGGAAAGGTTCATGAGCAAACTGTTACAGATAAAATATCCATATCGTACGATGGAGTGAAACGGCGCCGTTCAACTAGCGGCCTGAATGATATTCAGCAGGGCTGGCTAATGCTTAGGCCATTCGTACGACGGGGTGAAACAGCGCCGTTCAACTAGCGGCCTGAATGATATTCAGCAGGGCTGACTAATGCTTAGGCCATTCGTACGATGGGGTGAAACGGCGCCGTTCAACTAGCGACCAGTATGATATTCAGCCCATGCATTTCAACCGATGCGTCTAATACATTTCGTTGTTGACGTTGACGGAGCTTTGCTCGGTATTTTTCGCTCGGTTTTTTTAATTCGTGTGTTTTGGAAATTATATTTAGATACAAATTACATACTGATGAAATACGAATAATATTTTTTGATCTTAGCGACATAATAGAGAAAACTGAACTGGCTATTTGAATAAAAAATCATGAGTGCAATTAGTTTAATTTAAATTTTCATGTTTTTAAAAAATTCTAAAAGGGCTCGAAAAAAATAGATTTTCTCAAAAAAAGAAAGGAACTTGAAAAAAAAAATTTTAAAAAAAGTCAGTCGGTCGGTCCGGGCTCGAACCATGGTATTACGATTTCGTGACCGCCCAATAATAAGCTATTTGTAATTATTAACAAACTGTCAAAATTTACCTTCCTATTCTAACGATATTGTAGCAGTTTTTCATTGCCTAAAAACACGGACAAAAAGACATTTTCTAAAAATAAATCCTAGCTAGATCGATTTATTGCCCCCCGAAACTCCCTGCACACAAAATTTTATGAAAATCGTTGGAGCCGTTTCCGAGATTCCGATTATATATTTACACTAATTGCTCGTTTAAAGGTATAGGATTATGAGCTATATTATATAAATATACTGTTATTGATGTTACAAGATAGTTGCAATATTGTATTGGACTCAGTGGCTGAATATCATTCAGGCCCCTAGTTAAACATAAAAAAGGCGCAGCTGGTAATGTTTCTGCGACAGCTTGTACTATTTCTCATTAAACTTTGGTCCTATATAAATTTAATTAAGATCTGACCAGTAGTTTTTGAGTTATCTTCAATAATGCGTATTTACTTGACTTCGAATACATTGTTGATATTCTCATTTTAATTATATTGAAGTCAGTTGTACAAAATTTTTAATTTTACTACTTGTCTTAGTTCACATATTTCCGTGGGACGGGATTACATATATATATACATATATATATATATATATATATATATATATATATATATATATATATATATATATATATATTGTTATATATAGCTACTAACTTTGTTTACATATAAAATTATTACTCACTGCCTAAGAGTATGTTAACTTTAGGGTTAAGCTCACCTTCTAAATATTTAAATAGTTTTCATCTTATAGTGTGCACAATAAAGAATAAAGCTTAACACTTAAGTACCTATTATTATAAGTGTGGCTTGTACGTCGGTTACAACTTACGCTGCTATCGCAAGACATTTTTAATAATTGCCAGCATCTAACCCGGCCAATAGCAATCATAAATATCTTATTAAGACATAAAGAAAACAACGTTACGGCTTCCATGTTTTGAGATCCAATATCTGTCGACCTCCCATTGATACTGAACTATTCACTGCCGTAGATCAAGCTCGATGGGCATTGTAAATGTTGCCATGATAGGAAAATAAAATTGTACAATAAAAGTATAGTCTAACAAGCAATCAGAATAGGATGCAATTAAATAACTTTGTTGTTTAAATAATTTTAACGTAAGGTTGTAAATCGTTTTTAGTAATATAACGGTATGGGGTAATGTTTAGGAACTTTTTTGAATAATTTAGCCGTTACATATTTTACGAGAGTTTAATGAAATAATTACTAGGGATAAAATGTTAAATTTTTTTTTTAAATAACCATTTACGATTAGAAATATTTTATGATATGTATATTTCAAAGATGCACCATTCATCAACATTTGTTTTTTGGTTTTAATAATAGTAATTGCCTCCATTTACTCGTATATGAATTGTTCCTAGAAGCGTAAATTAGGCCCGCTACATACATACGGAATTCCGTTTCGAAATCCTACGTAATATGAGGCGGGGCTAAATGTTAAAATAAAATCACAATTTTTTCTTCTTATATTATTGCCTTACTTGAATGTAATGTTAAATTAATCACCGTTTAACCAGAATTATTACAAAAAGTGATACTACCAGAAGATCTCAGATGCTGCTAAATACCATTTGGTTATTGTCAAGTTGGAGCAGCATGTCGTACAGCAAGTCACGGATATCATGGTGAATCCTCCAGCTGAGGGAAAGTACCTACGGACTGCTGAAGTCAACGTTACTCACTATCTTCGAGGAGTCCGAAATGCGTCAAATTACCAAACTCCCCGACGAGATGAACCTCAGAGACCAGCGCTCATCCCAACCGCTGCGTAGAATGAAGGACCTGACGAGGGATCGGTTCAAGGACGATACTTTGAGCGTTTTATAGCAGAACCACCTACCAGCTGTAGTTTGTGCTATACAGGTCGCCGGTACCAAAGACGTCAAGACGCCAGCTTCTGTAGCAGACCAGGTCAAGGAGACGATGCAATCTATCGGTGTTGCAGGGTTAGAATCGATTTCGTCAGGCAACTACTATTAAACCGTAGTATCACAACCACTAATTAAGCAACATTAAATAACTATTGTTAAATGCTGCCTTCATCCTAAATAAATTTAAAATTCCAAAGCATACAGAACAAAACAGTGCTCGCGATAAATTAATGAAATGCATTTAAAATTTCGCTCCCATCACTCTAACAAGCTATGCTTTGAGTTTCACCGTGTAAATTCTGTACGTGATGCCTTCAAGCCGCAATCGATTCTTGAAGGTGGATAATTTATTTAAAAAAAAAACACGCGATGTAACAAAGGAGCCGCCGCCTCTTTGGCGAAATTTGCAGATTACCCGGGCATCCGATAAACCAATAACGCGTATAATCGCTCTTGTACGAATTGGCCACAGGGATATTTAAACGGTAAACACAGTAAAAAAAGGACTTATGTATTATTAAAAAAGTAAAGTTTTAAAGATATCATTCTGGTCGAATATAATCATATCATTTTAACGTAATTTTTTGTAATTTCGTACGTGGTAGAGCCACGCTGCAGCTATATTATGCTTGTGGCACGAATGGGTCAGCTCGTCCAGGGAAGGAACACGCTCTCACAGAATACCAGCGTAAAAAAGCAGCTTAAAGCTGCTGTGTTTAGTATGGTGAGTGTAGAGAACCGGAGACCCTTTTTACTGGAAATGAGGCATTCCATAGTAGTCCTCACGGGTGGCAACGCGTCTACATTTTAATTCTTAATCGAAAGAGTCGTCCTTACCCTTATTCTATAAAAATGCTCCAGTTTGAATAATAAGTGGATTATGAAGTTTTTTAATGAAATTTGTCTCCTAGCTATATTAAAATCTGTTTATATATAATATAATTGACGATTGGTGATTGTGTAACTTCGGGACGACTTGACTGACTGGGGCCATACTTGTTCCACCGAGACGATGGTAATAGCTGGATGTTAGGCATACTGAATAGTTGTAGTCAAGTTATTAACAAGTTCTATTTATGGAACAAAATGTCAAAATCATATTCACAATTTTAATACGTCGGTTAGGTGCGAAAAGAAAAATTACAAAATCAAGATCTGATAGGTCGAGCTATAAATAATTTTTTTCCTTACACTGTTAGTAGTCCGCAGGGAATTTAGAGTGAAACTGCCCCAACCTAGTTCTAATAGCTAGTATAACTTTAAAACAAGACACACAATATACATATACCTAAATTATATTCCTTCTACTCTAACCTTAGAGTATCATTTTTATATGCAAAAAATGCCCATGGTAAATAGCACAAGTATAAAATATTAAACAGTAAAAACAAATTGAAGAACGAATCTGTACCAAGAACAAACCCTTAATAATTACGAAAATTTTTAATCGAACAAAACGCCCGCCAAAGACCAGTATGCGCCGACGTCACTTTAGAAGACAAAGTGTCAAGATGAAAGGGCCCGCCGCCGATTGTCGCAGCATTGTAGCGTCACTCGTTAGTCCGGCATTATCGTACTAAGATTTATTTTAACGATTACCTACGGGACGCAAGGCAGAAGCGCGTGGCGAGGGATGAATTTAATTAGGAAACGAGCTACGCATAATTAATAAAAGTAGATCAATTTTTAAACTCGTTTTTAAACGCTCTTCGTACTAAATTCATAAAATGAGATATAAGACGCTCTTAATTTCACTTTTAGTATGACCTAAGCTGTTACTAAAGAGTTGTTAGTTTTAATTTACTATACCTGCAGCAGTTTAATCGCAATTTTGATTTAAACTAACTTGTTATGTTGTGAAAACCGACTAATTCAAATTTGAACCATATTGTCCCCGACACCTATCTTTTTTATTTAATATGGATTACAAATAATACTTATCGAAAGTTATTTTTTTATTTACCACTGATTCCTCTAAAAAACCTCAGTCCTGTGAAGAACCAGCAAGAAACCAAGCGGGACTATTCTTTTTAAAATAAGAGCTTATTGGTTTTTTGTATATATAATGGCTTACAATCATGTATTTTACAATTAACAACACAAAACAAATTAGAAATAGCTTGGTGGCGATCACCCTTCCCAGGGATTATTATAATCCATAAATTCCTTAATATTATAATAACCCTTTTTTATACACATAGTTCGATAAAGATTTTGAACTTTGTGTAAGTCAAATTTAGTATATTTTCTGGGATTTTGTTGTAAAAGCGTATACTCGTGCATCGCCCCAAGAATGAGTCAATACGTCATATATACAACAATTTATACCAACCATTAAGCAATTTGAGTTCTAATTGTGATGTATTTTTAATCGATTTTGGTTGACAGCGATAACTTCCAAATAATTGGTATCTATCAATCGCAAAGTGGATATCACGGCGCTCTTTTTCTATCCTATTCGAGCCAAATGTGAAGTTCATACGATAAGAACGGAATTTTGCTTGAACGCAGTGACAGAATAAATAGCACACGGGATAAATCAATTTATATTTTTATGTTCACTAGACATTAATTACTTTTTTTTTTAAAATAATGATAACAAACGAGCACATAGTCTGCACCTGATGGTAAGTACGAACTTTAGTCCATTGACATCTATATTTGTCCTCAATTAAGAATTAATATGCAGATGCGTTATTGACCCTGAGGGCTAAGATTTAACGCCTCGTATCTGGTAAAAAAGACTCCAATTTTTTACACTCACTATATGAAACACAGCAGCATTAAGCTGCTATTTTATGGTGGTATTCTGTAATAGTGTGGTCCTTTTCCAGTAAAGCCGACCATTCGTGCTTCAACCGTAATATAGCTGTAGCGTGGCTCTACCACTTACGTTTAGTTTTTTATGAAAACTTACTACAGTGAAAAGTGTTCAAGGATGTTATTGTGTGTATTTGTAAATATTTTTTTTACCTATTATAGGCAATACGCGGTAGAGCCATACTGCAGTTATATTAGTAGTGTATTGTAGCACGAATGGCACGACTTGACCGGGGAAGGACCATGCTATCACAGAATAGCAGCGTAAAATAGCAGCTTAATGCTGCTGTGTTTCGCATGGTGAGTGTAGCGAACCGGAGACCCTTTTTACTGGAAACGAGGCATTACATCTTAGTCCTCACGGGTGACAATGCATCTGTATTTTAATTCGTAATCGAGGATAGATGTAGATGTATATGGACCACAGCAACCACTTACCATCAGGTGGACTGTGTGCTCTTTTGTCACCCTACCCCATAAAAAACCAAGGCCAATGCTGGACTAAAATAACATTTGGTGGTAAATGTTGACAAAGCTCTAGTTGGTAAATCATACGCTCTTATCATAACAAAAGCCTATTCATTCCTGCTTTGAAGACACCAAGATTGTAATCCTCCTCATTGATAATGTTCCTTACATACTGTGATAATACTGGCTCTATATACCCCCCCAAACTAGAACACAGCAAAGTTTATTGACGGCTGAAGCTGAATTGGGTATGGACCAGCCATATAGCTCGAAGAACCAATAACCGATGGAGACAAAGGTTTCTGGAGTAGAATCCGTACCGGTTAACAGAATATAGGGCGCCCCCACACTAGATCGAGTGACAACCTGGTAAGACGTATGCGAAAAGTCGGTAGATGCAGGTGGTACATTACCGTGTTTTGCGGCATTTTTTGTGTGTGGCCTCTTTTCGGCGGTGGAATTGTGAAAAGCTGTAATGAATGAAAACATTTGTAATTATGATGACGATGATGATGATGATTTTGTTTGTACAGAATTTCGCGATGCACCAAAAGGTAATGTTTGTAATAAGATAATAAAAATTCGATATAATATTTCCTTTGCATCTAAGACGGGACAATATGCGGCTCACTTAATGCTAAGTGACTACTGCCTTCAAGGAATACTACCGAATATCAAGGAGCCTAAAATTTATGGCTTTTTCAAAGGCACATGAATTATGTGTAAATGTACTATCGACGGTATTTTTATCGATATTTAAGGTAGTGGCACTCATAACAATTTCCTCCAGACCGAATTCCGACCACGGCGGCCTGCCTCAACGGAGGTTAGCCAGGTGCACTCTCTACTTCCTCACTCTCATAATCCGATGGGACGGTAAACTGACACGACCAACGGCATTACGTGCTTTCCGAGGCACGGGGGTGAGACACCGCCAACTTCCTGACTCCGGGCAGCTACTGAGAATTTCTTGACGAAAAAACTCAATAATTGATTTTGTTGGCCCGAGACGGGATTCGAACCCAGACCTCATGATCAGCAGTCGCACTACTACAACCACTGGACCAACGAGGCAGTCACTGACAATAGTGGCACATCCCGTTAAATTTTTATTGTAATTCATGTTCTTTTGCTAAATAGAAATTCTTTAACCAACTTTGCCACGTTAATGGCGTATATAATTGAAGCAATGAATTTTTTATTTTTTATTATGTACTTACTCCGGGTAACACACGTCTGCATAATCAATGATTGGTAGTATAAGTGACTGTACAAGCATAATTTTAGTCTTAAAGGGGAGAAAATTTTTCAATCGATAAAGTGAACGTAAAGACCCAGAGACTTTACGACATGTTTCGGAGATATGAACCCCCCCAGGACAGAGTACTATCGATATGGAGACCTAGATTTTTAACTGAGGGAGAGAACGGTATCAGACGATCATTATAATAGACGGGAGGTAGACTAGCGGCATCTATTTTAGCAAGCATCCTTGAGCTACCCACAATCATCGCTTGGCATTTCGTAGGGTTGACAGACACTCCAAATACGCATAGACCAATCACAGACTGACTTGAGATTTGAATTCAATTTGTTTATCGCATAATGGATGTCAGAAATGTCAGACTGTACATAAATTTGTAGGTCATCAGCATACAGATGGTACGAACAATCAATATTAGATGTGATGGAATTAATAAAAATAGAGAAGATTAATGGAGAAAGTATACCGCCTTGCGGTACGCCAGAAATCAGGTCAACCCACTGTGAATTCATTTGCTCCGCGTGGACAGACTGTTGACGTCCGCGAAGATAAGATGAGAACCATTTCAGGACTGACGGTGCAAACCTATAATAAGAAAGGATAGCAAGAAGGATATCATGGTCAACTGTGTTAAAAGCATTAGAAAAGTCAACGAGCACTACAACTGTAACTTTCTTGTTTTCCATTCCTTCTCTAATGTCTTCAGTTATTTTAAGTAAGGCAGTTGTAGTGCTGTGACCAGGACGAAAGCCGGACTGAAAAGTACTCAGCAGGTTATGTTTATATATGAAATTGGAAATTTGCTTATGAACACAGGCTTCCAAAACTTTAGATAGGAAAGGTAAAACTGATATGGGACGGAAGTGATTGGGAAGTGTGGGATTGGATACTTTAGGAAGGGGTCTAACGAAAGCGTTTTTCCACTGACTCGGAAACTGACCCGAATCAAGCGAAAAATTAACAATATGTGTGATTGCGGAGATAATGTGTTCTAGAATATTAACAATCATGGCTCTGCTAATATCATCGCAACCGACAGCCTTGGATTTTATTGCCAGAAGGATCTTTCTGATTTCATCCTGATCTACAGGGTTAAAAAGAAAGACTGGTATGTGTGGAGACGGAATTGAGGCTATGTAAGCGACTGTTTGGGATCGGATTGAAAGTTCCAACGCAGAAGCAGAAGCAAAATGAAGATTTAAAGCATCGTGAGAAAGCGATAAACCACAATCCAAAGAGGGTGTTTTGCCCACACCTAGAGAACTAAGAAATTTCCACACATCAGCTGGCGAAGAATCACTTATATTGCTATGGATAAATCGGCGTTTTGCAGAACGTACCATCATTATACTACTTGAAACTAATATTGCACAAAACAACTTATAAACTTTACTTCAAAACAAACAAAGTAAGCAAAATGGCGGATTGTGTCAGCGCTACTGAAGTTAGCAAACGTGTCCTGGCCGAAAACTGTTTAGTTTCGCCATTTTGCTTACAAGCGCTTCTTAGCGCTTTTTTCTGCCAAACGCAGCCATTATTAAATCAAATCAAATCAAATTCATTTATTTGCATAATACAGGTATAAGAGTTGTTACAAAAAAAAAAAATAGAATATGTACACTGTATTATTACCTTATGAGGTGTGCAAATACTTTACAATATAGTCTACGCATTACTAATTCAATAATGGTGCTTTGAAATAAAATTAAGAATAAGAAAAAAAATATTGTCAATAGTTGAGTCTATAGTGCTAATTGTTGTCATATTAAATACTTTGATGTTATATAAACTCGAAATTAAATATTTTTGATAATACGAATAATCAAATCCAAAATGTTGTCATACAAAATTTAAGTTAAATTATAATTTAATATACTAATCTTATTAAATTATTATAATGTGTCACATATATTAGGTAAATGTATAAATTACTATTATTCAGTTATAATTAAATTCAAATTATTATTATTAAGTTACAATTAAACTAAAACTATGCTATTAAATTATAATACTTTTATCCTCTAGGTACTCTTTGACATTATAATAACATTTATTAATCAGAAACTTGTGTAATATCGGCTTAAATCGTGAGATAGGCAACTTTCTGACATAATCTGGCAGTTTGTTGTGAATCAGTGATGCCATACAAAGAATACTTTTATTGAGTAGTGCTGCATCTCCATACGGTATTTCTATGTCTAATCTTTTTTGTCGCGTAACTGTCTATAGTAGCTTTTAAAAGCAGTCTTGTAAAAATTTGGATTTGATTTCACAAATAGATTTGTGAAATTTCACAAATAGATTTGTGAAATTTCACAAATTTACTTGCGTAAATCGGACCAAAAATTAATATTCAAAAAACTGAAGGTAGCCGGACTAACTATGACATTGGGATGTCAAACATCTCAGTCCCCCCCGTGACCATGGGTGCTGTAAAGCATCCGAAACGTCGGGATAATAAAAATAATTGATAGTTGTAATTAAAACGCGATAAAATCCGTAAATAATAGTTTTATTCAAGTATCCGACTCATCTGCATGTTAGTTTAAAGTCAATTACTAAATTCCAAACGGATTGATAGACTGACAAACATGAAAGTGACTTAATGAAAACGCGGTTAAATGAAAAAATCTCTCTGGCTCTTTCACAGTAACACTTCACACTCACAAAACACAATATAGTACATATTGACTATATGGACTAATGGAATCTTACGCTGTCACTGTAAGGCAAATGGCTGTTATTATGGTTATATTATAATGATTAAGGATACGAAATTTAATGGTCGTGGGCTTGAATCTTCCCCTCGACCACCGTCGGGAACCACTCCTACACAAGCATTTTAAGACGATTGTGAAGTGCCGATACGCGGCGCGAGTAGGTATTTTCAAAAATGCTATCTGTTTCACATCGCTAGCTGCGTATCGCCAACCGTGCGATAGAAAGAATTGTAAAAGATGGCAGAATTGCCAACATTTTCTTTTTAAAATATTGTTACGAGCGATAACGTTTTTATACCCCTAAACCTTTACAAAATTAGACAAATTTGGTCTCATTAGATTCAGTGCAGCTTACTTTAGGTCTGTTTTTTTTTTTAAATAAAGTTGAAAGAATTGCTAACATTTTCTTTTTAAAATATTGTTACGAGCGGTAACGTTTTTACTCCCCCTAAACCTTTACAAAATTAGATAATTTTTGTCTCATTGGGTTCAGCACACCTTACTTTAGGTCTGTACGTTTTTAGTAATTCAGTTTAGTTTCATTAAAAAAAATAACGCTCGGGGAAGTTTTTAAGTCAAAAATATAGATATTAAGATGCTGATTACTTATATTGTACGCAATATTATTCCCTTAAAATAAAAACGTATATGGACCTAGTTTTTCATTATATCTACAACATTTTCAAAAATTATGATAATTAGACTATGTTAACGGGAGAGAAAATGTTATCGCTTTTTGAATGAAAATTTAGAGCTTTACAATTCTCTTAAGCGTAAGGTAAGTAGTTACTTGAAATATTAACAATATCCCCCAGACCAAATTTGCCCCACAGCGGCCAGTCTTTAACAGAAAACAGCCACCAGCACAAGACGGAATTATTGTACACAAGTGTTGTCGCAAGCATAGGTGCAATCTCTATTCCCTTACTCTCATAGTCTGATGGAACGAAAATGTGCGTGCGTTCCGAGGCGCGAGTGTGAAACTTGACTCCGTGCTATTATAGATAATTTCTTAACAGGCAAACTCAAATTTTGAGCTGATCCAGGATTCGAACCCGAGATCTTATGATCAGTAGTCGCGCCAACTACCACTTGATCAACGAGGCAGTATAGTATGCAAGGGAACATATAATATTACCGCTAATATATTTTTTCGTACATTTTGTCTGATGATGTAGGTACATCGAATAACCAATTGAAGTTTTTGTTATATGTATAATAACCGTTATCCTATTTAATTTTCTTATCGGTTTTAGAACACATCTAATCACATTGGTTGTGTCACTATACTCTACAGTTAAAAGCCAGTTTGCACCTGCTCCTCGAAACACTGGCTTACAAAATAAACCATTATTAATTAATCTTAATCTTTATCTTGGACCGGTTCCTAAGAGATTTCTGACTGCCCTGTCTTAATGCAGGTATAAGATATTGAGTCAAGTTAAAGTAGCCTAATGCTTCATTTTAATGTATATACATTTTTCAAATACTTTTATGAAATACTTATTAAATATAACTTTTTATAAGTAAATAAATATTCTTAAATATAACTTTTTGTATTCTTTAATAATATCTAAAATGCGACTGCAGTTTGAAAATAAATAATATTGAGTTTTCGTAAATACTGAAATTTCAATAATTAATAGTGATGAATCTTGGATCACTTATAATTAATTTAATCTTCTTTTTTAGAAAAAGAAAAAATTTGATGATCGAAACGAAGACTATACATATATAATTGAGGAAGAAGACTGATGGAAACTGGATGTGCCCCGCACGCGTTGCAATGTTATTTGTCAGGAACAAACTCGTTGAAGTTTTATCGTAATCGGATAAATGGGTACAGTTCCTACTACATTGAAAATGAACAAACAAATTAATTAATATTCATTTTGTGTCAAATCTTCTTTGAAGCGCTTTAAGCGACTTACCACAGTTTCGTCAGGGTGTCTCATAAGAAGCGACAGAGGGAAACGAATCAGGAGATGGGTTTTGGGACGTGTTCAGGAGATGGGGTTATCGTCTTCTTATAAAAATTACAAAAATGCGGTTGCCAACCCCCCCTCCTAGTGGGGCAACTATGAAAAATATCCCCCATGTGGCAATATGTGGGGGGCTAGGTTCATCAGTGGACTTTTGGTAGGCTGTAATAATAAATTAATGAATAATTACGTTTACTTTATCATTTTTATATGTTTATAATATACAGCTTCATTATTAAAAGAAAATAAAAACTAAGTAATGCGCTACGGTTTTTAGTTCATATTCTAGCCGAAGGTAATGTTTGTGTGAGCTAAATAATTTTTTATCAAACTGAACTGTATGAATCCCGTAGTTGTTGCAGGACCTGTACTATTGATTAGCATTGAAACTGAATAACTTTGCACTTATACTTACGAAGGCATAGTAATCCTACTAAGTAGAAAGCTGCTAGTTGTTTAACCGGAAAACGTAAACCAATCAGCATAATATCTAAGAAAAGCTTGGAAGTAACCCTAGGACTTAAAGGCAAAAAGTCATAAAATTAAGTGACCATAAACATACGTGAGCTTACTAAGGAAGGCGATCAGCGGCAATCAACAAAGCAATTGTTTCTACAGCGATGACAGCCAGATTACATCCAATTGCATCCATTAAAAGGTAGCCGGTTACATTTTATTCTCTCGTTATGGATTAATATACGCCCCAAAGAAATACTTAATTCATATTAATTCTCCGTTTTTTATAGTTCATTGGAAAAAAGCTTAAATGGTCGATAATATTTTTAACATTATCAACCTTGTCATTCGAGTTGCTGTTTACACCCTTTATAACCTCCTATAGATTAATCGCGGGAAAAATAGGATAGTTTTGCATTTTAAGGAGTATTATTTATAACGTTTTATGTTAAAATTGGTTTATTAATTGGATAGTTATGATAATAACCGGCCATTATTAACCCAAAACGAAATTTGTCAAATACGTTTATTTACAAGGATTAATAACTTATAAAGGTATTTGTATGTATTGATTAATGTGGTAATAATTTATCGATAGACCAACCCGGAGGCAATTTACTGGTAAATGTGCAAGCTTTAAATATTAGATATAAAAGTTTACCGTTAAATCAAAATATTTTTAAATTTATATTTTTAATTCAAAAATTATGCTATGTTTTATAGTGTTGATAGGCTGTAATGATGATGGTGATGATGATTTAAATTTTAGTGTCTACAGAAACGAACCTTTATCTTTCATTCATTCAGCTTCTTGTGTTCCTTGTCTTGTGTTTAAACATTTCTCTATACGAATATTAATTTCATTTGAGGTATTGTGTGATAAGACAAATGAGTGGTTTGCAAGATGACATCGTGGCCATCTAGAAAGAATGAATGAGGAAAGAGTGACGATGCAAATTTATGTTGCTCAAGTGAACGACAGGGTCGTCAAGAACGAATTGCCGATATATTAAAAATGGACCAAATAAGAGTACTTTTAACTGAGTGTACTACATGAATCTATGCGTAGGTATATATGTTGTAAAGGAGGCGAAAGAGGTGTATCCGGATCGTGCTAAACGGAAGTCCGTAGTCTCTTCCTATCCCTCTGTATGACAGGCGTAAGTGTTTATGTTATGTTATATTAAAGGCTTTTAAAGTATATCTATCGGTTCTATGATGTTGATTTTCAGAATAAAACAAAAAATAATCACTTTTACTGTACCTACGAATACGTGATAAGTTTCAAAAATCTATTTCCCGTCTGGACGCTCTTCCGGCGATGGCATCTCGCATTTTCCGGTTATTTTCGAATGCTATTATTTTCTTAAATGGAGGGTGGATTGTTGTTTAGTAGCGTGTTTGATGAGCCCAAGCATTTGTATTTTGATTATTTTATTCTAAACCTGCACAAAGACAATTGTTGTGTTAGGTTTTCTTTATAGTTACATTGATTTGTTTGTCGATAAAATATCTTTATTTACTCAGACATGCTGTGATAGCACAGGGTTAGCCCCTTTAGTTATTTTGGCGCTCAATAATTTCACACAGAGTGCAATTCCCGCCGGCATCAAAAAAATTGTTAATTGAAAATTTCAGCGCTGATTTACCACGTGTTCAGCGGTGAAAGAAATCCATCAAATCGCACCGGAGCAGACCGTAAAGCTGACTGCTCCATAACATTTTATTTTACTTTGCAATATAAAAAAAACAATAACACCCCCAGAAATGAGAGAAGGCCTGTGCTCACCAGTAGGACTAATATTGACTGTAATTTTACAACATACAACCTTCATGATTCACGATATTTTCATGAAATATGTAAAAATAATAATGGATATATTTCATATCTTATTTGAGCTATTTTAGGTGGAATCTTGTTTGTTGACTGTATTGATTAAAAATATTTTAAGTTCAATCTGCCTTCAAGTTAGAAAATTAATAGATTTAAAGAGAACAGCAACATTAAATCCACCACCCGTCGTCGCCACACGCCACGTGAGAAACGCGACAAATTACTCTATAATACATTCGGAATGAGGTTCTATGTTATTGATTAAACACCAGATAAGCAAGACCTCCAATGCCTTTCCATGTACTTTCTCGCGTAGAGGCTTTTGAAATGCAATAAATTTCCCATAGTTCAAGATAAGCTAGTTAATGTAATATTAGGGATAAATCGTTGGGAGTCGAAGCTTGAAAGAATAATCAACTTCATCAATAGGGGGTCACTAATTAAATAATATTTCTGTCATATATACACGTATGAGTACAAACAGTGTTTAACATACAAATAATCTTAAGTAATGGTTATAGCCGGTATGAAGTATAGTGGCCGACGCCGTATGAAATTCGATATGGAAATAAACGGGTTATTAATGGGTTTTGTTGGCGTTTTGAGTTGTAACGGTAAATTAGAGGCCACGAGAGTACATATGAGTACTATAAGTTTTGGTATTATAAAATATAAAGCTCATTTAACGTTATTAAAAATGTACCACCCATGATTACAAACACATTTATACTACTCGGACTCGGGCTTTAGTTTTGTGTTGCACGGCAGGTGTATTATTAAGTTTGAAGTGCAATAGGCAACTTAATTGTGTCCTTCCCACGAATGTATCTAAAAATATATCGACAAATAAAATAAATAACGATTTTATGTAGTTTTTGTATTGGCTAAAATATTGAATTTTTATAGTTAATCTAAGATCAGTGGTGGTAAATGGTAATGCAATACATCACCCCATCTAGTTTTATGATGCAACTTCAAAAAGACGTTTGGCTGTGGCAATTAATGCATTTCGTTATATTGCGGGGGAAGTGGTCAATATCGATAATCTTTTTTTATCTTTATTTTTTAGGTTGTAGCATGAATGGATAGGCTGGACGGGGACAGGACTTAATGCTGCTGTGTTTCGTATGGTGAGTGTAGAGAACCGGAGACGCGTTTTACTGGAATCAAGGCATTCCGTCTTAGTCCTCAGGGGTGACAACGCATCTGCATTCTTAATCGGGGTTAGACGTGTAAACATCGCGAAGCCGTAATTAAAATCTTAATTTACATATTATGTTCAGAAAAAAAATATTAAAATATTTTAAAACAAAACAACTATTAATTTGGATATTTATACTAATTACATACAAAACATGTACGAGGAAACAAAATTTATATCAGTCCGGCTACTGACCCCGTCATAAAGTTTGCTTAACCCAGCTACAGGAGACATACATAACATAAACATTCACGCCTGTCACCCAGAGGGGTAGGCAGAGACTACAGACTTCCATTTGGCACGATCCTGACACACCTCTCTTGCCTCCTTCACATCCATACACCTACGCATACATGCTCGTCGGTTAAGGGTACTCCTAATTTGGCCCGTTTTCAATAAATCGCCAATTTGGTCGATAAATTTTCGCCTAGGACGTCCCTTTCCGACTCTGCCATTCACTTCTGCACCATAAATTTTCTTTGTCACTCTTTCCTCATTCATTCTTTCCACATGACCAAACCACCGAAGCATTCCTTTCTTAATCCTGGTCACAACATCATCTTGCAAACCACACTCTTCTCTTATTACACAATTTCTTACCCCGTCATTCAGATTCAGCCCTAACATACTCCTTAACGACCGCATTTCTACTGCGTTTATTCTACTCTCGTGCTTCTTCTGCCAAACCCAACTTTCACTACCATACGTTAAAGTAGGGACCAACACAGCATTGTGAATTGCCATACGTGCCTTTTTCGACACATTTTGACTCTTCACAATAGAGTGCAAGGCCCTATTTACTCTATTTCCCGCATTCACTCGTGGTTCTATATCCTTATCATATCTCCCACCCCTGCTAAATACGCAGCCCAAATATACAAACTCATCTACTTGCTCGATCAACTCCCCTTCTATTATTATTTCACAAATCGTTTTACTTTCTTCTCTTTCAAAAATCATAACCTTCGTCTTACTTGCGTTCACTTTCATACCCCTTTCTCTACAGGAGAGTTCTAACTAAGCACAGTCCTCGGAAATGGAGGTGTAAGAGGAAGAATGGCAGCTCGTGGGAGTGTTCTGGGTAACTTAAAATTAAATTAGCTTATAAAGATAGTTTAAAAAAAATACGTAGCGAAAATATTTTCATTCTGCACATAGGCCGCCATTAACTTTCTCACTCCATCTAGCGAGGGGATGCGCTGCACTTCGCTCGTCGTTACGAGGCTGTCACTCGATAACTTTTCGTTCCTATCAGTTGTTGGTTCTACGAGCACCCTTCAGCTTACTGATCTGCTGGGCTATGTCGTTTACACTGGTTCTACTAGGGATATCTTCATTTCTAAGTCTTATAACGCAGAGCAACTCCATTACTTGCCAAGCGATCTTGTGCTTACTCATACGGCCAGCAATGAAGGAGTAAGCCAGCGCAAAAATATATTAACTTGTTTTCACTGTATTTATTAATTAAGAAACATTTCATTGCGTTAGATGACATCTTTAGAATATCTAAACTATAGCATTACGAGTATATGGAAAACTTTACGAAATTTTAGATGCTTTTTACAAAATAAATGGCATTACTTTTAACCAAGGTAAAAGAAGGTTAAGTTATCGTAGGAATAAATAATGCAAACATTTCTCTTTCCAAGGAGACAAAGAGACGCCTAGATTAACATAAATTAAGAAGATATACTTGCAAAAATTCCACCGAATGGTAAGATAGACATCTACATCTATTTTTAATTGTAAATCAAAATACAAGTGCATTGTCACTTCACGTCACGGTTTACGGTTTTCTACACTCACCAATAAAGCACACCAGCAATAAGCTGCTATTTTAGGTATGTATACTTTGTGAGGTCGAGGTCCTTTTCCGGTCAAGCCGAGCCTTTTATGATGAAGCTATAATATCACAGCACCATTGCTTATGGCTTTACCACGTTAAAATACTAGTAAACGTTATACATTATTTTATAGAAGATCGAAATTAAGAGTGCCTGCCACCGACGAGCACGTGAGCTTAGATGATTCGATGCGAAAGAAGCGAGAAATGTATGTCAGGATCGTGCTAAATGAAAAAAAAAATTGTCTTTGTCTACCCCTTTGAATGAATGTATGTGTTTACGTCGAATGCTATGATCGAATGGTTATGACGAATGAGCTACCATTGAGTCTAAGCCCAAAGCGGCTGCAAGGAGGCTAGGAGTCCTTGCAAAGGTGCGGCGATACTTCACGCCGGGACAGATGCTTACTTTATATTATATAAACCGCAAGTCCGGTTGTGCATGGAGTATTGCTGCCATATATGGACTGGTGCTGCAAAATGCCACCTAGCGGCCTTGAAATTAATGGAAAGGTGTACTAAAAGCTAAAAAAAAGGTTTTTGTTAAGTCAGTGCGCTTTACTATCTTAAGCTACATCACCATTTACCATCAGGTGGGATTGTAGCTAAGTGCTGGCTTAGAAAAGTTAAAAAAAATGAGGGCCATTGCGTATGCACATATATTTGTATCGCAGTGAAAATCAATTTATTAAATGTGTTTCATTAATTTGTTTGTTTGTATAGAATAAGGGTTTGACTTATTAGTTGGCATAAGAAGTTTTAAAACGACTTAAACACAGTCCACTAAATATTAAGTGGATGCTGAGACCCATAAAAATCTATATTTATCTTCGATTAAGATTTAAAATGCAGATGCGTTGTCACCCCTGAGGACTGAGGTGGAACGCCTCGTTTCCAATAAAAGGATCCCCGGTTCTATACACTCGCCATACAAAATACAGCAGCATTAGGCTGCGATTTTACGCTGGTATTACGAGTATGTGAGAGCGTGGTCCTACCCCGGTCGAGCCGAACCATTAGTGCTATAACCATAATATAGCTGAAGCGTGGATCTACTACTACCTTTCGATAGTATACAGAAACTATTTCTGTGATCAGGATCATGCCAATTAACTAATATATATGTTTAAGCACAATACGAAAAGAACTATCACTATTTTAAGGTAACAAAATAGATGAATATTTAAAAACACATATGCTTCCTCATAAAACACGCTATCTACGTAATAAAATATAAGTTTCATTATATAGTGGTCATTAAATCTGCTACATCAAAAAAAAACTAACAAAATAGTTAACAAGGCACTAAATTTATGGCTACCTTTATTAAGCCATTAAAATTAAGAATTTAACGGTTTACGGTCAACTACTTCTATAAAATTATAATTGAAGTTCGTTCTTACTTTATCGCTGGCACATAAATTATAGAGACTGTCTACATCAAAACGCTAAGTGTTGTTTCATTATAAAGTCTTGTAACACATTTATGAGTAGTCTTCGGCCGTGAATAGACAACAATCTGCAAGTAAGTCTTGATAAATCGTTGTGGCTTTTGGCCATTTACCTATTTTGTAATTATAATTTATCAGCTTTTCATAAACGCTTGATTTAACAGTTATGAACGCAGATACGCCTATGCAAAATTAGATGCATCTTCTATTCGATTTTCTGTGCTAAGCCATTGAGTCAAAATATGTTATGTTGCTGATTTGAGCGTGACAAACCATATTATTTTTATTAGGTATATTACGATTCGTGTATGTGTTAGATATATAACGTAGTTATTAGTAAAGATATAGAGGACAACAACGGCGACTAACAAGCATATATATAGAATGATATATATATATATATATATATATATATATATATAAATATTTGTTACATATTATATCCTCGACTAGGAATCAAAATACAGATAAGTTGTTATCCCTGCGGACTAAGTTGCCATTTAAAAGACCTAAGTTTCTTGTCACTCATCATACAATACATGGCAGTATTACGCTTTTATTTTTGGTATTCTGTGCGATCGCTTGAGTCAACTTCTTCTTTCTCAGCTGTAATTTAGTGGCAACACAGTTTTAAATGCCAGCATCAGTATCAGGATAAGTTTAGTTTTGTATCACGGTTATATTAAAACAAAATTTCGAAAATTAAAATTGCATTTTCAACGTCGTAACATTTTTTGAGTCGAATTTTAAGTTCGAAATCTTTTTTCTCTTTATTTATTTTGGGGATTTTGTCCTGAACGGATATATCAGGCCAATTTAACCCTAATTTTATGAACACAGTTAAAAAAACCTTTTTGAGAAGAATTACGAAATCAAATCCACATTAATTTTTAAAATGTATCATTAAACAGAAATAAGTGTGACCATTAGATATCCAAATTACCGATGTGAATCACAATAGATCCGCTTACAAACATAACATGCATTTGATTAACGATACACGGACCGAGTCGCTTATTACACAACATTAACAAATTAATTTCCAAAATTACATAAAGAAAAAACAAGAAAACCAGTTGTTTGTCAGAAACCAAAGTGGGAGACTAACGTTTTCCAAGAAAAAACATCATGACAAATTATTCTTTATCTATACTAAAACGACACGTAAAATCAATATTCCGCGGGTCACTGCTCCGTGTTATCTGAGGTCGCACTTACTATGCATAAATACATTTTAATACGGTAGTAAACTATCATAAATTTTTGTGCGTGTTCAAAGTTTTTATCTGCTTAGCTATAGCTCTTAGTGTCTGAAACACACGATCTAAATTCCCGGAAAACTCGGCGTCAAGGTTGGAAAAATGTAGTTACGGTCAGACATACGGACGCGGAATGAGTTTGTAAATATTTCAAACGCAATCTCGAGTCGTTGCCCACTAAAGTTGCTATTGTTCGCAGTGTATGCAGTGCGTCAGGGAATGCTCTACTTTAATATATGCTTGATTTTTAAACTGAACCTGTGCATATTTTACTCACATAAACCGTTTTTGATTAATCATAAAATAAAAACGATTACTTGGAAACTTGTACGTATATTTTTTTGCAAATGTGTATCATAATATGTGGCTTAAAAAGTAAAGTTACAGCCTATATACGTCCTACTCCCGGGCACAGGCCACCTCTTATTTCTAAAAGGGGTTTTGTACTAAAAATATATATTATTGTCACTTTTCTCACCGCCGAAACTATAATAGTTGTTTGATTTTGTTAATTTGTAAATCTTATACAAAGATTTTTAAAATAAAGATAAACAGCTAGCTATACACGGTCAGATTTGAAAATAAGTAGAGCATAATATCTTGCAGTCTTGTTCAAGTAAACAACTTGTCATTGCGTCAAGCTATAGTTTGCTAAAAACAAACAACAATAGAGTGCCTCTCTCCATACAATATCCTTTGTCAACCTTTTTATCAGACCAGAGGTAAAGGGAACACAAAAACATCGAGTCGCTAAATTTCTTAAAATTTTTATTGTGACGTTATAACGACCATGTGACTAGTGGTCACGGAATCGGTGTACTCATGTACAGGATTTGAGTTCAAATCCTAATCGAAGTCAAAATCTGGCAAAAATGTAAATGTTTCATTTGCTTTTTGCTATTGGATTTTTATGAATTGTTAATAACACAAAAAACATCGAGTCGCTATGTTTCTTTGAATTTCTATTGCCACAATATGACGACTAGTGGTGAAAATATCGTCTACCAATTAACGGGACTTGAGTTTGAATCTCAGTTTTAGTCAAAATTTGACACAAATTTTAATGATTGTTTTGCTGAACTGGATATTGCCAAATTATTATCGTACTCTGATTATAGGCTAACGTTTCGCAACAATATTGAATACGGATATTTTGGAGTGCAGTTGCGTGACTTGTGGTTTATAGAGGTAAAGGTGACAAACGAGCCCTAATTCCACCTGATGGTAATAAGATGCTGTGGCCCATCTATATATCCCCATCTATATTTTATTGAGAGTACATGCTCCCACATCACTCGAAAATGCGGACGCGTTGATAACCTGAGGATTTCGAAACCTTGTTACTATTATAGTATGTCGCTAGTTTTTGTTATATGGCAGCGAAACCTGGGTATGACAGAAGAAGCATAAAAGCAAGTTGAATGCAGTGGAGATGCGATCTCTTCGTAAAATGTGCGGCGTTACCATAGCCGACCGAAAGCGAAACAAAGAGATTCGCAATATGGCAGGATTGAAAGATGACCTTATCACAAAAATTGATAGGGGCGTACTCCGATGGTTTGGGCACGTTGAGCGAATGAGTGAAGACCGAATGGTGAAGAAAATATATAGCGCGAAAGTAAATATTAAAAGGTGTCGAGGTAGACCAAGACTAACTTTCGAAGACCATGTGAGCAAATTACTCGAAGAGGGGAAGGTCAAGAGTACTCGGATACCTAGACGTGCATGTATGATGAAGATAATGAACCTGAAAGAAGCGAAAGAGGTATGTAAGGATCGTGACACTTGGCGATCTGTTCTCTCTGGCTACCCCGTTAGGGATTGTGCGTGAAGATAAGTAAGTAAGTAAGCTAGTTTTCTTTAATACAGCATAGCATCTATGTATTCTGTGCGAAAGTGATCCTTCCCCGTTCACGACGACTCATTCGTGGTCAAAGACTTATATTATACCTATAAATGCTCTATGTTCGTAGTATAAACAAGAAACGCCGCATTTTGGCACTATCACCTAAACGTAGTACGTAATAAAAAAATAAGCGCTTCTCTTCAGTATTTGAAAATTGACGCAGTGGCTGAAATTGGTCAGCACAATATCGCGTTACATTTTACTAATTTAAGGTACTCAGCGTCGTATTACGCAGTGATTCATATAAGTGGTAAAGTTCTAACCGCTGGTTAGATCGTTTAATAGTTCAATGTCCCAGTTGATTTATACCCAAAACTATAACTAAAGATATTAAAAAAACGAATTGAAGCATGGATTTTTAAAATCAAAACTTTTTTTTTTATAGAATAGGGTGACAAACGAGCACACAGTCCACCTGATGGTAAGTGGTTGTTGCGGCCCATAGACATCTACATCTATCTTCCATTACAAATCAAAATGCAGATGCGTTGTCACCCGCGAGGACTGAGATGGAATGCCTCATTTCCAGTAACAAGGGTCTCCGGTTCTCTACACTCACCATACGAAATACAGCAGCATTAAGCTACTATTTCACGCTGGTATTCTGTGAGAGCGTGGTCCTTCCCCGGTCGAGCCGACCCATTCGTGCGACAACTATACTAAATAATATAACTGCAGCATGACTCTACCACGGAGAGTGACGTGAAGTCGTGAGATGGTATATACGTACCAAATCAATCAATATAATTATATATGAGCAAATTAAACACTATTATAACAGTCTTCAGATCTTAAGTAATAGTTACAAAAAAGTATGCTTACGAACGTAAAGCATAAATGTAAGGTCAGCGCCTAAAGAAAACTATTATTTGAAAAGTGAACGGTATATTCTTCTAATGATAGTGGACCGCATGATGAATGAATAAAACATAATAATAGTTGTTTTTTTCTATGTCAAGGCCGATATAACACTATGTACACGAAATATGATATCGATCTATATAAAACACAAAAAATGTTTTTACCTATGTGCGTTATAGACTCTGAAACCATCTAACCGATTTTGATGATTTTTGTGTGTGTTTGAATGGGTCCCTGGATGGTTTATATTCACATTAAGACCCGGTAGGTGGCGCTGTTGTCGAGATCTAGAAATCATCCGTGCAAAACCGGGGCGGATCGCTAGTGTAAGCATAGAACGTTGAAATATTACTTTCAGTTATTTCATTATTCGCTAATTAGAACTGAATAAAATATAATTAAATGTGAAAATAAAAGTAAAGTAGCAATACATACATACATACATAAACACTCACGCCTGTCACCCAGAGGGGTAGGCAGAGAATACCGTCTTCCATTTGGCACGATACTGACAAACCTCTCTCGCCTCCTCCACATCCATATACCTACGCATACATACTCGTCGGTTAAGGGTAATTAATTCTTCTAAAATTCTTCTTTAATAATTCTATTTCTTTCTTCTTTCTTTTTCGTAATAAAATTCTTCGTAAATAATTCTAATAAACTCTTAATTTGGCCCATATTCAATATATTATCGTCAATTTGGTCTATAAACTTTCACCTATGACGTCCCTTTCCGACTCTGCCGTTCACTTCAGTAACGTAAATTTGCTTTGTCACTCTTTTCTCCTTCATTCTTTCAACTTTCTTAATCCTGGTCACAACATCATTTTACATCACTCTTCTCTTATCACACAATTTCTCACCCTGTCACTCAGATTCAGCTTAAAGTACTCCTCAACGACCGCATCTCTACTGCGATTATTCTATTTTCGTGCACATTATATTTTTTATTAGATAAGTCCCACTTTTGAACAAAGACCTCTTATTTTTGGACTAATCAGAAAATATACTGTCCCGGCCCCCCTTATCCGTGTTGAGGACTACACCTACATAACATGTCCTCTATAATTTTTAATTCTCAGACATCCAGCTTTCCTTATGATATTTGTATTAACTGCCGTTTTGCGGTAAATAAATACCGAAAATTTAATTTAGATATTCCATTTCACCCGTTTAATAAAGAAAATTCATTCATAAGTTCAATACAGCTCCTCATAAGTCCACAGCTGATCATAGGTCAGCATCCCCAAGGACTGCCACAAAGCACGGTCCTGAGCCACCTACATTTTAACTTCCTGCATATTTTACCAGGTCGTTACAACTTCTTGTAGGGCTGTTCTACACTTCGCTTCCGGTACAAAGTTGCCACGCAATCGGTTGATTCTTCGAGTTCAGTGGAATAAAAATATATTAAATTCATTATTTATGGTTTTATTAATGACGTTAAGAACTAAATAAATAGTTTATTTGCTCTATTATCTCAAATTTAATATTTGATGATTTAGAAAAAATTGCCGTATACTATGTCATTTTTCCAATATTCGATTGGTGATGAATTTTTAAAGATTATTAAAGCACATATAACATTTAAACAAACAATTAACACAAAAATACATTTGGAGACTGTTTTTTTAAAAGCCAATTTATTGTTAATAATGGGTTGTTCTATGGCATTAAATAAATTAAATCATAAAGCGACGTCAACAGTCTATGTCCTATTTCAGCTTAAATCTGGCGCAAGCTTGAATGCAAGTGGACAAGTACGCATTGTTAAGTTTGTTGTTGATGTAAAAGTTATAAGTGCCTTCGCTTTGTAATCTAACTGCATCTTTAAGGCGTTTAGTTAGAGTTGGATTTAAGTTCTAATATAAATGTTGTTTTAGCTTTTACGGTGATTAATTGCTTTTTGTTGCGAAAAATTGATTTACGCGCAACATCAGTTGAGCGCTTGCTGTAGGATTTAGTGTTTTATTGTTATTGTAAAATGTAGGCTAGGTACAGGTGTGAATGTAGGAATTGATTTAAAGCACATTTCCTTTACACATCTAGAAATCGAGATCAATAGATTTCGGTATTTATTACTGTAGCACTAAATAATACTAGAAACACAACTCTGTACAGTGAACCCAATAAAATATTAAAGGATTATTTATACGAATCTACAGTTTACTAGAAGAAATTAACAGTAAGACCGTTATATACACTACCAGAAAGAGCTTATACCTTATAGCCTTTGATAGATGACTATTATGGTCAGGGTCCAGACCAAAGATGGGGCAAAGCGTCAACGAACGAGGTTTCTGGTGTTGTAATGATGGTGGTATATCATATACTATTACTAAACAGAAGCTGTCATTTATAGGCCCACGACCGTTAATCGATAGCTTCACTATTATAATACTATCGTTTTATGACCTAATGGATCTAATCTAAACAAAATTTGGGTCGGAGACTAGCCACCTGCACCCGTGATGGTATATGTTATAAAATAAAATATTTACACATCGTAAAGCTAAGCTGCAGCTGAATTATGACTGCAGCATAAATGGGGTAGAAAAGAAACACGTTTTTACAGAATACTCACTGGTGTTTCGTATGTCCTCTCACAACGCGTCTGCATTTAAGTTTGTAATCGAGGACAGATGTAGATGTCTATGGGCCACACTATGCCACCTACCATCAGGTGCGTGTGCTCGTTTGTCACGCTTATCCTATAAAAAATATGCCACTGTTTGTCGTATGGTGAGTCTAGAGAAGAAGAAAGTGCTATTAAAAATGGGGCACTCCAAATTTGTACTCAGGGATAGTAGATGCATATAGACCATCGCGTTCATTTACTATCAAGTAGACTATGTGCTCATCCGTGGCCCTTAATTCACTAAAAAACATGAAATCATCCTATTTGGTTAGGCCGTAAAACACAGAAAACACTTTGCTCTGAGGGTCAGGCCCACATTTAGAGACTATAATATACATAGACTATAGTGTCTATTGCATATATTTGCCTGTATGAAACGACGCCCATTACGGCATGTGAAGGTCAAAACATGTCTCCCAAGACACGGGTTTCCTTAGAACGTCGAAAGCTCAGCTGTGCTTAGACATTGGCTTTTAAAGATATACGACTGTATACGTATTAAAAATATGCTTAATAAACTAAAAAAGTGCAAGATGTCATTAATAAATGTAATTATAAATCATTTAAAGATTGAAATTTAAAAGATAAGTCACAATAGGTTATGTACACGTATCAAACATTGAGTACTCGATTAATTATCGATGCACGTCAAATCGATTGTCGGGTGACAAGTAATCGATCATGTAGTGTTGGCTATAGAGGCGCCGGGCTGATCGATTGTTCACGATATTTGTGAATAAATTAAAAAAAAATGATTGTTATTTTCACTACGGCGGCTTTCTAAGAGAAATCTGTTATCTCATTATTTTTGTTGACATTGGTCGATGTTGAATTAAGTCATCAATAATTTTTCAATTAAAAACGTTTCATTAATGTATTCTATTTGCCCTCTTTCTTTTTGAGAAATATTGCCTTTACTCTTTCCTTCTTATAATTACAGATATTAAAAAATATTTTTCAGGACCACGATATTTTTGAAGTCCGCCAACACGTAACGCATACCGCGGCGGATTCTTATAACTCCTCAACTCAGGCAGGGGGGAGGGGCATGTAAAGGCTTATATTTCGAACGTTTTATGTGAGTATATTTTTATAAGTTTTTTTTTACTTTTTATAAGCCTGTGCTTGAACACAATCCCACCTGGTGGCGAGTGGTGATGCAGCCTTAGATGGTAAATCGCACTCGTCAGATGGTGGAAAGGAGAGGGAGGAATTAAAGCGTGCAATTCCTGCGCACACTCTCCGAAATGTATCCTATAAAATACCGAGACACTGGCTACTCTACGCCTGTATTTGAGTCTGACAAGGTTGGTTTCAACCAAATCAAGGTCACCAATGAGCCTCTTAGCACGTCTCTGCACTGAGTCCAACGCTGCCAGGTGGCATTTTGCAGCACCAGCCCATATGTGACAGCAGTACTCCATGCACAACCGGACTTGCGCTTTATACAAGGAGCTTTCACGACGCACCCTTGCAAGAACAAATCAGATCAAATTAGTTTATTTTGTGAACATAGGTTATTTTACAGATCTCAATATATGTCATACTAAAATACAAGGTAGGTTCTCTATGTCCCGCCAGTAGCATACAAAATATAAAATAATAATTGCTTAATAATTTTTCTTCTCTTCTGATGTCAGTTTTTAATTGAAATAATGTATTAATATAAGAAAATTTTAAAGATAATAAAGGTATAGTATAATATAACATATAATAATTATCATCATTTTGTCTAATTGTAATCTAGTATTAATTGGCACATGTCATGATAGGTATATATTCAATGTAGGTATTTTAATGTTAAAATGTGTCGCTAAGGAATTCATCTAAAGAATAACATGCTTTTTCATTTAGTAGATCAAAAAGTTTACGTTTATAAATATTAATGTTGTCACAATCTCTAATGTATTTAGGTATTTTGTTATATACTTTTGGTGCCATTGCATATATACTCTTCTGTAATAAAACAGTTCTACTTGATACTAAATGAAGCTTATCTGAGCGACGTTGACTTTCCACGAACTTATACATGTTAATATTACGTTTTACAAAAATGCTTGTATCATAAATATATAATGAGGGAAATGTTAGAACTTTTAATTTTTAAAAATGCGGCTTGCATGTGTTTGTGCTTTTTAAACTACAGATCGCACGTAGACATTTTTTTTTGTGCGATGAATACTTCGCGAATGTTAGGTGCATTTCCCCAAAATATAACGCCATATCTCAGGATTGAGGCGACATAGCCATGGTACGCTGCTAATAGTGCTCTCTGGTTTGCAACACCAAGTTTCCTTGCAGCTGCTTTGGTTCTGGACTCAATGAACCGCCCATAGTTGAGGTTCGGAGAAAATACAATCCCTAACAATTGAAGGTGGTCAGTGTACAGTGTGTACTGTACCAAGGATTGAAGCACTACACTTGATCACTATAACTTTTTTTTTATTGACGACTCCGTGGCACAGCCGCACGGAACAAGTATTTGTATGGCCTACAAATAGTTGTTCCGGGTGTGGATGTTTGTCCTTGTACAATTTATGTTTATAAACTGCCCCCACGATATAGGAAGAAATCCTAGTGTAACGTTTTTAAAAAAAATCCTGTCCAACGCAGAAGGAAATGACACACAAAAATACTTAAATTTTAAAAATAATTCAGCTTTTTAAATTTTAACTTTAATATTTAACAAAAGTAATAAATTTATTACGTCTTATCATTTGGGGGTGAGGGTAGTTTGAAATTTTATTGTTTTTGCTTATACAGTGGGGTGGAGGTCTAAAATCAGAAGTTTGTTTATGTAATACTTGAACGCGCCCAGACTCAATTATTAAAACAGTAGTATCCGGGGCACTTGCAAGTGCAGTGTAAGAGCTTTTTCCACACATCATTGTATTAAATATATTGGTCAACATACTGCTATATTTATCAGCGTGACTTTTAGCAAATTCCTTTATAACAATATTTTTAAAATTTACTTTTGATTATTGTGCTGTATATTAAGATATTTTAGTGTGTAATTACTAAGAATTATATACGTTTACCAAGAAAATACAAGAAATTCTAGTTTAGGTTAAACTTAATTTAGGAGGCATGTTTCTAGTATATTATATCGACTTACACGTTCTGCAACCGTAAAAGCGTAGCCTCGTGATTTTATAGCCATGCTGCAGGTATAGTACAGCTGCAGTGTGTCTTCACCACTTCAAAATAGTAGGTAAATTTAGATACTATTCAAAAAAAGAACTTATTGTATAGCAATATAGAAATGTTTGTATTTTAGGAATAATCACAATATTTTAAATGATAATATTTTTGCAATTTGCATTTAAAGCTCTAAAACCTTGAATCGAAATAATAGATATTATTTAAACTAAGTGGAACAAATCAACGATACACGAGGGACGGTCGCACGTTCTAAATTAAATAATCCATCGACTTTCTAAACACGCTATAGATGGGTATTCGCAAGAATCAGTTGTACCCGATCGAGAGTGGACGCTTCAAGTTGCGAAAGCGCGAAACAATCGAGATTCTGTAACTACACTTAGATAACGGTTTTTTGTTATAAACGCAACGCAGTATTAGAAATCGCACGTAAATGGCAAAAGGCGATCGAAATTAAACCAAATGTCGTCTTTGATGATATTCTAGCCAAATGTGACTGCTGAAATTAATTATGAATGCTTTATGATGATTGACATTCATGAACATTAATTTCTTGGTTGATCATTGAAAGTACTTAAATGATAAAATTATATGTTAATGTGGGCAAACACCGACCTTTACCTTTGTAAAAGGAAGAAGAGACAAATTGTTAATAGTGCAAAATACAGTTCAGAAAATTAATGTAGTGTGTAGTAATAGTGCAGTGTTAGAATTTTTAAGCATTCATATAAAACTCTCAGATATAGGAAAAAATTCTGAAAGTTCGGTCCGATTTTAAGTGCTGAATTACAACGAAATCAGTGGTGAAGGAAACTACATGTCTTTTTATATAGAAAAATTGGTGACAAACATTTTTTTATACAATAAGAGTGACAATCGAGCACACATTCTAACTGATGGTAAGTGGATGCTGGGGCACATAGACATCAACATTTATCCTCGATTAAGAATCAAAACGCAGATGCGTTGTCACCCCTGAGAACTAAGACGGAATGCCTCGTTTCCAGTAAAAAAAGGTCTACGGATCTCTACACTCACCCTACGAAACGCAGCAGTATTAGGCTGTTATTTTACGCTGGTATTCTGTGAGAGCGTGGTCCTTAACCGGTCGAACATGCAGTAAGTGGATTCACACTTACATACACTTAGATTTATCTTGAATTAAGAAACAAAATACGTACGCATTGCGTCTGAGGACTAAGAATGCCGCGTTACCACTAAAAACGGTCTCCAATTTTCGTCACTCACCATACAAAACACATTTCATTCTGGTCTTCTGTGCGAACATAGTCTTTCCACAGTTGGGCCATAGCACGCTTTTGTGCAACGCTCTTCTATGAACTAAAATATCATAGATAATAAAAAAGCGAATAAAAAACGATTTTATTTTACTTGACTGACATGTGCATTGCATAGGCGTGTTAGTAGTGAAATTAAAAGACTAAAATACTTACTTTTTTGCTTAAAAGATTTCTTAGTAAAGAGTGAAATCCAGCGCCCAGTAAGTTTTTTTTTCTGACGTTAGCTATCGAATGCTCAAGATATATTATAGCCGTACAAGAATACATGCTTTCGCTCACTTTTGTTTTAACTTTTGTCATAAGTGTAATATAGTACGTGAGCGTAATATGGTCATTCGGGTAATAAGGTCACTTTCTTATAACTCCAAATTTACGGTCTTGTTTGCATATATGGCTCTCTGATACTATAGATCTTCATTGGTGAATCAAATAATAAAGGGTCAAAGGGGCGCTGTTTTATTGAAGCTATTTTGACAGTTGGTATTATAGTAAGTATTTAAGTCGATGTAATATGATATAAGTATGGTGTAGTGTAGTTAGTTTTTTATTAAAGTTGATTTTCCGAAGTGTTCCTAATTATTGCCAAAGCTTGCTTGTCTTTTTTTCTTAATATATATGTTATAGTATACGACTTAGTGTTTTTGTCTCTACTTCCTCTTAGTTTTGGTTTTATAGGGCGGCAAAGCTTAAGATTCCCCCTCACGTACCTTAGTCCTACCATGGCAGCCTAGCGAGCTCGCCGTAAACTTTACGACGCGCGAACAATCGGATTAGTTCTTCGCTACGATTAAGTAAAATATTGCGATAAAATAAAACTAAGTGGTAAAACAAAACACCGCGAGGAAATCTGCATGTCTGCGGAATAAATATAAGTTGCAAGATATTTGAAATCCGCCGACATATACCAGAGTACAGCCAGGCTCTAGTGTGTGTTGGCAGAGTAATTGCTCCACAAATCTATCAGAACTGAGAGAAGGCCTGACTAAACTGTAAGACGCACACTCGTACTAGCTTATATAAGCTGTAACTAACAAAAGGTGTCAGAAACACGAACATAATCATAAAACGGCAATAGTTATAATTAGTACAGTTCACCTAACTCTTTTCCTGGCTTACACACAACTTTTTCACAAAATGGTTTAAAAATATGATAATAAACGATTCGACGACGACTTCGACTTGTGCCGGCACCGATGAGCCGGCACGATGTTAGTTGCAATTTTAAGTGTTGATTTACCACGTGAAGGCTTGCGAAAATCTGTACGTGAATCTAAAGATAATCTGTATGTGTGAGAGGTTAAAAATATTCTCAAGAGAATGCCCGTCAATACTTTGTCCACCTTGTTACAAAACGTAGTTCATTGATAGTCTGAGGCTTAAACTATATGGTCTAAGAAGTGTCCTTCTAACTAAAGAAGTCCGTTAACAGCAGCGCCATAGTGAAATTTTAAATTTGAAGTCCAATTCCATACTTTACATTTTAGTATTTCTGGAGATTTTTGTGTAGCAGATTCTAAAGACTAAATTTAAACTACATTATGGAAATAGGCTGGTTGACACAGAGCGACATTCTATTTCTTGCTCCAAAACCCTTTCAGAATTATAAGGGCTGTGCCTAACAGAGAGAAATAAATTAGGAGATGGGCAGCAGCGTCTTCCCAATGTCTAAACATAAAAAAACTGCGGTTGCCAACCCTGCTTGCCAAGCGTGGCAACTATGCAAAATATCCCCCCTATGAGGTAATCTATGGGTGAGACCTATGTTCAGCAGTGGACTTTAATAAGCTGTAACAATAATAACGGCGCCCACTGCCACGTGTGTATGCCGTTATTTGCTTTGCATTATTTTAATAAAATTGCAGTCCTTATAGTTTTTCTTAAAACAAAATCGACTAAATATAATATGAATCCTTAATCTATTATATCACAATAGCGAATAACAATCAGAGTTTTTGCTTCTGTCGTAATTTGTTTAAAAAAAACAACCGCTGCAATTTTTTTATCTGTGACTTTTCTACACTGTTTACAATTATATAATTTTATTTAAAATTCATTCTAGATAGTGGAAGTGGAATAATTTATCGTCGATCAACATTTGTCAATAATTATGATTTTTTTACCATATTTGAAAATAGAAAGTTATGCAAGACTGTTACATTGTTTTATTTATTGGGTTGTAATACCGATAACATATCGAGGCTATATAATACTGACAACAGTTAATAATACCTATAAATATCGAAAGACCAGTTTCATTTTCAAATAAATTACTAAACTTCTAAGTGCTAACATATAAAATGTGACAAAATAAATTTAAAATAATGGTATCGACAATTACTTTCTCGAAAGATTTATTTAAAATATTTTATTTTATTATTATTGAAGCTGTAAAACGTAAATGTGAATGTGTAGAATGAAAATGTTGTAAAAACTTAATAATTTATTTAACCTATGGAATACATGAATACAAAATGTCATCCAAAAGCATTTTATTATAATTAATTCATTTGAAAAATGTATTTAATGAAAAAAAAATTAAATTAATAGATTTTTTTACCTTCAATTTCATAATCTATCAACATGAATACTTAGGTTTATAGGAGCTCCGTTCCAACTTCATACCTGTAAATAATAATGGAACATAGTTAGTTATAAATTAGCTTACATTAAAGAAATTAATGCATACACCAAAAAACTCTTTTATCGTAACTGTCTAATATAGAAAAGTAAAATTTATCTATTTTCATTATTTGCTGTAAACCAAAAACCTATTTTCAATATTTGTTATTATAAAACTTTCAAACAAAAGCTGCTTTTATAGTTAGGGATAACTGATTTTTCTTAATAATTATTTCACTTTGACCACATAATAGTTTAGGTATTCGTGTTCTCAACTGCTGCGTCATATATTATGCAGATAAGTTCGAATATCTGCCGAAGCCAATATTTATCCCACATATGAATCATTGCTTTTGGATCTAGGTACCTATTATTTATTGACTAATTGTTCCGGAATTAGATGTTTTTCCATGTGCAATACATGTATATAAAAAAACCTCTAGGATTCAGGAGATGTTTATAGAATGGGGCTAACTTTTTGATATAACATCTCTACACGTGACATCTACATCTAACATCTTGTACGTGGTAGAGCCATGCTGCAGTTATATTAGTAGTATAGTTGTAGCACGAATGGGTCGGCTCGACCGGGGAAGGACCACGCTCTCACAGAATACCAGCGTGAAATAGTAGCTTGATGCTGCTGTATTTCATATGGTGAGTGTAGAGAACCGGAGACCCTTTTTACTGGAAACGAGGCATTCCATCTCAGTCCTCACGGGTGACAACGCATCTGCATTTTGATTTTTAATGGAGGATAGATGTAGATGTCTATGGGCCGCAGCAACCACTTACCATCAGGTGGACTGTGTGCTCGTTTGTCACCCTATTCTATATAGAAAAAAAATATAACATGGTGTATTTTTATAGTATTCTCGTTCGTTTGAGATAAATTATTTATCTAACTCCATGACATTGACTGAAATGTCTATCTACCACCTTAGAGTAGTGCAGAGATGAAACTATAATAGTAAATACAAGTGGTAGAGTCATGCTGCAGCTATACAGCTCGAATGGGTCGACTCGACCGGGGAATGACCACGCTCTCACAGAATACCAGCATAAAATAGCAGTTCAATGCTTCTGTGTTTCGTATGGTGTGTGTAGAGAACCGGAGACCCTTTTTACTGTACACAAGACACTTCATCTTAGTATTCAAGGCTGTCAACGCATCTGCATTTTAATTCTTAATCGGGGATAAATTGTATATGTCTATGGGCCACAGCATCCACTTACCATCA
Organism: Parnassius apollo; assembly: GCA_907164705.1. Classification (NCBI taxonomy): domain Eukaryota; kingdom Metazoa; phylum Arthropoda; class Insecta; order Lepidoptera; family Papilionidae; genus Parnassius; species Parnassius apollo. The sequence goes on along the minus strand of CAJQZP010001558.1, from coordinate 10,444,708 downwards.
GGTGGACTGTGTGCTCGTTTGTCACCAACACGCTATAAAAAACATCAAACAGACGATAGATATGGGGAAATGGAAAAATATTATCAATATCATAATCTTGATACTTTCTGCTATGGTAAGGGAATACCGATTTAATTTCAATAATTCGTTTTACTAAGAACGTGTAAGTATTTTTTCGGTTTAGAGAGATTTTTTTCTTTTAAGGAATGGAAGTAACATATGAACTTAAGTCCACATTATGTTAAATGATTACTGCAGCCTATGGATTGCTGCAACCAAACTCAAAAGAAGAAGAAGCAAGCTACTTCTTCTTCTTTTGAGGTTGGTTAAATGCGTTGTCACCTTTAAGGCACAGTATGGAAGACTTCACAGCCTCTAATCATACTGATTCTCTGAACCCTTCAGACCAGAACACACCAATGAAGACATTGCTGCTGCAAGTAAAAGGGTGGTTAACCAAATAGACTCTAGTGCCTAGTGGTAGTTGTTTAGATTGACTTTTCTTTGCCTTATTATCCACTCACCAAATTTCACGAACGCATATTGCGTCAAAATTTCCGATACCATCCTCACCATCAGGATGCTTAGCGGTCCGGTACTGTACGTTTTACTAGGAGTTTTCTCCCTCGTACAACTCCTCTGTAGAACTGTTTACCACTGGCGACTTTTCCGGACCGATTCGACTTAGGGACCTTCAAGAAAAGAGCTTACTCCTTTCTAAAAGGCCGGCAACGCATCTGCAATTCCCCCGGTGTTGCGGTTGTTCATGGGCGACGGTAGTCACTTAACATCAGGTGAGCCGCATGCTCGTTTGACCCTTCTTCTATAAAAAAAAATGACGGGCGAACTGACGATTACTCCTTTGATTTTTTTTTCCAATAAAATGGCAAATGTCGGGCAATTTTTTTTTCAAAGTAAGACAAAAGCATACAATAAGAAGCAGATTCACTTATTTAATTTTGTATGGTCTATGGCGCTAAATCACTATATCTAATGCAATCAACCTGAATGATTGCTAGAATTTATTGGAGCGGCATTTGAATTGATCCGTGTTCATATTTGCAATACATGCTAATTTTTACGCGTATAATGATCGGTATTTATCATTCTCAGCTTGTACAATGATTAGAAACAATTTAAATTTAGATTATACGTGAGAGTCACGATTGTATGAACACGATTATATTATTGTAATTAATTGTTATATTACACGACCGTAACAAAAGAAATTAGCACAGTTTGGAGAGTTCGCAATTATTTATTTAAAAATTTTCTGTCTTCATATAATCAGAGAATCTAACTTATATACAGAATGGGTCCCACATATATGCAATAAATGAAACCATATACTTGTTATCGCCTTTGCTGACGATATACAAAAAATGAACGTAATCGGTCCAGTAATTAGGTCAAAAAGTAGAGTTTTAATTTTAAGCAAATTTGAACACTCTATAGAATTGGGTCACTAAGTCAATGATTCAATGAACTTGAATCCTTGAACATTAAAAAAGCGACGTTGCCATGCAGTGCAAACTATTGGTATTGCGACATATCGACAGCGGTGTCTTTTGTCGGCGTGCCACCCGCGTGCATCGTTGTCACTCTTCCAAGGGGTAAAGGTACGTCGTCTAAACAGAGTGTTCACTTTTACTGAATTTATTTTAATATTTATTTTGTTTGAAAATTTCACTTTTTTATTTTACGGGTTTTAATTTAATATTTAATTTTTCTACACGTCTACGGACTAGTATTACTTGTGGTTTCATTTATTGCATATATGTGGGACCCATTCTGTATATGAGAACTTGAAAGTAGTGTAAATTTATCTATGAACATATTTTGGGAAATTTGATATTATTTAAATTAAGCTTGATCATAATTAGTACAAAATATAGGTGATTATGAAGAATAATGAAAGAAAAGAATAAAATAATTTAATTAAAGGATTTAAATCTTCGCGAAAGTACGGCGTCTTTATTCTTATTACTGTTTTATTATAGTCTGTAGTATTATAAAACATGCATTTAGAATTACATTCCAATTCAAAATTCCATATGGGATCTATATTGAGTGGGTTTTTTCACAGTAGTGTTAAAAGCTCTAATAAATTTTTAAGATAAAGGCTACTAAAATCGTGCCTTTGAAAATATAAACTATTCTGTACACTCTTGCTCTTAATTTGTTTTATAAATAATTATGTTATTTATTTCGCTCTACCTTAGTGACAAACATTTTAACAAATTTTATTATTCAAGTAGCTTATTTGCTAATGTAAATAAAAATTTCATAAGGACATAAAACCTGTAACCGGTTGGCAATATTATCAATAAGCCCTCAGAATAATGGGTCAGCTCTCTCCAGTCTTTTTTCGTAGTTTTAAGAAATAAAATAATAAGGTAAAAGAGTTTTGTCAGAAATATAGTATTAAAGTAAATTTGTAGAAATTGAAAAGCTCATATATATTTTAAACATATGCATTTTAATGTTATAAAGTAAATGATTGTATCGTTATTGTTGAATTTACAAAAGATTATAATTCTAGGAGGAGTCACTAATTATATTTTCTATTCAAAATATTAAGACACCTAATATTTTAATATATGTGTGCAAGGCGTCATTTTAGCCACCCACTTTTTACCTGATAGTAACTGTATAGTCTCATATAACTTATTATTCTTTGAATCTATTTGCAATAGGTGAATCCACTCATCCACACATGAATCGCGAACAATAGATACGGAAAACAGAACTTGGATGTGAGTCATTGCTATTTATGGACAGTTGGATAATATTATTGCTATGGTGTCACCATTTTACCTATCGAACGGCACTGCTTAGTCAAAAAAATAATTTTAAGTTGACTGCTAGACATAGACCTTTCTAAGACGTGCGTCTTTTACTTTGTTCAATTTCATTACAGTGGGCTGGCTCACCAAGAGCGCAGAACTCATACCTTTACACTGGTAGTGCTCCTTAGTACCAGTCTATGAAATCTGGGTTCAAAATGTTTGAACGGATTTCCCATCATCGGCCGTTTGCCTTGTCTGTGCTTCATAGACAGCCTCCCTTACTCAACCTTTGTCAAGGTGGTAGAGCCGTGTTTCATAGGTCGGCTCGACCGAACTAGGAACATGCTTCGAAATAATACTAGTTTTTTACGGAATTTATTGCGTATATTTAACTTTTTAATACCCGACGTTTCGAGAGCTTTACAGCACCCATGGTCACGGGAAGGACTGAGATGTTCAACGTCCAGATGTCATAGTTAACCGCGGTTACCATAGATTAAAATTTAACTTTTGTTCCGATCTACACAAGTTAAATTTTAATCTATGGTAACCGCGGTTAACTATGACATCTGGACGTTGAACATCTCAGTCCTTCCCGTGACCATGGGTGCTGTAAAGCTCCGAAACGTCGGGTATTAAAAAGTTAAATATACGCGATAAATTCTGTAAAAACTAGTATTATTTCAATGTGTAGTGTTCGCGTAAATATAAGAAATCATTAGGAACATGCTCTCACAGAATACCTTTGTGAAATAGCAGCTAGCAGTGGTGTACAATTCGTACCGGTGTCCCTTTATGTTTCTTATTCTTCCATCTTAGTCCTCAGGGGTGACAATTTGTTATAGTATCAATTTACCATCAGGTGGACTGTGCGCTTGTTTGTCACCCTTGTTCCATAAAAATGTTGATTCGATGATTATGAAATAAAATTAGTTTTACATTTATTTTCGCATTTCTTGTATTTCTACGATGCTTGATTGTGGCAGTAGAAATTGATTGTTTTGCTTCGGATGAACTAAACATGAAGTCACGGTGAGTTTAATTTCCGCACGTATCAAGGGTGTATTAATTCTATGGTGTTAAATGTTGTTAGTGCTAAGAGAAACGACTATGATAGGCACGTTTTACTTAATATTTCCGTTTGCCGTTATACATTACATTGCTACTCAAATTAAAAAAGAACTGTTTATAAAGTTATTATTTCTTCACCCTTGTAATCCATCAAAAATAATCTTAAACAAATTTCCATCGAGTGAATTCTATTGCATCGCAACGCAAGTTAATTCCTCATATTTGACTGACAGCTGATATTTCCATTGGTATAGCGCACTGTTATCCATTCGATATTAATAGATTGTCAATAAAATATTAAACGTTTATAATAAGAGTCAAAATAAAAATTAAATTACGTACAAAGACATTAAGTGATGCCTCAAAATAATTTATTGATTATGTTGTAATGAATTACCTACGTGTGTTATATTTGCAGCCGTGTACAAAGATGAACTAATCTTTACTTTTAACTTAAGAGTTTCCTCAAAAACAATAGTAATTTTAAGACGGTGTCAATCACCACTAAGGAATTCTGTCAAAAAGAAATGATCCTGGCCACAACATGAGCGCGTTAGCTATGCTTGCATATACCAGCCAAGTATGTATTCTGAAAGTATTGTAAGTCCCTATCCTTTGATATGCGATGTTTTCGTATTAATTAAAACTATCGGGGTGTAAAATAAAAAAATAACACTCTGTATATTATGTAGATCCTACGGTTGGGCACAGGCATCGTCTCTTTTTAGCGCAGGTTTTGTAGCAAAAACTGTCCACCGTACCACCCCAATGCATTTTAACGGACTTAATGCTTTTTCGAAAATATTTTTAATTTTTAAGACACGCACAGCATTACGACAGGCTTCCTCACGATATATGTCACAACCACTGAGCGAAATAAAACACTACATGAAGTTCATTTTAACAATGTCATTAGTGGCGGTGGTGATTTGGGCGATGGAAATTTAAGGAGATCGGCCAGCTTCTTTTCTATCATAACTCCATACGGCTTATAAATCATTATCACATTTACAAATCTTTTCACATGCGTAGGATATTTATTTTTTTAAATTAAAATGAGCTAAAAGAGTACCTGATTAAAAAATGACCGCTGTAACCTATGTACACATGCAACAAAAGTTAAGTTAAGACTTCACACATGCGATAAAGTTATCATCACCTCACGGCCTTATTGCTTATTACTATATTCGGAAGTAGCGCCTACAGTGGTCGCATAAATTTCTCCTCATGAAAAATAGAAATGAAAAGGCACACCCTTTTGTCTATTTCTGTTGCCAAGGCTTGCCACTAAGCAAAAAGAAGCTTTTATTCGTTTATTAGTTAAACTTTTCATAAAGATCGAATGTTTTAGTTATTTTGTTAATCGTTTGACACGCAAAGAAGAAGACTTTATAAACGTTACATTGACATCGTAAAATTGAAGATTATGTGACGTTTTTGAGTATAATTTCATCTTGACGTTGGAAAACACGATACTTAAAAATAATGTATTTGTCCGTTTAGAAGCAAATAATACACGACATCCTGCCGTTATAAAAATTTCACTAAAATTTAATGTTATATAAGACTATTTTCCAAAGTAGATTTACAATACTGAAGTATACTGGTTTACATACATTGGTTAAAATATTATAGAACTGATTTAATTCTTCAAATGTCTAGAAAATCTCTAAGCTAGCGGTGGGCATAAAATTTTAGTGTTGCTTGCTGAGATATTTATATAATAAATTATTAATGTTATCTTAAGTTACCACAGACTTTGCAATAACGCCTTTGAAATGTCCATTGACAAAAAACTATCAATAAATATGTTTATAAGAAACACAATCAAAACTAACTGGAGGTTGTTCCCGAAGTTCACTTGACCTTTATAAGAAAATAACAAATTCGCATCGTTACTATGACAATAGACTCGAATTTACTCTAGTCGTCCATTCAAAATGAGATCCTACAGTACTATGTAACAACGTTCAAAATTGTTGTCATAATAATGTTTATTAAAAATTTCAAGAAGTCCTATCGACACGTAATAAATTGCCGCTCCGTGCTGTCCGTCAAAAATTACTTCGCTCAGATATAACAGGTAGGAAAAAACTGTGACAAGCTTTTTTATAACGTTTAATAACAGTTGTTCCTGTCATTGTTAGGGCTTGACTTAGATGTGACAGTATGATTTTTATGGAGATTGATAAGTAAATTAGATTTCAGTGCTTTAGTTTTTGAAGAAAAATTTCATTACGCACGCTTGACTTGGGGAGTAAGCTGGCGAACACGTCACGAAAGCGTTATGAAAAGTGTGATCGGGCGAGGCGAACGGGAGTTGAGTGGGGATATAAGCAAGAGAGAGCAGTGCGCGTGAATATTTTCTTTCTCATTTTCTCTCATAGCCAGTTATTTTTCGTAATTTTATTTAGTTTTGAACAATTTTATGAATTAATATTTTATTCAATACGTTAAATATTCTACGTTTAATTTTTAACTGATTTTTAATGCTGAAAATATTTTCCAAGATACCTTACGAAAGCTGAGCTTGACAAATAACGCCACAAATATGCTTTCCATGTAGAAGCAATACATGCTCAGTATTTTAAGCTGAGTTATTACTTATTAGCTACATACATCCAAGGCACTTACGTGGGTCTTCACAAAATAAATACTAAAATACTGTTATTTTTTTTCAGAATAAAAGTAATATATAATTAATTATTTACCCTTTAATTGCAGAAATACACAAAACTATTTACGAATATAAAACGATTGAAAATACGTAGAGGCTATGCTTAAAGCTTCAAATTTTGGTATTTCATATATTAAACCGTTAATCCGGAAAGAAACTGGACTTCATGGTCGGTATGAGGGTCGAAAAGAACAGATATACCAGAAAACTCCTTCCTACTCCTACACATCATCTAAACAAGCTAAACAAAATCTCCAAAGTCAATGAATTAACTAACACCAACTTATACTTCGTACATGACTTTCAAAAATTATTGTACCGATTTAAAATCACACCTGATGATAAGTGTCCATGCGATGATTCCACATCGCAAACGCTGAAACATGTGTTAAAAGAATGTCCTGCGGTCAGGGTCCAAAGTGTTATTAAGCAATATTACAGTATTTTCTAGACATGTGTCAATCACGAATGATTCGTTTGTTTGAGCTTAAAAGTATTGCAGGTTCATTCATCTGTTTTTGAATGTTCCAGTACAACCAATCACAAACAATTGAAGGGAACCTTTTTACCTCATGATTATTGTGAATTGTGAATGAGTCGAAAACCGACCGTATCCCGAATGATCTGAATGAATTGTTTTTAGTGTAGCTGTAGAGTACTGGAGCCTGAAATGATCCATTTGAATGATCGATCCGAAAATACCGGTACGCGTGACGAAATGTACTAGAATGATTCGGTCACGAGAAATGAACGATTGACACATGTCTAGTATCTTCTATCTTCCCTTCAATATAACAGAGGTTATGATCAAGGAGTCGACTTGGGTTTCCTTTGTTAATTTCTCATTGTATGTAAATGCAACAAAAAAGATATTAAAGCAACTAAAAGTATTCAACAATACATTTCCTGGAATTAATGATTGATTTAGAAGTAGGTAGAGAGAGAGATAGTAGAAGTAGATAGTAGTACTTCTACTATACAGTCGAGTCTATCGAGTCGAGATTTAATTACAATATAACAATATTGTAATTAAATCTCGACCATAGCGTTCCATTTATTTTATTATATTAACTTTACTTTTATTTAATAAATGCAACTAAAATGTTAATTACATGTTAGGATTAATGAGATTTAGTAGACATGATTTGTGGTGTGACATGATGGTTGTACCATTGAGTGTTTTCAGTGATAACGTATAGAACTGAAACGTAATTCCTCGCTGTTGATCATGTGAATAATTTCGAAGTCAAAGAAAAGGCTATATATACTCAGTGAGCCTAGTGTTGGGCGACCCCCCATCAGATAAGCTGAAGACCGGATTAAACGCAAGTAATCGATTGATGAAGGTGGGTCGGAACCGTACTTTGTGGCAATTTCAATAGTTCTTCTATAGGTGTATATTCCATAGATATCTTAATCTTAGTTTAAAAAAATAAGTCGTTCTTTATCTATTTAATACTTAATATAAGAAAGAAAATAAAACCAATTCAATAAATTTAATAAAAGTAATTTTACGGATTTTATTCCCTTAGTTTTTACTTAATTACCAAAGCATCGGATGCTTTGCAGCATCCACTGCTGCTTTTTTAAACCATTAATTACAATCTATCAAAAGTGTTTTAAGCATAGGCATCCCCCAAAGTTGGCCTTATTGGGGGAATTTTCATTAATTGCTGCTTGTGATCTCGTTATTAATGAAATTAAATCTTAACCCAAACAACCACTGCAAGATTGGTCACAAGTAAGCTCATTGTGTGTTGATCGGACCACAAATGTATTGTTAAAAAACTGAAGACAGTCCGGGCTGATCCATCTGGATAACAAACGCCTGACACGGGGGGGACAATACCATGGGAGCTGTAAAGCACCTGGAACGTCGGTAATTAAGAAAAAGTGAAATAAAAAGCGATGAAATCCGTTAAATAAAATTTAATCAATGTATAGTACTTGCGTTAATATAAGAAGTCATTAATTTTTAACATGCAATTTAAGTAAACTTACACAGAGCATCCAAGTCCATCTTCAGCATGATGTAAGTGAAAACAAGAGTTGCCACTCACCACTTGGCTTTTTTTATAAACATTGACCGCTTACAGAGTGTCATCGACACATTGTGTTAACTGTGTTAAGCACAATTGACGATGTAGTGCGGGTCGCACTTGACTGTGTGCTGAGTGCCCTCAACTATCGGTCTCAATTACGAAACAAAATGAGCAAACATTGGTTCGGGTAAACAATTTGTCTGTGCGAGGTTATGTACCAATAATTTTTTATTTGGTGAAGGAAAATACAGACTAAATGTCTGTATCATTATTCAGAATTATAATTCCGTGAATCTGGATATGAAATATCTCTTGATGACCTTTTGATAGATTTGCAAGCCATCGATATAGATTTATCTTTTGATTATATTAATAGAAGTTGTTATCTGCATAGCTTTTTCTATAATGTCGTTTGTAGTAACATAAATCTAAAAATCATAGTTCATTTTCACAACCTTGGCGATAAGACACAGACTTGCGGTGGCCGTGTTCCTTGTTTTACGCTTGTTAAAATTCAGTATTATTAAATAAAAACTCTATATAAAGCATTTCATGCGAAACTATCAGACAAATATATTTATCTGGTTAGAGTTTTTGCTAATGTTTTTGTTCTATAAAGTTGAAGTGACAAACGGACTTTTTTATAGTTTCTGGAAGGTACACACACCACAGTATATTGTCAGTTTCCACAGTTTTGTTCATTTTTTAAACAATGTTTCGCTTATTTCTATGACACATGGAGAAGGTTACGCGTTTCTGCTAATTGATATCTACATATTGCGTATGCCGTCTCTATATATTAAAGAATTTGTTAAGGGGACAATCGGACTTGATATCCACTTGATGGTATGTGCCTACTGTGGCCTGAACTTGAACTTGAACTTGGCCTTGGCTGTGAACTTCAAGCAACAAAGGCTATACATCCATTTTGACCTCTGAGGAATAATCTAATAGTCAAATATTGTATATCAGTTATTAAACTGGATTTCTATTTCCTTCAGACCGGAACAGCGTTGCGAGCACTCTCTTAAATATTTTTTATGGAATAGAGGTGTAGGGAGCACACAGTCCACCTGATGGTAAGTGGATGCTATGGCCCAAATACATCTACATCTATCATCGATTTAGAATCTAAATGCAGATGCGTTTTCATCCTTGAGAACTAAGATGGAATCTCTCGTATCTATTAAAAAGGGTCTCCAGTTGTCACCATGCGAGAGACCCAAGTCGAGCGGAAGACTTTGGTGATATAAATATAGGATATATAGGTAAGTTTGCATGAAATTATTTTAAATATTTTATGTATAGTTTAAGAGTCTGTTCAATACTCTTTACTTTGTTAAAAGTTGATGATTTTGAAATATAATAAATTTCACAATTATAGTAAGTCAACAAAATCTCGTGCTAATTAAAAATAGTTTCATTAAATTCTTATAAAGTATTTCGACAATTTATTTCGTATGCTTAAAAGCTACGGTAAATTTAGAATTAAATCGTATAGATAAGGTAAGAAGATAAGACGGTTGCATACCTTCTTATCTTGTCTGGAACCTGGCGTTTCTGCAACTTTTGCCTCATCCATTTTCATCAACAGTCACAGTTTACCGCTATATTGGCGACTGAATTTTTATTACGTACAATTCTATTGAAGCATAAGCAAATTTTACGTAATTTTAAATCCGAAACACACAAATTGGCTCAGCAATGAGGGCCGCGGGTTCGAATCCCGCACGGAAGGTTTGTATGGCCTACAGATAATGTTCCGGGTCTGTATGTCGTTGTGGAATTTGCGTATGTAAACTAAGGTAACGTTTAAAAAATGGCTAATATGACGTTATAATTTTTATAAATAAATTTTTATAAAGAAAATATATGGAGCGAAGCTGATATATTTTACCATAATAAAGATATACCTAGTTATTATTTATTGTTAATGTTAAAAGCAATAGATACCATAACCATAACCATACCGTAAACACTCACGCCTGTCACCCAGAGGGGTAGGCAGAGATTACAGATTTCCATTTGGCACGATCCTGACACACCTCTCTCGCCTCCTTCACATCCATACACCTACGCATACATGCTCGTCGGTTAAGGGTACTCCTAATTTGGCCCGCTTCCAATAAATCGCCAATTTGGTCGATAAATTTTCGCCTAGGACGTCCTTTTCCGACTCTGCCATTCACTTCTGCAACATAAATTTTCTTTGTCACTCTTTCCTCATTCATTCTTTCCACATGACCAAACCACCGAAGCATTCCTTTCTTAATCCTGGTCACAACATCATCTTGCAAACCACACTCTTCTCTTATTACATTAAATTACAGCAATAGATGTAATTTAAATATATAATTGTGAAGTAGCAATGTAAGAATATCCACCAGCCAATATCAACCCATGGGCTTCGTAAGAGACAACGGACAGAAACTGAAACAGGAGATGGGTAGCGTGCCGGCGCTGGCAAAGTTCCGAAGTAAAAACAGTATATTATATAGAATAGCTCCGAACGATTGCCCGCCCCCCTTCTGCTAAGGGGGGTCACGTTCGATAAGGATTAGAGATCTCTAGCTAGACCGTTATTAAGCCAGTCCCCAAAAGGCGGTATTTAGTGGGTAAAAGTCTCCACATAAGCACACAGCCGGCTGTGCGGTATGCTATGAGCATTCACCACCTCACTCCCGCGTTACCGGAGGGTTGCCCTTATTTGCTTCGGGCGCAAAAAAAAAATACTACGACTCGGAGCATTGGTCGTTCCCCGGGCAAAATACCTTGCCCAGCGGGAGATCTTCCCTTTTCTTTCCACAGCCACAGTGGTGACCCCGACGTGATTTTAACACGCAACAAAACCAACAACCTTCGGAAACTTCAACTGCAAGCTTCATCATCGTCATAAAGTACCCCACCCATTCGCTCCCGAGCAGATATCGCCTGCAGTCTTGACATCTGTTTTTCTTTTTTCGGTTATTTATGCTTCCTGTTCCTGCAAGCTACACGGCTCTGAGCCTAATGGTTCACGGCACTCTCGCAGATTACTTGCCTTCCTAGACTCACCGCAGACTATAAAACAATCCCCTGTCACTTGCACATACGTCGACAACGAGACTGCACTACTCTCCGGTTTGAGCAGGATGGTGATGTGGCGTGTGGCTACAAGCGAAACACATAGAAGCCTAAATCGCGCTATCAAAGTTCGAAAGTAAAACAGTATATATAGAATAGCTCCGAACTATTGCACCTGGAAAGAAAAGAGGAGATCTCCCGCCGGGCAAAGTGTTCTGCCCGCGGAACGGCCAACGCTCCGAATGCTTTATTTTTATTTTTGATAGTGTTTTATTTTTAAAATATCTATGGCCTACTAAGGCTAGACCTAGACCTTTGTTCAGCCGTGGGCTTTTAATTATGGGCTGTAATGGATGGATATTCATATTTTTTATATATAGTTACTTATTACTTAGTTAATAAGAAATATGTTACTTTGTTCTAAAATAAAATCTTTGTTATAGTTCACTAAAGCTCATTATTATTTGCTTAAACCAGTCTTCATAACAACGAAACAGCAATAGGTAATTAACCTCTCTTCTACTTGATTTTTAGATAAAAATTGCTGTAGGGATCAACAGCCTTGACAGTTTCTGAGTTATATTGAATCAATATTGAATAGATGCTTAAGTTTTAAGTTTTTTGCTGGTGCTACATTTTGGCTGGAACGAATGGGTTGGCTCAACCGGGGAAGGATCACGCTCTCACGAAAAACCAGCGTTAAATAGCAGCTTAATGATGCTGTGTTTCGTACAGTGAGTGTAGAGAACCGGAAACGCTTTTTACTGGATACGAGACATTCCATTTTAGTCCTCAGAGATGACAACTGACAACACATCTGCGTTTTGATTCTTAATTGAGTACAGATCTAGAAGTCTATAGGCCACAACATCCACTTACCATCAGGAAGACTTTGTGCTCGTTTGACACCCATATACTATAAAAAAAAACCTTTCGTCAATGTCAAAAATCTAATGCTGGATTAGATCTTCTTTTGGTGACAAGCGACACCATTATTCTATAAAATAATGTTTTCAATAAGTTTTTAATAATAAAGTTATCTAATATCTAATTGCAATAACAGAATTAACCGTTCACCAATCTTTTTCACCTAACCCGTTAAATTCCTTTCACGTATTCCAGTTAATTGTGAAAGTTGCTTTAACAAAAGACGGAAAGACAAACGAGTAAGGCACATGACACTGTGGTGGTCTCAACAATGGCACGACCACCGTAACGATTGTTCGAACACACAGCGTGTTTTCATGTTTGCTTAACGTCCAGAGGTTGTTTGTTCTGTGGACAAAGCAAATATTAGCGTAGGCCTGTGTTCACACGTGAATGAACGTGCGGAGTGCGAACTTAATTTCGTCTGATATATACTGGTGTGATTAGAGGTAGGTATTTGCATGTGATTTCTGGACTTTTATAATTCATTACGAGCTCGTGGAGGACCGGGAGGGACCATGCTCTCACAGAATACCTAGTGAGTGTACAGAACCGGAGACCCTATTTTACTGGAAACGAGGCATTCCATCTTAATCCACAGGGGTGACAACGAATCTGCGTTTTGATTTTAATCGAGGATAGATGTAGATGTCTATGGGCCACAGCAACCACTTACCATCTAGTGGAGTGTGTGCTCGTTTGTCACCCTTATCATATTTAAAAAAAAACATATTTTTGACACTTTCATTAATATAGGAAAAATTTAATATCACTACTACAAATGTCTAACCAATCCATGTCTCTTAAAAGCTGCGGCTTGGTTATATGCAGTTTTGTCTATTATATAATATCTTTAGGTATTTTTTGCGACGTATTTCTTTATGAGCTATTTTAACTTTGCTCTCTCTTAACTTTTATAATATTTTGTAATGCTGTTATTGGATGAGCACTAAGTAGGTAATAAAGTTTTTTTTTATATTTTTATAACATAAATTAATTCCTTATATATATATATATATATATATATATATATATATATATATATATATATATATCATATATCTTTCATCAAGATTCCGCCGCTCAACATACCTCCTTATTTGCCACAGTTGCTTTATCTGTTAGACGGATTGGCAACATAGTATTTTATTAGGAGTTGTTGTCAAGAAGATGCTGACAATGTCCTATTTTAATGAACTCCGTTGCCTCTTACGACACCCACCCTGGATGCTATGCACTAGTGGATTTTCTTACTCCGTCAATACACGGCAAGTTTTTTTATTAATTTAACCAATAATTAATTAACTGCTTAAATTATTCCTATTTACCTTTTTTCTTATCGTTGATAACTAAATAATATGTACCTTCTAATATTTATGAATATAACTTTAGATGGCAATCGCATTTCACTACAATTACTGAGATACATGAGGGTAATATGGTCACCTTAAAGCTTTGCCGCCCTGTAAAACCAAAACTCGGAGGAGGACGGAGACAAAAACATAAAGTCGTACACTATAACTAATATATTAAGAAAAAAAATAGCAAACAAGCCTTGGCAATTATGAAGACTTCGGATAATCAACTTTAAAAATAACTAACTACACTACGCCATACTAAAATCGACAAAAATATTTACTATAATGTCAACGGTCAAAATGGCGTCGATAAAGCAGCGCCCTTTTGATCCTTTATTATTTGATTGACCGATGAAGAGCTATAAAGCAGAAGGAAGGGTAATAAACAAGGCTGTAGTTTTTAAGTTATAAGAAATTGACCATATTAACCGGATGACCATATTACCTTCACGTACTATATTCAAAAAAAAAAAAACTCGTCACTGCAAAATAGGAGTTTTTTTTAATTTTTACAGTTTTTCTTTTCAAATACGATGGATCAAGACTGTTAATTATTTAATAAACAATTTGTTTATAGTTAGCTATTTCTTATCAATGATGTACCTGGATGACCGAGCTTTGCTCGTTTTTTTTTTGAAATTACATTTAGATACAAATTAAAACATGAATAATATTTTTTGATCTTATTGACATAATAGAAAAAACTGAACTGGTAATTTGAATAAAAAATCATGAGTGCAATTAGTTTAATCAAAATTTTCATATTTACAAAAAATACTTAAAAAAAGGGCTCGAAATAATAGATTTTCTCACAAAAGAAGGCAACTTGAAAAAAAAAAGGAAAAAAGTCGGACCGAAGACAGGACGCGAACCAAGGCATTACGAATTCGGGATCGCTCGATATCCACTTGAACTATTACGATCATTAACACAGCGTCAAAATTTTCGTTCTTATATTGTAGTAGCTTTTCATTGCCTGAAAACACGGACAAAAAAACATTTTCTAAAAATAAATCCTACCTAGATCGATTTATTGCCCCCGAAACTCCCTGGACACTAAATTCTATGAAAATCGTTAGAGCCGTTTCCGAGATTACGATTATATATATATATATATATATATATATATATATATATATATTTTTTTTGAATTTTTTTTAGAATTGCTCGTTTAAAGGTATAGGATCGATCGACCAATGCCAGATTTCAAATAATTGTTTTTCTCAGAGTGTTCTATTTTTAAAAATAACTACAACACTATGAGATACACTTATAATAGACGTTATGATTTATAAATCGTTATACTTTGGCAATCAGATATGAGCACGCTTTACATCATTTTTCCACTTGAAATAACAGTCAAGTCTTTTCACATGCCAAAATGAATCTTATAAATCAGGACAATAAACACAAGCAATTATATCAGTTGCATCTAAACGCTCATCTTAGAAAATTTACTGTATTCGCACTGACAGATACTTAGCGATCAAATAAAGGCTCGCCAGTACGGGTCAGAAGCTAGGGCAAAGCCGCGGGCGGTCACTAGTATCCAACGCACTCATGTACTAAAATAAACAACAATTATAATCGGACACATGGCATTTGAAAAATAAAGGTCACTAATCATAATTGTGCTTCACAAAAAAGACGATGTCCATTATTATTTGATTCTGAAATCTTTCCGTTAACATTCAGTAACGTTTTTAACTACGCATTAGATGACATAAAATCTTATTTTTTCAAAAATTGAAAACATTTTTTTAATATATTAAGTATAATATATTAAGTTGTTTATAACAATAATATTACGATTTACAATAACGTTTATTAAGAGTTGCATTAATTTTTTTGCAACAAATATATTTATTATTTATAAATGAAAGAACAAATCCATTTTTTAGTAAAAATTAATAAAAATTATTAAATGTTTGAATAAAAAAACCGACCCATGACTGGTTGTGACGTCATTAAATGCGTTGAGGCGGTGAGCCAATCGCAATCGTGCTATACCTTTGTATTTTCTATATTCGTGTCAAACATATTATAACAAAACATATTATATAACCTGTATTATGCAATGACGTTACGTTAGAATTTACATTTTAGAAAAACCATTTTTAATTGTAAAATTAAATGAAAAATCGATTGTTATTTTTTTAAATTTCTCTCAATAATTTGTGGGAAATTAAAAATAAATAAATTTGAATACATTCAATTTCTCTATTATCCACAAAACTAGTCAAGCAAATTAAAAGAACAATATTTAAGAAAATGAAATAGACCTAGAATTATTTTTTAAATGATTTAAAATCATTTTTTTTTCGATTTTCAGACGGATACAGTTGTTAATTTTTTCTTTTTAAAATGATAATTGCTACTTTTAAATGTATTATACGTGTTTAAATTACTATGTAATTCCTAAAATACTATATCATGTAAAATTTATCTTTTAAACATTTGTAATATAAATGTATTATGTTGTATTTATTTCTCTTTTTACTGCATTTTAGCAAAGAAGATGAAAAATAACTAAATCTTATCTTATTATAAGAAAGGAAGATAACATAACATGAACCTTCCGAATTACGGATATTTTAAGTTACTGTTTTTGTTGAAAGGATTTTATCGTAAAGCAAGCAATAGAGCTGATTTTAAAATGTATTTTATTGTTATTACAGTTCAACGTTTGGATTCAATAGTTGCATTTGATACAAAAGAAGCCATATGCATTCAGCATCGGATTAAAATGGATTATCAATAACCTCAGGCAAAGACTTAAAGGATACACTGTAATAACTACTATACAAGTATCATTATATAAGGTTGGGCTAAAGGCAGCAAATGATACCATTGTGTTGAAATACCAGCGGCTTCCTTTAGATAACATCAAGTTTGTCTTCTGTAAACTTGTTAACTCATTTGGCTATGAACAAAGCCAACAAGGAAGATAATAAGGCAAATAATTCTGATTGTTCTGAATAGTATAATCATTAACTAAAACATACCGTATTAAGTGGATATTCAATTTTCAATTTGTTTATCATTGAATAGATTCAGACGGTAGTCTCATTACGCTCTTCCTTGCGCTTCGCACTTCGACGCTTCTTACCTTAAACCGGAAATCGTTGATAAAGTGTACAAAACATTATTTAGATATTAACAATTAGATACTGCATTTCGGGTTACAGTGCTAATAACTTATCTATTCAGGTAGACAAAATTGAAACTAAGGCCGCCATTTTATAAAGTATTTTATAAGTAGTACGTTCTCCTTTTTTTATAGAAGAGGGGGCAAACGAGCATGCGGCTCACCTGATGTTAAGTGACTACCGCCGCCCATGATCAACCGAAACACCAGGGGAATTGCAGGTGCGTTGCCGGCCCTTTAGAAAGGACTAAGCTCTGTTCTTGAAGCTCTTTTCTTTCCCTCTAGCGACTCTGTCAACTGAACAGTAAAGTTGTTGGCACTATACGTAGTTTGGTGTCACGCATTTGTCAGAAATGTTAAAGTTCATTGTTATTTTTTTATTTTATTATTCTTATCACTTACTTTTACATATGTCGTATTGTGTATAATTTTTACACGTCAACTCATTGCACAAAATACTAATAGTACTACTAAAGACCAAGATTTAATTTTATTATGTTATCTCTGATGACAAAATGATCCAAAAAATGCAATTTGTTAGCACTCTCTCGAGCTTTAAAATAAGGTTACAGTATAGTATGAAAATTCCAAAATATGTGCCAAAAATATTTTATTTTTATATATACGCAAATCAAATTTAATTTGATTTAATTTGATATATATGATTTGATATACGCACTATTGATTATATAAAAATTTCTAATTACCATTTTTTTCTGATAGCGTAGCTTTGGTATCCCTACTAAACCTCTCAGTAGATCACTCAACCGAAAAACTAGCAGCTTTATTAAACAATAAAACAAGTTCTCAGGCGACATAGCTTTGCTCGGCATTATAAAAACACAGGTCCTTCCATAAAAATTTTATTTTAGGGAAGGACGTGTCTTGATGAACTTAACTGAATTTTTCACCTTAAGTATAGTATCAAACTCTCAAAACATCAGTAAGTTAAAACGGTAATAGTAATTCCAGAGGGCAGACTCATTAAGATAAGCGCTGTGCATCCCATTTTAGAAGAATTGATTACCATATAAGGCACGCGAGATGTCAATAGCACAGGTACATCGTAGCTATGAAGATACACATGATAAATTAAAAAAAAATACTAAAAAGTAAGAATTAATGTTACCGTCTGCCTACATTCCATTGTTTGGTAAAGTCATCCTGTTACTAATGAGAGGGTTTTTGTAGCAATCACTCCATTGCCCTGGTACGGTACTTGTTTGCAGACTTACTTTACAAGTTCTCAAAATATTTTGTTCCTTACACATGCAAGTTACATCACGAAGTTTTTCTTCACCAGTGTGCACGTAATAAATCAGCACTAATTACAATGAGTAACTTAATTTTTTTTTGAAGAATATACCACAATATACCACAAACGAGCACATAGTCCACGTGATGGTAAGCGGATGCTATGCCTCATAGACATTCCCATTTATCCTCGATTAAGAATGAAAATGTAGATGCGTTTTTACCTGTGAGGACTTAGATGGAACGCCTCGTTTACAGTAAAAATGGTATCCGGTTCTCTATACTAACCATACCAAAACACTATTCTGTGAGAGCGTGGTCCTACCCTGGTCGAGCCGACCCACTCACGCTAGGACTACCTATAATATACTCGCAGTTACAGCGTGGCTCTACCACGTAAAGCTTCATTGGTATCGAATCGGTCGAACCCGGATTGGTCGCATATTATGTGTTGTGTGCATTTATTGCGAGTATTTAGCCACTTAACTACGACGATATTTATAATTATTAATTAAAAGTTGCACTAATTCAGCTTAAACTCTTCGCTTTGTAGGCGGTAAATAATTAATTCAGAAATTCATATAAAATGAAGTTAGATAAGCATACACGCTAACACAAGCAATGTGATAAAAACGTTAGTGAATGCATCACAGCATTTTATCCTGTGCATTTTGTGCGAGGCTGCCTCTTACAATATCCACAGGATGGTATGAAGATTGCTAGAAAATTCTCATAGTCTCGGTATAAGAGACAAATCTCCTTTACGCCGGAAGTGCAATACTCAGACAGAAGATGAGAAGCAGTGTAATGGTTGCGATATAACCGGTAATGCAATCTCATATACCATTGGCAGGTATTGCGATCATGGCGAATCCTCCATATAGAAAGAAAGGCGAATGTCTAGGAGTAAAATTTTACACGCTGTTGGAGAACACGAAGAAGGCGGTGATACAAGACAGAGGTTTAAAATTGATTATAATAATTATAATGTCCTCCAGACCGAATTTCGGTCACGGCGGCCAGCCTCAACGGGGACTAGCCATCGGCGCAGGAGAGGATTATAGTACCCAAGTGTATGCGTAAGCAAAGACGCACTCTCTATTCCCTCATTATCATAGTCCGATGGAACGGTAACCCGACACGACAGGAGAGAGATCAGTCGCAGTACCGACGTTTACGTGCTTTCCGGGGCACGGGTGTGAGACCGCCATTTTCCTTACTCTACGAAAAAACTGAATAAATGATGTTTTTGGCCTGTCCCGGGATTCGAACTCAGGACCATAATATGATCAGCACTCGCGTTAAAATTGATTATAGTTCTTGATTACACAATAGTAAAGTAATCATATATCTCATTAGATTAAGAGTTTGTGCCTCTTGTATGCGTAAGCAAAGACGCACTCTCTATTCCCTCATTATAATAGTCCGATGGAACGGTAACCCGACACGACAGGAGAGAGATCAGTCGCAGTACCGATGTTTACGTGCTTTCCGGGGCACGGGTGTGAGACCGCCATTTTCCTGACTCGACGAAAAAACTGAATAAATTATGTTTTTTGGCCTGTCCCGGGATTCGAACTCAGGACCATATGATCAGCACTCGCGTTAAAATTGATTATAGTTCTTGATTACACAATAGTGAAGTAATCATATATCTCATTAGATTAAGAGTTTGTGCCTCTTTAATGTATGTAGGTAATATATAGAACGATATAAACGTTTTTTTAAACGTCAATATTAACGCAACTGATTGCTTAAGTAACAATTGGAATTTTAAGAATTGTGCTAAATGGTAAGAGGAGGAAAATAGTTTAATATGAATTCTAAGCTTTAATGGTCCAGTTAATAGACCAATAAATAAACTACAGTGATTGCTAAAACTGAGTAATTACGAACAATCTTAGAAAAAGCGCATAGGTGGTCTTTTTGCTGTTTTTATTTCTTTAATCGTTTTATAATTTATTTAATCAACGTTATTAACACACTACTCTAAAAATATGAAATGTATTTTTATAGAGTTTACTGAAATTAATACATGTTATCAAATTTAAACAATTATCCCACATGTGCCTGCCTTATTATAAGACTTAAAATTAATTGTCTCACATCATGTAATTATAAAGTCATGGGGATGGTATTAACCTAAAAAGACTTCTAGGCAAAAAGAAGCCGTAAATGTTGAGTACAAAATTATATACTTAATGTGGTGTTAAATGTAAAGTAAAGTAAAGTTACAGCCTATATACGTCCCACTGCTGGGCTCGGGCCTCCCCTCATTTCTGAGAGGGTTTAGGGCAAGGAAGTGTCCGCCGCGCTGCCCAAATGCGTGTTGACGAACTTCACATGTCTTCGAAATATTTTTTTTCTTATTCCTCAGACATGCGGGTTTCCTCACGATGTTTTCCTTCACCGCCGAGCACGTGTGTGAGACACAAATTTGCGCGTTAACCGCTAAAAAGGACCCCTTTGTCGTATCCCCTCAGTTTCAAGGCACTCCCCTTGTTGCCTCAGCCAGTATCGGAATCCTCGGCGTCGACATATCGAGTGACGTACAGTTTCGCGGTCACTTGGAAGGGAAGGCCAAATTGGCCTCTAAAAAAGCTTGGCGTGCTCAGCAGAGCGGGACAGTATTTCATGCCGGCACACCGCCGGCAACTTTACAAGGCGCAGGTTCGGCCGCACATGGAATACTGTTCCCATCTCTGGGCTGGGGCTCCCCAGTATCAGCTCCTTCCACTTGACCGCATCCAGCGCAGAGCGGCTCGAATCGTCGACGACCGAGTGCTTTCCGATCGGCTCGATTCACTGGCGCTGCGAAGAGATGTTGCATCTCTTTGCGTATTTTATCGCATCTATCACGGGGAGTGCTCTGAGGAATTGTTCGGATTAATCCCAGCCACCAAATTTCGTGAACGCACTACACGGCAAACGTCCCGATACCATCCACACCATCTGGATGCTTGGCGGTCCACCACTGTACGTTTCACAAGGAGTTTTCTCCCACGTACAACTCTCTCTGTGGAATAATTTACCACCGGCGATTTTTCCGGACCGATACGACCAGGGGACCTTCAAGAAAAGAGCTTACTCCTTTCTAAAGGGCCGGCAACCCACCCGCAATTCTCCTGGTGTTGCGGTTGATCATGGGCGGCGGTAGTCACTTAACATCAGGTGAGCCGCATGCTCGTTTGCCCCTTCTTCTATAAAAAAAAAAACGTGGTAAATCAGCACTTAAAATTGCAATTAACAATTTCATTGGTGCCGGCGCGGATCGAACCCGGGTTACTCGCGTTCTGTTATATTTACAGCGAGCGTTAACCACTGAGCTACCACGGCTCTGTTAAATGTATTATCATAGTATTTTCGTCTGGTTATAATGCATAAATGAATATAAATGTATTAAATTGTGTCCTATTAAAACTGTGCTGTGGCGGCGTAAGAATATTTCATTCCCGCATTCCTTGTTGTAAGTGGCGACTATAGATGGCGTTATAAACACATCGTGTTCGTCAGACATAAAATATCCAGATTAGGAATGTCGATTCTTTCCGTAAAAAATCAATTTTTAAATCAATTTCGAATCGAAATCTGATAAATCGATTCACAAAAAAATCGAGGTCTAAACGATCGATTTCTACAAAATCGATCTTTTTTAGATTTGCTTTCAAAGTTTATATTTACAATTTCAATGAAATGTATATTCGAACTCCCAATTATTATTAAAATTATTAGACCTTTGTTGATTACAAAGCAACACGGCTTTATTTATAAACTCCTTAGAATTTCAGAATGATATCTTGGAGATTATGAGTAGGGACTGTTAAATTGACGCAACGTGGTATTCTTGAATTTTATATACATTTTGAGGAAATCGGTAACTATACATGGTGATCTCTCTCGATGTTCACATCTGTTCAGAGACAGGTCTTCGGGTGTGTCACATCTGGAATTACTAGACTAGTTCTACTAAAGATGTTAAGAGTTACTTTGCAACCACCCGCTCAGTAAAATAGAATGATACGTCTTAACTAGTTTGAAGAACACCTCCCGCCCTCCATCAATTGCGTGCACTAATCCCGTCGCCACTAATCCCAAGACCACTACTCCCAACACCACCACTCTAGGAATGACACACCATCCTCGGGTGATGTAGACTCTGCGCTGTCTGACCGCTAAAAAGTACTAATCCCGTCACCACTAATACAAGCACCATTATCCCAGCACTTAGCGGACAGCCCCACGCCAACTATTAAGTAAAATGTATAATAAGTATTTCTAAATTTATCGTACCTTTCATCAAACAACACATATGGTCCCTTATTGGTTTTTTCTATTTTTTCACTCTCAATCTTATGCAAAAGTTTTCAATATCAGTTTTTCTGTCCAATGATCAAGAATGTTATTCAGTGTAAGCTTAATTGATATTTGTTAATATTAAGTAATAATAAAACTGTATATTTTCATCAAGTAGATAATTTAAAAGAAATCGCAAGACGAAATAAGTACACATTGAAGAAAATATGACAAACAATAAAATTATTACAGACAATAAGAATAGATTTCATAACAACGCGTCCATAAAAGTTAAGTGCGCCCGTGTCTTGTTAAATTGGTGAAGTGAAATTTTAAAACCAGTGTCAAAGGTTAAGCATTATCTTATGTTAATGCATAGTCCGAAGCGGCGTAAATCAATTATGTTACGTGACCCATAGAGGTCGCGGCGCAGCGCTGGTTCGATTCTCGGGCGAACTTGTGCTTTTATACCTATTAGCGTTATGTAAGATTTAGAATGCGAAATTAGCTTCGCTAAACGCTGCATTCCGCGAGATATTGTTATTTAATTGTAGGTTACATTAAAATTGCGTAGACTTATCGTTCGTATCTTCACGACTGTTATTTCGCCTTAAGGATAGACGTAACTGAATATATTTTGTTTGGTAACGCTTTAGGCTACTCGCACCTATTATAGAACTGGAAGTTCCAGATTCTTATCTTAAAAAGATTTGGATTATTAAACACATATTGCAATTAATAGTTGAAAATATAATTGTGCAATCAATCAATCACATGGAGCTATAATAGTCCATTGGAAATGATACTTGAAAAATTCACTTGGACTTTTCTGCCTTGGTTTCAATAAACCATAAATTAAAAAGAAAATCTTTTCCTTTTTCTACTGACACGCAATAGACTGCACTCTATAAAAAATAATATATATACATCGTAATAAATGCAACTATATATACGAAAAAAAAACATCTTTAATTGCATTTGTATATGTATATGGTTTGTATTATAGCTTATACCTTCTACAGTTAGGTGGACTGTTACCTTGTTTGACACCCTAATATTATTTATATATATATATATATATATATATATATATATATATATATATATATATATATATATATATATATATATATACAGCGTTTTCACCAAATAAGTTAACGTAAGTTTATTTTTATTTCTATTAATGAATGTAATCACGCATGATATCGATGCATCTTTATCAACGCAGTGGCAGTTTATTGATGCCCTTCTTGGAGAAATCAGCTGGACGGGAGGCAACAAATTCTTCTAAGGCACTTTGTACTGCCTCTCGGGTATAGAATTTATTCCCGCCAAAAAGTTATCCAAATTCTGGTAAACGTAGAAGTCTGTAAGGAGAAGGTCTGGTTAATACGGGGGCGGGGGCCTCCTTGGAGACGTGCGACCTTCTCCATCGTTGTGTTCAGTTCTTCACAGTACACATCTGAAGTAATGCTCATCTCATTTGGTAAGAGGCTGTGATGAATCACACCGGCGCTAAACCACCAAAAAGTGACCATCACTTTTCCAGGATATCTTACTTATTCGCCTAGGTTTTCAGCAATTTGGTTGATACCAGGATCCAACTAACATGCTGAGCGCTTGCGATTGTCAAACAAATCCATACTTCGTCGCAGGTAACAATGCGGTTCAAAATTCCTTCATTTATGTACCTGAAGTGGGCAAAGCGGAAGTGGTGTGTTTGTTTGCAATATTCGCTCTGTAGATTTCGCTGATATTGCGTGCCGCTCGTGGTTTTGCTTTCACGACGGTACTCATATTCCATAATTACTCGAATTTTAAACGTATCCATGAAGACGCAAAAGATACAAATACGATGAAAACGTAACGCTTATCAATAAAAAAAAACGAATAATTTTGAAAAATACAATTCTAAGTTTTTTTTAAATAATTCCATGATAAAAATAAAATTTATTTGAAATTAGAATCCTAAGACAAACAAAAATTTTTCTTATTTGAAATGGCCAGTACCGGAACGGCATTTTCGTAGGTAAAGACCTATTATTATAAAATTTGTATTTTAATATCGTAATAAATACAATTCCAAAGGGGAAAATAAAACAATCTCTAAATAAATATTTGTTACACCTGCTGGTAAACTTCCAGTCTTAAAACGTAGAAATAACAAAGCAGTAACAAAAGCTTCCGAAAACAGAACCACTTGGTTGTCTTCACTCGCCAGCAACAATGACGGTCGCGATGACTAAGCAATATACAGTCGATAATCTAATTGTCAGATTATATTCTGATTTGTTGATTGTATAGGCAAGATGATAAAAGGTAGGGTAAGCAAAAGTTTATGTCACTAAAATTATAGAAGTAATAAATTTTAATCTATACAAAAAAATAAATGTCTGTTTGTAATGTCAAAATAAAAGCTTGTTACTAAATGCATATAAAAACATTTTTTTGTTTGTCTGTCTGTCTGTTTGTTCCGGCTAATCGGCAAAATGGCTTGACCGATTTTGACGAGACTTTCACTGGCAGATAGCTGGTTTTGTGACATGTAAGTTAGGCTACTTTATTTTAGAAAAAAATAGTTAGGCTTCCGCGCAAATAGTGGAAGCCCATGAAATCCAATCGTAATAAATTATACGACGACGAAGTCGCGGGGAACAACTAGTTACTAATAATATTTGCCATAAAAAATTGCTACTTGGAAGTTCATCACGATAGTCAGACAGATTGTTTCTTCATCAGTTAATACCTAGAGCCTCTTTTGTTAAGCTGGTGGGTTAATGGAGTGAATGCTTATGAAAATGATGAAAAAAATATTCATCATCTACATCAGCATTCACAACATCACTGCTGAACATATATCTCCCCGATAAATTGCCACAAGGCACGGTTCCTTATCAGATAAGTTATATTATTAGTATTAGATATTAAAGTACCAAATTCGAAGTGCAATAGACTATAAAATTTAACTTTTTGTAATTTTCCGAGTATTAACGCCAGCTGGTACATTCTTAGAAAAGTATACCCAGCAGTTTAAAAAAAACGCTGTGTAAGTAATGCTGAAAGAAGCCCATGCCCTGTAGTGAACTGCAGAGGGGCGATAAGAAAGTAAGGGTCTAACAGTTAGAAAAAGTTTATCTTCAACCTTCAAAGTAAAATCTACCATTGACCATAGTTAAATTAAATTAACTTAATATTATAAGTTATAACACTACATAAAATTTAAAATTAAATTTATTTAATACATCCTCTATTAGTATAATGTTTTTGTAAACCCTACACAATACGAAATATAAGTGATTACTTTGTGCGTTTTAAGAACGTAACGCTGTCGATTAATCAAAAGACGGAGTAACAATTGTTAAAAATAATATGCTATTTGGCAACAAATGTGTACCTTTTTTCATTATTGATTAATCAAGTTATAATAATATTGTCATTACGGCCTCAACAAGATGGAAACTTAGCACTTTTTATTCATATTTTAACACGAGGATTAGTTTTTGTTAAGTTTTATTTTTGTTTCTTATATTAAGGATCGTTAATGCTCATTTGATTCTGTTCAAAGTTCGATGAACTATTTACAAAGGCATTCCAAAATATGCCTTTTATAACGTTTCACTTATTTGTGCTCACAAACACTCATGATATTGCTAAAATAACTGAAATTATTCATTATCATCATAGTCAATTTTTTTTATGATCTGTAACATTTTAAAATTACTTTTAAATATATCATTATAGGCTCAAAGTTCTTTTCCGTTTGAGTTTCCCTCTGTTTACTTTGTTTGCCATTAAAAATTTCACTGTTTTCTCTTTTTATAAAAATGTAAACCGAAAACGGCATTACTAGAGACGTTTTTGTGTACAAAAATTAAACATGGACAAACGCCATGACCAGGAATAATTATTTGTAGGCTATACAAATAGTATACGAACATCTTCTCTTGTTAATCTAATATTTTCTTAATCTCGAAATTGAGAAAGCTAGATCTTTCTTTAACATTAGGGGATCTAAGGGAAGAACATAAAAAACAACTTTAAAATGATAACAGTACCTAATTAGCTAAGGTCCGCGTTCAAAAACAAAATACTAAGTAGTCCTAAGTATCCTACCAGTATGAATAGAAGTTATGTTCACACAGAAGACATGCCATGGAACAGAAATGTGTTTAACATTATGTACTTTGTTGGTATTCTTGTATGTACGATGCTTGATTTGTTGGCAGATCGATGTTTGATTTCACACTAGTTTCACGATTAGTTCAGAGCAGTGGTGTAAGCTGCAAGCTGTTTTATGTTGCAAATATGTATCCGATATTACTTGTACGAATTGGTACAAGTAATATCGCATCACGCAAAAACTTACCACTTGATAGATATAGATAAGTATCTTAAATTTACAGCTTTTGTTATTAAAATCAAGCAAGCATCTATTTAATATAGAAATTGTTAAGTTAATAATTTTGTACAATTACTTCAAGAACGAACGAAGTAAATTACATACGTATTATTAAGGATAATTCAAAAACTATACTGTTCAGATCTTGATCGAATTTATATGGGACCAGACAAAAAGCACCAGCTTTTAAATATTAAAAGAATCATCAAACTCGGTTCTCCTAGAAAAAAGTTCTGAGGTAACATATTAAAAAAACAGTCGTATTGAGAACCTCTTCATTTTTTAAAGTCGGTTGAATGGATAAGGACCAAACGTGAATCCATTACAATTGACGTATAAGAATTATAGTTAGAGTTTTTTTTAATCTTTTAAAAAATTATGATGGTTTCCTTTAAAAGCAGAACCCTGTAAAATTTCACACTGATAGGTATCTAACAGAAATTATAACAAATGCAATGAATGATGAAAAAATAGTTACCACATTGAGTATAGGGATAAAATAACTGAGAGCATAGTATGGGGAAATCTTTTGCACGCTAGAGCATTCTCGGAAGTCTGTGACCAGCAGTGGTAAAATGGTTTACAAAAATACTTTTATTACAATCCTATGAGCATATTTTAATTTGCATTGTTGTTTTATATCTGCGCTATGGCTCTACTACGTACATAATACATAACAGAGCCATTCTGTAGCTATATTATGGTTGTAGCATCAATGGGTTGGCTCGACATGGGAAGAATCACCCTCTCACAGAATATCAAACCGTAAAATAGCAACTTAATGCTGCCTTGTGTCTGGCTGTGCAGAAACGAGGAAAACGGGTCTGAATTTGTTTTATTGTTAAAGATAGTTGTAGGTGTCTATGGGCCGTACAATTTACTTATCATTTTATGAACTCGTTTGTCGCTTTTTTCTGTACTAAAAAAACACTTTATTGGAAACATTTAGTGTCGATTACGATTTTACTTTTACTTTATCATTTCTCTCCAATTATACCAAGTACCGTAATAAAAAGCAGGACGGCCATGTTATATCCGCTTGTCTCTTCTCATTTGAGTCACACTAACAGCTGCCCAGTGCTCAGCATACACATCAATCATAACCATGAAACAATCGTGCCAGTCGAGGTCAGAAGTTTTATATCGATGACAGATTGTCAGTGGGCACTGAGCTATTGGATGTAATGCGCCTGTAATTTGCGTGTCATGCCCGTTGTTCGAAGTGTCCGTTTTTTGTTGCAGCGGAACGGCTGGTGGTATATTTTAACGTTCTTAAAGTTTGGGTAGGTCTCCGGACAGTGATTAAATCTATGGGCGCAATTTTCGTTTAGAAATTATTTAAAAACAAGTTGTGCAATTAAACATTTTGAAGTTTTATACATATTTATATGTTGGTAAATTAGATTTTC
This sequence comes from Parnassius apollo, assembly GCA_907164705.1. Taxonomy (NCBI): domain Eukaryota; kingdom Metazoa; phylum Arthropoda; class Insecta; order Lepidoptera; family Papilionidae; genus Parnassius; species Parnassius apollo. Next base: position 10,416,278 of record CAJQZP010001558.1, on the reverse strand, counting down.
ATTAATTGTTCGACCTCTTTCTTGTAAAGTTTATATGTTATTTGTTTTAGAGATTGTGGCCAATCGAAGTCTCAAGCAATTTGAAACAATAATATAAAATTACCATGCAGTTGGTTGTGGATACAATTATCACAAGTTCTGTACTGTTTTAAAATATTTTTATCACCATTATACGAAAATAAAACATCAAACTTTTATTACCTGCATATAGTTGTTTGTTTAATAAATTAAATCGAGACTCTTGAAGTATGTTTTAAGTATGTTGTGAAGTTACACGTTTTTTTTTTTATATAGAAGAAGGGGCAAACGAGCATGCGGCTCACCTGATGTTAAGTGACTACCGCCGCCCATGATCAACCGCAACACCAGGAGAATTGCGGGTGCGTTGCCGGCCCTTTAGAAAGGAGTAAGCTCTTTTCTTGAAGGTCCCCAGGTCGTATCGGTCCGGAAAAATCGCCGGTGTTAAACTATTCCACAGAGAGGTTGTACGTGGAAGAAAACTCCTTGTGAAACGTACAGTGGTGGACCGCCAAGCATCCAGATGGTGTGGATGGTATCGGGACGTTTGACGTGTAGTGCGTTCACGAAATTTGGCGGCTGGGATTAATCCGAACAATTCCGTTTATGGTAATATTTTTATTTTGTATTTTAATTCAGAATGTTATAAAATAATTCCAGTTTTTCAGTTAATAAAATCATAAAATTTTGATATGATAAGCACGTGCAATATTTATTATATACATATAACATTTAGTTATAATTTTATTTAAAAAAGTGCATGTAATTGTGTACACATTTTAACTTCTTTACGACATATCATTCTTCTTTCAGTTTATCTTTGTACATAAGTAGGTTAAATTACAGTATACTGCTATCTGCATGCCAGCAATGAAACGTTACAAGAAAACGTGATGTTTAAGATTTTTTTTTTAATATCGTACTTAATATCTCCAAAGTTCTATAAAGAAGTTTCACTTCAAAACATCTTAAATGAAATACTCGTTTACACCTTGTCATATAGTTCCATCCAATAAAATGGTAGGCTGTTTAGAATCTGCAAAGAAAAAGTTTAGTTCAAAAAGTTCCATAATATTATGTTCTAGGTACGTAACCTAGAACATAATATTATGGAACTTTTTCAACTAAACTTTTTCTTTATAACTCGTTCATTTTGCAATGATTCACAAATCTAGTGTTGAAAAGACGTTCTCATATTGTTTAGAATATTATAGTAATAAATAAACAAATATATTTTTTTTATAGAATTAGGGTGACAAACGAGCGCACAGACCCCCTGATGGAAAGTGGGTGCTGTGGTCTATAGATATCTACATTTATCCTCGATCAAGAATCATAATGCAGATGCGTTATCACCCGTGAGGAAGATGGAACGCCTTGTTTCCAATAAAAAGGGTCTCCGGTTCTCTACACTCACCATACGAAACACAGCGACATTAACCCCGGTCGAGCCGTCCCATTCGTGCTACAACTATAGTATATATTAAAGTTAAAGTTACAGGCTATATACGTCCCATTGCCAGCCACAGGCCTCTTATCATTTCTAAGAGGGTTTTAGGGCAAGAATGCCGATGCGCTGCCCCGATGCGTGTGGACGAACTTCACATGTCTTGGAAACATTTTTTCTTATTTCTGAGACGTGCAAGTTTCCTCGCGATGCTTCCCTTCACCACCAAGCACGTGGAAAATCAGCAATTAAAATTGTAATTAACAATTTTATTGGTGCCGGCTGGGATCGAACCCGGGTTCCTCGCGTAGGTACTATGAAATGTACAGTGAGCGCTTAACCTCTGACCTACCACTGCTCTACCACGTATAAAATATATTTATTAACTGTCCTATTTATAATATAAGTATAGACATACAATTTTAAGTATTTGTTTCCTGCATACAACGTTTATCGAGTGTTATTTTGGTTGCAGCATTGAATGCACACGACCTAATGACAGTTAATTTTATTGCCTAATAGCAAGTTAAGTTCAGTTCATTATGTAATAACTGCAAAATAAAGGCAGAAGTCTTAAGTAGAAGCTGATTTCTTCCTCTAACGAAACCTTTACAATGTATTGCGCACTGTTAGTAAAATGTATAAGAGGATACTATTTAGAACCTATTGGTTGTTAATATATAATCTGTAGTGTAATGGTCAGTTACATTAGCATTATCTTTGTGACTCTTGAACGCGCTAGACAGCTAGGTATTTAGTTTGAATAATGTTTACGATCAACGCTTTTTCATTATGACGTCATAAATTAAGGAATAGTATAACTTACACCTAAGAATTTGTAATTCGCTGATATCGCCGAAATATTCTTGAAGATTTTGTGGTTTTGTCTTACAAAAGTTACCTTACACTACAAAATTTAATCTTTGATTAATTTATTTTCTTCCTCCTTGTTATTAATTTAATTTTAGTTTATTAGGTTACTAGAAAGAAGCTTAAAGCTATTATCTGCATGATAAAATCCGTAATAATGATACTCACAGAAAAACAAGAGTAACTAATATAGCCCGACCCGCTGGGCTCAAGTAGCAATAAGATGGCAATGTAATTCGAAGAACCTACAATGGATGGGGAAAAAGGTTCTCGAGTGGGCGCCCCGTACCAGCAGTGTTGGACTAATCCCCATTATAGATGGAACTACAATGCAAAACATGATGGTTGTCGATGGATACGTAGATGAAGAAATATGGAATTGGCTCAAGACCATTCTTTACGGTAATATAAGGAATTAGCAGTATATTTGTTTAATAATGATGATGATGTCAGTTATTGAATCACACATTTACTAGTTTATGAGGCTTAATACGAGCCTAAAGACATTTTGACATTCGTTACACTGATCACATATTGATTTATGCACTAAAAGGAAAATAGCGCATATTCAAATGCAAGGTGCTTTGTTTTACATGAATAAATTACAATTAATGTATACAGTATTATTTTTCAGAGTAGCCAAACTTTGAACTGAAGTTAAAATACATAAATAATGATATACTGTTATTGCAGTTTTTGAATATACTATTAAATAAGGCTTCTACTTTTATTTAAAGTTGTTCCTAATTGAATGTGATTAATGGGCAACAACGTTTTTGATTCCATATCGAGCCTTACGAATGTGTTTCACGCCAACGTCACGTATTTTGAATTTAAAAGACAAAGGGAACAAAATGTTTGAGATTGTTTTAATAAACTTTTCTTCACCATTTGCCTATATTACTTATTTTGAACCTTCTTTGCAAATTTCGCCAGTTATTGCAAAATAGCCCTGCACATTTGTTATGTACATGTAGTTGATTTCTTGGAAACGGCTCTAACTATTTGGGTGAAATTTTATATTTAAATAATGATTTGCTCTTCATGTTCATCCTTGGGACATTATAATTTTCTTCTAATCTTTTAACGCCGAAATTTAGTAATAATCGCCTCATTTGAAAAATGATAGAAAAAAAGAATCTTGCTCTATGTTTATGCGATTTTTATTCGGATAGTTGAACCGCATTAACCAGAGAATCACGATTCGCGAAATATCCTTCCGTGTTTGCAAACTGAATTGATAGTAGGCTGATTACACGTGATGATACATATGTGTCTTGGAATGTTAGATGCACCTGACTTAAGGTAAGGATGCGTGAAAACTTGAAGTGAAGAATTATGGATTCTTTCTTAATTTCCTAAAATAAATTATAAATAAGATTTATAACTTTTGTCCAATTTACTTTAATTAAGTAGTAATAATAAACTTTTATGATACCCGTCGTTTATTTTCGATTGTGCGAGATTCGTGATTTTCATGGTACGTCCCACAGCTGGGCACAGGCTTCCTCTCATTTCCAAGGGAGTTTTAGGTAAGGAAATGTCCGCCGTGCTGCCCCATTGCGTGTTGGCGGACTTCACATGTCTTCGAAATAATATTTTTCTTATTTCTCAGATATGCACGTTTCCTCGCGACGTTTTCCTTCATCGCCGAGCACGTGGTAAATCAGTAAATCAAGCTTAAAATTACAATTAACGTTTTCATTGCCGTCGGCGGGGATCGAACTCGGGTGGCTCGTGTACTGTAAAGTTTACACCGATCACTTAGCCTCTGAGCTACCATGACTCACGGTTATGACTTTCAAGTTATGGACTTCAAAATTAGTGATTTAGTACTCATTCTGTTATCAATCATTTAATTTCTACCTAGCTGCGTAGTGTTGAAACCAGTACAAGTGTGGTGCTCTTCTGTCTAGACAAATGAAAGTATGACTAATGTTATCTGTACACACATCTTTCCTAAGAATATCTATATAACTAAACAAGAGGCCATGACTCGTCTCTGCGTGTATAACTGGTTAAGAAAGCCCGACGGAAAAAAGTGCGATTCGCATTTATGGTGGATTAATGTCAATAGCAATGCAGCTTCGTTTAAATACCTTTTGCAGTTTCGTTTTGAAACCGGTTGCGTTATTTTAACTTTTTATTGTTTTCAAATCTTTAAGTTTAGATTTTATAAATAAATCGAAGAAAAATAGCGTCATAAAACCAATATTCTTTTATGGAGCCAGGATTATTTGTTTATTCAGAAAGGCTTCTTTGCATTTTTATTACGTACATAATATTAGACATTGTACTTATTGAAAGTCCGTAATCAATATTCATACTTATAATGCCTGTGGATTCAGTAATGTGAGGAACTAACAAAAAAAAAAAGGATTTTTTGGAGAAACAACATACATTTATATTACGCATTTATTAAGTAACAGTCTTTTCAGAGCCTTTGATAGCGCTCCCCACTGGCCTAGATATGCACCTGGTATACAATAGATGGTTATATGTATCACTATCCATTGAATTTCTTAAGGTCTTTCCAATTTTTCTCATAGATGGTTTTTACGACACCCGTATTATTTGGTGCGTTCAAATTTTCTACATGGCGACTTACTTATTTTTTGTAACACTTGCAGCAGAAGCAATACAAGACGTAATTATATTATGGACATTAAGTTTATTAAGATACAGTGCTAATAATGTGTTCTATTATTATTATAATCCAAGCTTACCTTTTATATACTTGTGCTGTTTTATAAAAGGTGTTAACCATTAATTTTATTACATTATCATGTATATGTATTCTGGGATTTAAAGGTCTCAAAACTCTTGTCACAATGTCGTTTTTTATTGAAAACTAGTCTAAAATACTATATTAGGCAGTAAATTTAACAAACATCCACCTAATAGTCTGTAGACGCTGTGACTCATAGACTCCATCTGTCTTAAATTATTCTTCAAAGAGTCAGAAAGTCATGTTAAAACCATAATTCGCCGCAATATGACTTTATCTGGTTTTTGAAAAAAGAAATTATCGACAGTCAGCAGACTATGAAACGTCTTCTCTTCTCTAATCTTATTTATTAAATTATAAAGTACCCTAAACCTATTTTGCAATTAAGTTAACAGACATATTTTTATGAATTATTCTGAGTTGAAATTGTAAGTCAAGCCCAGGAGCTAAATTTGGTTTTTAGAGATATTTTCTTTGTAGATAAGATATAATATTTGGAATGAAAAATATGAAACCTATATAGGTACACAACATTACTATTTAAAAATGTATTTATTGCTTTTCAAAGTATTCTCCGCAAAATTTGACACATTTTTTCATACGATGGAACCAATCATTGAAGCAACCATTCCTTTCGGAAGTTGCGGTCTTCAAAATGGCCGTTTTGTAGGCGTCCATAGCTTCTTCAGGTGATGAAAATCTCTGTGCACGCAATTTATTTTTTATTTTAGTGAAAGTATAGAAATCATTAGGGCTTAGGTCGGGGCTGTACGGTGGATGGTCGAATAATTCTGTTTTCTTGCTCTAAAAACTCTTTTGTTCTGTGTGCGGTGTGAGAACTCGCATTGTCGTGATGGAGGATGATGCGGCGGTTGCAGTTCTCTTTACGGAGTTCAGAAACGACCTGTGGCAAACAAATGCTAGCATACCATTTTGCATTAACCGTTCTTTGTCCCTCAAGAGGAATAGTCGTAACAAGGCCGGTTTTGGAGACAAACGTGGCCACCATTCTTTGCAACATTCCGTGAACGAACAATTTTTGTTGGCTTTAACTCATTTTCGAACACCCAAACTCGTGACTAGTTTTTTTGTTTCGGGTTCGTACGCGTATATCCAGGATTCGTCACCTGATACGATGTTGTATACAGCATTTGAGGATTCTGCGTGGAAACTTGCTGCGTGAAAAAGCGTGGAACATCGAGAGTTCTGACGCACCAAGTAACGCGAGCCGCTTTTTGCTCTTCACAGAGCGAATGCGGTATCCATCGGTAAAACAACTTTTTTACACCTAATTGTTCATGCAAGATTATTTGTATTTGACTCATGCCAATGTCTAAAGTTGCCTGAATTTCGCGGTATATCACATGTCGATCTTCCTCAATGAGCTTACGCACAGCATCAACGTTTTCTTGGGTGACTGCAGATTTTGGACGACCTTGACGGGGATCATCACTGAGCTTGACACGTCCACGTTGAAATTCAGCAAACCAGCGATAAATTGTGGTTTTGGATGGGGCTTCATCACTAAATGCAGAAATCATCCGGTCAACACACTGTTTTTGTGTTAAACCACTTCGAAAGTCATAATAAATCATCGCTCTTGAATTTTCTCGAGTCAATTCCATTTTCTCAACGACTAAACAAGTTTGACAAAACCTTGTGACAAGACCGAGAATCTTTTTTAAATGGGTGCGTTTGGCAAAAAAAAGCGCTAGCCAGCGCTTGTAAGCAAAATGGCGATCGTAAGCGGTAAGCGCTGTCAAATCGTAAGTAGCGATTTTCCTCTAGCCTCTTGGACCCCGCGGCCTCACATGAGTACATAGAAAATAAAAATTCGTTGAACGAAACGAGTCAGCATTTTCAAAATATGGCGCGTTTCTTTGTCTCAATTATGACTCTGTCATTATGATTAAAGTGACAAACAACTGTCAGGCGGCCATTATCAATTGCTGTGTCTCAAAAACTTCGTCTTGCCGGTAACAACAATGGCACGTGGTAAGTTAATCCTGTTTAATCAATATTATATCATAATTATATATTTTTATTTCACTTTTTTTATACAGTTCTAGATGCATTTGAAAGAATGGAGTTGTTATTTTTTAGATTTAACAAAAAAAGTATGGATAAATCTCGGTTTTTTTCTTAAGTACTCGTATAAGTACACTCGGTCTTAACTTTAGTAATTTTTTAATTTTAATTTTGTGGTTATGTGAATTATTGCAATATTTATTTCTGTTTACAGCTTTGAAAGAAAGCGAAATTGAACAGCAATTGAATTTCAATGACTAAGATGGCCTTTCTGATGATGAAGAGGAAGATGTATTCATTCAAGAACACCGCCTATTGTCGTCTGAGTCAGAAAGTGACAATGGAAGCAGCCACGATTTAAGGCATTTCCAACAAGAGTTTGAAAACGAGCCAGCGGTTTCTAGTCCAGCTATGCCTCCACGTGAAATATGTACTCCTACACTTATAAGAGGACCTCCGAATGTGAGATCAAGAGGGCATTCTCTAAGAAGGGGTATATCTAGGGGACGTTCGAGAGGTCCATCAAGACGTGTGATATCAGTAAGCCAAAGGCCGCGAGGCAGACCGCCAACTCGTTACCGTGGATCAAGGGTACGTGCTCAAGGTATTTCTTTTCGTCACTATTACTCACCAGAAGACGGAATGGCACAAATTATTCTCATATATACCTGAACAGATAGGGAACTTGCCTAAAGACTTTCTTGCCGACTATATCGATGACCAGCTATTGCAAAATATCACAGTACAAACAAACAGGACTTACATTAAAAATTACGGGAGGTCACTGGGTCTCACTGTTAAGGAACTGAAAGTATTTTTTGGTATTACTTTTGTTATGTCTTGCCTTAATTATCCTCAACTACGTATGTTCTGGACTAAAAAATGGAAAATTCCTATTGTTGCTGAAAATATGTCTAGAGATAGATTTTACAAGATACGAACATCTTTAAAAATTGTATTTGATAATGAAATATCCTCTTCAGAAAGAAGCTCAGATAAATTATGGAAAGTGAGGCCTCATTTCGATAGAATATTACTAGGGTACTTAAAACAAGAAAGAGCACAACATATATGTATTGACGAAATGATAATACCATTTTCAGGGAGCTGTCCAATATGGCAATATGTGCCAAATAAACCGCCCTATTAGGTTTAAAGGTTCTGGTTTTAGCTAATCCAAACGAAATAATATGCGACATGTTTGTGTACCAAGGAGACACGACTTGTACCGATACTATGAGAAGCATTTACTCGGTCAATGAGTGTTCTGTTCTTCAACTAACTGAGTCTTTAGTTCCTGGACACGTCTTATACTTCGATAGATATTTCACCTCCCTTAAATTGGCAGAAACACTTTTTGATTGTGGTTTCCTGTGTGCTAGAACCATAATGAAAAACCGTATCCCTCAAAATGTGCTGCTCATGAAAGATCGTGATATGAAAGAAAAACGTGGATGCTGTTTTACAACATACTTTACGGACGGGAAGTTAGCAATAACAAAATGGTTTGACAATAAACCAGTGCATATGTTGTCGACGTGCTATGCGGCTGAAAATACAGATTTTTGCTCAAGATGGTCAAAGACAAAGAAGGCTTACGAATCAGTTAGTAGGCCAGAAGTAGTAAAACATTACAATACTAATGTGGGGGGCGTTGATTTCGTAGATCGTGTGCTCGTTGTTTGCCCTTCCAGAGCAAGAACCAAAAAATGGACGATCAGGTTCATTTTTCATTATTTTGATATAGCTGTTACCAATGCTTGGCTTCTTTATCGCCAAGAAGCAAACAAAAAAGGCACGCCTAGTAAAAATGTATTACAGATGAGAAGTTTTAAGCTGATGCTAGGGGAGCAAATCATAGAACACAACACTGTAAGCTCGGAATCTGAGGAGAATAAGTCTGATTTCGAGGCTGACTTGGCCCCTAAACATAAAAAACGTAGTATTCTGATTCAACCTGTGCCATCTATAATTCGTCGTATACAAAAGGCTGAACATCTATCGATAATGACGATGGATAAGCAAAGCAGATGTCGACAAAAGGACTGTGATAAAAAAAGTAGAACTAAATGCTCTAAATGTAATATTTGTTTATGTGTAACTGTCCAAAGAAACTGTTATTTATAATTTGATACTTGAAATTTAAAACCAAAATTTCAAGTATGAAGAACCAAAAACCAATGTTCCTAATAGTTGTTAAGATTATTTTGATATTTCGAAAACTTAGTATACTTAAATAAGTATTTGTTGCAAAGACTGTATTCGTTTCATTAGTTCTTTCCTGTTAATCAGAGAGTTTCTGAGATTTTTGTTTTATTTCTCGTTTGAAAATAAGTTTTTCTTTGTTTATTTAGAATATTTGTGATGCCAAAACTAAATACTAAAAAAATAAGGAAAATAAAGTTGATTTTCATTTAATTGTAGTTTTATTTTAAAGTGTACTCATGTGATGACACAGTCCGCTTGTACTCGTACGAGAACATAAGGAAAAACCTTGTGGAAAAACGATGTATTTTTTTTTCTATTTTTCTCGTACTAAAAACCCCCCTAGACGCAGTTAAAACAATTTTTTTTTAAATTTGCCTATCACCACGTTCAGGACTCAGGAGGCTAGGACACGAAGTTAGTTTTGACCGGGGGAACCTAACCTAATTTAAATATATGTTTGTAAAGTACTCATATTAAAAACTTACCAATCATGAATTTTTAATAACATGTATATGTTTATTCATGTCATTATATTACTTAAAACTAATATTGCACAAAACAACTTATAAACTCTACGTCAAAACAAACAAATTAAATAAGCAAAATGGCGGATTGTGTCAGCGCTACTGAAGTAGCAATCGTGTCCTGGGCGAAAATTATTTCAGTGCTTGTAAGCGCTTGCTAGCGCTTTTTTCTGCCAAACGCACCCAATAAATAAATGGTATTCGATTTTTAAAACCAAGGAGTTTTCAATTGAAAAGATTTTAATATGACATGAACAGTGGAAATATTCCATTCCCGATACTTTTAGTGCAGCCTATGTATTATTCAATTGTCACATCCAGCAATTCTGTTTATGCAACTTCGCACTCTCGCACAGTGCCATCTAATCAACGGACCGAGAGCCGGTCACATGTGTTGTCATACTACTTTCTACATAATTTTTTACAACGTCAGCTCCATAGTCATGTCATGTTTTACATGAGTTTCGTATTGAAGATCTATAAATCCATTTAATAATTTGTACTACACTAGTAGTACTAATTATTAATTACATAGTAAAAAAATTTTTACTATGTAATTTTGTACTGCGCATAAATTTATTAGTGGATTCACAATTACCCTTTACTTTATAATTATTAAATTTCAAACGGCTTAGTTTTTAAGTTGTAATAGCTCATAGAGTAAACGCTCGCTATAAATGCCACACTACACGAGCAATCTGGATTCGATTTCGCCGGCACAAATGAAGCTGTTACGTGTGCTGATTTGCCACGCGTTCGGCGGTGTAGGAAAATATCGTGAGGAAATCTGCATGTCTTTAAAATCAAAAATTTGTGGGGTCGGTCAGCACTCGTTCGAGCAGTGCGGCAGATATTTCCTTGCCCTAAAACTCTCTCAGAAATGAGGGAGACCTGTGCCCAGCAGTGAGACGTACTAACTTTTCTTTACTTTACTCTCCATACAGTAGAAAAAAATAATATACTTCTATTTTTATACAACTTACACAATGAAGTTAAAAGCAGAAGTGTTTTTTTATTAGTACGTTATGGTCCGTCAGCACTCGTTCGAGCAGTGCGGCAGATATTTCCTTGCCCTAAAACTCTCTCAGAGATGAGGGAGACCTGTGCCCAGCAGTGGGACGTACTAACTTTTCTTTACTTTACTCTCTATACAGTATAAAAAAATAATATACTTCTATTTTTATACAACTTACACAATGAAGTTAAAAGAAGAAGTGTTTTTTATTAGTATGTTATGGTTAATTTTATTATTAATATGTATATAATAATTTATTTGCAGATTAAATTTGCAATAAAATAAAGAAGCCTTGACTATGAACAGTGCGCATCTATTCGCTTATAGATGCTCACTGTTCAGACCGGTCAGCTGTTTTGTCTGCTTTGTTGTTTTAACGATATACATTTAATTAAATCTCAAGACAGGTCTGAAGATGGGTAAATTATAATAAAGTCTGGGATGCATGTTATATTTATAATGGCACGTTATGTTAAAATCTTTTTAAGACTACATTCTAAAACGGAAATATCACATTTATTACAAATTTAATTAATTTAGCTTCTTCTCGAAGTTGTCGAGGAAATTATGAGAATCGTTTCCGACATATTTTTTGTAATAGAAACAGAAACCTTTTATACAATATGAATTACAAATAATACTTACTGAAAGTCACTTTTTTTCATCACCACTGGTTTAAAAAAAACCTCTGTCCTGGGAAGAACCAGCAAGAAGCGAAGCGGGACAATTTTCTTATAATAAGAGCTTAAAATCATGTATATTACAATTAACAACACAAAACAAGTTTGAAATAGCTTGGTAGCGATCACCCTTCGCAGGGGTTATTATCATCCATAAATTCCTTAATATTATAATAACCCTTTTTATACAAACTTAGTTTCATACAGTTTTTGAACTTCGTGTCTGTCAAATTTTGTATATTTTATAGGATTTTGTTGTGAAAGCGAATACATCGCCAGAAGAATAAATTACTGACTCGGTGAAGTCGAGTATCTGTAATATACCATCAACATCATCATGAAAGCTCTTTACAAGACCACACCATCGACAGTCTGCCTCTCTCACCAGGTCGTGACTTCATATAGTGGACAACCGCCCTACATGTTGTTTATTGGTGATGACATAGATCTGCGACGTAGACATTTCTAAATGTATCTTAAATACTGATCTGCTAACCAGATAAAGACTTTATATATAATAAAGATATTAGTTTAAAACAAGTAGACGGTGAATCAATTGGCAATAATTCATTTAAATTGAATCACTCAGAGAGGTACTGCTTCCTAGAAGTTTGACAGCTCGGTCATTAGTGAAGTGATAGAGATATACGATTAAACAGTCGATTAATAGTTAACATTTTATAGAGTTGGAATATAAAAAAATAGGTATGCAACTGTTAAGGTGATATTAGATTAGATTGTGCTTAATGGACTTAATTGTTAAATTGAAAAGATTTGGAAATTATTAATGTTATGACGATGTTTTTTTTCATCATTAAAGTTTTGCCTTTTAAATCAAGAGCCTTTGTATGTTGGTGATGGGCATTTCTTTTAAATACAACGTTACCCCACACTAGGATTTTTTCCTGTATCGTGGGTTCAGTATATATAGATAAATTTCACAAAGGCAAACATCCAGAACCGCAAATACTATATAATCTCTATGCAGAACCGGAACAATTACTTGTAGGCCATACAAATGTGTGTTCCGCGCGGGATTCGAACCCGCGGCCCGTAGCACTGCAAATTATTGCTAAGCCACTGTGCCACGGAGCCGTTAATTGGTACGTTTTCCTTAATATTGGTCTACATTGACTACCGAGGGTGGATGAATCCTTGAGTTCACCTGTCATCAAGTAATACACCTAACTTCAACATTTATTTCCTCTATGTAAATATGTTATTAAATGTCAATATGTTATCGAATAGCTTTATAATGTTAATAAATTATTGAAATTTTGATGGATGAATAATTGAATGAAATAATTAAAAGTTGAACATGATGGAAAAAATAAGCAGAGTAATCAAAATCAAAACCAGATGTCATCACTTTCTGTTACCACTATACCAAACAATTTGTTTTTATTATGGGGCGATCCCGAGATGTTAATCTATGGACAAATCGTCGTATGTATGTTACGCACACAGACGCACGAGGTGCGGTGAGAAACTAACGCACCTGTACCGGTCGACCTGCCGGTTATAGTGCTGGGAATTCAGCACCCGTATATTATATCGATACATCTACGATGTCGTTTAAAATAATAAGATATTTTTTAGATATAAGGAACTTGACATATTGACTTGGTAAATGTATAAATTATATGGTATATTAGTAACTTTAAATATTCTTGTTGTATTTATTTATATTTAATTTTAAAGAATAAATATAATGTTATATAATGTAAAAGTGTTTTTATTTTTTAAATTATTATAAGTAGTTGAATATACATGAGTTGCTTATAAAAATGTATATTATGACTAGAAATAAAATTTAAATTTATATTTAGATGATATATCTAAATTATTACTTTGTACCTATTTCACGAGACTGTAATAAGCTTCGAAAAAACTTTTTTACTTACTCTACACTTCTAACCCACGCAAAAAATCGATATCGACAGTTAACTTGGCCGCACCTAGGCCTCACGCTGCGCCGCCCCGGTCCATCGGGGCCCGTTCGCTTCACGACTCACATCATAAATCACGCACTAATAGCCGGTAAACTCATTCGCTAATCCGAATCGAACAAGTACCTACGCGATGCGCTTACACTGCGTATGGGCTGCTGGCTTTCCAAGTGGTATTACTATTATAAATATTTTATCGTCACGCTGCTGTCCCTTAGTAAAAATATAAAATGTTAATAGTACTCTATTAGTACTCTATTTAATCGAGTTAATAGATAATAGAGCAAAAAACGAGGAGGTTCCATATTCAGCGCGTATGTTTTTTTTTGTTGTATTTTTTGGGCGTAAGTTTTACCGATCTAACGGAAACAGATTTAAATGTTTTATTTTTTTCCAAAAATATTACAATACTTTATGGGTTATAAAATTCCTTCCCCATGGGTATTAAAATAGATAAAAAAATTAATGTTATCTTGAACTAGTGGTATTTCTTAGATCACAAAAAGGGTAAAATAAGAAAATTTTAAACAACAAGGAAAAGCGATTTTTATAAAAACAAAAACTATTAAATAATTTCGACATAATGACTTCTGAAATACATACTTTACTCGTAATTTTTCTATACACTATGTTTCGATCTGTTAAGTGAAAAATGTTTTGTTTTTGTTTTTGAAGTCAGTTCTTAGTGTTTATTTAAAGTTAATAATACGGATGTTTTTAACATTCTAATTTTTAAAAAATTATATGCATCACATAAGAAACACAAATTCACGGGTGGAAACGGGATTTCTCTCATCTTTGAGAGGATTTTGGAGCAAGAAACAAGTGGACTCTTTCGAAATATCCCTAATTTAAAAAGACCATTTCTACCCTGTTTTTTATACATTACAAAATAAATAAATATATTGTGAATAACAATTTCTGTAACACTGGCAGGGATCGAACTCGAGTTGTTTGCTCTTTGTGAAATTTTGGTCGTTTAATTTATATTTTGGTACTCAAGTATTCAACTGCGTTATGATGATTCTTATTTTAGATCAATTAGTGTTTTTCTCGTGATGTATGTACCTAAATTAAATATCTATACATACGAGTAAAAGCCAATTGTTGTCCCTTAGTCTCGCTAAAACTCGAAAACGACTCTAAAGTTTTTTGTGCGCGTTTGAGTGCGGCCCTGAAGTATCTAAACGGTTCATAATTGGACCCGGTAGGTGGCGCTGTTGTCGATATCTAGAAAACACCCGTGCAAAGCCGGGGTGGATCGCTAGTAAGTATGTGGCGGCACTGTCGTCGCGCCATAAGCGAAACAAATAAAAGCCTAAATCGCGCTATCAAAGTTCCGAAATAGAACAGTATAAGTATATAGAATAGCTCCGAACTACCACCTGCGCCCTCCTTTCTGCCAAGGAGGGTCGCGTCCGTGTACGGCTTAGGGATCTCTCGTCAGATCGGTAAGCCAATCCTTAAAGGTGGGGTTTAGTGGGTAAAAGTCTCCACATAACCACGCAGCCGGCTGCGTGGTATGCTGTGGGCATTTCCCACCTCCCTCCCCCGCTTTCCGGAGGGTTGCCCATATTTGCTTCGGGTGCAAAAAAACTACCACATGGAGTGCTGGCTGCTTTCCGGGCAGAACACTTTGCCCGGCGGCATATCTCCCCTTTTCCTTCTAGTAAATAAAGTCCTTGAACGACATATTGTACGCATAACAAAAATAAAAATATGAATAATAAACATAGGTACACAGGAGCAAACGCATAATTTAATATTACACAATTGAATAATCAACGTACTTATATGTAGTATAAGGATAATGACCTCGATATTTACATACGTTAGAAAATTATACTCGAACCGCAATTGGAATGTCAATAACATCTACTTTAATACTTTTTTTGTATTTGTTCTCGTTACTGTGTTAATTAAATTCAAATAAATAATGCTTAGATACATTTATGTATATGAATGTAGCTATCGTTACTTAGCAATGACTCCATCTTTGCGATTAATTATTTATCTCAGATGACAGCTAGTTTAATTGTTCTAGCGAAATGTATTGATGGTATAAATAATTTAATACATATGCGAACATAAAACAAAATAGGCCGTCGACGTACTGGCATAGTCCAGTATAATAAGTAATAAGTATAACTTGGTAATTTTTATAAAATAAACGCAAGCTCAATCAGTTATTTAAAATTGTCGTCCTTTTCATGACAAACACATGAACCAATGACACATTAACAATGAACAATTTAATATAATGAAATAATAATCAATAGCATCAGGCGTTACTTAGTGATGTTTTATTATATTAAAGTTGGTAAGAATTACTTCACCCATATCCACTCATTAAAATAAAATGATGTGTCTTACCTAGTTTAAAGAGCACCTCCCGCACTCCCTCAATTGCGTGCATTAATCCCGTCACCACTAATCCCAGCACCAATACTCCCAACACCACTACACTAGGAAAGTCGCATAACACTCACCATACGAAATACAGCAGCACTAAGCTGCTATTTTACGCTGGTATTCCGTGAGAGCGTGGTCCTTCCCAGGTCGAGCCGACCCATTCGTGCTACAACCATAATAGCTGCAGCGTGGCTCTACCACGTATAAAACGTACGGCTGGCAAGCGCAGTTGTTTGCCAGTTTGAGATTGCCACTTGCCTTGCGTGTTAGCGGAAAAGAGAATCCATTAATCCATATCATCCTATCGGTGTCTTAAGAGATGACAGAGGGAAATTAGACCAGAAGATGGGCAGCAGCATCTTACTGATAACAACTGAACATTAACAAAAACTGCGTTTGTTTGCCCAAGCATGGGAACTATAACACATATGAGCCCTATAAGAGGTACCATATCATCATCATCATCATCATCATCATCATCATCATTACAACTCTTCACAAGTCCACTGCTAAACATAGGCCTACTCCAAGAAATGTCACAAAGCAAGGTCCTGAGCCACCTGCATCCATCGACTTCCCGCATGTCTTACCTGGTAGAGAGGTACCCTATAACAAATCCAAAAAGGATACAGATTAAAATATTCCACAAAATGGATAAGAAACAAGTTATTTGTTCATGACGCAATGCCACAAATTTAAATGTTCAAATAAGAAGTAAATTGTCAAGCAATTGAAAATGTTCTCAATAAGCGAGTGTACACTCTAATTTATTGAAAGCTTAGATAGACTACCTGAGATAAAAGATTCTTCCTACGCAGTGGACAGACGGGAACGACTGGTCCAGTTTATAAAGTATAATGAAAAATATCTCTCCGTTTCCACAGTAATCACATTGGACATTGGAAACTGTACGCTTAGCTCCATTGTCAAGTACGATACGGAAATTAAATATTCATTTTCTTAAAACCATTGTTTTAGGTGCAGAAACATTTTACATAAATCTTAAAATCTTGAAAAGCTAGTTTCAAAAGGTAGGCCTTAATATCTGGTTTCTATTTTTAATTCCACAACATAAACTAAGAGAAGCCCCTTCATATAAAAGGTAATACTGGGTTAACAACTTATGAACGCCTTAAAGTTAATTCATTCAAAATAGTCTTAAATTGCCGAAAGTATAGATAAATTAAAAAAAAAACAAATGTGCACTTCTTTCGCACAAAGTCAAAGTTGCTATAATAACAAAACGTAAACGTCAAAAAGTGACCTGATATATGGAGATATCCTATTTCTGGTCAAAAAAATATCCAATCCATATTAGAAAGAGAAGTTTATAATTAGTCTTACTTAGGAACCACTTTTTACATATGCAACACGCTATGTACTATAACACCGAGCGTTGACAGTTTCCCGGGCTGAACACCTTACCCGATGCGATACCATCTCTTTTCCTTCCACGGTCAAACGTTCACTGAGAGTCGTGGTAGGTCAAGATTAGCCCACACTGTAAGTTTTATAGTATACCAGCAACCCGAAGTCAATCACCTTGATACCGTGTGTTCAAAAAGGTCGTGGGTTCGAATCCGCCATTCGACTACTGGCGTGAACCACTCGTAACACAAGCAATTTAAGCTTACCACGAGTGGTTAAGGGGAATATTAGTAATGTTTATAGCATTGTTAATATTCTTTAAAAAAAGGTAAAAGAAACCAGCTTGAGATAGAAAATATTTTGACGATATAATGGGAAATCCCAGATAAATAATAAATAAAAGTCCTCTTAAAATTGAATTAAATTTTATGTGAAATATAAAACCGATTTTATTTGTTATATCCAAACAGTTGCGATATTAAGCAAGGCAGTAATGGTTAACCCTTACATTAAGAGATAATCGGTACAGTTCAATGGCTGAAAATAAAGCTGTTTAAAATTGTAGAATGGCAAGGGATTATAAAACAACATTATATTAATGTATAATTTTACAAGGTCGGCCCGTAACCTCCGTAACAAGCCAGATGAGAATTCTCGCTTTCGTTTGTAACTAGTTATCGCACGCTGACTTACTTGCGTGGGCGTTTGTTTGTGAATACGCCGTACGTATTTGGTTGATGGACCCGCAACGTCAGCGATAATAGATCAGGTCATCTAAAATATAATATATTCCCATCAAACGAGTTTCTGAACCCATTTTTATAATCGTTATCTATGTTCAAAGACAGTTTTCTTAACATATGATCTTGAAAGTGTTCACTATATCAGCAGAGGGCTGCTTAGAATTTGTAAGTGATTGGTTTTTTATACAATAATAATTTTATAATATATCGCATGCAAATAGAAAAAGTTACCGATGATAAGACGACTTCAGGGAACTTCTGAATTTGAATTTGTTTTTGACTCTATTAAATGAACTAAAGAATATCAAAAATTTGAATATCGTCTAAATAGTTTTTTTTACATAGAATAAGGGTGAAAAAGTTGCAAAGTTAGTTTTTTAGTTGCAACAGAACCAATATTTTTTTCAACCCATTTTTCCAACCCAGGTGAAACCCATTAAGTATAACATGTTCGGTAAAGAAATGTATGTTTATGTTTAAAGACATTTATTCTCATAAAGACATTTTATACGCACTTACATGAGAAATAATAAAAGTAAATCTAACTAACAAAATTCATTGTCGTACCTATGTGTTGAAAATATAATAAAACAGTATTGACGGGAAAAGAAATAAAGCATCATTAAAGAAAATCAGTCCTTAATTGAGGAAGATATAATACTTTATCCGATGCCAGATATTACTAGTATAATATGTATATGCACATACAAAAAATGGAATACAATTTTTTCTGTACATACAAAAAATAGAATACACTCGAACTTAGATCCTCCTTCTTTTTCTGAAGTCGGCTAAAATAACATTAGTGTATAACTAAGAATCTAATAACAAATATAAAAATATGTGGCGATCTTTATTAATAGTCTGCTTTTTTAAAAATTGGACAAATCCATGCAGTATTTAAATATTTTTATCACAATTTTTTAAGTAAAATGCTTAAATGAAGAAATAGAACTTTTGAATTTGTTAACTCACATTTGTTTTGGGCAACCGCAGTTTTATAAACTACACTTATATGAATTATCTTTCTACGTGAAACAGATTAGAACCCTACCAGTTAAAACCTGTGTCATCCAGGTCTGATAAACATCTGAGGTAAATAAAGGTGTTTTAAAAAAAAACTTAACAAATATCATACATTACAGTTTATTATATCAATAGCTTAAGTTAAAAAGATGATTTTTTACTACCAACAGTTAGATCAAATTATAAATTTAAATATCAGATAAATTTAACGTGTGCAATGGGCACGTGCATCAAATCGGACATTAAAATAATTACGAATCGCTCCTCGGTTATAATTGGCGGTTGTTGCGCGAGGCGCTTTACATCGCGCGTAGAGCCTGCGCCCGCGCACGCGTATTTGAGCTATTATAATCTAATATAGTGATGGGATTTAATTTCGTTGATAAAATTTATTATTATTGAAAATTAATTTGGATTGACCGTCTTTTTATACTTAGACACATATTTTAGTATAACAGTATTCAAAATAAGTGATAAATTAAGGCTGAGAGCCGAAAAATGTTTGCAGCATATGCTTCGCTTCGGAGGCTTAACTAGTTTTTACCCATTTCCATCGAAATTACGCTTGTACAATCTTTACTACTTCCTATCCTCGCTATGCTGACATTTTTTACCTTGATATCACCGAAAAAAACTTAACAAACTTGAGTGACTCCAAAATCTCTGCATACGTTTCATATTTGGGCTTCGTAAACGTAAATATGATCAAGTCTCGGAATACCGCACTAAACTCAAGTGGCTCCCAATCCGTCTTCGTCAGAACAGTCATATACTTACTGCGCTTTAATGTGTCTTATTTAATATATCAAGTCCTCCCTATCTAAAAGAACGTTTTAAATTTCTTAGTTCTTGTCACGGTTTTTCCTTACGGACCAAAGAAAATCTTTCCTTCCCATGTCCTGTGCACTCCTCCACATTTTATGATAAACCTTTTGCTGTTCTTGAAGTAAGACTCTGGAACGCCTTACCCCAGTCAATTAAAAGTGCTCAATCGTTAAATGTGTTCAAGAAACAGATTAAGCGACATTATTTGTCTTTTTAACCTCTCTCTCTTCCTCCTCTTATTTATGGTCATTGATCTTCCTAAAGTATGTTGTCATTTTAGTACATTTTCTTATTGTTTTTTCTAATTTAGTCCATTTCTAGTTTATTGTTAATCTTTTTCTTATTTTTACTTATTTCTTCTTCTGGGTTATCTGGAAAATTGTCTTTTGTTTTTCCCTCAATGTTATTTCATTTTTTTTGTTATATTTATCTTTAATGGGTGCACAATAAAGAGTATTGTAAATTAATAGAATTAACAGATTCAAGTTAATTTTTAAATTTCACTAGGAACATGCATGTTGATAAAAATAGTAACGCATATACCTAAAATACAAAAGTCTTATGTACATAATGTGTGTTTGTAGTTTGGCCATTGTCCAGCATATTGGTGTGCCCTTAGCTGCCCTTCGGTTAACTACAGCCTATTGTTTTTGTGTGTGTTTGTAGTTTAGCCATTGTCCAGCATATTGGTGTGCCCTTAGCTGCCCTTCGGTTAACTACAGCCTATTGTTTTTGTGTGTGTTTGTAGTTTGGCCATTGTCCAGCATATTGGTTTGCCCTTAGCTGCCCTTCGGTTAACTACAGCCTATTGTTTTTGTGTGTGTTTGTAGTTTGGTCATTGTCCAGCATATTGGTGTGCCCTTAGCTGCCCTTCGGTTAACTACATCCTATTGTTTTTTTGTTTGTTTGTAGTTTGGCCATTGTCCAGCATATTGGTTTGCCCTTAGCTGCCCTTCGGTTAACTACAGCCTATTGTTTTTTGTTTGTTTGTAGTTTGGCCATTGTCCAGCATATTGGTTTGCCCTTAGTTGCCCTTCGGTTAACTTCATCCTATGGTTATTTTGTTTGTTTGTAGTTTGGCCATTGTCCAGCATATTGGTTTACCCTTAGCTGCCCTTCGGTTAACTACAGCCTATTGTTTTTGTGGATGTAACGAAACAATTATTTTAGTTAAAAACGTAATTCTGTACCAATTGTATATCAACTCATTGTAGAATATATCTTACTAATTTAAATTGAAAATATGTTCATGTTATTCCTATTTATATTTACTGTTTTTTTTATTTGTCAAATTGGTTCCAAAACGTACAATACTTAAGGCATTTGCTTAAATATTTTTGTAGATTAATAAAATAATCCGATTAATTTAAATGAAAAAAAAAATAGAAGTTAAAGTAAAAGTAAGCTTTGCAAACTGTGCAACAACACTATAAATAATAATTGATATAAATATCTATCGTGAAGCTGAGATTCATTTGTAAGTTTATGAAATTGTTAGATTGAACATTTTATGAGTTCAAATGAGTTAAACGATTTGCATAGGTATACTTTTCAATTTTCAATGGATAGTAAAAGTTATTGGCTCTTGATGAACGAATTTGTGTAATAGAGCGCAGTCCGCAAATTTTGTTTATATATGTTTTATTATTTTTAATCTATCAAAGCGCCTTTTAATTGAAAGTTGTAGAGTAATCAATAAAGCCACCTAATTGCATTTTATCGATAGTTTTGTTAATCAACAATAAAATAGTCGTTTATATAATATCTTAAGAGATTCTCTTTTCACAAACTGTTGTTTTAAAAATAGGATTGACATTGTTAACATTTATTTTTTTGTTGATATTCAACTATTTTTGGGGCAACTCATTTTTTTTTGCTTGAATGTATTAATTTTCTTCCCTATTTAAGAACTATCAGAGATTATTAAATCCTATCAAATATTACTTAAAAAGCACAGGAACCGTTGCCACAAAGGCATTATATATCTTTATACACAAAGAGTTTAAATAGTAAAAAGTGAGACATGTAAGAAATAAAAAAAAGAATCTTAAATGCATTATTAAAAACAAAATAACCAACTTATTATAAAGATAAGTAGGAATGAGTAAATTGTTAACATGGTCGATTTAACCTTAATCGCTCTTGTTTTAGCCATAAAAGAAATTCGTCACAACCTGTAATGACATTAACTATTCGAAAAATTTACCACGTGTTCTACGGTGAAGGAAAACATCGTGAGGAAACTTGCATGTCTTAGAAATTATAAAAAATTTTTCGAAGTAATGTAAAGTCCCGTCCACAGGGCGTTGTGAACTTTTCCTAGCTCTAAAACCTCAGAAATGAGAAGAGGCATGTGCCCAGCAGTGGGATGTGATAGGCTGTAACTTTTGCCTTTCATACCAGAACATACCCTTAAGTGCATTGTGCTTGGCGATGAGCACTTACTGTTGCGTTATAGTTCTGATTCTGGACGAAAGCAAAAAAGATGATCCAAAACAGATCTAGTCCTAGAAAGAAAATGAGACCCAAACACCTAGTTTTTACAGGTTACTAATTTTACTTTTAGTAAAAAAAATATTACATCTAATTTTTTTATAGGTTATGGTGACAAACGAGTACAAAGTCCTACTGATGGTAATTAGTTACTGTGGCCCATAGACATATACATCTATCCTCGATTACGAATCATTGTTATTTATGAGGACTATGATGGGATGACTCGTTTCCAGTGGAAAGGTTGTCCGGTTCTCAACACTCACCATACGAAACACAGCAGCGTTAAGCTGCTATTTTACGATGATTATGCTGTGAAAGCGTGATACTCCGTTTAAACTGACCCATTCATGTTGAAACTATAATATAGCTGCAGCGTGGCTCTACCACGTATAAAATCCAATTACAATGTTGTTAACAAATAAACATACGAACTGACCTACATATTTTATGAGTGCAACAGGCATTATTTCAATTCCATTTGTATCCGATTAAGTTGCGCGGTATCTCTATGTGTATAACGCTTGCAAATTCAATAGTAGGTACTTGTTTAAATAAGTTAGCCTGCTTTATTGTATCGAGGTAGATATAAATATTTCACTTGGCGGTTGGTACAGGTTCGGAGCTGTATAAACATCGTTGAGCTACATTGTGAACTGGTCGAAATGGTAAGGCCCGCGCTAAACATCGGTTTTACGACACATTCATGGTTTACACTTGCGTGGTATATGCAGAATGACAACTGGAAGAGGTCAGTATTTATTATAATATTGTTTCCTTATGTAGGTTTACTGTGACAGGGATACCTATATAAACAATTATATGTCAATAATTTAATTACATATGGATTGACGATCCCAGAATCAGACGTTGTGAATGTAAATACCTAATAATTGATTAAACATATTTTTAGCTCTTACAATCACTTATATGCAACAACTACACTACTACGTGTAAATATAACATACACACACACAAACACACTTACG
The DNA here is from genome assembly GCA_907164705.1 of Parnassius apollo. Classification (NCBI taxonomy): domain Eukaryota; kingdom Metazoa; phylum Arthropoda; class Insecta; order Lepidoptera; family Papilionidae; genus Parnassius; species Parnassius apollo. The sequence continues at coordinate 10,392,955 of CAJQZP010001558.1, read as the reverse complement.
AAACTCAGTTATATACACAAAACGCATAGATACACTCACACATTTATTTGTATATTATTATTATTATACAACTTTTTTTAAATATTTAATGTTTAATTTTATTTCAACTATTACATATTATGTTAAATTGAATAAAATAAAGTAGAATGTAATTAAATTAAATTAAAGCTTATAATTAATGTTAATACTGTTTGTGCATAAAGTATATAAGCGATTAGGTCATGAATACGGGATTCCCAGTTTAACAGCTAGAGCTTAATCGGAACCTGTGTATCACTTTTATTTGAGTTCCAATTATAAAATATTGTTATAGACGAGTCATAACTTTGATGTTACTCCTCGTTGTCAGTTTGGGTGTTTTACCACCATCTATGTAATTTAATTTATTCTAGACCGAATTTTGGCCCGGTCCCCGTCCTCAACGGAGATTAGCCATCAGCGCATGACAGGATTATAGTGCACGACTGTGTGCGCGAAAACAGGTACACTCTCTATTCCCTCACTCTCATTGTCCGATGGGACGGTAAGCCGCACGGCCTGAGAGAGAACAGGCATAGTACAATTGGACTTTCATGCTTTCCAACATAAATAAATGCGATAAAATCCGTAAAAGTAGTTTTAATCAGTGTATAGTGCTCGCGTAAATATAAGAAATCATTAAGAAAACTCAATAACTAATTTTTTGCTCAACCCAGGCTTTGAAGCCGAGATCACGTTATCAGCAATAATGTTTATGATAACCAAACCAACATGGCAGTCGTATATGAAGAAGTATCATTTAGAATTATCGATATCTATAATCTAGTATTATCAAGCATTCACAATATGTGAGTTCAGGACTGGAAATCTTGCAAAATATAAGGGTTTGCGTTCTGTATGAAATAAATCAATTCTATATATTCTTTCTTTCTTTTCTTTTCTGAATTTATATCAATAATATAAATTCTTCTTAAACAGAATTTAGTACATATCAATTTGAGTATAATAAAAAAAGTATAAAGAAATACATCTTAGTGTTAGCAAGGTACTTATGTATACTCTAAGTAATTACATACATAGGTACAACATACACCCTCACGTCTGTCATCTAGAAGAATTGCCAAAGACTGCAAAATTCCATTTAGTACTATCCGGACTCAACCCCTGTCGCCTTCTTTACGTCCTCCTATGCACACACACATGCTCGTCGGTTAAGTGTACTCTTAATTTTGCCTATCTTAAATATACCGCCAATATGGCCGTCAAATTTCCGTCAAGGGCGTCCTTTGCCGACTCTTTCCTCATTCATACTTTCTACGAGTACATGACCAAACCGTCAAAGCATTCCTTTATTTATAAAACGAAGGTTGTGGTAAAGATCGTAATTCGTAATAACACTTTGCAAGAAATTAGAAATAAAAGTTCTATTATCATACTACAATCACAAAAACTAATCTATTGTTTAAAACGACTTACTAGCAATAGGAGAGTTGTAAATATTTTATTACAAGATATAACATTTCAATTACTAACTAGTTAGAATTTGTCAAGAAGTTTTGTAACTACTTAATCTTAGCAATAATACTATATCATGCGTTGGCGATAGTTGCGTTTGTATACACCACGCCCATTCGAAAACAGGTCTCATTTAGTCTTTCTATATCTAAGTAAATTGCATTTGCGTGTACGTGGTACACGCTTCTATGACATCACACCTTTGTTAAGCGGGAGTGGGCAGACAAAAGCTTGCTAGTGTATGCCCGGCGAGAACATATTTACTCGTTCGAGAATGCTATAGCGTCGCCTATTTTGTGGATATGGCATAATTTGCATCCGTAATAGAGAACAAATACGGCTAACGGGTAATACTACGAATAATATTTTTCATATGACCTTAATATATATTAGCCACTTAAAATAGAGAAAGATTTTAATCACATATACATAAGTGATTCATTTATCGGTAATGAATTTTATTATTCACTTGTCTTGAACCCCAAATGGAGATTAAATTATTTGGTTCGTAGGAAATGAATAGACTAGAATATTATTTATTTAATATTAATTACATTTAACTAGCAATAATCATATAGCCTTGGTAGCTCAGGGGCTAAGCGTTCGCCGAAAATTTCACAGTACGCGAGCAACCCGGGTTCGATCCCGGCCGGCACGAATGAAATCGTTAATTGCAATTTTAAGTGCTGATTTACCCCGTACTTTGCATTAAAAGTAAACATCGCGAGGAAACCTGCATGTCTAAGAAATAAAAAATATATTTTGTGGACATGTGAAGGACCCCAACATGCATTAGGGCAGTGCGGCGGACATTTCCTTGCCCTAAAACCCTCTCAGAAATGAGAGATCTGTGGCCAGCAGTGAGACGTATACATAGTCAGTAACTTTAGATTTTAATCACACATAGGATTAACCTCACTATAACTATATTGCCTCTGCGCAAAGCATCGTCGTAAAGGCAACCACTACACCAATTCATAGCGTGGGTTCTGTAAGAGTCGACAGAGAAAACTTTGGGCTGGAGCAGTTTCCAATTAAAAATGATAAATCCGCTTGCCAAGCGTGGCACCTATGATTAAATCTCAATCTTCCCGCCACTTTTTGACGCAGTCACCGGGGAGTGCTTTGTTCAGTAGTGGACTTTCAATAGAACATCATTAGGTCCCAGAAACTATTTACAATCTGGTGAACTATATGCTCGTTTGTCACATTATTCTAAAAAAAAATTATAGACTTTTGTCTAGCAGGGGTGTGTTGACGAGCTAACGAGGAACTGCCTCGTCTCAGTATATGTTTTTTTAAAGAATAAGGGTGGCAATCGAGCACACAGTTCACCTGTTGGCAAATAGATGCTGTAGGCCATAGACATCTACATCTATCCTCAATTAACAATCATATTGCAGATGTGGCATCACCCCTCAGGACTAAGACGGATATCTAATTTTTTACGCCGGTGTTCAATGAGAGTGTGGTCGTTGGTCGAGTCAACTTATTTTTGCTACTATTATACCTTTCCGTGGATATGTTTTTTTTTATAGGATAGGGTGACAAACGAGCACACAGTCCACCTGATGGTAAGTGGTTGCTGTGGCCCATAGACATCTACATCTATCCTCGATTAGGAATCAAAATGCAGATGCGTTGTCACCCGTGAGGACTAAGATGGAATGCCTCGTTTCCAGTAAAAAGGGTCACCGGTTCTCTACACTCACCATACGAAATACAGCAGCATTAAGCTACTATTTCACGCTGGTATTCTGTGAGAGCGTGGTCCTTCCCCGGTCGAGCCGACCCATTCGTGCTACAACTATACTACTAATATAACTGCAGCATGGCTCTACCACGTATATATATGTTTTTAAAACGTAATAATACAGCTCGATTATCAATCAAATACGAAACAATCCTTAAATTTTCAGTTCAACAGGCAAGTTTAAACTAAGTAGGAGTTATATCTGTGTAACATACTTTTACCCATGTTTACCACCAGTCAGAAGTGCCTGTTTCTACTTCTGTGTTCCAGCCTGAAGAAGTAGTATATAGAGCTAGTATAATTACAGAATATGAGGCATTCCATCTTAGTCCTCAGAGGTGACCACACATCTGTTTTCTTTGCTTGAAGTTGACTGCAGGTGTATATGGGCTACAGCAGCCACTTATCATCACGTGAGCTGTAAGTTTTTTTTAATATAAAATAAGGATGACAAACGAGCTCACAGTCCACCTGACGGTAAGTGGATGCTGTGGCCCATAGACATTCACATTTATCCTCGAGTAAGAATCAAAACGCAGATGGGTTGTCACCCCTTAGGTCTAAGATGGAATGCCTCGTTTCCAGTAAAAAGGGTCTCCGGATCTCTACACTCACCATACGAAACTCAGCAGCATTAAGCTACTATTTTACGCTGGTATTCTGTGAGAGCGTGGTCCTACCCCGGTCGAGCCGACCCATTCGTGCTACAACCATAATATAGCTGCAGCGTGGCTGTACCACGTATAAAAAAGTAAGTAGGTTTGTCGCTTCACTTTTATCAAAAAGCTGTGTGTGAATTCTTGTGGCACGGCAATTCTTCTATATATAAATTTCGATTAAAATGGAACAAAATCATATGATAATATGATAAGAAAGCCTTAATGCGATTGTGTCATATAATTATGTATTAGTAGAAAAAATGTGGGCATCAAGAAATCACATACGTCACCGCCCGAGGTTACTTGGCCATTACCTACGTTTATAATGCTAACCCTTCGCCGTTTACTGCCTACTATAAGTAATACTATATACCTACTAAGAAACCTTACAAGTTTTCACATTATTACTGACTTCGCACATTTCGCCCCACAATACCATTTTAGAAACAAAATAGTTTAAATTTGTTTAAGTAACATCAAATAATTGCAAAGAATTAATACATATTTATGAATATACCTAATATTAGAAAAGTAAATGATGACTTCAACTCATATTATTAGTTTGTTCATCGTTAAAAATAAAACACACGTGAAATACTCATATACATTTTATAAAGTAAACTGCTTATTCTCAATACTAAAATGTGGATGTGTTTTACATTCATAATTTGCACATGGGTAAATATTCAGACGCGTAACAATTACATAGAAGCACTACAAATACTTTTTCGTGTGCGAATTGGACTTGCAGCTTACAGCTCCAAAGTTAAACGCTTAGTCACTCTAAATATTACTATAAATTATTGTAAATATAACATATTATTATAAACGTTACCGTAAAATAAAATTTTGTCAGTTGTCTAATAAAATTATTTACACGGAGGTCGCTTGCAACCCTGCGCGTCCAATATAATAACGGCTTCAGAATGCTGATGGGGCTGCCCCGGTACTGCAGCGCGTCGGCAATGTTTGTTGAGGCTTATATAGGCTTATATAGTTTCCCAGTTATCCAGTTATAATTTTTAATAACCACAAACTTAAACAAAAATCATATTACCTGTATAATAATAATAAGTAATTTATAAATGCTACAATATTTCCAGGAAATGACCAATACTAATTTCATTATTGAGTAAGTACACGTAATTGTATGTCCTGTATAAATTCGTCTCTCAATAAAAGACATTTTAAAATTTGTAAATTACCATATCTACTGTTTCCAATACCGTGTTTATATAACTAACAATATATTTATTTATTTAATTTTAAATACCTACTTCAATAAAATTTAATTGAAATGAATTGCAGTAAAATATTTCTTTCGTCATAAAATTTCTCTAAAATGACGTAAATTACACATCGAATGATATATAATTGAACAATTAAAAGTATTTTAGTTTTGACCTTTAAACAATAAGTATGTGTATGTATTTTTATAATGTCTACTAAGTAATCTTGGGCCAAGCTTCTATCATATTTTTATAAATGACGACAGCCGAGGGGGAAAATCGGAAGAATAATATACCATTTCCACCTTAGGGTGGATTTCTTAGGATTGATAAACGGAATAACCAACCGTTCGTTCCAATGAACTATAAATGTCAAAAGCTTTGCTTAAACACTATGTTTGAACAAAACATGACTTTCTATAGAGTAATTCTTATGAACGTACGTCCAACATCTTAAAAGCGATATTGTTGATTATTTTCCACGTTATATGTTACAATAGTTTAACAGATTCAATATGTAGTTATCTTTAATCCAGTATTAAATAAAAACGATTTTTTAGCATTTAACATAACATATAAACCCTCACTCACTCTCGTCTTCTTTACATGCTCGTCAGTTAAGGGTACTCTTAACCTGTCAATTTTTTTGGTCAATAAAATTTGACACTGCCGTTAACTTCTGCAACATAGATTTGCTTTGTCACTCTTTCCTCACTCATTCCTCACTCATTTCTTTCCACATGACCAAACTTTTTAATTAAGTTTTCGTAGCATTAAGCAGCATGAATTTACTTTAAGAAGAGAAGATAAGTACGTTGACTACGTCTATCACCGCACACCTGATCTCGTTTTTAATACAATTTTAAAAACACCTAAAAATAACATGTCCCTTATTTAAACAAGCAAGCCTTTCTGATTTCTATGATACGCACTTAGAATGCATTTCGTGGGCGTTAGATGTACAGATAAATCTGTTCCCGATATCTCCACTATCTTAAGCATTAGAAACAATTAAAAAACACCTGACGACGTAGAACAAAAGCGCACCCACGTATCCAGTACAGTGAACGCGAGCATTCCGAAGCGGGTTCAGTGCGGCATATAATAAATCGAATAGGCCATTAAAATCTTAAATGTCATTTATCTTGATTGAGATTTATGATAAGTGGTTCAACGACAAGATTGAGACACTGTTTTGTCGCTCGCACAGATGTTGTCTCTTTTGACGAATGTACCGTATGCGTTTTGGCAAGTAGACAGCGAAATTAATTTGCCCATTGATGTCATGAGCATTGCTAAATCACCTTGAGAGCCTATTTATGTACGAAACAAATTTAGAGGGCTTGTTTCATAAAATGTTAAGAAATGTTGATATCCAATTATTGAGTGGATGGAGATCTTTTTTAATTAGATACTTTTCCATAACACATATTAGAAATATGTTCAATTTAGTTTTTTCAAATTTTTATTTGTGTATTTATGATTAAGTGAAAATTATTATTAAGTAATACAATACTTGAAGTTATGTCACGGTCTGTTTTGTAAATTGTCATCTGTTTTTATTATGAAACTAGCTGTTTCTGTTTTCAGCTACTTGCCCTCGTGTTATTTAGTGTTTTAATTTTTTTTGCTCCGAACCCTGATTATTTTTCTCAAATAAAAGTAGCCTAAGTTACTACTTGTAACATTAGCTATGTGCCAGTGAAAGTCCTGTCAAAATCGGTTCAGCCATTTTGGAGATTAACCAGAACAGGCAAACAAAAGTTTTAACAATTGAGTTTTTATAACAAGTTCCGTATAATTTCATATGCATTTAGTAAAAAGCCGTTATTTTGACAGTAGACACTTCAATTTTATTTATTTGTTTAGATATTTTGTAATAAATTCACACAATTTATTACAAAATAATGATAAATATAATTTTGTATAGGTTACGTAAAATAATAACTCCACATTTGTTGAATAAGTGACCTTATTAATTATGATTCGATGATTGGAAGCAGCGAAAGATAATCCAGTACATACTCCTATTATCTCGGAGGGAATTAAAACAGGAGCTGGGTGACAGAATTTTACTGACAACAACTTAAAAAAATGCGGATGCCAACCCATGCCAAGCTTGGCTACTCTATAAGGAAATCAATGGAGGAAACCTTGGTTCAGCTAAGGCTTTTGGATATAACTAATTAATGAATGATTAAATGATGAAGTAGTGAAAATTAACACCCTTTTAATATACTAGCACGATTTTTCGTAAGCGTTGTAAAATACTGGCACCTTATCCTATATAAGGTGCCAGTATTTTTATAAGAGTTCCCAGTCGTCATTGGTGTTTTCTTACTGATCAGATTCTAAGATGCGATGCCGTAATGTCTTTTTGTGACGTATGTTCGATTGTCTGACCTCTTTAGCGTCGAAGATTTATCTCATGTCTTGAAACAATGCTGAGCTTTGTTTAAACATCATCGCACTCTACGTATTTATGACTGTCTTAGACAAAATTTAATGTCCATTATAATCTGGTCCCATTCATTTGCAAGTTGCAATAATGGATAGTTGTGAGTGATGTGTTCTCTTAATGTGATGTAATTAAATAGAACAAACATGTATTTACTACGATGTCTATTTGTAAATTAGTCTAAATTTAATGGCGGAGTCAATAATGTGTAGCTGTTTCGCTGTAGACATAATTTGTTGTTAAATACAGATTTTGACTTCAATCGGTTTTTTTTTAAATAATTTAATACCATGTATACCTGATTGGAACTGTCTATATTTGATTCCTGCAAATGGTAACTTCTGCAGCTAATGGATATCTGAAACTAACTTTGACAACAACGGCCACACATAATTACGTCATTCCTTTTTCAGCCTATTTATACTAGCTTTTTCTATATTAAGTGACAAATGCAGCCCGTAGACAACCGCCCCTTAAAGCACACAAAGCCGTGAATATTACACTGTTAATCCCAATAAATAACTATTGCTTAGTAAGGAAACTATTTAAAAATGGACTTACCAGAAGTGCTACTACCTAGTTAATTACAGTAGTGATTTTCTTTGGTCGTGTTCCGATGTACACTGCGAGCACTGTTCGGTGCTCTTACTAATGAAAAATTCGTTCTGCTATGGACTGCCAGTATACTGAGTGTACCCTAGGGAAATATATGACGTCATAAATCGCCACCATTTTTGTACCGTAAGCACTGTCGCTTTCGAGGTAAGGTGCTCCCAGTACTTTGATCACGTGATCAAAAAACGTGACAGTGCCTAAAGATTTAACAGCTTCCACGAATTATTGTAATTATTATTAATTAATATTGTTACGCAAATAAACTCGGACATTAAATTTTAAAAGTAACAACATTTAATTAATAATTTTTGTTATTGTACAAATATTTTCATTTGAGAACAGTGTCGGAAAATGGGGATGACAGTATACTGGTCTGCGTTAACAGCATTGCAAACTAAAAAGGAACGGCTTCACAGTATACTGGTCTGCGTTCCCAGCATTGCAAACTTAAAAGGAACGGCTTCACAGTATACTGAATTGACGTCACATCTTACAGTGGTCACTGTGTATATTGGAACACATCCATAATATTTTTTTAAATCCACATTTTCTTCTTCTTAATCTTCTTCGTCCAATACTTAAATATGGGTTCCTCCTATTGTAAAATAACTTCAAAAATACGGTTCAAAAATACTGTTCAACGTTCTTGCTTTTTATAAATATTTTATTAAATGGTCCAGGTAAAACAATATATTTTTTTAAATATATTATGACAAAAGCCATCGTAATGACATAGGCTTTAATATTCAAGTTCATTTTTTGTTACAATCCACAGTTGTATCTGACTGTACAGTCCCTCGTAACGAGTATCTTAAGATCGAAGAATGCGACACTCTTAACTAATGAAATATTAATATTTAGTGACAATGTACATATACATTATTATAAAGTTATTAATACGACCTTAGTGGATATTATTTATGGTATTTGAATACGAATACTATCGAGAAATTACAAATAGGTATATTATGTAGAATATTTTTTCCACAGAACGAACAAACATAAATTAAGCCCAAAATCATATTAGAAAATCTATCACCGTTATTTATAATAAATGTTTAGCGGTTGTTTTATATTTATTAAACGACCTTGGCATAATAATATAATGCCGGTAAAATTTTGAGTCTCGTACAATGATTAACATCAACAATGGTAAGGCCTAGTGCAGACGAGATGAGGGAATTTTAAACATTTGTTGTTCATAAAATTAACTCAAAACAAAACCTTATTTTCGTGATTCTATAGACGTTTCAAATCGCTGAATGTGAATCGTAAATCGAATGAGATTAGCTACCAAAATGTATTGACGATTAATCACTCATATCTACAATGCTGCGTGCTTTCTATTCGTTGTGGACAAAACGGATTTCACCTCGATTAGGTTATTTATATGGGCCGGTAAAACAGGTGTGTGGATGCGTTAATATACAGGATGTATTTGTTTTATATTAGAAAGTTTTATAACGACAAAAAATCATTCACATCTTACAATTAAAAGCTAATAAACGAAATATAATGCCTTTAACATTTCCATTTTATCACAATTTTAGTCACGTAGCATTCCGTTACTATTTTCCGTATAAATCTAAGTCATATTAAAAAAGTAATAACTAATTAATTTATGAGGATTAATTCTTTAAATTACTTTATTTATTGTTCAAGTTTATATCTAAGATAATTTAAGTAATATATATCGCCATCATAATTCAATTCCATCATACATCACTGTACGCAGTATCAGCCTGTATATGGATCATCTGCGTTGTCTAGAGGAATGTTATTAATTTGGAATTTGTTACAGCCTATACTTAAACCTCGATATCGCCGTTAAACCTTCCCGCATAAATATGAATACATCACAGTCTCTCTTACTATAGTGCCGCGTGTGGACGTGAGAAAATAACTTAGATAAGCCGTTGGTCAGTCGTAGTCTCTTAAGTGTTGATCAAGGTTTTTTAAAATGTTTAAACAGTCGTTCTTTGAATACATCTAATATTACGGAGAAATCTCTTTCAGGATCATCCCTGCTTATATATTATTAGTATATTGATGATGAGCTCACAAAGACTTATTGTGAAATTCTTGCGAGTGAATAAAAAAATCCTAATTTCAACAGAGTAGATGTCTGGGTGTTGCCATCGGATTAGGATCTAGTCATCAATAAAATTGAATCCGAAGTCAAGCATACTATTGTACGACTTCAAGATATCATATAAGTTCTTTTTGGTTTGGTGGTCATAGAAATGGAAAAAAATGTTGTGAAGGAAGCTAGAGAAAGTTAAATATTACTTCAACTCTAACCCTTACTCCCCCCCCCCCGAAACCGTGGTTGCTGCAAAGCTCTATCCTTAAATATTAGTTTCATTTAATGTTTTTTATTCGCGTAAATATAAAGAAATATTTAAAAAAAGGTTTATTTTTTAATGTTTTCAATAGAACAGCCATGTAAATACTCGTATTTTCAACTCACGTGCTCATCAAATTAAGTACTGATTTTCTGCATTCCCCACGAAAGATTGTGTTGAGAAAACACGAATGTCTGCGATATTAAAAATACTTTCACATATTTACTGACACATGTTTACGCCGGTAGAATCCAAAAGGACAAACGAGGTCCGCTTTACAATAAGTGGTTCCCGCATAACACAGACTTCTCTCTACTTCTAACTTTATATACAAAAGACTACAAAAATATATTTGAATACTAAGTTGGAACGATTTTCTTGATCTCAATACTCACCACAAGTAGTATAATTTTTTTTACAACCGACTTCAATACGACCGAATCAATGCAGGTCATCATCATCATCATCATTACAGCCCTTCACAAGTCCACTGGTGTACACAGGCCTACCCCAAGGTATGCCACAAAGCACGGTCCTGAGCCACCTGCATCCATCGACTTCCTTCACTGCTGGCCGTACGAGGACGCTCAAAGTCGCTCAGCGAGCTATGGAGAGGGCTATGCTCGGGGTTTCTCTGCGTGAAAAACCTAGGAATGAAGATATCCACAGTAGAACTAAAGTGGCAATGGGCCGAATATATAGCTCGAAGATCCGGCCACCGGTTGGGAAAAAAGATTATCGAGTGGCAGCCTCGTACTGGTAGGCGAAGTGTAGGGCGACCCCCACACAGATGAAGTGACGACCAGGTAAGTGAAGGCAGGTATTCTAAGTCAATGAAATACGCATTATTAAAGATAACTCGAAAACTAATCATCAGATATTGATTAAATTTGGAGAAGCACCGGCTTTAAATAAAAGAAAAGATTCATTAAAATCGGTCCACCGAGAGAAAAGTTATGTGGTAACACAAAAAAACCTACAGTCGAATTGAATGCCTCCTCCTTTATGAAGTCTGTAAAAATGAAACTGAACATTTAGATGTTTCAGATTTCTGCTTTGAGAAGAAATAGATATTAGGATTTAGAGGATGGTATTAATCTAAGCGGATGATAGAAGGAGAGTCCTAACATCTAATGAAAAATGCAAATTAGAAAAGGTATGTGCCCAGTTGTGAAAAACATTTATTTACTCTGACGATTTTTAAGAATCTGTATTTAACGACTAGTTTCAAACATTTTATTAGAGCAATGTAATAACATAATGGCTTATATAAAATGACTTATTTACATCAAAATACGTGTATACAGACTATAAACGTGCAGCAGAAGAAGCCCAAAGAAAAATGTATTTATAATCGATTCGTATAGGTTACCGTTGATTTCGTAGTTATACGTCAGCGCATAAATTCCGTTTATAGCTTTTATTAATCTCCGAACAATAGATTAATTTTCGTGGGGTCAATGATCAGACACGCGAAGGTTTCTGTGAGGAAAAGTTCGAAGCGATTAGAAGAAACGATGGTGACTAACCTTGCGTAACATTTGAAGTAGTACGATATGTCTCATAATGCGTTATTTTTAAATCAGAAGATATTACATCAACTGCGTATGTGACAAAAACTATCTATAAAGTTAAAACTTAGATAATCTAATATAATGTAAATAACTTGTGAAATATTTCAACTTTAAACTAGATATTTTCCCTTTCGTTGCAACTAATTAATAGATCGCTGATAAACTGTATCGATAAAATTTAAATTAACCTCTAATAAGTTTGGTAGAGTACGTCGTAAAAATAATCCTAAACATGCAGCAAAATTACTTAACGGAAATTTATTTCGCATCGGCCTTTTAAATGCAGTAAAGGCTTTATGCGCTGTATCTTCATTTTAGTTATGAGGAGCAGCCTTTACAGAGCGATGGTCGTAACTAGTCAAATCGCTTGCTTCAAGTGTAATGGGTATATCTTCAAAATATAAACATCTGTGGGCTCGTTTTACGTATATCGTATTATGTCTCTATCATTAAAACCATAGAATATTATAATACATACGTAATAGAACGGGGGAGTAGGCGGAGCCAGTGTAGCCACTAAAATGCCACTAATACGTCAATTCACACGTATAACTGTCAACAAGAGATGCGTTTTGACGTTACAATCGTTTCCAAATTTCGCATGCAAATTATTTAGAAAATGCAGAATTGCACGCTATTTACAAATAAATATGGATTAAAATCAGTCTGTCAACACAGTGAATCGGGTTTGTAGTAGTAATTAACTGATAATACGACGTAATTGCTTGTACGTGTGCTCCCGGCGACGCCTATTCTCGTACAAAAGTTTTAATAAAAAAAAGTAAAGTAAAGTTACAGCCCACATACGACCCACTGATGGGCACAGGCCTCCTCTCATTTCTAAGAGGGTCCTCTCATTTCTCAATGCGTGTTGGCGAACTTCACATGTCTTCGAAATATTTTTTTCTTATACCTCAGACATGCAGGTTTCCTTACGATGTTTTCCTTCACCGCCGAGCACGTGGTAAATCAGCACTTAAAATTGCAATTAACAATTTCATTGGTGCCGGCGTGGATCGAACCCGGGTTACTCGCGTTCTGTTATTTTTACAGCGAGCGTTAACCATCTGAGCTACCACGGCTCTTACAGTTTTAACAGTACAGTTTTAATAAACAGTTTTAATAATAGAAACTAAATGTCGCTCTGTAGACATGTATCGTTTCGTAAGAAAAGGATTTATCTCAACGATTATGAGTCACATTACATGTGAGAATGCAAGCCAACGAGTTTCGCGAAGAAAAATCTCGCCTAACGCTTGTTTCGTAAGCGAGGGAAGTGGCGACGATGTTTGCGCAAACACGTAACTCGGATGTCGGTTATTACGTCCTCTGGTAGCGGGTGCTGCGTTTACTCACTTGTACAATTAACTACTGGAAGCCTTATATCAACCGATTTCTTGATAAAGAGAATACTAAATAAGAATATAAAATAATAAAAAAAAATGTAATATTGGAAACGAATTTGATGAGAATAAATAATATGTCTTAAATATTTCCGTATCGCTTAGGATATGTGGGTTAATTTGATAAAATATTGGGATGAAGCATGAAAGATGCTAAAATATATTTAAAAAAATCATTATACAATTTTCTTCGCTTGGGCTTCAAACTACTGTGTTGAAAACACTTAACATATAGATCTTAAGTAATGTCGTAGTATATAAGTAAGTGTAGTAAGTAGTACCTAGAGCATAGTGAACGATTCTCCGTGAAAGTGTAATTCAAATGTTTGAACAATTGTTAAATTATTGGGTAGAAGGTTGAATTATTATAAATAAAACAATTGCACTTTACGGAAGCACAAAGAAGGTAGTACTGATCAAAAGATTGCGCTATACGTATATATGCACTACTCCTATATTTATTTGAGGATCTGGTGAATGCAAAACTTTTTTTTTTAAAGTAACGCTTATGGTTTATTATTCCTAGGTCTTTATTTTCCTATACGTGGTATGAATTCTTATTCCGCAGGGACGTTGGAGGTTTTTGGCTTGATAAAAGTAATTGGGATTTAACGGGTGGCTTGGGTTGAATTCAGGCTGATTCCTCACTAGCAATAAAGAAATCTTCATCGTCATTAATAAATATTTTCATGGCAGTGTTTTACACATCTATTCAATTCCCTGTAGCCAAATTTCGATCGCATGGAGGTTCAGGAATATTATATTATATAATATATATTCCGTATCCTCTTGAATTCTTAAGTTGGGGACGATCATGTTATCTTAGCAATATCTCTCGATACTGGCAATGTTGTCTAATCTGCCTCACGTACATCATCATCATCATTATTGTCACAAGTCCACTGCTGAACATAGGCCTCCCCCAAGTAATGCCACAAAGCACGGTCCTGAGCCACCTGCATCCATCGACTTCCTGCATGTCTTACCAGGTCGTCACTCCATCTAGTGTCGCCCTACACTACGTCTAACGGTACGAGGCTAACACTCGAGAACCTTTCTTTCCCATCGGTTATCGGTTCTTCGAGCTATATGGCCGGCCCATTGCCACTTCAGCTTACTAATCCGTTGGGCTATGTCGGTCACTTTGGTTTTACTGCGGATATCCTCATCTCTGAGTCTATCACGCAGAGAAACTCCGAGCATAGCCCTCTCCATAGCTCGCTGAGCGATCTTGAGTTTCCTCATACGGCCAGCAGTGAAGGACCACGTCTCTGACCCGTAAGTCATCACTGGCAACACGCACTGGTTGTACACTTTAGTTTTCAGAGATTGAGATATACCTGACGAGAAGATGTGTCGTAATTTCCCGAACGCTGCCCAGCCGAGTTGAATCCGTCGATTGACCTCTCGGTCGAAGTTGGACTTACCTAGTCGGACTATTTGTCCCAGGTGAACGTACTCGTCAACGACTGCGAGCATAGTGCTCCCCACAACTACCGGCATAGGTGTGACATGGACATTGAACATAATCTTTGTTTTGTACATGTTCATCTTAAGACCTATCCGTTGGGAGACACCATTGAGGTCATTGAGCATAGTGCTAAAGTCCTCCAGCGATTCTGCCATAAGGAATATATCGTCGACAAATCGAAGGTGAGTGATGTACTCGCCATAGATGTTAATACCGTATCCTTTCCAGTCCAGTAGCTTTAAAACGTCTTCCAACGCAGCGGTGAAGAGTTTCGGGGATATAACGTCACCCTGTCTTACACCTTTCTGCAGTTGGATAGGTTTCGAACTCTGGTTCTGTACTCGGATAGCCATCGTAGCCCTACTGTACAAACACTTCAGCACCTCGATATACCGACAGTCAACTTGGCACCGCTGAAGGGACTGTAGCACCGCCCAAATTTCGACGGAATCAAAGGCTTTCTCATAGTCCATATACGCCAGGCAAAGTGGTAGATTGTACTCTTCGGTCTTCTGTACAATCTGCCGCAGGGTATGTATGTGGTCTATGGCACTGAAGCCTTTTCGGAAAACGGCTTGTTCGGGAGGCTGGAAGTCGTCAAGTCTGCGTGCGATACGATTCGTAATGACTCTCGAAAACAGCACGTAGACGCGGCTCAGAAGGGAAATCGGTCTGTAGTTCTTCAAGAGAGCGTTGTCGCCTTTCTTAAAGAACAAGACTACCGCACTTCTGCTCCACGACTCCGGAATAGTGCCACCATGGAGGACGGAATTGAAGAGCTTCTGAAGGACTTCAAGTACCGGCGTTCCACCCGCTTTCGGAAGCTCCGCTGTAATTCCATCCTCGCCTGGGGCCCTGCCGTTTTTAAGGTGCTGGAGAGCCATTCTAATCTCGCTCATACTGACGTCTGGGATATCATCGGAATAGTGTCGGGTAAGACTTGCTCTTGTATCGTTACTCACACTTGCGTGTGGCTCCAACGATGATATGTACAGCTGCCCATAGAACCTCTCAATCTCACTCAAAATCTCAGGTGTCCCGGAAACGATGCTGCCACACTCAGTCTTCAGCTTTGACAGTTGGCTCTTTCTGGCAGACAGATCTCTGGCAAAGTCTTTGGAGCCCTGGTTCCGCTCGATCGCTTCTTTAATACGAGATGTATTAAAGTTGCGTAAGTCTTGCCGCATGCATTTGGAGATCTGTCTGTTCAGTTGCCTGTATGCTGTCAAATCTGTTGACGATTGCAGCCTCATCTCCCGTCTAACAGCCGTGAGATTAAGAGTGTGATCGGAGAGTTTTTGTGTTCTTCTGCGGCGGGTCTTGCAGAACTTAGCTCCAGTTAGTTTCCACGAGCTTGTCATTCATATCGTCCACTGCATTGCAATCTTCTAGGCCACACGTACCGACGATAGTAAAATTTCACTGTATGACGTCACTAGGGTTTGTGTAAATATCTCGTAAGAACTGATATTTTCCTCACAGTTGACGTCCCGTCCAAAACAGTTGGATGTTCACATTTAATTATCTGGTATATGTGTGTTTTACTTAAGACATCTGCAAAGTTGCGTTTAAGACAGATTTAACTTTGATTCGTAGATTACTATGAGCAAGCATTTTCAGCATTTTAATATTTGTACAATTATAGATTGTCCTGTTCAGTTCATCCAGAAGAACATCGATCATCAATGTTAATTTTCAGTAATGATTACTGCGTGAGGCCAAACTCTCAAACTAGTTTTTAGATCATCGGAAATACAATTATGGTGCAAGTTATTTTGCGTGCCCATCTCTCTGCGTTTGGAGACAATTTCTGCAAAACCTCTTAAATTTTAATAGGTAGATATGTCTAGCAGTTCACTATGAGAGGTAGATGTCTAACAGTTCACTATGTTAGAAGTATGCCTTGAAATAGGACCTTGACATATTTTTTTGATAGCAGCTAAATTACAGTTGCAGTAGAATTGGGTCGATTCGGTCGAGCAAGGACCACTTTCTTTTTTTTTATAGAATAAGGGTGACAAAAGAGCACATAGTCCACCTAATGGTAAGCGAATGCTGTGGCCCATAGACATCTGCACTTAACTTCGATTAAGAATCAAAATGCAGGTGCGCAGTCACCCCTGAGGAGTTAAATAGAATGTCTCGAGTCCAGTAAAACCGGTCTTCGATTCCCTACACTCACCATACTAAACACAACAGCATTAAGCTGCTATTTTACGCTGGAATTCTGTGGGAGCGTGGTTGTTACCCGGTCACGACCATCACGACCCATACGTGACCCGTTACAGAATATCAACGAAAAATAACAGCATAATACTGTTACCTACCAGCAAAAATAAAAAGATAGATAGAGGTAGATGATCGATGTGTAACTTTTTTTATCAGCTCAGTATATCATTCCATGGCACGTGAAAAGTATCACTTTTCTTCCACCTTTCGCCATTACTTGCATAAAATTATTACACCACCTCTTGGTAAAAGATTTGCTTATAGGAACATTCCTTGGTATAATGTCTTGACAACGTATATATATGCCCCATTCTTTTAGCACCAGAAGTTGTTATACTGAGGCATTTTTAAAGAGTAAGATTACTAAACATAATTAGTTTTTTTCCAAGTAAGCCAAAATGGTTGATGTAGTCCTGGAATTAAAACGTGCTATGTTAAGTTTCGTAGCCTCTATCCGAAAATCTTCAAAATATTGACACTCTAAATTAAAATTACAAATTAGCAAATATTTTTAATTTTATTTATTACATTTTTGAATCTATAGCACTAGTAGTAAAGTAGTAGTGGTTAGTTACTTATTCTAACATCATTATTTTCCATAAATAACATTTTCAGTCCCAGAAGGAAGAAAATAAACAGAATAAAAAAAAAAACAACGAACGAAAATATTTCAGTTGTCGATATATGATAGTGGCTACATTTAATTTGTCATCCAAAACAATAAAAAGACAAAAAGTCGAGGCCCTAGCCGGCCATTCATACGAACCGTGAAAAGATAACAAGTCCATATGTAAAAAAATCTAGCGGTTTAGATTGACATCTGTCCGTCGTAGTGGCTTCTTACGCTCGGTTGAATAAAATCAAGTATTACAATTAAATTAAAAATCACTCACGCAGAGTAATTAGTTAAAGAAACATCTGGTACTGGCAACAAAGAAAACAAATATAATATTGAAATATTTTCAATTTTTATTTTTAATTATGCAAATTTAAACAATCATAATACTGAAGTAGTAAAGGTACGTAGTACTAAGCGTGTCTTTTCTATGTGCATTATCAAATAGCAGTTTTATATATGACAAACAAAATATCTATAAAAACCCGCGTGAAAGATTATGTAGCTGACGTGAAGCACCGATGCTCTGGGAAGTCTGCAGTCTGTGAAAATATTCAAGATCAGATTTGGTAAACCACAAATCTCTGCAAAAGAACACCGAATCCTACCAAGGATGGTACGCGAGGCTATTGAAATCAAAAAAATCATCCTAATTCAATAGAGAGGATGGATGGGTGCTGCCATCTGCTTGGATTCCTATAATTAACAAAATATAATTCAAACCCAAGTATACCACTGTAAGATTTCAATATACTGCAAGCTCGTTCTGTACAGATCGGACTATTTAATTAATATTCAAAAACTGAAGGTAGCCGGGCTAACTAAGACATTGGGACGTCAAACATCTTAGTCGGAGAACATATCATTCCGCCCCGTGACCATGGGTGCTGTGAATTAAAAATAAGTTAATTAAACGCGATGAAATCCGTATAAATAATTTTATTCAATAACAGTTTTTGGACAAAAACCAGAAAGTTTTCCTTATTAGGAAACTAATCTGATGGCATAGGTAGCAGCGTTGTTCTAATTACAACAAAAAATAAAAAAATAAAAAAACTACGGTTGACAAACCGCTTGCCCTGTGTCGATGCTATGACAAATATCCACCCTCTGGGATATACTATGGGGAGGCCTTTATAAGTATTTTGATAGGCTGTAACGGTACCGGTATGAATTCTTAATAACATCTATTTTTCATATAAATGTACTTAAACATAAATTAAAACTACACTGTAATAATTTCTGAACGATTATTTTGTTGACGCTACATTTTATGGTTGAATGGTTCAATTGAATCTGCGGTATGCGTTAGTTTCCACTCATTGTAGACCGCACGGTGTTGACGACTTTCTATCTACATTACGCACACATACACACTTCGCTACACACACGCAACAAGGTGTCACATTGCCCAATCTGTCCGAACGCGGTTTGTCATCGACAGGTGAATGACAACGTTATTTTTTCAACGTCATAAGTTATAGCTATTCTAATTTATACTCTGTTATTGTACACGGTTAGGTTCACGTCTTGGTTTTGTAAATATTAAAAAAAAATGTTATGCTTGTCTATTAGCAGCACGAGAAATTGAAATCGATTGATTTTCATAGCGTCTGTAAGCAATGTTAGCATATCCCAGGAATTTAGGTGGTTTAATTTCGTTTTTTAAAACTAGTGTTATACAGTTACCGTTAGAGCCTATTAAAGTCCACTGCTGAACACGCCTCATGGGGGGGGGGGGGGGGATATATTCCATAGTTGTCACGTTTGGCAAGCGTTTTTTTTTATTTTTAGTCGTTTTTAGAAAGACGCTGCCGCCCATCTCCTGATTTGTTCCCCTCTGTCGCCTCCTACGACACCCACGGGATTGTATGGGATATGAAATTTATACAAATTAAATAAATAGATAGAGCGATGTATCAAAACTATTTATTATAGGTAATAGGCGATAGAAGTAGTAGATAGAAGTCTGCAGTCTGTGAACACGTACATGATCGCACACAGATTTGATAGACCACAAATTCTCGCTAAAGAACACCGATTCCTTCCAAGGATGATTTGCGAGGCTATTGAAATCAAAAGACATCCTAATTTGAATAGAGAAGATGGCTAGGTGCTGCCATCTGCTTGGGATCCTATAATTATTAAAATTAAATCCCAACCCAAACATAGAACTGCAAGACTTCAAGATACCATAAGTTCATACTGCGTAGATCGGAACAAAAATTAATAATTTTAATCTATTGTAATTGCGGTTAACCATTACATTTGGACGTTGATTATCTCAGTCCCTCCCCCGTGACCATAAGTGCTGTCGGGTATATAAAAAATAATATTTAATATACGCGATAAAATCCGTAAAAACTAGTATTATTTAAATGTGTAGTGTCCGCGTAAATATAAGAAATCATTAGGCGATAGAACTTTTATTCTGCCGAAGAGTCCGTTTAGTTCAGTAAGTGTATTGCCCGTTTCTGCTCAACAGTGGGACACTTGTTGTATTTTACGGTGAAAGATAAAATATCCAGCATAACTATGGGCTTTGAGCGCTAGGTAGTCCTCAGGGATAACACGTACAGATGGCTACAGAACGTTTTTTTATTTAAATTTAGCCATTTACCTACAGGTGGACTATTAGGTCATTTGTCTAACTACTTTACACGTTTTTAGCTATGGCTGCAGGAAGAATGGGTCGGTATGACCGCCTTGTCACTAACTCGTGGCAAACGCTGCTGTTTTTCATTGGGTAGGGAACTGAGGCCTTATTTTTTTTTTATATTATTTTTTTTTTGTGTCTATTGATAATGATAATATTAGAAGCCAATGTCTATCAATGCACTTCTCGATTTTTTTGGAAGACGAAAAATATAATACAAGCTTGTCACTTGAAATAGATCAACCTAACGGGCGCCACGTTATACGTGGTGGAGCGTGGCTCTACCACGTATAACGTGATGCTATATTATTGTTGTAGCAAGAGTGGGTCGGCTCGACCGGAGTAGAACCACGCTCTCACAAAATACCAGCGGAAAACAGTAGCTGCTGTGTTTCGTATGGTAAATGTCAGAGTCTCAGTCCTCAACGGTAACAACATATCTGCATTTTGATTCTTAATTAAATTATATGATAAATTGTTGTTGTAGATGTCTATGGGCCGCAGAACTCACTTACCATCAGGTAGACTGTGTGCTAGCTTGATACCCTTATTATATATAAAAATGTAATTTTTGGATAGTTTTCAGACTACTTGCGATATTTTCTTGAGGTTTGTAAATTGTTCTCTTATTGTCCTGACAGAATTACATAAACCATCTTAACTTTCACGAGAAATTTCTAGTGTCCATCTATCCATTACGGCCTATAAAATTCCACTGTTAAACGTAGGCCTCTCTCATATATGGCCTCATAAGGGGGATCTTGCCATAGTTGCAACGACGGGTTGGTAACCGCAGCTATTTTATTATATTGACTTGTATCAGGGAGATGGTGCTGCCCATTTCCTGTTTAAATTTCCGTCTGTTACCTCTTGCGACACTCACGAACGATATGCGGATATTCTTACTTCACTTTCTTGTGGAGAATTTATTAAATCATAATTATTTCATTACCGCGGTCAATAATTGTTATTGAATTACTACGAGGTTATTTAACGTTATAAAACTTTTTACATATTCCCATTAAAATATAACTTTTGTATACGAAAGTAATCGATTTAATTAACGGCTAAACACTAATTAATACGAATGAACGGGTTTTGTACAGAGTAATACAAAAAACTATACGAGCGTAAGGTTTGTAGGAAAAGTTTTTAAATTTATGGCTCCAACATACAAGCGCTGTCAATCAAGCACTGTTATTAAAGTAAATCAACGCGGTATAATCTCGGTTATTTATATACTTTCGATAAAATTGATCCCATGGGCGTCACACTAATGTATCAAAACAGGTATTTTCTAATAGCTGACGCTGTTAGCCCGTAATTTTGCAAATGGCCGCGCACCTATACGATCTAACGAAGAACAATTCCAGTGTAATTACTATTACAATATCATCGATTAGCAGCTTATCATTATGGCCTACCAATCTCTGTAATAACTTGCACCGTTATGTAGAAAATATTTACATTACAACTCGGACCATACTTTCGGCACACAATTGTTCTTTACGCTTTATATAACAACTAGTATTTGTAGCGCTCAGCAGACTCCACAGTTGAGTGGTAGGTCCAGTGTTCAAGTCATGGATAAAACCAATGCGATAATTATGAAGTCATAATGAAAAGAAGCGTTTATATAAATTGTAACCGTTCTTCATTATTTCATATCATTCTATTTCACTAGAATAAATACTACGTGTAAATGGAAAAAAACGCCTTCGCGAACTTTCACTGAAGCTGTGATTTTAGAGTGTAATATTATTATTTTTTTCTAATTTATTAATAGGTACATACAATAAAATATATACTTCAACCTGTTATAACGTGAATTATGTATTTGATGGTAACAAAAACTTGAAAGCTTATAACTAATTTATATTTTTTTTCTTGGGTAAAATAGAACACTATTATCGTATAAATTACATGATATAATAATAATAATAATGTCCTCTACACCGAATTTCGGTCACGGCGGCCTGCCTCAACGGAGACTAGTCATCGGCGTAGGATTATAGTGCCCAAGTGTATGCGCAAGCACAGGTGCACTCTCTATTCCCTCACTCTCATAATCCCATGGGACGGTAAACCGACACGACCGGAGAGAGATCAGGCGCAGGACCAACGGCTTTACGTGCTTTCCGAGGCACGGGGGTGAGACACCGCCAACTTCCTGACTCCGGGCAGCTACTGATAATTTCTTGACAGAAAAACTCAATAATTGATTTTTTGGCCCGACCCGGGATTCGAACTCAGGACCTCATGATCAGCAGTTGCTATCTGCTGCTGATATGTTTATAGAATGACATTAATAATTTCATTAATACTGGTAGGCGAAGTGTAGGGCGACCCCCCCCCCTAGATGGAGTGACGACCTGGTAAGACATGCAAGAGGTCGATGGATGCAGGTGGCTCAGGACCGTGCTTTGTGGCATACCTTGGGGGTGGCCTATATTCAGCAGTGGACTTGTGAAGGGCTGTAATGATGATGATGAATTTCATTAATTCTTCTAAAGCTTCTCTCCCACAAAATTATCTAAAATTGCGCATACACCAACCTCTCCAATAGGCAACAATCTGGTAGGAGTACTACCTGTGATTGCGAATATTCGAGTCAAGCAAACGCTATAAAATATTCGGGTGTAACCATTAACAATCACCTGACATGGGACCTTACACTTTAATATAGTGGCAGGTCGTATAAGGAAACTTATACATCCTAAGTAATATCTTCGTTCTGTTGCTGACCACAAACTTCTTATGAACATGTGAAAGGCTTTGAGAGAATGTATCATCAATTATTGTGTAGTTTCATGGGGTGGGACTGATAAATTCCAAATGATGATTGTTGAAAGAGCCCAAAGAAAATAGCTGAAAGTTAGTTTGAGCTTCCTTTTTGCTATACAACTGAAGCACTTTACCAAAACACCCAGGTACGTAAAAAAATTATAATTTTAACCTGTGGGTAACTGCGTTTAACTGTGACATCGGGACGTCGAACACCTTGGTCCTCCCGTGACCATGGGTGCTGTAAAGTGCTCGAAACGTCGGGAATATAAAAAATAATAGTTAATATACGCGATAAAATCCGTAAAACCTTGTATTACTTAAATGTGTAGTGTTCGCGTAAATATAAGAAATCATTATATATGTGTCCGTTTATTCTATAGTCGACGGACTCTATAAGAGTTTGCGCAGCTAACATATACTTTATTATGTCAGTATAAAATTATTTTGGCGCGACGTAAGCTGTCAAAAATGAAAAAATTTATTAATGTATCGTGTATCCAGTATCATATAAAAGGCAGAACATGCCAAATATATTTAATAAAAAAGAATGTAAATTATTTTCGAAAAAAACACCCGGCGGCAGTGAGCTATAATTGCCTAATAAAATGGAAAGTTCATCAGAATACGCCTCAAGCTATATTATATTATTATATATTATATTACGTTTACAATAAATTATAGCACTGTGCCATTTATTCTATAGGTCAAAAAGAAACGGACAAGCATGTATACAGAACTTAATCAAAAAAATATTAAATTAAAATTAAAAAACTACTTTATGGAATGCATTATTACTAATTGAAATAATGCATTATACATAATATGTTTTAATAATAAATATTACGATTACGCCCTAAAACAAGCGATCTGTATAATTTGTATAAGATCCATGCGCGATGCATGGATTTTATGCAATAGAAGGTCACGCTCTTAAGAAATACTAAGTGTATTTCTTTTTCCCTACTACACGGTAAAGTTTCTGTAAGCTTATGTTGTACTGTAAATTAATGTGTAATTAATAAATGTAATAATATATTAAAAATCATTAAAATAAATGTATAATTTCAAAAAGTATAATTCATATATCTTCTTTCTTTGTTACATCTCTCCACAAGTCTACTAGTAAGTATAGACCCTCCCCTAAGTAATAGCATAAAACACGGTTCTGGGCCACCAGCATCCGTCTACTTCCTGAATGATTTACCACGTGGTCAATACATCTAGTTGGAGGCCTCTCGACACTGCCTTTTTACAGATGAGGGGCAAGTTAGCATGAGGCTCACCAGTGTTGACCACTGCCCATGAAGTCGTGCATTCAGATGATGTGGATGTCAATGTGAGTTTAGTCGTGATGTGCGCTTGTGAAACTTGGTGGCTAGAATTAATCCGAACAATTCGTCTGAGCACTCCTAAATGGCCAATGCGAAGAATAAGGCTGCTAATAGAGAAACGTAATACGAAATAGACTAATACGCTTGTCAGAAACTTTTTCAAAAACGCACAATATAATATTTTGGGTGTCGCATGAGTATTAATAATTTTTGTTTTTTTTTTTTTCTTCCCTACCGGATACCAGTCATGGTGGCCAATTTGAACAGAGACTAGCCATCTACGCATGTCAGAGTTATATTGCACATGTGTGTGTGCAAGCACACAACAAACACAGCCATTGTGCAAACACAAGCATAATACGATGACAGGAGATAGACCAGACGCAGGACCAACGGCTTTAGGTATTTTTCGAAACACGGGAATGAAACACTTTCCATCTCCAGGCTGATAATTTGTCAACAGAAAAACTAAAACTGATTTTTTGCCTCGAACCTAGATTCAAACTAGACTTACGAGGCACTCATGAGTTATTATTATTAACAATAAAGTCAACTAATGACATTCAGCAGATGTATGAGAATGAAATCACGTTTCTTACTTCAATATCAGTCTAGCAAAAAGGCAAAAATCACTGAACGTAAAGTAAGGACCGATAGCACAGTGGCTAAGCGCTTGTGTTGTGCGCTGCGGTATCTAATCACGCTCGTAACAAGTATTCGTATGACCTACAAATAATTGTGTCAGGTGTAGATGCTTCATTATGATCGTCATAATTATACAGTCCATCACAAGTCTGGATGCCGTCCATATGAACTTTATGGATTTAAAACGGTTCCATGATAAAGAAGCAATTCCTTAAGATTACCCCTATTTAGGGTAACGTTGAAAAAAAGGTACAGAAACACATGCATTGTAACAAACTTAAAAAAATGTGTTAGATATTTTAAGTACAGTTATAATAGATAAAAAAAATTTGAATCAAATCTAAAATGATCGTCTCCGTAACACAATATAGGCGTGCCGCAAGTCTTCACATCGATCGCTTTAGGGAGTATTTTGTGTTTATTGATATTTTATAATAAATAACAGTCTATACAATGGAAAGCTTTTTAAATTATGACGCGAAGATATAGCAATTTGGGCGTCACTAAAGTTCATTTAATTCGGTATTTCTAATTGAAACAATACGAATGGTCGTAATAAATTTAAGAAACTGTCTATGAATTTAATAGAGAAACATGCTCTGGGTTGGTGGTCGTTAAGATCGATTGGCTTTGTTCTCATTTAATATTATGAACAAAGAATTTTATTTGAACAGACTTGTGGAATTCGAAAGTTGTTCACGTTTGTAATAATTTTAAACATTGAAATATTCATAATTTATTTGACCGTAAATTTGATTAAAAAAATAAAATGTTTTTATTTTCTGCTGTTGTGTTTCCTACATTGATGATGCCGATACTGCCGCGCTTCTTCAATGTATGGTGGCGGACTTGAAATTACCTCGAGTTTTTTTTTTAATTCCTCACGCTTGCAGAATTCCTCGTAATGTATTTCCTTTCATTTATTTTTATCTTTCGCTACGAACTACTACTGCTAAAGCGTATTTGGCGTGCACGAAATATATTCCGCTCAGCTGCTTGTTATCATATTAGATTTACAGTTTAATTAAAAGTAGTCCTAGAGGTGGATGAAAATGTTATAGCCTGTTAAGGTATAATTTTAATATATTACATTTTTAGCTACTATAAGTCAGTGATTGACTTTTATCCCATCTTAGTCCTCAGGTGTGACGACGCATCTGCATTTTGTTTCTTGATCGAGGATAGATGTACGAGTAGATGTCAATGGGTTGCGTAGTAACATGTTTAAACTATGGTGTACCACTGACTATTGCATCCACTTTTTAGGTGTTAGAGCCACGCTGCAGGTATATTATATTTGTAGCACGAATGGGTCGACTGGACTGGGGCAGGACCACGCTCTCACAGAATACCAGCATAGAGTACAGCTTAATGATGCTGTTTCGTATGGCGAGTGAGAGTGTTTGAACTGGACACCCTTTTACTGGAAATGAGGCATTCCATTTTAGTCCTCAGGTGTGACAACTGACAACGCATCTGCATTTTATTCTTAATTATTCGCTATAAAATAGATGTCTATGGGCCACAGCATCCACTTACCATCTGGTGGACTGTGTGCTTGTTTTTTACCTTTCTTGGATAAAGAACAAAGAAGAGAGTAAGTGATACAGCCGAAGATGGTAAAGCGACTTAGCATAACAAGAGCCTTAAAGACACTTGAAGCCACATTGTTATTTGATCGATAGACATATGCTGAAAAATTATTCTACTTACGATGAAGCAAACCGTTTGCTTCGAACCCGTGGTATATCGATAATAAAGAGGTGGACACCAGCCGAGTGTCTGGTTGTCCGATGCTGGAAAGGAGACAGTAAAATTAAGCCATACAATTCCAGAGCACTATCTCCGAAATTTTATTTATTTATTTATTTATTTAAGAAATTTATGATTACAAAGATGAATAGTTTTAGTGTAAACATAAACTCATTAGAGTTTTTCCGTACACCATTGCTGTCGACACATTATTCTAATTAACACTTTACAATACGTTACATTATCAAAGTTGCATTAATATTATTATCAACTTAAATTAGGTGCATTAAATGTTATGATTCTAATTGACAAACTATTTGTGGGTACAAAAAATATAAAATATGTTTTAGGCGATGAGCGTAAAATCACAAGGTGAACTTATTACATTCTGTGAATAATCGTGATACAGGCTGATTATAACATATATTTTCATAAATTTATAATAAGATAATATGTTGGTAAAAGTTACAGCCTATATACGTCCCACTGCTGGGCTCAGGCCTCCCCTCATTTCTGAGAGGGTTTAGGGCAAGGAAGTGTCCGCCGCGCTGCCCAAATGCGTGTTGACGAACTTCACATGTCTTCGAAATATTTTTTTTCTTATTCCTCAGACATGCAGGTTTCCTCACGATGTTTTCCTTCACCGCCGAGCACGTGGTAAATTAGCACTTAAAATTGCAATTAACAATTTCATTGGTGCCGGCGGGGATCGAACCCGGGTTACTCGCGTTCTGTTATATTTACAGCGAGCGTTAACCACTGAGCTACCACGGCTCTCTGCTGGTGCACGGCTGTTGGTAAAGTAAACCAATAATATAGAACGAGAAGTTGTTTTAAGTGTTACGAGTATTTAGTAAGAGTTAATTGTATATAAAAAAATTTAATTTATATTTTATGTTTTTACGTGTAATGACGTCTTTCAAAGATTTAGGTAACTGATTGATTAGTGGTATAAGATAGTTTAAAGTTCCTTTTTCGTATAAGTTATTATATTTAGGTAATTGCAGTTTTAGATTATCAGTTCTGCGTGCGGAGTAGAATAACTTATTTACCTTTTTAAAATTTTCAGTAAAGTAATTTTCAGTTAGTAATGTTAGTTCAATTTTGTCGTGAATAGGTATAATTTTACAAAATGCAAATAGTTTTCGATAATCATCTTTAAAATTAATTTTGTGATTATTAGGGACTATTTGTTTTAAAATGCGTAGCTGAAGTGAGTATATTCGATCTAGATATGTTTTATAGGTTCTCCCATAGCTTGACAAGCCATATTGTATAACAGATTCAGCTAAGGATTTATAGAGCATTAAAGAGGTTTTGTGTAATTGTTCATGGGGGGTATAGAGGACTTAAGCACTATGCTCAATGACCACAATAGTGCCTCCCAACGGATAGGTCTTAAGATGAACATGGACAAAACAAAGATTATGTTTAATGTCCATGTCACACCTATGCCGGTAGTTGTTGGAAGCACTATGCTCGAAGTTGTTGACGAGTACGTTTACCTGGGACAAATAGTCCGACTAGGTAAGTCCAACTTCGCCCGTGAGGTCAATCGATGGATTCAACTCGGCTGGGCAGCGTTCGGGAAATTACGACATATCTTCTCGTCAGGTATACCTCAATCTCTAAAAACTAGATTGTACAACCAGTGCGTGTTGCCAGTGATGACTTACGGATCTGAGACGTGGTCCTTCACCGCTGGCCGTATGAGGACGCTCAAGGTCGCTCAGCGAGCTATGGAGAGGGCTATGCTCGGAGTTTCTCTGCGTGATAGACTCAGAAATGAGGATATCCGCAGTAAAACCAGAGTGACCGACATAGCCCAACGGATTAGTAAGCTGAAGTGGCAATGGGCCGGCCATATAGCTCGAAGAACCGATAACCGATGGGGAAAAAAGGTTCTCGAGTAGCAGCCTCGTACCGGTAGGCGTAGTGTATGGCGACCCCCCACTAGATGGAGTGACGACCTGGTAAGATATGCAGGAAGTCGTTGGATGCAGGTGGCTCAGGACCGTGTTTTCTGGCATTACTTGGGGGAGGCCTATGTTCAGCAGTGGACTTGTGAAGGGCTGTAATGATGATGATGATGATGATGAAAGAGGTTTTGTAAGGTATGTTGTGTTTGATTAATGTAAATTTTGCTAATATCCCTCTTAATATATCACAAACACGATTTACATGCTCCTTCCAGTTTAGCCAATTGCCAATTATTAGACCAAGATAGGTGTGCTTATTTACAATATCTATGGCATCGCAATTACAGGGTGTCGAATTTTCAGTATTTTGTATATGAAGGCAGTGATGTGTGTGCGCTATTAGTTTAGGTATAAAACAACTTGGGTTGTGGCTTGTACTTATATACATAAGTTTAGTTTTGGCAGCATTGAGTACTAAACCGACGTCGTGTGACCACTTCGCCAGTATGTCAAACTCTTTTTGAAGTTTCATTAGTACCTCCTGTATACTACGCCCAGCAGCTACTAAACAGGTATCATCTGCAAACTGATAGATCTCACACTGTTTAATTAAATTAGAAAGATTGTTTACGTAGGTGAGAAAGTGTAAAGGTCCAAGAACTGAGCCCTGTGCTGTGCCTTCAGTTACCTGGACAGGGAAACCAAGAGCATCACCAATTTTTACTCGATAAGATCTTTCATGGAGATAATTTTCACACCACGCTTGTACATTTCCTCTAATTCCGCTATCATTTAAGCTTTGAATTAATTTGTTGTATCTTAGCGTGTCAAAAGCTTTGCTATAATCAATGAAAATGACTAGAATGTGCTCTTTAGAGTCAATATGCGTGTACAAATTTTCTGTGAATGCGGAAAGTAGTTGCGAGGCATTCTTTTGAGGTTGGAAACCACATTGTTTGCTAGTTAATATATTATTACTTTCATAAAACCTATGGATTTGTGCGCTTATATATTTTTCGACTATTTTGTCTATGGTAGGTAATATCGTTATTGGTCTATAAATCTCATACTCAGTCCTACTACCTTTTTTGTGTATTGGTCGAACTATTCCATTTTTTAGCAGGGGAGGATATTTAACCGTAATAACGCTTGCATTTATAATATTTAGCAATAACTGTTTTGATTTTTCCGCACAGCAGCTTTATATCAATGGCTCTTATCCTGTCTGCCCCAGGGGCTTTGTTACTGCTTATAGATTTAATTATATTTTCCACAGCTGTTCAGAATCTGCAGGCATAAACCGCATGGTTACATTTGCCGAAGATTCATAGATTGCTTTGTCAAGCAATAATTCCGAACATTTCGGAATTATTTGTTTCACACTATTGTTGAATGTACTAGCAAATTTGTTCGCAATGTCTTTACATCATTCATTAGTGCAGCCATTACTACCGAAATAATTATGAAGTGCATCATCAATTGAAGACTTAATCTTGCCCGTCAGCCTATTTAAAATCTCCCAAAGATTTTCAGAGCTTTGTTTATTTGAAATAATTTCCGATTTTGTAATTTTATTTTTAGATTTGTTAATTAGCTTATTTGCGTAGTTTCTAGCCTTATTATATTGTAGTTTAAATAATGAATTACTAGTGTTTTTTTATCCATTTTAAATATAACTCGTCCCTATACTCACATGCTCTAATAATTTTCTTATTTATCCATTTATTATTTCTTGTATTGTTTGTTTTAATTTTTACTGTGTAAGCCGAATTTACATAACAATCCATGAAGTTTGTGTATAAAGAGTTGTACATATTAATTGGGCATGTCATATAGCACGTAGACTTCAATTTTTTCTAATAATGTAAATAGCTTTTGGTTATTAATGTTTTATATTTTGAGAAAGCCTGTGTACGTGCTCCAAGACAAGCCAGTATTATATTCCGATGATCGGCTAGTGTTGTTCCGACTGCTGCAGTGTATAGGTCTTGTGTGCGGGATCGAGCGTAAATATGATCTAAACATGATTTACTTAGTTTTTTATTACATAATTCGATCCTAGTATATGCTGTAATCCCACATAGAACCAAACTGTGCAGCATATTATTGTATTTATGTGTTATAGGGTTGTCCGATTTCAGGTTTATGTTAATGTCTCCTAGTAAGTATAAATCAATAGATTTTGAGCATTTTTTGATAGTATTTTGGAGTTCGTCGATAAAGTGATTTTTGCTACAACTCGGGGGACGGTAAATTGCACAAATGTTCGCAGTATAGTTAAAATGAGTGGTGATATTTAGTAAAATGTTTTCAAAATGTGTAGTTTTTGTTGTTATTATGTTACATTTATGTTTGTTACTTACGTATATGATGATATCACCACCCTTTCTTGTCTTTCTTAGGGCTGTGAACATTTGGTAACCATTTATATGATACAGGCAACTAATACTATCCGTTATGTTAGCCTCCGTTAGAATAATGACGTCTATGTTTTTATTAGCAGTAAGTATACATTGTTCGAGCGTGGAGAATTTTTTTACGATTGACCTTATGTTAACATGAATACATAGTAAGTTTATATGCATATTAGGAATATTACACAAGAAATCATTTATGTTTAAACAATCTGACAGTTCATTAATATCGTCTTGTACGATGTCCAGTGTAATAACTATAATTTTTGTTTAAATAAATGAGTAATAACTACATATTATAAGGGCTTAATAGATGACTTGTGCTTATTAATAGTTAAAGCTTGTACGTCCTTCATTGTTCTTAAGGTATAGATTTTAGATTTCCCATCCTTTCGTGCCTTTACAAATCCCTTTTTAAACCATACATTCTTGAACTTTTGGTTGATTTTTAGCTCCCGTTTAGCTTCCCATAATATGGCCTTGTTAGCTTTTGTCATGGCCTCTCGTATATATAAAACATTATTATTATTTCTCTCGAAGGGGCATATATCACCTACCGTGGTCTTGATGGTTTTCGCTGCGGTCATCCATTTTTCTCGGGCGTCTTCGTCCTGCAACTGCTTCAACATTGAATGGTTGGTCTTTTCTTCCAGGTAACTCCGAGAACTTTTGATTGCTTCGAGGGGCTGTTTGAGCTTCAAAGCAACATTTTCCACCAATTTGTTGACTACTTCTGGGCTTTGATAAGGAACGTTGGCTATTTCTATATATTTTATGAGCTTTTTTTGTTAAATTTCTTGCAAACGTTGTTCAAGGGCACTGACACGGGTTTCTAAATTAATATTCTTGTTAGCTACAAATTCTTCCGTTTAAGGGCTTTTATTGTCTGCTTGAAAGCATCAATACATTCAAATACTTCGTCCAATTTCGCGCTATGAAATTGAAAAGATTCATTTAAGTCGCGCAATTCATTTTTGATAGTTTTTTCAACTTCCTTAGTTATATTGCTCAGCAACTTTTTTGCTTTTATTTGGACAGGTGTAACATCTTCTTCGACGTCTTCTTCAGAAATGATTATGGATGAGTTTCGTCTCGGTGATTCTCGCTGGCATTGGAGGCAAGTCCACTCCAGACTCGAGGCCGCCTTCAATGCAGAAATCTGTTTCGTAGTTAAACTACTGCATCTGGTGTTAAGATGCACAATCCTTTCACACTTGCTACATTCCAGTCCAGGCATGGATTTCGTAACCGTTTTTTTACACACATCGCACTTTGACATTGTCGGTAAGAATATATTGTAACAGGGAAGTCAATAAAGACTGTGACTGAAAGATCTCTAGGAACACAGTTATCCAGATAAGAAAATAAATCACTGAGAGCGATCCGTATCGTGTGTCTTATCCGACACAAATTCCAATCAACAACTACTAATTTTATAAATATAAAGCAGTTTTATAAATTAATTTATAAATATATTGTCATGACAGCTTGACAGACATGTATATAAATGTATTCTGAAAAACCAAATTAATTAAAAAAATAAAAACTCTTATCACGCCTTTTGAGGTTTTGATTAGATTAAGCCCAAAGCCGTAAGGAGGCATTTCACAGCAGCAGCCCTTACATGGCAGCAATGGACCTGCCATTAACGGAATTGCGCTTTATAAAGTGTTAGTAATAGTTCTGGTATGACTTATCGCCGCATCTAGCTTCCTTGCAGCTGCTTTGGGCCTGCCCATATCTTAAGTTGGAGGAATTCTCAATCAGCCGGTAACCTTAGGCGGTCGGCGCTACTCAAAGATACATTTCGGAAAAAAGGAGCCTAATTGAGTTGGCACCAATCTGCGGTGACGAGACACGCTTGCGTTGTATCAATGTTGTTATATGACGAAGAAGAAAGGTAAGTATTTCGAATTGGAGTAAATGTTATGGTTTAACGATTAATCCTAAGAAAACTCAGGTCATTGTCATCGATAGTTCTAGATTAATTGGTAAAATTGACTGGTCTTCCCTACCCCCTATTATACTAGACTGCACTCTAATCCCTTACAGTAACAAGGTTAAAAACCTAGGGTTGTATCTTGACTCCTGTATGTCTCGGACCTCACAGGTTAATGAGGTCAGTAGAAAAATGTTTGCTGCGTTAAGCTCTTTACGTAGATTACGTAATTTCCTTCCCACAGCAACTAAAGTTACGCTCGCCCAGTCTCTTCTTCTGCCTATCCTTGACTATGCTGATATTTGCTATCTTGACATTACCGAGGAGCAGCTTAATAAGCTTGAGCGCATTCAAAATGTATGCATTAGATTTATATTTGGGCTTCGCAAATATGATCATATCTCCGAATTTCGCAAACAGCTCAAATGGCTCCCGATCCGCCTTCGCAGGAATACTCACATTCTCTCCGCGTTGTATAGTGTGCTGTTTAATCCTTCTACTCCTCTTTATTTAAAAAACCGTTTCCAGTATCTTTCTCTTACCCATAATCGGTTCCTTCGATCCTCCATCAATCTTTCTCTCTCTACACCTTTGCACTCTTCTTCCTTTTTCAAGAAATCCTTCACCGTAACCGCTGTGCGATTGTGGAACTCCTTACCTCTCCATATTCGTCGTGCTAAATCTCTTCACTCTTTCAAAATTCTTGTTAAATCGTATTATTTAGAACGCTATTAGATAAATTATGTACTTTACCTTTCTCTTACTCTTTTCATTTAATCTATTATATGATATTTTATATATAACTTTCACTTACTTTTATTTGTATGTATTGTTGTATTTTTTTTTATTATTTTGTATGCCCCCCCTCTATTTGTAACTTTTGTTTGCATCATTACTCTACGCAAAGGTTGTCTGGAAGAAATCACTTTCAGTGATAAGACCGCCTATTGTACATACTTAATTAGTTGTAACTATATTTATGTTTCTGTATTGTGGTGTACAAAAAAGGATAAATAAATAAATAAATAAATAAGTATTTAAAGTTAGTGATGATGAATTCAGATATTAAAATCTGATATTTATTATTTCCTGCATTTCATTTGCTGCGAACACAAATAACGCCACCTGATATCATGAACTGTAAATATATAATAATACAGGATACGCTATATTGAAAGCTAAAAATGACCTCTTTTGCAAAAGAGTTAAAGCCTAAAAATTTGATTCATATTTTGTAACAATACAAGGTAGCCCCTTAGTAAGAGCTAAGGCAACTGATGGAAGAGCAAGGTTTTTGAGTGGGAGCCTCGTGTCTCTCAGCAAAGTGTAGCCCCTTCCCTCTACACTAGATGAAATGACGGCCTGGTAAGAGATACAGGAAGTTAATGGATGCAAGTGGCTCGGGACCGTGCTTTGAGGAGGCCTATGTTCTGGATTTTTGTAGGGCTGTTATAATGATGATGTTGATGATATTATACAGTGATGGCTCTAATGGCCAGATAATAAAATAACCGTACGTATTATATAATAAACTAAATAATACAGCAAACACGTAACAGAAAACGGTCTGACTGTTCTTAAAAGCGCTATCGTATTAGTGAATACGAAACAAGAAATCGAACCTAAAGCTATTTATATTTCACAATAGCCAACGTCCGACACCTCAGTACTACTATCCGACACAGTCAAAGAGCGATCGCCAATTAACAATCGAAAGAAAGTGTCGGCTTAGTTTTTTATACAAAACAAGGTCTTAATTCCGTACGCTGGTAGCGATGATGCAACGACCAATTTGTGATTATGATTGATACTAATGCGTTCAATCCCAGTTGCCGTCTGTCCGAACGCTCACTGTGCAACGGTTCATCGATTTTACAATGAATGGTGAAGGTACAAACGAACAGTCCGATAAGAAAGGCTCTATAAGCATTTATTAATGTGCAGGCAGACCCGTGCGGTATACGAAAGTATGCCAAACGGTTTTAAGCTGAAATAAATTGAAAGGTGTGGCTTATTTTGAAAGTTAAGGTGTGTTAATCGAAGTAACAAAAATTGACCGCTTCGTAAAATTGTGCTAATGTGGTACACATTTAATCTTCTTATATAATTAATCAATAAATATTTTCATACATGTATCTCTTGCGACTTTTATGTCATCGGTAAACCATTTAAATAGAATATGTCATATATTTAATAAAGTATTTATATTAATACGACGATAAATGAATTTTTCCTTCTTCATTATTTATTACTATTACATTAAACATACTATTATATTACCTAGAATGAATCGAACAATTCCAAAAAGATCGTTCCTGAGTAACCTGCATTCAAAGTCTTCCTGCATGTACTATCAGGTCTTTAGTATATCCAGTTGGGGGCTATCCCACACTCTACTTGCCGGTACAAGGCTGTGGCTTTAAAGACCTTCTTCCTCACCATTTCGTAATTAATAAAACTACATCTCTATATAGTATAAAACAAAGTTGCTTCCCGCCGTCTGTACGCTTATTTAAACTACGCAACAGATTTTTTTGTGTG
This sequence comes from Parnassius apollo, assembly GCA_907164705.1. Lineage (NCBI taxonomy): Eukaryota > Metazoa > Arthropoda > Insecta > Lepidoptera > Papilionidae > Parnassius > Parnassius apollo. The sequence continues at coordinate 10,357,125 of CAJQZP010001558.1, read as the reverse complement.
CGTTTTAGGAAGGTTTAAATTCACAATTTGACCCAGTAGATCGCGCTTTTGTGACAAGGTGGATCACTAGTTAAAACTAAATAATAGGTTCTACTAATTGATGATTTCGACTTTATCTGCGAAGTATTACGCACGTAAACTATTACATGAATAAAACAGTATCACTAAAACTTGCTCTATTTTCTATCGTTAGTAACCGGATTCAAAACAGGCAACGTACACCATCTTAGTCCTGAAGAGATAACGCGCCTACGTTTTAATTTTCATTGACAGTGAGTAGGTGTATGGACCACAGTACCAGTTCCAATCGCATGGGCGACAAAGATTTCTTTATTTGAAGAAAGTTTTTTTATATATATATATATATATATATATATATATATATATATATATATATATATATATATATATGTGTGTGTGTGTGTGTGTGTGTTACTGGTGTTGTTTTTTAATACACAAAACAACACCTGGTTGGTTTAGTGGTCGTAGTAGTACGACTGCTGCCAATTATGAGGTCCCGGTTAAAAAAAATCAGTTTATTGAGTTTTTCCGTCAAGAAATTCTCAGTAGCTGCTCGGAGTCAGGAAGTTGGCGGTGTCTCGGAAAGCGCGTAAAGCCGTTGGTCGTGTGTCTGATCTCTCTCCGGTCGTGTCGGTTTACCGTCCCATCAGACTATGAGAATAAGGGAATATATAGTGCACATGTGCTTGCGCATACACTTGGGCACTATAATCCTGTCCTGCGCCGATGGCTAGGCTCCGTTGAGGCTGGCCGCAGTGATCGAAATTTGGTCAGGAGGACATTAAAACAAGGTGTTTATATCAAGATAGTCATGAATAATGTACATTATTAGGACCGTAAGAGACTACACTATCCCATATCATCCTGTGGGCGACTTAGAGTGTGAGATGTAACAAAGGGATATGAAATAATATCCTTATAACAGGAACAATTTGTAAGAACAAATAACTAGACACTGACCGACAAAGAGATTTCGAAACGTCAATTTCATTTTTGTTTACTACCTTATAAATTTTGTTCATTGTCTGTCGATAAAGTTATCTGCGTTCAAGGTAAGGACAAAATATAATATACAAATTTACATCAATAAGTAATTACGTTTTTGTATTATATTTTCTGTTGTATCATTGTAATTAATGGATTGAATCGATTTATTTTTGTGAGGTACGCTACAATGTTTTTTGTTATTGCAATTCTAAACATAACAAGGTATGCAGTTTAAATTATATTTCTGCAGTGACTTCTCTAAACCCGCCATAGCATATTAAATTGAATAAGTAATGATGCTAAATAAAATTAGTAGTAGCTAATATAATTAATTATACATTTATTTATAATTAATTCTATATACTATGTAATTATAAGTAACTCAAACATAATCAATCTTCTGAATCCAATCATGCCATATACCCTTTACAGGATGCGTCAGGTGACAAGCATTCTACGTGGTAGAACCACGCAGCAGAGTCATGCCCGTACACAGTATCAACGTAAGATATCATCATTAGGCTGCAGTCCTTTATGTGGTGAGCTAAGAGAACCCGTGATCCATTTTACTAGTTCATTTTCATTCCATTTCAGCCAAGAACCCCACTGCTGAACATATACCTCCTCCATTGATTCAGTCAAAGGGGGTATTTTGCCATAGTTGCCATGATGGGCAATGATGTTTGAAACTGCAGTTTTTTTGATGTTTTGAGTTGTTGTCACGAAGACACTGCCGCCCTGATTTTTTTCCCTCTGTCCCCTCTTACGACACCCACGCGACGATATGGGGTAGTAGATATTCTTACACCGTCGTTAAACGGTTAACTATATAGTTACTTACGTATACGGTAATGAGGCATAATTGCATCTAAGTTCTCAGGAGTGCTAGATGGTATATATAGGGTGGTGCAGGGTGGTAGAGAGAGATGAGTTGAGATGGTTAGTGCTTGCTTAAATTTCACAGTACGCGACCCCCACCAATGAAATTGTTATCATCATCATCATTACAGGCCCTTCACAAGTCCACTGCTGAACATAGGCCTCCCCCAAGTACTATGCCACAAAGCACGGTCCTAAGCCAACTGCATCCATCGACTTCCTGCATATCTTACCAGGTTGTCACTTCATCTAGGGGGGGGGGGGGTCGCCCTACATTACGCCTACCGGTACGAGGCTGGCTTGAGGATTTCTTCCCCATCGGTTATCGGTTCTTCGAGCTATATGGCCAGCCCATTGCCACTTCAGCTTACTAATCCATTGGGCTACGTCGGTCACTCTAGTTTTACTGCGGATATTCTTATTTCTGAGTCTATCACGCAGAGAAACTCCGAGCATAGCCTCTCTCCATAGCCCGCTGAGCGATCTTGAGCGTCCTCATACGGCCAGTAGTGAAGGACCACGTCTCAGATCCGTAAGTCATCACTGGCAACACGCACTGGTTGTACAATCTAGTTTTCAGAGATTGAGGTATACCTGACGAGAAGATGTGTCGTAATTTCCCGAACGCTGCCCAGCCGAGTTGAATCCGCCGATTGACCTCTCGGTCGAAGTTGGACTTACGTAGTCGGACTATTTGTCCCAGGTAAACATACTCGTCAACAACTTCGAGCATAGTGCTCCCAACAACTATCGGCTACTATGAAATTGTAAATTGCAATTTAAAGTGCTGATTTACCACGTGCTCGGCGGTGAAGGAAAACATCGTAAAGAAACCTGCGTTTCTGAGAAATAAAAATTAAAAAATATTTCGATGACATGTGAAGTTCGCTAACACGCATTGGGGCAGCGCGGCGGACATTTCCTTGCCCTAAAACCCGTACAAAAATAAGAGGAGGCCTGTGCCCAGCAGTGGGACAGTATATAGGATGAAGCTTTAACTTTTTCTCAAGGTCAACAACGCACCCTCATTTTGATCCATTGTCCATCCATTCAAAACATCCATCATCCATCAGGTGAACTGTACACTTTTGTTACCCTCGTTTCTATAAAACAGTAGCGTTTATTGAAAAATTTGACATAGACGTGTCGGTGAACGCAAAGTCCCCATTACTGACTTAAGAGACTTAGGTTCATTTGGATGGATATTCAGCCTATATAGAGTACCGGTTTTATGTTAAGTTGCGATTTTTTTTAATATTTTTATTACCTTTCCAGTAAGTGACGCGATAAGTTCTACTCCGAACGAATTCCGAAATTTTTCTAAATCAACATAAAAGTAATTTATAACTCGACTCTTTTTTGATTTTCTTATTTGTCGCTAAACCAGCGTAATATGTTGCAATGTGTTTGAATGCCTCTTTGGTCTCGTGATCGAAAGCGTCAGTCAACAAATAAGGAATTTAACAAACAAAAGGATTTAGTTATGTTGTTTTAATTAATTTAGTTATGCTGTCATTTAATTTAACTTTAAATATTCATTTATTGCACAGAAACCACATAGAAAAGACTAGGGAAAACCACGCTGCAGCTCTTAGCTCAGCACGAACGGGTCGCCTCGATCGAGTTAGAACCACGCTCTCACAGAATACCAGTATGAAACAGCAGTAGATTTTGTGTTTTGTGTCATATCGAAAGTGTAGAGAACCGAAGACCCTTTGTACTGATATTGAAGTAATCCATCTTAGTGCGGCGTGACCATATTTGTATTTCAATTTTTAATTAATGATAATCTTTTTTATCACTTGAACATATTATATAGTTTAAATTTTTTTGACTTTTACTAATTTTTTTAAAAAACAATCGAATATGTACGCATATTTTTTATGACTTAAATCAGGCTGCACTAATTACACAGTAAATCTAACAAATACAATACAAATTGACCTGCCTTTTTGTACAAAGCTTCGAGCTCTTGTTTGTTACTATCAATTCTTTTATGACAGACGGAAGCTTGTCGGGATTAACGGGTATAAAACATAAGGCGACTCGTATTTGACATCGTAATTCGGTCCCACTAAAGTTTATTGAATACATTTAGAGCGTGAGACATAAGCCGAATGTGTAACTTAAGAAAGCGGGTTCCAATGGATCCGATACTGTTGATAAATGCTTACAATCATCATATTATTAACACGGTTCTCATAGAATCGATATATGAAATTGTTCACTCAAATTGATTACTTCCTTTCGCTGCTTTTTTTTAATTTACACGCTTAATGTTTCCCTTACCCCAGTTTAACAGAGAACATGGTTGTAAACGAGTTTCGAACGAATTTCAATAAAATGTAGTTGACACGTTTAGACCAATATTGACAATATGAAATTAAATATAGTGTTGCTTCTTAGTCGTAAAAAATTACAATTTCCAATGTCAAAAATGTTAATTTTCTCCAAGTCTACTATCGTATCGGAATGAGCACCAGATGGCAAAAGAATCTGATGTCAAGCGGTTTTTAATAGTATAGTCGGTAATATTGTATGAAATTTATAAATGTTAAATCATATACTAGAATAAAATCGAAACAAATAAGAATCACCCTATTTGAATAATAAAAAGGAACGTAATGATTAATTGTTTTCTATAGGTATAATATTAAGTATAAATGTTATATGAAAAACTTATATACTTTTTACTCGAATGTTATAAATAACTTTAAATGACAGATATCATACCTGAGTTGGTAAGTAAGTAGTCCTAACGTATGTTGTCAACGACGTCTATTTTAAAAAGCAGTATCTTACTACTTTTGTTTTAACCTTAGTTTCAGACTGAAACATGTTGACTTCCCTGTAACTAGATAATATTTTATATCCTGTGTGTCTTAAAATAATATTAATTAATTATTATACGCGATGCAGGGAATTAAAAAAAAAGTGTAATTTTGGACTGCATATTATAATATAATCGATGAAAAGAAGATCGAGAGAAAAGTTATATTTATATAAATATCAAATCGAATTAAACCGACGTTCCCTTGTCAATTAAAAAGCCGTTAACATCGATCTTTGAATGTATACAAGTAGAAACCGATACATCGATGTATCGATTATAAAGAGGCATTCGTCTTTCTTGAGTGTCATCTGATCTTTATCTCGGCGAGATAAAACCGATGACAATTTTTTTTCCGTGTTTTCACTGATCTCTGACCTAAGTCCGAGTTGTAATTTTTTTTCCTATTGTTTGATATTTTACTCACATACTTACGCACACATGCCTAGAAATTATAATGAAAGCTATATTTTATCGATTTTCGTTGTATTTGCCCATCAGTTGTCAGCTCCGTTAGCCAGGCCGCCCTCTTCTTGAAAATATTTTCTCTTAATATAGAAGTTATATATATATATATATATATATATATATATATATATATTACTATTACTTATACAATATTTTATATAAAAGTTGATCGTCATAGAATTTTTCACAAAATACCAATCCAAAATAGGGACACGTTATTTTGTATGTTAGGCATGTAGAACCAGCCTCACTGCCACCAGGTTCACTGGGTGGGCAGTGAGGCTTAATACTAGTCTCCAGGGCTACTGATAAGTACAATGAAAGTAACTTGTGGTAGATGATAAAAGCCATAGTGACGGAAACCGCAGGTTCCTGACACTCACTGTACATAATAATTTGATTATTTAAAAAAAATACACAAAAACTGACTTCAAATGTCATCGGATATGATTGAAATTTATATGATATGACTGTAAAAGTATATTCTATTAGAAAATAAAAACAGCTAAATCGGTTAACTAGCCTCGAACATATCTTGTTACATACATTAATGCTCGTCACTTCTCTATTACTCAAATGAAAAGTTATCAAATAGGCAGAGAAAAAATTGTGCACATAGAAACAGTAACAATCATATTTTTACCTTTCTGTTGTAATTAATTTGAGCAGACTTGACATAATCTTTTGACAATGTTTAAAATACAGTATATATTACACATTACAGTATATAGTAGAACCTTGATAAGATAAAGACCAAGGGAAACGTTAAATAATTTGAGTTATTGAGGTTTTTACTTACTTAGGGTTTCGTTAAGGAGTTTTTATGTATGTACTTACAGAGGTTCGTTTATGAACTTTGTTTAGGAATTATATACATAGATAGACGAGCTACGTTAAATGCAAATGAAACTTTTAAACATTAATATTTACATATGTATATGTACTTTATTTTAGGTTTAAAGATAAATTTATTCAAGTTTATTTTATTCTACATAAAAAACGTCGGTACTTTTTTGTTTCTAGCTATTCACACTTTCTATATCAATTTTATTTTCAATATTAAATGAAGGAGAGAAAATATGGTCCTCTGTGTGACTGCATTGCTCTATAAAAGATCGTAAAAATCTCTATAAAAAGCTAATGATACAAATAAGTTACTGTACTTAGATCTTAGCGTATTGTTTACATTTGAAGCCATTTTATGAACACGTGTAAGCAATAACAATGGCCTACAGGGAACTTTTATCGTTTGCACATTCATTTAAAATGACTCATTGATAATGATTGAAGTTGCAAAGGTCGTCTTCGTTACAACTTTGAGTTATTGAGGTACAATGCCCAAATTATTCGTTTAAGTTATAGGTGGTTTGTATTTTCAGTAAAAGAGGTTTTAGACTTCAAGAGGAAGGGAACTCAAAATTTTATGAATTTATAGAGGTTATTACGTTGTCGAAGTTTAAGTTATTAAGGTTCTATGTATATTAAAAGTTTATACTTATTGCACCCTCCTTTCTGCCAAGGAGGGTCGCGTTCGTATACGGCTTAGAGATCTCTAGTCAGATCGTTAAGCCAATTCCTAAAAGGTTGAGTTTAGTGGGTAAAAGTCTCCACATAACATACATCTATCCTCGATTAAGTATCAAAATGCAGAAGCGTTGTCACCCGTGAGGACTAAGATGGAATGCCTCGTTTCCAGTAAAGAGGGCCATTTTACGCTGGTATTCTGTGAGAGTATGGTCCTACCCCGGTCAAGCTGACCCATTCGTGCTACAACTAATATAGCTGTAGCGTGGCTCTACTAATGGTTCCGTTCGAGGATAGATGTAAGTAACTAAGGGCCACAGCATTCACTTACCATCGTATATTGTGTGCTTTGCTATCACCTTTACTTCTATAAAAATATTTTATTGTCATTCGGTTCCTAATACTACTGCAATATTTCAGAATTCTAAGTCTGGAAGAAGGTGAAATGTAGATTATAAAATTATATTACACTCGTACATATATGCAGATCAAGCCAATATATGTGCATTTCTTTTTGTGCAGCAGTTAGTGTTAAGCTAGCGATTGACATTAATATAGACAGTTATTGCGTATTTTTACTCCCAAATGGCTTTTATAAAATTGCACATTACATAACGAAATCGATTATGATGAATTGATCGTATAAAATACTTCATTACTTTTTTGTTTAAACTGTCTACAATAAATTACAGTTCTCATGTCAATTGAGTAGTTTCCTACTGTGTTTAATAAAAGCGTATATTGATAAATATCTATTAAAAACGTCTGAAAGTTAGTCAGACCCAGACAGATATACACAAGTACAATTTTGTAGTAAATTACAAATCAATTTGTTACGGAACTGATACGATAACACTGCCCCCACAGTGTTGTTTCTTAGTCAAGTGACGCTACAGAAGGCGATATTTTTACATTTTATTGTAAAGTATGTTGATTTCATAATGATTTCTTAAATTTACGCGAACACTACATATTGAATAAAACTATTATTTACGGATTTTATCGCGTATATTTACTTTAATTTATTTTTATTATTATCCCGAGGTTTCGGGTGCTTTACAGCACCCATGGTCACGGGGGGGGGGGACTGAGATGTTTGACGTCCCAATGTCATAGTTGGTCCGGCTACCTTCAGTTTTTTTTTAATATTAATTTTTGGTCCGATTTACGCAAATCATCATCTCAGTCCCCCCCGTGACCATGGGTGCTGTAAAGCACCTGAAACGTCGGGATAATAATAAAAATAAATTAAAGTAAATAAACGCGATAAGATCCGTAAATAATAGTTTTATTCAATATGTTGATTTCATTATATTAAAAGTCACAAATAACATTTTACTAGAATTCCGTTAAATTTAAAGTAAAAAAGTTGATATAAATATATAAAACATGGTCAGTTTTGTAAAGACAACATCGGTTTTCGACAATGGATGCGCCGATTGAGTCATTTTTTCAACGACTCCAACGTTCTAAATGTAATAGAATATATTAAAACATGTTCTGTGAGACCCTTTTTACTGCTTGAGAAATAATTTGGAAGAATAAATTTATTACTCATCTTAAGTTATCAAATTTCATCACCTATGGGGACAAGATGGAATGCCTCACAGCTGGTAAATAATTCTAATTCTCTATTATTTTTTCATAGAATAAGGGTGACAAACGAGCACACAGTCCACCTGATCGTAAGTGGATGCTGTGGCCCATAGACTATATTTAACCTCGAGTAAAAATCAAAATGCAGATGTGTTGTCACTTAACTAAGATAAGAGATAGGACTAAGACGAATGCCTCGATTGCAGTAAAACGGGTCTCCGGTTGTCTAGACTCATCATACGAAACACAGCAGCATTAAGCTGCTATTTTACGCTGGTATTCTGTGAGAGCGTGGTCCCACCGTGGTCGAGCTGACCCATTCATGCTACAACCATAATAGCTGCAACGTGGCTCTACCACGTATAAAAATCTATCTATACTCTTAAGATCGAAATACAGCATGGTACTCACTGTTATATTGTGGTAGGAAGGGGTCAGAGTGTGGTATCTACCCAGACGAATATAGGATATATAGGATAAGGGTGACAAACGAGCACACAGTCCACCTGATGGTAAGTGGTTGCTGCGTATGTATGTGGTGTATCATCGATCGAAAATAGTATGAACGGCTGGGGACTGCTGTATATGTGCTGCCAGACAAGACACACAGTGAACTCAATCCGAGTAGATCGGACTACAATTAATAATTAGACCCTGACTGAAAACTTTGACCTTGTTAGATATGGCTGAGCTATGGTGCCCTAATATTACATGTCTTAATGTTACATTATGGCACCACACCTCAGTCATCCAATTATCTAAAAAAAATTTATTTAGTGTTCGCATAAATTTGAGAAATACCTAAAAGAGAAAAAACTAGATAACACTACTTGAAAAAAAAATAATAGCGTTATTTTTGCCATACAGGTTAAGTTAAAATTCAATTTTATTCAGCTCAACAATGAAGTAAACCGATATCCTGATCATCAACACATTACATAAATCTAACGGCGTAAACTTCATAAAGGTTTATACATTTATAAAACCAAGTATCTACTGTGTATAATAAGTTTCCACTATATATTGACCCTAACCTAAAACAATGTTGAAGGTAATGATGGATCATCACTGTGTGGTAATCTGGCTTAATACTAGCGTATCTTGACCTCTTTTAAAGATATAAAACATACTTTATTAGGGGTCATAACTTAGTGGTGACGGTACCGCAAGGTGTAACGTTATACAGCTAAATAGAATGTGAGTTTATAACTGATTCTTCATTTACAGGTCCGAAAGGATATAGTAAGTGTGCGTAGTGAAAGGCTCTGTGACGTATGGAGGAAATAAGTATATAGGTAATCGTATTTCTACCCACTTACACACACGTTAGTAAGTGAGAATATATTTTTGTGTTGGACAGACTTTTAATTTAGCCAGATATTTTATTTTACGGATGGATTCCGATTTAGAAATAATATTATTCTACAAGGAACTGCACATAAATATATATTATACTAATTTCTCCTAGGACTTTGCTTGTTTTTTTATTTAGATGTTAGTAAAGTATGGTAAAGTTAATAAGACAAAAAATAATTATACATTTAGTAGTGAAAGCCAAATGGTATGCAATAAAGAGTATTGTATCGTATTATAAAATTACGCCTCCGCGACTTTGGATGCCTCTAAGCACTCAAAACGTCGAAAAATTAAACTTGTTAAAATATTAACTCGATATATCTCGTAAAATAAGATGTAAATAAATCTATTTTTACAAATTACGTTTAATTAATTTACATTTATTTACTTTTTTATTACAGAATACAGTTAATTACTTATTTTGGTATGTTTATTTTTTAAACATATAAAAATAAGTGCATTAAACAACTCCGATCGTAATTACCGAAAAATAAAAATAGTTTTATTAAACATTATAATATAAATTTAACAAAAACTTATAAATAATTAATTAATTAGCAAGGTTCAAATGTTCCTTTAATTATAACATCCGAGTCAGTCAGAAGTCAACAGTCAAAATGTCAGTTATAACAATGATTCCGGTATTTTTAAGAAAATATTATTAAGGCATTTGCGGTCACACTTACAAAAATTGTAGTCAATTTAAGAAATTCTTAAAGTTGCTCTTTCTTCTCACTAAATGTCAATAAAAAGAGACAGTTATAGAAATAATAATTACTTAATCTAAGTCAATAGTAATCAAAGATTATAAGTAAGTAAATTATATCCTTCAAGAATAGCGATGAAACCGCATTACCGTAACAAGACCACCAACTAGAAAACAATTTGAGATGGAAAGCAAATTCTCGAAATTGCCTTGTTTATGAACAGGTGGCTGCCGAGCGACCGTTATCATTGTAAATGATCCGACAATTTGCTTTCAACCCAGGCTTCCCTGTTCATCAGTGCTCGCATTAAAGTATCCATTCGACTCGTGATGTAGGGGAGTCGCTAAGAGCTTCGAAAAAACTGTAAACCTGTAACATTTAGGCATATGCTACTATTGAAATATTTAACGATACATTTTTTGGGGGAACCTAAACTTAAATACCATACAAAAGCTCTGGTAACAAACAAATAAAGATTTATCTATGACTAATCATCATCATCATCATTATCTTAATTATTACAGTCACAGTCCACTGCTGAACATAGGCCTCCCTCAAGGTATGCCACAAAGCACGGTCCTGAGCCACCTGCATCCATCGACTTCCCGCATGTCCTACCAGGTCGTCACTCCATCCAGTGGGAAGACGCCCAACACTTCGCATACCGGTACGAGGGTACCATTCGAGAACCTTTCTTCCACATTGCTTGTTTTTAGTGCTACATGACTGACCCATTGCCATTTCAGCTTCTTGATCCGTCGCGTTGTGTTGGTTACTCTGGTTCTACCTAAGATATCCTCATTACGAAGTTCATCGCGCAGTGAAGCTAAGAACATATCTCTCTCTCTCTCTCTCTCTATAGTTTGCTGAGTGACTTCTGCGGTGTGTGTGCTCATTTATCACTCTTACTGATATAATGCTTAGATTTTAATGTTTGATGCCTTTTTATAGAATAAGGGTGACACACACAGCGTGGCACACAGTCCACCCGACGGTAAGTAGATACTGTGGCCCATAGACATCTACATTTATTCCCGATTTGGACCCTGAGGACTACGATGGAATGCCTCGTATTCACTAAAAAGTGTCTCCGGTTCTCTACACTCAAGATATGAAACACATCAGCATATAGCTGCTATTATACGCTGGTATTTAGAATAAATTAGAATAGTAGAAAGAGAAATAGAATGTGAGAGCGTGGTCCTACCCCGGTCGAGCCGACCCATTCATGCTACAACCATAATATAGCTGCAGCATGGTTTTATTACGTACAAAACACAGGACAGGTAAGATATTTTAATTTTTTTTTTTTTTTTTATAGAAGAGGGGGCAAACGAGCATGTGGCTCACATGATGTTAAGTGACTACCGCCGCCCATGATCAACTGCAACACCAGGGGAATTGCAGACGCGTTGCCGGCCCTTTAGAAAGGAGTAAGCTCTTTTCTTGAAGGTCCCCAGGTCGTATCGGTCCGGAAAAATCGCTGGTGGTAAATTATTCCACAGAGAGGTTGTACGCGGAAGAAAACTCCTTTTGAAACGTACAGTGGTGGACCGCCAAGCATCCAGATGGTGTGGATGGTATCGGGACGTTTGCCGCGTAGTGCGTTCACGAAATTTGGCGGCTGGGATTAATCCGAACAATTCCTCAGAGCACTCCCCATGGTATATGCGAAAGAAAATGCAAAGGGATGCAACATCTCTTCGCAGTGCCAGAGAATCGAGCCGATCGGAAAGCACTCGGTCGTCGACGATTCGAGCCGCTCTGCGCTGGATGTGGTCAAGTGGAAGGAGCTGGTACTGGGGAGCCCCAGCCCAGAGATGGGAACAGTATTCCATGTGCGGCCGAACCTGCGCCTTGTAAAGTTGCAGGCGGTGTGCCGGCATGAAATACTGTCCCGCTCTGCTGAGCACGCCAAGCTTTTTAGAGGCCAATTTGGCCTTCCCTTCCAAGTGACCACGAAACTGCACGTCACTCGATATGTCGACGCCGAGGATTCCGATACTGGCTGAGGCAACAAGGGGAGTGCCTTGAAACTGAGGGGATACGACAAAGGGGTTCTTTTTAGCGGTTAACGCGCAAACTTGTGTCTTCTGGGGGTTAAACTGGACTAGATTTAGTCGCCCCCAATCCGAGACTCTGTCCAGCAGAGACTCGACTTCAGACACAAGTTTGTCCCGGCACTCGGAGACGTTTTCCCGAGAAATATTGGCTCGGCCGGTGTAAAGAGCATCACCAGTGCTGTCATCTGCATAGCAATGAATGTTACGGGTCTGCAACATATCATTGATATGCAGAAGAAACAGCGTTGGCGATAGCACGCAGCCCTGTGGAACACCAGCATTAATAGGCTTGCAATCGGAGCTTGCACCATCTACAACGACCTTGATGCTCCGATCTGCAAGAAAACTGGTGATCCAATCGCACAATTTCTCGGGAAGCCCATAGGAAGGGAGCTTCGAAAGAAGCGCTTTGTGCCAAACCCGATCGATGGCCTTCGCAATGTCCAAACTAATGGCCAATGCCTCCCCCTTGGACTCTACTGCCTCCGCCCAGTTGTGAGTTAGGTAGACCAGAAGATCACCAGCTGACCTACCACGGCGAAAACCGTATTGGCGGTCACTAATCAGCCGGTGATCCTCAAGGTACCTCATGAGCTGGCAGTTTACAATGGACTCCATTGTTTTGGAGAACAAGGAGGTGATGGCGATAGGCCGGTAGTTGGACGGGTCTGAGCGGTCGCCTTTTTTTAGGGATCGGGTGGAAGAAAGCCGTCTTCCATGATTTTGGGACTACGCCTAGGGAGTAGGAGTACCGGAAAAAACACGTTAAAACCGGTGCCAACTCTGGAGCACACGTCCTCAGCACAATTGGGGGGATTCCGTCAGGCCCATTTTTTTTTAATTGTTATTCGATTGGATTTTCTCCTATGTTGTGGAAGCAGTTTGCAAGTATAACTTGCACAGAGCCGTTAGAAACAATACAGCTGTTAAAATTATTAGATGTAACATATTCATGTTGATAATTTGAACAATGAAGTCGAAACCAAACATCATCATCAACATCTTGTTTATTCCTTGAGTGCTCTCGTGACTTAGTTTGCAATCAGTTTCATTATTGTTTGTTTCCGTTTCTAAGAAATAATACTGCGCTATTTTCTGCTAAACAGTGGGCTTAGATCTCCTCGAGATATACTCGACAGGACTTTAAAAAATTATATCATTTTTTAAAACGTTACCTCTACACTAGAATTTTTTTCTGTATCGTGGGAGCAGTTTACTAACATAAATTTCACAAGTACAAACATCCAGACCCGGAACAATTACTTGTAGGCCATGCAAATACTTGTTCCGTGCGGGATTCGAACCCGCGGTGCTTAGCGCTGTAATTCATTGCTAAGCCACTGGGCCACGGAGCCCACGGAGCCGTCAATATATATCATAACGATGTGTATATAACAAGCAAGTTATATATACATCGTTATGATATATAGACTTAGAAATGTTAAAGAATAACACATTACTTTTTTTAATCATTTATTTATTTAAAAACTTTATTGTTCTAACCATCACGGTTACAAAGAGTGGTCTTGTTTTATAAAAATAACATTAACAAAACATACGCGTCGAATATAGAACCATCTCCTTTTTCTAACTGGGTTAAAAAACTGAAACAACACTAATTGATGTGATGATCCTTATGAAAACACGGACTTGACCATGAAATTATCGTATTGTCACCATAGAGATTTTTTTTCATAATAATAGAATATTAATTCTATTTATTTTATTAATGCATATGATTGCTTTTGAATTTGAAATGTATATTTTGAGTATTTCTTACCTGAATTCAATTTCTTTCATATTTGTTCAAAAATAAGACATCACTGAAGTGTTAACTTCAATAATTGTATAAGCTGATTTAATACGTGTTCGGCGGTGAAGGAATACATCGTGGGGATGCAACAATTCGAAAACATGTAAAGTAAGCAAAGGTTGAGCTTTAATTTCACTTGACTATAATATATTTCATTTTCTTTATTAGTTTGTAAATATCTACTGCTGGTTTCATATTTAGCAGTTTATCCCCCCCCCCCGCGCGCTCGTTGTAAAGAGAATTCACAGTACCAGAGCCTAGCAACGCTGATGCCCGTAGCCGGTCTGGGTATTTTACGTGTCGTAAACGAGATGTCTATACACCGCCATCTATCGGATGCCTTGCGACACCCAGGGGAAATGGTGCGACGGATTTTCTTACCGGTAATTGCTTTATTTCTTGTCATTATGTATCAATCGGTAATCGTCCACTACTGTGTATACAGGGTTACTGGTAACTCGACGTATTCCCGCCAAGGCGTGATAGTTGGGGTCATAACCTATCAAATGAACCATAAAATGCATTATGCAAATGTGGACCAATTTCGAGATATTTAGGTTTAATTATTTTTTTCAAAAATCCCAAAAGTATATTGTATATATGTATTTCTTTAACCCCTCAAAATGATAAAATAATTTAACTTTTAATAAAATCTTATATTTTCACATAATACCTTTCAAAATCAGACATTTACTCGTAATTCTTCGATATACTGTCTTAGCTGTGGCTCTTTTTTATTGTTTTTCTATAAGCTGGTTTAACAAATCACTTCCTTAATTGTCACACTTGACATGCGAACACGACTCGTGCTCCCTACCTAGCAGTAGAACGTACATTTGTATTTATTTACTGTAAATTACAATGTTTATGTTTAAAAACAACTAAAATGTTTCAAAGGCAAATCCCAATCGAGAAATAAAAAAAAGACGTGTGGCATTCGGGGACTGCCGCGGTAAAGCTATTGCATAGCATTTTGTATCAACTTATGTAATTATAATTATTTATTTATTTTATTTATGCAGTATTTCTTTTTCTTTGATATTAATTCAAGTTACACTTTTTGAGCGTGGTGACCGATAAGAAAAAAAACAATTTTTTTTCTTTTATTAAATAAATAAATAATAAATGCACTTTGTTCATTCATATTCAAAACACTTTATACACAAATTTTACAAGTACAGCTATTCACTGTTGTACATAAATACCTATACACCTATATACTTTCTCATAAACAGCTGCTTATGTATTCGTCCGATTTCGGAGCAGCTCGTCTCGATTCGTGCGAGCTTCGTAGAGTCGTACAATGCACGCACACAAACACCGTGTCGAAGACTGCCGAAAAGAAACGACGTTAGACAATGCACGGCCTTCAAGCCACACCTACGTGCCCGTCGGAGTGGGGAGCGTGAGGTTTTTTCGTTACGGAATTTCTGGATTCGGTCCCCGCGCTCAAGGCCCGCGATAGAAGCTATGCAATAGCTTAATAAAAGTAAACAAAGTTACAGTATATATACTCGTACGTCACACTGCGGGGCATAGGCCCACTTCTGAAAGAATTTTAGGGCAAGGAAGTGTCCGCCTCGCTGCCTCAATACGTGTTAGTAGACTACACCTGTCTTCGAAATATTTTTCTTTATTTCTCAGACATTTAGTTATCCAATCAATGTTTTCCTTCACCGCCGAGCACAAGTAAATCGGCACTTAACATTGCAATTAACAATTTCATTGGCGCCGGCGGGCATCAAACACGGGTTGCTCGCGTACTGTGAAATTTACAGCGAGGGCTAAATTCTTAAGCTACCACCAAAAAAAGGCTTGCTAAAAAAATAAATAACTTAAGACCAATCTACCGTAAGCCATTCGGCATGACCAACTATTCGTCATTTCATTTTGTAGACTTTATCAGTCACATTTCGTTACGTATATATCATTGGACGACGTATCACATTACAACTGATAGTTTTTACGCCTCTGCGGCAAATGGAGTTAAAAGGCCGATGCGGCCTCCTTTACACCTACGCATTGTCATCTGACGGTTGTTGTTTGTTACCGTGCCTCAATATCAATCCATTTTTATCGGTTGTCTTTCGAATTGAGTAATAATACCCTCATAACTATATTACACTTGTTTTATGAGCCATTTTTACCATGTAACATGAAACACTTTACGTGTATTAAAGTTTCTACAAAAAACTAAAATAGTTTGCATAAAATATGACTTTGAAATAGGTATTGTAAAATATCCAGCACTTTTTTTCCAGCTACTATCAAATGGCAGCATAACCATCGTAAAGTTGGTCCTTTAAATAGGTCTTAGGAAACGAAAGATTACATCTCAATCTCAATCCGTGTACCGCTGAAAGTGCCACATTTAATAACTAGAGGATTCAATGGACTGACGACGCCCGGGATATCATCGGAATGGTGTCGGATAAGACTTGCTTTTGCATCGTTACTCACATTTGCGTGCGGCTCCAACGATGACGTGTACAGCTGCCCATATAACCTCTCAATCTCACTCGGAATCTCAGGTGTCCCGGAAACGATGGTGCCACATTCAGTCATCAGCTTCGACAGTTGGCTCTTTCTGACAGACAGGTCTCTGGCAAAGACTTTGGAGTCCTGGTTCCGCTCAATCGCTTCTTCACTACGAGCTGTATTAACGTTACATACACTTATATCTGAATAGTGGGTAGGTGTGGTACCGGATTCATGTCACACACATTATCTGTTTCGACTGCCTCGTTGGTCTAAGGATCGTAAGCATGATTGCTGATTGTGAAACTGGGTTAGAATCCCGGGTCAGGCCAAAATTAGTTATTGAGGTTTTCTGTCAAGAAATTTTCAGCAACCCAGAGTCAGGAAGTTGGAAGTGTTTCATCCACGTGCCCCGAAAAGCACTTAAAGCCGTTGATCCATCGCCTGATTTCTCTCTGGTCGTGTTGGACTACCGTCCCATTAGACTATGAGAGTGAAGGAATACAGAGTGCTACTGTGTTTGTCTCACTAATTAATTGAATGTCACGTATTGCAAGGATTTCTGAAAAAGTACTTCTAAGAAGTTGAACTCAAGTATATAATATAGTTGTATAATTGCATCGCATGAACCTTGTTTACACTAGTAAGTATCATTGCTAAGTTGAATCAAGCATAAAGTACTGTCAAAAATAATATAAATTAATAGCGTGTCGCCATGTGTTTGGTAAGGGTCCCGCTATTGTAATTCAGGAGGGAGTGGGAAAGAACATGCTATTTTAAACTTTAATTTGCCAAGCTAAACTGTTAAAATTAAAAATTAAATGTTTTTGCACCCCACATATAACCAGTGAATGCGGGAAATAGAGTAAATGGGGCCTTGCACTCTATTGTGAAGAGTCAAAATGTGTCAAAAAAGGCACGTATGGCAATTTACAATGCTGTGTTGGTCCCTACTTTAACGTATGGTAGTGAAAGTTGGGTGTGGCAGAAGAAGCACGAGAGTAGAATCAACGCAGTAGAAATGCGGTCCTTAAGGAGTATGTTAGGGCTGAATCTGAACGACAGGCTAAGAAATTGTGTAATAAGAGATGAGTGTGGTTTGCAAGATGATGTTGTGACCAGGATTAAGAAAGGAATGCTTCGGTGGTTTGGTCATGTGGAAAGAATGAATGAGGAAAGAGTGACAAAGAAAATGTATGTTGCAGAAGTGAATGGCAGAGTCGGAAAGGGACGTCCTAGGCGAAAATTTATCGACCAAATTGGCGATTTATTGAAAACGGGCCAAATTAGGAGTACCCTTAACCGACGAGCATGTATGCGTAGGTGTATGGATGTGAAGGAGGCGGGAGAGGTGTGTCAGGATCGTGCCAAATGGAAGTCTGTAGTCTCTGCCTACCCCTCTGGGTGACAGGCGTGAGTGTTTATGTATTTATTTATGTATGTATATAACCAGGTTTGCAAAAACGTTTATCTTAATAAAATTAAAGAAATGATGATAGAGGTAGATGTCTATGGGCCATAGCATTCACTTACCATCAGGTGAACTATGTGCTTATTTGTTACCCTTATTCTATAAAAATTATGGATATGTAAATTCATGTAATAAACATGTGGGTAACCTTTCTAATAATTTGCATTTTACTTTCAACAAACATAACAAAGAAGTGTTAATTTTAGTCAGGCGTTCCTACGTTTATTCCGTGAAGTTTTATTACTTTATTTTGTTATTCAAACATCCGAACTGTTCTGTAAATCAAATATTCGATCAATAAACGCGTCAAAAAGTTAAATCTTGGGTATTTGGATGACTTGCGCAAATATTTTTTTTTAGTTCGATTCATGTTTCAACAAAAATCGGTTCTAACTTTCATTAATTACGAGTTTCACCCTTTACAGCACAAATAAAGATCTAGAGACGACTGGCACTAAACGCTTGATTTTAACAACTATAGCGGTTATAAAAAGAAGATATTGTGCTGTAGCTACGAGTGGTTAAAAACTGCAGGTGATTTTAACGAGCTTAACAAGAAATTTAAGCTGTAAAAGTACTTTGGTACGGTTTATATTCTGTATATAATTTTGATATCTTTGTAACTTATCTAGCTATTAATATTGTTTTGGATTTAAAATAAACATATTGACTTAAAATTAAATTTTTTAATTAATTTATAATTTCACGACATATGAACAGAGTTCAATTCCCACTGACACCAATGCAATTGATAATAGTAGTTTAATATATACGATGGGAAAATAAAAATCAAGTAGGAACTGTTTCGAATCGAAGCACTTGCGATTCTAAATAAACATTAAAATTTATGAAAATAAAGTTATGTGTATTAGTATATTGTATACATGCTAGTTTTGCAGATGTTTTTAAAGCCTTTCTGGTGTATCGACTAAAGGTTTATAACTCGACTCGTTGTGTAAAGGCCATTTACGTGTTCAGATTGTAATTTTTTGAAACTATACCAACATATATTGTAATTATGAATCATTATGGTCCACGAATGAACATGGAAATGGTAGTATAGATTAGCGCCACCTATCGAGTTAGCATAGCTAAAACAATCGTTTTGACAAAAAATAAAACTATTGTGTGAATCTGATCTCAATCGCTCAAATGGTTCGGATGTTACTCGGTCACTAGCAGACGCATCAACGATTATACAGATAATTGAAATATCTCCTTTTTCTTTATCAGTCTCTCTCGGTCCATTGCTGTGTATATGTGCCTTTTATAGAATGCGCTAAATACACGTGGACAGCTGGCAGTGCAGTGTGGAGCCGATAACTTTCATCATATCCGAGATTTTTTTTAATTTATGTAACTTCATATACAGATTAGATGTGTATAGGCGGACTTTTTGCCTGAGGCATTATCTACCAGTCTACCTCAGGGTAGTGCAGAGATCTCATTGGAAAGATAATTGTACTTAAAGATATCTTTGTGAATTTTATTGAGTAGGGGGTACGTTTCTCAAACATAAATTGCACACGGATAAATACTCACACCCAGTAAAATTATTTAAAAATATACAGATGCATGTGCAGAGTGTTAATCAAGCTATGTTCTGAGTCAATGTGCTCTGAAAACGTGGAATTAACAAACTTTCGAGAAAATTAATTAAAACTACACTTCTACAAAAGTGTATACGACATGAGTTATATAATCATCGGAATTCTTTTCGATCTTGATTTTTAATAGGGTTTAATAGTTACTGGCGGCCACTTAACTGCTAACAAACTCCAGCATACTCGTAACTATCAAATTGATAATTTAGAACCAATCGAGTGCGAGCGATGAGTCGACAGGTGCGCGCATTATTATGATTGAGCCATTGTTTCCCACGACCTGCCATTACCGGTTACAGTAGAGATGCTTGCGTGCCTCAGTTTCTTGTTATTGCTGCTTTGAAATATAACAAAAAAAGTATTTCAAGGTTTTTAATTGTGACCTTTTATAAATAGAATTTGCATAAACAGAAAATTAAAGTTCAAAACAGACATTCACTAAACTGTATTATTAATTATAAAAATAGTTAAATTGGGCATACCACTGTGCTGTATTGGGCCGTCGGCTTGTTTGTCACTCCAATATTATTTAAAAATGACTGCCTCGTTGGTCTAGTGGTTGTAGTAGTGCGACTACTGATCTTGAGGTCCTGGATTCGAATCTCGGGTCGGGCCAAAAAAATCAATTATTGAGTTTTTCTATCAAGAAATTCTCAGTAGCTGCCCGGAGCCAGGAAGTTGGCTGTGTCTTACCGCCATGCCTTGGAAAGATCGTAAAGCCGTTGGTCCTGCGCCTGATCTCTCTCCGGTCTCCGGTGTCGGTTTACCGTCCCATCGGGTTATGAGAGTGAGTAAAAAGAGAGTGCACCTGTGCCTGCGCATACACTTGAGTACTATAATTCTGTCTTGCGCTGATGGCCAGCCTCCGTTGAGGCAGGCAGCCGTGGCCGAAATGCGGTCTGGAGGACGTTATTATTATTATTTATTTTAAAATACAATTTCCACCCTCTTATAGCTTACTTCACAGACTCTGTAGCTTGTGTAATATTTTTACTAACTCATAATACCGGAGTTCATAATATATTATGAATCCACACAGGGTCCCTCTCAGAAATTATGGAAAGTCCATCCATCTATCACAGCCTATAAAAGTCCACTGCCAAACATAGGCTTCCCCCACATATTACCTCATAGGGGGGATTTTGCTATAGTTGACACGCTCGGCGATGGGTTGTCAACCGCAGTTTTTTATCATGTTGAGTTGTTATCGGGAAGATGCTGCTGCCCATCTCCTGGTTCGATTTCCCTCAGTCACGTCTTACGACACACACGTGAAGAAATGGGGTAGTCGATATTGTTACACCGTCACTACACGGTAGAGAAGGTCGGTATCCAGCAATGCGACGTTTTAGGTTGTAACTTTACTTTTTTTTAGTTATAATAAGCCAATACTTGACTTCTGTCTAACCTGTTGGTAAGTGGAGATTAAGCCCTAAATGGTAAACGCCTGTTTTCTTGTAACAACATCCTATTCGCCCTTCTTGCTTAGTTTGACAGTTTGCAGTCACACGAATGATACGCATTCCACTACTTTCCTGTACGCATTACGAAAGAACCAAGGGAGGAATATTTATTCCTGTGCACACTTTCTGAAATGCACTTCTCGTTTAGGTAGTACGTGTAAAATTAGATTAGAATAGTCTCACGCCTGTTACCCAGAGGGGTAGGCAAAGACTACAGACTTCCATTTGGTACGATCCTGACACACCTCTCTCGCCTCCTCCACATTCATATACCTACGCATACATACTCGTCGATTACGGGTTCTCATAATTTTGCCCATTTTCAATATCACCAATTTGGTCGATAAACTTTCGCCTAAGACGTCCCTTTCCGGCTCTTCCCTTCACTTCTGCAACATAAATTTGCTTTGTCACTTGTTCCTCAATCAATTTTTCTACATTACCAAACCACCGAAGCATTCCTTTCTTAATCCTGGTCACAACACCATCTTGCAAACCACAATCTTCTCTTATCACACAGTTTCTCACTCTGTCACTCAGCCCTTATCTTTAAAGACCGCAATTGTATTGCATTTATTCTACTCTCGTACTTGTTCTGCCACACACAACTTTCACTACCATACGTTAAAGTAGGGACTAACACAGTATTGTAAATTTTCATGCGTGCCTTTTTTTGACACATTCTGAAAAGACCACGGCATAATACCAAGTAATAATCCGTCCCTACGTTGGACTACCGGTAAATCCTTGTATCTACCATTGCTCTCTTCATTCTTCTATCCACAATTATGAAATTTATCATGTTTCTATCATCACCTCTTTCCCAAGGTTACATGTGAATTTTCTTATGACGAAAGAAAGTGTTCGTCACAAAAATATTCCTTTTCACACATACGGTAAGGAGGCTTTCACCATTCTCATTTATACTTTCATCACCAAACGTTCCTAATATCCTTTCATAACCAAACCTCTTCACCCCAACCCTTCCATTAAAATCTCCTAACATGACAAAATTTTTATTTCCCTTACATTTCATTAACATCAACCTTACCATCTTCCAACATCTATTCCTCTATCATACATCATATCGCATACTTCATCAATCTTAACATTCATTGCTCCACATACATTTAGCGAAGCCAGACGGGCTTCTGCAATCCACTTTTCGCCCCTCCGGGAGATAGAACGTGACGGGTGGCGAACCTCGTCGCCGGTTTCCCTCCAGGAGAATCTTCGTACCCTGCCCCATTAAAGGGGCGTCGGAAACTCGGAGCCATTTCTTTTCTTTGTTGCTTCACGGTGCGAAACTATGGGGTGGTACATTTTACACTGCTACTTTTGGCTTATCGCTCGTTTAGCACCAACCCGGAGACACGTGTAGGGTGAGCCTAGGATTAGGTGGTAGAAGCCTACGGATCCCTCCCTTAGATTAGCATTCATGTGAAATATAATATGATAACATATTTGATAATTTAAATAGTAAACTCGGCAAAAATCATTAAATATAATTTTCATTAAAATTATTTATGTTTAATTGACACCTCATTTATAATCTAGCTGTACCTCTTTACTCGAAGTTACTTAGTCCTAGACGTTCACCTTACGCCATTGTAATATTAATTATTGCACGGGCGCCCTACTGCGTGTAAATAAAACGTCACTCAGTGTGTGTCAGTGATGAACGGTGCGGAGGTTTGGTTTACATAACATTATGTAAATATAATATATAAGCATATTTGGGCTTGTTAAACACTGTAGCTAACACATAATATAAGAAATGATTTCACATATGGAAACTGTGATTTGCAAAACATAATATCAGTCTGTGGCTATAGGATTTGAAGTATTCATCTTAGTCCTCAGTGGTGGCAAATCATTTGTAGCCTTTTTGTTTAAACTTGGTTGTAGTTCATAAGCTGCAGTAACTACTTACCATGTGGCATACTGTAAGTCCGTTTGTCTTGAATTTAAAAAAAAAACATAGTAAGTGATATCGCAACGATACTTCAGCTTAACCTCAATTATTGCGAACTACCCAAGATTTACTTTTTTCATAGGATAAGGGTGACAAACGAGCACACAGTCCACCTGATGGTAAGTGGATGCTGTGACCCATAGACATCTAACTTTAACCTCGTTTAAGAATCAAAATGCAGATGCGTTGTCACCCTTGAGGACTAAGACGGAATGCCTCGATTCCAGTAAAACGAGTCTCCGGTTTTCTACACTCACCATACGGAACATAGCATTAAGCTGCTATTTTACGCTTGTATTCTGTGAGAGCGTGGACTGGATTGGATTCGGAGTCTGACACTGTGATAATAATCTCTAAACCATAGAGACAGATTAATAATGAGCCTTGGGTTGCTGATGTTAATAAAAGTACCAAGCCTGTGATGTTGGCTTGTGGCATGTATCCTCTCCAAAATTCGGCCAATAATTCAGAGATTGGTATTGTAAGATAAGAGAGAGAGCTGGTATTCAAAGTCTGTCACTACCAGCGGCTTATGTGTCTATGTCTGGCGCAAATTGGTTAATCTATGAAGTATTTAATCCTAGATTTGCTAATCTTATCACTACATTGGAAAGTTATGCTGAGTTAAGTGTCTTCGATATTCTGGGAACATTTTTTTTTCATACTACGACTCATTTTATGACGTAGGTAATCACGTATTGTGCCGAAATATAGACATGGCTGCCACGGCTACTTATAGGTCTCTCAAGTCACTTTGATAAAATTCGTAAAGACGAAATAGAGGACGGTAGAAACTGGATGTGCTAAAAGAAAGACTGCTAAGTGGGTCTTGGGGTAGGCCCCTGTTTTATCTATATTAACTGCTTTTAATTGCTAAGTTGTCCTAACAGAGTGCAGAATCTCTATAGTCTTAATAGGACTGTATGAGTTAGATGATGATTAATATATAATATTAAGTTTAGACGAGGCTTATTTGTTGAAGTTGTCAAAACACGCACAAAGATATGTCTATCGATTTTAATAAATAACAAACTAACTAGCCCATGCTGTGATTTTTAAAATATTTCATAAATAAAGCATAAATTTTTTTATTTGCACGTTTTTCTTTAAAAAAATTATGGATATTTTGCTTATTGCGTATAATGAAGAGAACCTAGTGATGTTCGTGACAATTTTCTAACAATATATCGATAGATTGACATTAAAAAGACTGAAGTAAGATTATTATAGTATATAATACACACACACACATACACACACACACACACACACACATATATATATATATATATATATATATATATATATATATATATATATATATATATATATATATAATAAAAGAAATCATGAACTGTTTAAGGTATGTTCAGAAAAGATGTTGCTCAATCTTCAATCCATATGCAGTAATGTAAAGATTTAGGGCACATTAACAACACTGGCACTCGGTCACTTAAGAGGTGCAATGAATATCATTTGAAGGTAGGTATGTTAGATCGCGTATACAGTTAATATACATTCAAACCTAGCACAAGAAATAACGTTGCGCTTAGGCGCTATTTATCAGAGTCGGTGGCGGTTAACTTATTATTGCACCTCATTATTTCTTCGGACTTACTACCTTATAAATATCGGAATCGAGTACTTTAGTGAATTAGCACCTTGGTGCAAATACGGATTTAATTTCAAGCTAGTAACTATCTGTAACTAGTAAAAAGTGAAGTTAAAACTATGCAGGTAACACATTACTAGCTCATAAACTTCCTATATTAAGAATATGTTACCTCTATTATGAAATAGAAAGAGTTTTCTATATTACTATTACAATATACCTATCAACAGATTTCATTGATCCTCGAAACTTTTTCACACCAGTAGTTTTGCTTACAAAGAATTCTTTACCAAGGTCCATGCAATTTTTTTTATAGAATAAAGGTGACAAACGAGCACACAGTCCACCTGATGGTAAGTGAATACTGTGGCCCATAGACATCTACATTTATCTTCGAATAAGAATCAAAATACAGTTGCGTTGTCACCCCTGAGGATTAAGATGCAATGCCTCGTTTCCAGTAAAAAGGGTCTCCGATTCTCTACACTCACCATACTAAACACAGCAGTATTAAGTTGCACAAAATATTCTATAGGTACTTCAAACTGAATGTTAATAATTCGATATAGCCGACACCTGGAATATAACTCGGATAACTGTTATTGCGGGTAATGGAATTGTACACAAGCTGTGGATTCCAAGCAACATACGTTATAAAAACAAGGCGGTTTGTAAAACAATAGACTGAAATATTATATTCTTAATGGTCTGTATCTAAACACATATATAAAATTGACGTGTTTGTCTCTCTGTAGTATCGAAATAGCTGAGGAGTTATTTGTACGCCATTAAGTCATGAATGACAATTTTTTTAAATTTTGTCTGATTTCTGTCTTTCCAAGCTAATCTGTTGAAGAGCTGAGCCGATGGTACTGAAACTTCACCAACAGATATCAAGAGTGAATTGAGAGATAAGGTACGTAAGGCTTATATGGGAACATTAAGCTTTGCCACCCTATAAAATCAAAACTAGGAAGAAGACAGAGACAAAAACAAAAAGTCGTATACTATAACTAACATATTAAGAAAAAAAAGGCAAACAGGCTCTGGCAATAATATTTAGGTAACACTTCGAAAAATTAACCTAAAAAAAAAAACAATTGATACTACACGTTATTAAAAACGTAGACAGAGAAACTTATAGACTAATGATAAGCGTGGCCTCGAGTGAGAAAGGGCGATAACGTAGTTTTAGGTTATACAATATTTTTTATGACTTTTAAACATATTCAGATAAAAATTTTAATTGTTCTAAGAACTAAACTGAACAAGATTCACCAATCTGAAGCTTACAAAACACTTTTTTCTCACTTAAACCGACTTGTAAACTCCTCAGATCGCTACGAACCGTCAAAATTGTTTAGCAAAGTGTAGTTTGCTAAACAAAAAAAAACCGGCACGGAGAAAGGGACAATCACACCGCTTTGTCTCATTTCTATGCAAGACGTATGCATAAATTTATCTTTTTCGTGTGCGAATACGAAAGAAGGCGTCAATTTGTTTATAGGTTTCTCTGTCTACGATTAAAATCGACTAAAATACTTACTATAATATCAACTGTCAAAATGGCTTCGATGAAGCAGCACCCTTTTTACCCTATATGACGAGCTACTTATATCGTATCACAAAGCCATCTCTGCAGACAAGGCTGTAGTTTTTGTGTTACATGAAAGTGACTATATTAACCGAATGACCGTATGACCTTCACGTACTATATTTTATCCGGAAAACTAGTAGATTTCTTTTAAATCGAAAATTTGATAAGATAGAATTAATGGTCTTTGATGATTATATTAAATATAAATAATGCCACATTGGTCCTACGTATGTGAAGCAAGGACGAGTAACTATTATTATCAATAAAACAGATAAATAACGTATTCAATATCTATTTTGTATTAATAATCACCTTCAAGTTATAAATATGAAATTTCCATAAAGTACGGATAATTACAGTAATCTAACATAGTGGCAGTTAATTTTATTATTATAATATTTTCCTTATTGTTTCTCACACAATGGACCATTAAGAACCATTGCAAGGAATATACAGTCATCTAATAAACACACAAAACATTTTATTTACTTAGTCACGACTAGTTGAACGAGATTTTCTAAAGGTCTAACCGACTCCAAATAAAAGTTTGATTTGAGTGTGTTCGTACAATTTTGCTTATTACCGTTAGTCTATTAAAGTCCACCTTTGAATAAAGGTCTCCCCCACAGATTGTCTCACATATATTTATATATGTGAGACTTGTCATAGTTTTTACGCTTGGAAATCTTTTATTTTATATTATATTTTATTTTATATTGGAAACTCCTAATTTTTTTGCTCCCTACCACCTCTTACGACACCCACGGGAAGATATGGGGTAGAGTTCTTACACCGTCACTACATGTGTGCTTTTTTATAAAAGAGGGGCAAACGAGCATGCGGCTCACCTGATGTTAAGTGACTACCGCCGCCCATGATCAACCGCAACACCAGGGGAATTGCAGGTGCGTTAATGCTTATTAGGTCAAAGGTAACTAGATGAATTAATAAGATTTAAATCTAAAGTTTTATTGAATAAAACTATTATTTACGGATTTTATCGCGTTTAATTACTTTAATTTATTTTTATTATTATCCCGACGTTTCGGGTGCTTTACAGCGCCCATGGTCACGGGGGGGACTGAGATGTTTGACGTCCCAATGTCATAGTTAGTCCGGCTACCTTCAGTTTTTTAATATTAATTTTTTTTTGGTCCGATTTACGCAAAACGAGCTTATAGTATCATGAAGTCTTGCAGTGGTATGCTTGGGTTTGGGTTTAATTTTGTTGATTATAGGATCCCAAGCAGATGGTAGCACCCAACCATCTTCTCTATTGAAATTTGGATGTTTTTTAATTTCAATAGCCTCGCGTATCATCCTTGGTAGGAATCGGTGTTCTTTTGCGAGAATTTGTGGTTTATCAAATCTAATGTAATGGTGGGGACGATCTTGAACATGTTCGCAGACTGCAGACTTCCCGGAGCGTCGGTGCTTCACATCAGCTATATGTTCCTTCACGCGGGTTTTTATAGATCTCTTTGTTTGACCTATGTAAGAGAGACCACATTCACAATCTAGCTTGTACACACCTGCATCTTGTAGAGGAATATTACATTTAATGGATGGTAAAAATTGACTAATCTTCTTCAGCGGCTTGTAGTATGTCTTAATGGACGCTCGCTTCAAGATGTAGCCAATCTTGTCCGTGACTCCTCCAACATATGGTAGTAGAGCAGGTGCGCGCTCGACTGTTGCCGGCTTCACTCGTTCACTGTGACGTAGGCGCGGGACCCGAAGCTTGTTGTCTTGCAATACTTGCTTGACGTGCTGAAGCTCCGCGGCCAGATGTTTTCTGTCACAGATCCCTCGTGCTCTCTGAAACAAAGATTTACCCACGGTAGCTAACTGTGAAGGATGATGGTGAGATTCACCATTTAGATATCGGTTGGTATGGGTCTTTTTCCTATACACAGTGTGACCAATAGTGTTATCAGGATTTCGGATGACTAAAACATCTAGGAAAGCTAAAGAATTATTTGCCCATATTATATTCCCTTTAATTATATCTTCGGTAACCCATATGGGTTACCGAAGATACACAAACCCATATGGGTTACCGAAGATACACAAACCAAACGCTCCACTACGTCCCATAGTGAGCCAGATCGATTCACCAACTTATAAGCTGGCACAATACTTAGCAAAAATACTATCACCACTGAGAGGACATACCAGAGCACACACAAAGGATTCATACCATTTTGTGAGTGAGATAAAAGACCTACATCTCGCTAACAATGAAACTATGGTCAGTTTTGATGTTCAGTCACTATTTACATGCCTACCTATTGTGGACTGCATCTCAATTGTAACTAGGAAGCTAGAAGAAAATAACATGCCTCAAGAATATGCAATACTACTTGAACATTGCCTCACATCTGGCTATCTATTGTGGAAGGAGGAGTTCTACAAGCAAGTAGATGGTGTGGCGATGGGCTCACCTGTGTCTCCCATAGTCGCCGACATATTCATGGAGGACTTTGAGGAGAAAGCCCTTCTTACTGCTCCTGTAAATCCAAGGTTCTACAAGCGGTACGTAGACGACACTTTCACAATTTTACCATCTGACAAAGTAACTGCATTTTTAGACCACCTTAACTCCATAAACTCTAAAATACAATTCACAATGGAGTTAGAGGCAAATAATTCTTTAGCTTTCCTAGATGTTTTAGTCATCCGAAATCCTGATAACACTATTGGTCACACTGTGTATAGGAAAAAGACCCATACCAACCGATATCTAAATGGTGAATCTCACCATCATCCTTCACAGTTAGCTACCGTGGGTAAATCTTTGTTTCAGAGAGCACGAGGGATCTGTGACAGAAAACATCTGGCCGCGGAGCTTCAGCACGTCAAGCAAGTATTGCAAGACAACAAGCTTCGGGTCCCGCGCCTACGTCACAGTGAACGAGTGAAGCCGGCAACAGTCGAGCGCGCACCTGCTCTACTACCATATGTTGGAGGAGTCACGGACAAGATTGGCTACATCTTGAAGCGAGCGTCCATTAAGACATACTACAAGCCGCTGAAGAAGATTAGTCAATTTTTACCATCCATTAAATGTAATATTCCTCTACAAGATGCAGGTGTGTACAAGCTAGATTGTGAATGTGGTCTCTCTTACATAGGTCAAACAAAGAGATCTATAAAAACCCGCGTGAAGGAACATATAGCTGATGTGAAGCACCGACGCTCCGGGAAGTCTGCAGTCTGCGAACATGTTCAAGATCGTCCCCACCATTACATTAGATTTGATAAACCACAAATTCTCGCAAAAGAACACCGATTCCTACCAAGGATGATACGCGAGGCTATTGAAATTAAAAAACATCCAAATTTCAATAGAGAAGATGGTTGGGTGCTACCATCTGCTTGGGATCCTATAATCAACAAAATTAAACCCAAACCCAAGCATACCACTGCAAGACTTCATGATACTATAAGCTCGTTTTGCGTAAATCGGACCAAAAAAAAATTAATATTAAAAAACTGAAGGTAGCCGGACTAACTATGACATTGGGACGTCAAACATCTCAGTCCCCCCCGTGACCATGGGCGCTGTAAAGCACCCGAAACGTCGGGATAATAATAAAAATAAATTAAAGTAATTAAACGCGATAAAATCCGTAAATAATAGTTTTATTCAATGTGTAGTGTTCGCGTAAATTTAAGAAATCATTATCTAAAGTTTTAACTTAAGTTTGAATCATTTAAATTTACACCCAGTTTTATCAGTCAACTAAGCTGAGTCATCGATTTCAGATTCAGACATCAGTTGTTGCGCTAAGGGCCGCATGTCAAATCCCTCACGGAACAAGTATTCGTTTGGCATACAAATAATCGTTCCGGATCTGGTTGTTTGTATTTGTCCAATTTAAGTATATAAACTGGAGAAACCCCTAAATTGAATATGTAATAACCTAAAGACAACTCCATTGCATTCTGTTATGACAAGGTTTGTTTAGTAGTACATTATTTTTCATTAAACTACTTTATAAAAAAATCTTATATGTATTTAAAGTTTTAGCGATTACAACTTAATAAATTTGAAACGTTTGATGGTTAAAGTGTCTATTATACATGTAATATATCAATAAGGCTGTCACACATGGTTCTAACAACCTGTTGATGCAACCAAAAATTTGAATTCAAACCTCGAGTGCAAGGGCATTAAAACTGCAATCACCGCGCCGCATAGAATGGCATGTACATAACTGAATAGGCTTAAGTGGCGCAATGGAAAAAGCTGACGTTACTAATATAAGCCTAAACCTAGGACTAAGATTTTCGTATTAATTTACTCGTAAATATGTTATTAAGTGTTACAAAACTCGTTAAATCCACTATTCATTAGTTACTGCAGGTGAAAGCAAGGAGAATTATATTCATTATAGTCCTCACCGTAGTAATGTAATCAACTGGTTAAGGAAATAAGTATTGCACTGAATTAGTTTGAATTCATTGTTTTTTAGAATACTATGCATTGAATTAAACTTAATTATTCGAATTGTATATTTAATTCCCGATGTTTCGGACGTTTAAAACGAGATGATAGATACATGTCTTTCCCAACAACGGTGACGGTTGCGATCTATTATTTTTATTCTTTAGTATCTTTATCAGTATTTCAGTTAAAGAAAGGAAGACGTTAAGGTCAAAAAGTTATTATTTTTTAAATATAGATCAAAATTACATTGTTTGATTTGATCCAACGTACAAGGCATGAAATGCAACTGCAGATCTGCTCCAAGCGCAAAACCGGATGCGCGGCGTGTGATAAATAAACAACTTGACTTATTCTCCAGGGATCGGCCTAAGTGTGGACAGTTTTCTACGTAACCATCTACCTTATTGTCATCATCTTTCCACAAACTGCAGCACAAATTTCTTGTAAATAGGTAATTGTCGTCGTCGTCTTGAAAAGTTAGTGAGAAAAGGACACTAAAGGCACATGTGAGCCAAAAATTGTCCAAGTATGTGAACACCTCAGTCACTCCCCGTGAACATGGGTGCTGTAAAGTTCTCGAAACATTGGGAATATAAAATAGTTAATATACGCGATAAAATACGTAAAAACTAGACATTTAAATAATGATTTTTTAACACTGCGTAGATATAAGAAATCATTATTTAAATCTTACCGATTTGCATTTCAACAAGAAACTCCTATTGCAATAGAAGACAATATTCTCGTACAGCCCTGGGTGTTACAAAACGTCTTATAACTGAAATTCCTTTAGCAAAGAATCGCAACTAGCACCCACACATTAGAAATGACTGAATAGCAATACTAATTCATTAGTCAGAGGTTGCGATGTACGGGACTATTAAAGCAGTATAATGTGACATTAACAGTTAAAGGAAACACGACAAGTGAAATAACTGACCACCATTTAATATTGGTTATTAAATGGCGTTCTGTCGTAAAATTACAGGAAGTAATCTGACATTTTGGTTGTTTGAAACATTGTCAAAAGCTATATTTCATAAATAGGATATATTTCATATATATTCAGAGCTTGCTTAAGCATCTACACTTTTTTTTTTATGAAATTAAATGTTGATTACTGTACACTTTAACTAATTACTAAATAATTTATTGTAGTAATACACTAGGGCCGATGTAGATGCAAAAATAAAACCTTTTGCTAGCATCACAAACGGAGCGGACTACAAGTATAAAGTCATAACTATCTTTATTTCAACAAAAGATTCAATCAAATGGTGTGATATTGCGCAGATATAAATTAGCGAATTGACTAGATAGTAAAAGAAAAAAAATCAAATTCAGATTTTTATTGCTTACAAACCTTGTCTGCGTTGAGCTACATATATTGCCGGAAAAATTATGTAAATTGGCCTACGAGTTACGGATGAGATAGATATCTAAGAATCGTTTTCTTGTACCATAGGAGCTCCGCTCCAATTATTTAACAAAAAAATTATAACTTTCTTTGTAATGCAGGCATAAGAATATGCAAAACTCCATATCCCAAACCCCGTGCGCATGAGAGGCGACAGAGGAAAACTGAAAAAAGGGTAAAGGGAGCAGCATCATCAATAATGAAAAAACTGTGGTTACTGACCTGCTTAACATGCGTGGGAACTATGGAAAGATTTCCATAAGAGGAAATCAAAAAAGCCTATGTTTAGTGGTAGTAGGACTTTTGGTAGTAATACAGAAAAATTCGTATCATAATTATTTTAAAAGTAGGGGTTACAAACAAGTTAACCATTCACGTTATGGTAAAAGAGTGCTATGGTCCATAGACATTTATAACAAGCCTCGATTAAGAATCAAAGTGATGATACAACAATGTCACTCCGGAGGACTAAAATGTGATGCCTTAATAGTGAAAATGATATCTGGTTTTTGAATCACGTCAAACAAAATTCAGCATTTTTCTGCTCTTTATATATACAGTACGAGCGCGATCTTCTCCCAGTCAACCCTACTCATGCTTGCATTTATTAATTTTTTCATTTTTTACAAGCTATGATATGATATAAACTGAACATAGATGTTCCCACAGATTGCCACTTAAGTTTGCATTCGCAGTTTTTTTTTATTTTCTAGTTGTAAGTAGAAAAACTAGTTCTAGTTTCTTCTATTGTCTTTGACCACACCCACGGTACTATATGGGGTAGTGAATATTCTTACATGACCACTGTTCCGCTATTCATAGTGCAGCCATAACACGCTGAAGCGTGGCTCCGAAATTGAACATTTTACCTAGTAACTGCTGGTAACAAGTGGTGATAAATATTATTAATTATGACCTTTTACCACAACGAATACTAATATTTTTTAGGCAAACCCTCTTAAAAACATCTCTTCGTAGCCTAATCAATAATCATAACACGAAACTAGCAAAATATTATCTACATAGGGAAACAATTTCCCAACAGGAAGAATCAACTTTCAGCCACAAAAAATCAAAACCATTGAAGTCCTCATCTATAGCGAATACGTTTCATGTCAGCCAACAATCAAGCCTAGCTTGCAAGAAAACGACTTGGACGTGTCGCCATATATGGGTTTGAAGCGAGATCCTCTAAAAACTGGAACGTCAGTGTCTGCCTTAGACGTGGAGGTTGTAAACTAACGCGCTGCTCGCCAACGGTTGTTTCATCTATTCCTTACCTTCCTACTCGGTTGCGGGTAAAAAAAATGCAATTCTTATTTTTCTTATTGACTGTGATGGATATGGTACGTTTAGAAAGATCGACGTCGTAGTTATTGTTAGTTGTCGTCGTGTTTTCTTAGATGGATCTTCTCGCTTCTTCATAATTATACAGCATGGGCAAATTATTAAATACAGCATGGGCAAATTATTAAATACAACATTCTCAAAATTGGTATTATTATTACATTAGATATTTTAATGTGATGAAACCAAAAATTACTAATATAATGAGTATGGTAAAATGCATTCTAATCTGATATAATTTTATAATAATATTGTTCAATACTGACGACTCGAACAGGCGTTGACTGGGTAGGTTTCCGATGGTCGTTAAAGACTTTGTTTAATTTTTTTATAGGATAGGATAACAAACATAGAAAACTATAATACACAATAGAATGGCTGTCAACCTTATTTTGTACGAGGATAGGCGTCGCCGGGAGCACACATACAAGCAATTACGTCGTATTATCAGTTAATCACTACTACAAACTCGATTCTCTGTCTTGACAGACGGATTTTAATACATATTTATTTGTAAATAGCGTGCAATTTGGGATTTTCTAAATAATTTGCATGCGAAATTTGGAAACTATTGTAATGTCAAAACACATCTCGTATTGACATTTATTCGTGTGAATTGACGTGTTAGGGGTATTTTAGTGGCTACACGGGCTCCACCCACTTCCCCGTTCTATTATGTATGTATTATAGTACTCTATGGTAATAAATGAGCACACAGTCCACCTGATGGTAAGTGGTTGCTGTGGCCCATAGACATCTACATCTATCCTCGATTACGAATCAAAATGCAGAATTGTCACCCGTGAGGACTAAGATGGAATGCCGAGTTTCCACTAAAAAGGGTCTCCGGTTCTCTACACTCACCATACGAAACACAGCAGCATTAAGCTACTATTTTACGCTGGTATTCTGTGAGAGTGTGGTCCTTCCCCGGTCGAGCCGACCCATTCGTGCGACAACTATACTACTAATATGCAGCATGGCTCTACCACGTGGTAAACTATACTAAATTAAATTATATTATAGGTATTTTATTTTTGTCGATTGCTCAAAATAATTTTTCGTGTAAAGTATAGCCTAGATTACTTTACACGAAAAATTATTTTGAGCTTGCTATCTCTCTCTATTTGTCCGTGAATTCCTAAGACTATCCGGGACAGACAAACACAAAAACAAAAATGTTAAAAATGATTATTCATCTCTTAAAGTTATCTAAATGAAGCCCTCAACTTAATAAAAGGCAGTCACTTCGATTTAACAAACACTTTAATTTTATTTATATTGATAGAATAATACCGATTTACCACATGATTTCTTACATTTACGCGAACACTGCACATTGATTCAAACTTCTTTTACGAATGTTATCGCATTTAATTTATTAGATTTTTAACTCCCGACGTTTCGGGTGCTTTCTAGCGCCCATGGTCACGGGGCACTGTGGAGACTGTTTTAAGTCTAAGTTCATTCTGCGTAGATCAGACAATAAATAATAATTAAAAAGCTGAAGGTACCGGACTAACACTGACATCTGGATGTCAGTTACCTCAGTCCCCCGTGCCTATGGGTGTTGGAAAGCACCCGAAACGTCGGAAGTTAAAAACAAATAAATAAAATGCGATAAAATCCATAAAAGTAGTTTTAATCAACCCATTTACCTCCTTCAACGTAGTGTATAAAACATAAAGCTTTAATATATTTAAAAAATAAACAATTAAAAACCACTCAATATAATTTTATGTTAAAAATAACAAAAGATCTTGCGGTTTTATTTAGTATGTATGTATAGGAAATAGGTAGAATTACAATGTAAAGGTAGACAGTGTAACTGATGATTTGAGCTTTGAGATAAACACTGTATAAATTATAAATGTGCGAATGTTAAAGAAGACAAGGGAATTCCATTAACATTTGTAATGTTTTCGATTAAACTTTATACGTGTGAGTAGCCCGAGTGTATTAGAACATAAGTTTTGTCGTAATTTATGGGCAAATTTGAAGATAAACCTTGGATACATTGAAGCAAAGCGATAAGACGGTCTTGTGGAATAAATAGGTTTCTAAAGATATAAAAGTTATAAAATCAATTTAATATTGACAATATCAGTTACGGGGTTTTGTTCACAGGTGGCGGTACAAAATGTTAATAAGATGTACAAATATATAAACTATGTGATGAAGATGTGACAAAAAACGTAATGGAATACAAGGTGAGATAAAAGTTAGCGAAACCATTACTTCAACTCATCCTCTGAGTGTTTTGAGTGACGACCATAGAAAATGCATTAGGAATCTGTATGCACCGAAATGACTGTGGAATAAAATTTCTTAAAATTCACTCTTTCAAAAGATTTCTATATGACAGATCACTAGCCCCCATATACATACCAAGCTATAATATATAATATACCACACACTGAAAACTGAAAACTAGTTATATTGTCTTAAATTTATTCATTAAGGGGAAATATAATCTCAAATGGCTTAGCAAGATCCTTTGTTATCCCGAAAATATTGCAGCATTAATTTTGAAATAAATATATGG
The DNA here is from genome assembly GCA_907164705.1 of Parnassius apollo. NCBI lineage: Eukaryota > Metazoa > Arthropoda > Insecta > Lepidoptera > Papilionidae > Parnassius > Parnassius apollo. The sequence continues at coordinate 10,320,919 of CAJQZP010001558.1, read as the reverse complement.
TAAAGTTGAGGATTAATGTTAAGGATTATGTTAGACGAAAACACGATTTCGTAAAATTTTCTCGATAGATAAAAAAATACAAAGTTACCTCCAAAATAAACAGTAAACCACTGTTATTCATAAAATACTTTAAATAGGATCATGAAACTTTGCATACTAACTGAACTAACTATAAAGCAGTGCTTATGTTATTTACTTTTTTTTAGAATACCATTATTTTCACTGTAAAAAGAAATTACCTAAACTATCGGCCTTTTGAAGCGTGATTCCTGCCGCACGGTCACTTCGCTTCGGCGTTTGAACGGGGAGGATGTGTCGCTTACGATCAGAATATACATTACGCAACAGGACGACGTAAAATTAAAATGGGAAATAACCGTAATAAAAATAAGAAGCGGCTGGCTTGGCGTTAAGAAACAGGCATAAATATAATAAATCTAATGAAATAAGTGTCTAACGACCTTTCTACTTACAGTATTAATGATTACAAACATGTCGGTACATAGCATACGACGCGCGGGCAAGTTGGGACGAAATTAGAATTTGAGCTGACTTACTCTATCCCCTTAATTTCAGCCTGTCGAATCCACCGCTTAAATCTCCATGGATTGCCTAATAACGGGGATAATTTTTGCTTTAATTAGGTAGCCAGCTGCAGTTTAGAATTTCTAGTTGTTATGTATTTAGGAGGACGTTGCTGGCAAACTCCTGTATGTCTAGTCTCTCTGGTGGATATTCTTAGACGACCACTACACGATCTTCTATTAAATTAAATAGCTTAAAGAAAAATAATGCAGCGGTGTTACCGTGTAGTAGTGTTGTAAGAATATGCAATACCCCCTTTCATACCGTAGGTATCGTCAGAGGCACAGAAATCGTAATAATAAGACAATAGAAATGAATTAGCCCTCGATTACTTCCAAAACCGATGTCGCCACCTGCAGCCGTAATATAAACATACGCAATGCACGATGATAACTAATGTTTCACGTTACATTGTTTGGCGAGTTTTTCAACGTCGCGTGCATCGCGTATAACGGTAGAATAGAAGCAGCAATGGTAATTGTCAATATAAAAAGTAATAAATGAAAGTTTACAAAGGTAAATATCATAGTAAAATATTCATCTAGATGTTAATTAGTTAAAATAATGATAATTAATAAATAATCAACTTACCGATGAAATTTGATGCCCTTATTAGTTAAATTACACGTCCATGATGAGTTTTTTTTTTACTATTATGCTGCAGTTCACCATTGTAATAACATAAATTCACGTACGACGTCCCCCGCGCAACTAAATCACAACATGGTGAATTACGTTCGTCAACACATAATATCACGACAAGTTCACGCGTCTATGCTACTTCTATTGTCTTATTATTACGATTTCTGTGGTCAGAGGTGACAGAGGGAAATAAATCAGGAGATGGGCAGCAGCGACTTACTAATAAAAATTAACAATAAAAACTGCAGTTGCCAACCCGCTTGCCAAGCGTGGTAACTATGGCAAATAGCCTATAAGATAATCTATGCGGGAGGCCTATATTTAGCAGTGGATTTTAATAGGTGGTGACGGTATGAATGATTTCACGATTATTTTCAATAAATTCTGTTACTCTTTGAGGAGCTTCACAAATTTATCGAACAACAAACAAAATGTATTATACTGTTACTCGAATAGTGTTATATTAATTATGGTCATAGTTGTTTTTAACTTGACGTAGACGTCGAAGTTTTACGACCATCTTAACGACTACAATATAGCAACATATTTAGAAAGGATGTTGGAAAATGAGTTACGATGACTTTATTTAATTTCTTTACTACAACAGCGGCTTTTTATGGTTTACGGTAAAGTTAAAATCCATCTTCGCAGTCAGCTCACGAACGAATAGTTTATTTCTCGCAGAAAATTGAATCATAACGCTCATAACACACAACACTCATATCGCCAAAATGCAAACTATTACTAATAATTTTATTTTAGTTTACTCCGCACTAGGATTCTCTCATGTATCGTGGCAGTTGATGTACATAAATTTCACAAGGATAAAAATCAAGATCCGGAAAATTATTTGCAGGCCACAGAAATACTTGTCCCGTGCGGGTTTTGAACCGAAAAAAAAAACCAAAGCAAAACCATTTCTTTGAAAAGAAAGCAATCTACCAGTCCCCAGTCGTCCCACTGATATGGGCAGATCCTATCATGACTAAGAGGGTTTTGAAGCAGGGTAAGGTGGTAGCCTACTACCATTCTCTATTTTTTTAATTTCTCAGACTTGCAAGTTTGTTCACGATTATTTTTTTTGGCCCATAGATATCTACGGTGTCTCACTAATCCTTACATCTACATCTACATCTGAGGGCTAAGACGGAATGCCTCTTTACCCATATTTTCTTATTCAGTAAAAAAAGTTCTCTATAAAATTACCTTGAACGTGGTCCTTCTTCGGTCGAGCCGCCTCTTTCGTGCTACAACCATATTATAGTAGCAGTATGGCTCTACCACGTAAAAAAGATGAATTTGTTTCATTATTGAGGTTGCAAAATTACAATAAATAATTTCCTTGCTTACTATAAAAGTTATGGTTAGTGTTCATCTCCTGTGTCATAATGGCTGTATATTAACATTTCTGTTATTTACTTAAATTTCAGTAAAGTCTCACTTTGACGAGAGACAAGCTAGGCTATTTTTAAACTGCAAGACTTTTTCTTTGGCTTTCAAGATTGTCATACAAAATGAAATGTAATGTTTCATAATATTGTCTTTCCTACCAATTTGCGACCACGGCAACTTTCGAACAATAGAAAGTGCGCGCTTTATATATATTATATATAACAAGCCTACTCCTTGATTTATCACGACCAACACTTGGCTATATAAATACACCTTTATCTATCGATAAGTATGCATGCCAAGGCTTTTATAAGCTGTAATGGAACATGCATATATGTATTGCATATACGTAGACACTTATATTTTAAAGGCACTCCTAAATAATGTAACTCAAGCAATAGAATAAATTAATACGCATTTTGTGAAATTATGCACCTAATGTTGATGAATGTAGCACGCATTTTTTGCGAAATCGTGATACAAATATTCATTATAATAATAATTTAGGTGGTCATGACTACAAAAGGCCCTGGCCTTGGCACAAAAACAAATAGACTCAGTTTTGAAGAAAAAAATTGTTTATATTCTATTTTTATCATATAGAATTTATTTGTTCTTCGAAATTTATAAAGTACTTGATCTTTGTATTTGTTAATTAAGTAATCTGAGCCGTGAAACCAAGCCGTGGTAGCTCAGGTGCTAATCGCTCGCTGTAAATGTACACAAGCAATCCGGGTTTGATCCCGGGTGCTGTTTTACCACGTGCTTGGCGGTGAAGGAAAACATCGTGAGGGAACCTGCATGTCTGAGAAATAAGACCAATAAATATTGCAAAGACATGTAAAATTTGCCAACACCCTTGGGGAAACGCGGCGGACATCTCCCTGCTCTTACCCTCTCAGATGTGTGAGTAGGCCTGGCCCAGCAGTGAGACGTATATAGGCTGTAACTTTTTTAACGTTAAATTAAGTAGAACGGTATTAGTTAAGTTATATTTATTAAGATAGAGGTGAATATGCAAGGTTAAAACCATTTAATTTATATTTTTCATAAGCCTATTAGCTTATATCTATATATATATTTTTTTCATATATCATATATCATAGCATTCGCTACCTATTACTATCGACCAGTGTTAAATTATGAGCCATATTAGTAAACCATGCAAGTTCAATAGAATATGTTAATGTACTTAAATACGTTTATTTTTCTAAGTTTATCACTTGATGTAATTTTAGATCACGTATGTGTAATTTTAGATGTTCTTCCTGTTGTTACCCGATCTCTTCCTAATTTACAAAAAAAATATATTTCTTTAAGGCTTTATTTACCTCCAAAACTACACATCATAAACGTAAAACGTTAACAATAACGATATAAAACTATAAAGTAGTATTGCTATTTATTTTTATGTTCTTAGAAATATTATTTTCGATTCATCCGAGCATACATTATTGTTAATAATATCAACCAATTAATAACACTGACGCCATCGCTTCTACAAATATTTTAAAACTGCAGCCGAGTCGCACGCACTGTCATTATGGAACTATAGAACTATGACCAAACATACTTTAGGAGGGAAACGACCAGGCAATATGGTTGCAGGTGAAAGGTCGGAAGCCATGACAATATAACAGGTATATTAATAATGGTCTTTATAGAAGTATTTTAATACAGCTAATACTTAATATTAAGCGGCTAATATTTGGAAAATGCTTTGTGATTGGTGAAAGTGGGCATTAATTTTATTGAAGTATACTTAAATGTGGTTTTATTGACTTGACTGGTGAATGTATCGGATACTAAATTATAGGTTATTAATACTGACTTGAACTTTAATGTGTTATTTTACTAATAATCATAGAATCTTACAGATTATTTATACTTTATATGTGTAAACGCATGAAGGAAACATACACGCAATTGAAATTTTAAAATGAACTAAGGAAATAGTAATTGTTTTTTTTTTCAATATTCTATTTAAAAATTTCCTCTGACACCATTTAACAATGAAATAACAATATGCGATAAAACAAAAGACAAAAACAACGAACAAAAGAAGGTCCGCCGGGTCGTAAAGTGGAAAAAATATAACAAAACACATATCTGTATTAGTGTGTGTTAATAAAAACAAGTCCGAAACTTCAAATAAGTGTATGTGTGTACCTTTATGTGTCAAATGAAACAATGTACACAGGATTTTAAGCGAGCTTTAAACTCCGCCATGTTAATAAAAAATATAAACCTTTAAATAAATAACTAACTATATGGTTCCTTTTTGTAACATTACGGAGTGACAAACAAGCTTACATTACCGGCAGCCAACTTCGTACATAGGCCGACAGATGTCAGCCTTGAAAATTAACATAAAATTCCTCAAAGCTTATGTAATACAAAAAATAAACTAAAACATTATACAGTTGTACTCCCCGTGGTATCGTGCCAAGAACGCTGGCTGCGTTTCCTCGCTGAATGGCTATACTTAGCCTTTGAGCGAGAAAAGGACCCGCCCTCTTATTATCAGCAGCGACAACCAGTCGTGGATACAGTTCCTTTAGGAACTTCACCGCTCGTGTCCCCACGGTCCGTTAGTCTCTACAGTAAATGGCACAAATACGTAGATTTCTATCTCACCTTACGGTAGGTGGTGATGTCAAAAAGATTGTAAAGCGCAGACTTAGCTTAATATAAACCTATTATTCACTTTCGTTTTTAAGGCAGACCCATTGTTATCGGATAAAAAAAATAAATTGATATATGCCTTCCGAATGGAGAAGCAAACCATTTGGTTCAAATGCGTAGTATGTCGACAACAAAAGGGTGGAGACTGGCCAAGCATCTCCTAGTCAGATGATGAAAGAAAATTATTTATTTATTTATTATAAGCCAGCACTTTATAATCCCACCTGGTGGTAAGTGGAGGTCTTTATCACCATTTAACACCAGGCTGACCCTTGATGGTGAGTCACCCTGTCCTAAGCTCCATTGCCTTAAAGACATCCAGATTGTAATCGAATGTAAAGACAGACGCCGCAAATTATTCCACTTTTTTTTTGTACATTAGACAAATCAAACCATTTACTTCGAATTCGTAGAATATCGACGACATTTAATAGAGACGAGATTTTTGTCTGCTTATATGAATCATATGATTGTTTTTAAAGTAGAAGAGGCAAACCAGTCATTTTTTAAAAGCTACGGTATATGTATTTCTAGAAGCTAACAATAGCTTAAAACAATAATTCAATCAATATATAATAGAACAACAATTATTTACGGAATCGCAGAAGCGTATCCGATGTAAAAATTATGGGTTAAGATAGGATGGGTTAGGAAGTAAGATTATTATATTCTCTTAATTTAATAGCAACAAACCATTGCAAAGTATTAAATAACAGACCTTAAAATAGGCATTCCATCTTAGTCCTCAGGGGTGACAACGCATTTGCAATTTGATTCTTAATCGTGAATAAGTGTTGATGTCTATGGGTCACAGCATCCATTTACCATCAGGTGGACTGTGTGCTCGTTTGTCACTCAATGCTATAAAAAGTAACCATGAACGTTAAAGTTTTAAACCACACGTAAAATACGTAGACCAGCGACAAGGAGCGGCGACAAAGGTGCGAAATTTTTTTTTCTGTTCTCTGCAGTGTCTTTAATATACTGAGTATTCAAAATGTAATATAATTTATAATGTAAATATAATTTCGTATAACTTCTTTATGATTTAATTTTTTTGGATAGGATTTTTGGATGGGATTTGCTATGGCAAACACTGAACTCATTTGGGTTGAGCGCTGACTTGATTACAGGCATTGGTGTCTCTTTATAGGGACTCTAGTGCTTGTGTTAGGATCAACGGGGTCTATTCGGACTGGTTTGACATCCATAAAGGTGTCAGACAGGGCTGTGTGGCTTCCCCGTGGCTGTTCAACCTATTTATGGACAGTTGTTTGCAAAATTTGAAAGTTGAAGAATGCGGATTAAGAATGGGTGAGTTAACCGTCAAATGCCTTTTGTACGCCGAATGATCAAGTTATTCTTGCGTCATCGGCGGCCGAGTTGCAAATGATGGTTACATTAATGAACGGATCATTAAAAAAAAGGGGTATGAAAGTGAACGCAAGTAAGACGAAGGTTATGGTTTTTGAAAGAGAAGAAAGTAAAACGATTTGTGAAATAAGAATAGAAGGGGAGTTGATCGAGCAAGTAGATGAGTTTGTATATTTGGGCTGCGTATTTAGCAGGGATGGGAGATATGATAAGGATATAGAACGACGAGTGAAATGAAATAGAGTAAATGGGGCCTTGCACTCTATTGTGAAGAGTCAAAATGTGTCGAAAAAGGCACGTATGGAAATTCACAATGCTGTGTTGGTCCCTACTTTAACGTATGGTAGTGAAAGTTGGGTGTGGCAGAAGAAGCACGAGAGTAGAATGAACGCAGTAGAAATGCGGTCGTTAAGGAGTATGTTAGGGCTGATTCTGAATGACAGGGTAAGAAATTGTGTAATAAGAGAAGAGTGTGGTTTGCAAGATGATGTTGTGACCAGGATTAAGAAAGGAATGCATCGGTGGTTTGGTCATGTGGAAAGAATGAATAAGGAAAGAGTGACAAATTTTGGCTACAATCTTCGTTCGGTCTACAGGAATGAGACATTTTGAGACATCTTAAAAAAACGGTTCTCGATTTGATTGTATTTTTTCATATATATTATAATAATAGTCTCCAGACTGATATTTCGGTCACGGGAGCCAGTTTCAACGGAGACTAGCCTTTTGCGCAGAATAGGACTATAGTGCCCAAGTTTATGTGCAAGCACAAGTGCACTGTCTATTCCCGCTTTCTCATAGTCTGATGGTACGGTAATCCGACACGACCGGAGAGAGATCAGGCGCAGGACCAACGGCTTTAGGGCTTTCCAATACATTTTTTGACGTGGTAGAGCCTTGTTGCAGCTATATTACAGTTTTAGCACGAATGGGTCGGCTGGACCCAGTTAGGACCATGCTCTCACAAAATACCAGCGTAAAATAATTGCTATAATAATAATAATGCTGCTGTGTTTCGTATGGTGAGTATAGAGAATCGGAGACCGGACGGAAAATTTAATAATATGAAAACAACGAATACAAAGAACTACTTATAAAAATTTAAATTATTTGCACCAAACTAGCTACTGAATCTAAGCACTTTGACTTCAGAAGTAGTGTGAAAATTATTTTATTTCTTTGCAGTTATTGTTTATAATAGTGTTTGCAATAGTGCCTATTTAATTGACTTCGACTACATTGATAATATTCTCATTTTATTTATAGTACCCGGTTGACCGAGCTTTGCTCGGTATTTGCTCTTTTTTTAATTCGTGTGTTTTGGAAATTATATTTAGATACAAATTACATACTGATGAAAAACGAATAATATTTTTTGATCTTAGCGACATAATAGAAAAAACACATCTGGTTATTTGAATAAAAAATCATGAGTGCAATTAGTTTAATTTAAATTTTCGTGTTTTTAAAAAATACTAAAAAAAGGGCTCGAAAAAATAGATTTTCTCAAAAAAGAAAGGAACTTAAAAAAAAATTATGTTCTGGGCTCGAACCATGTTATTACGATTTTGTGACCGCCCAATATACTAATTACGCTATTTGTAATCATTAATAAACTGTCAAAATTAACCTTCTTATTCTAATGATATTGTATCAATTTTTCATTGCCTAAAACACGGACAAAAAGACATTTTCTAAAAACAAATCCTAGCTAGATCGATTTATTGCCCCCCGAAACTCCCTGCACACAAAATTTTATGAAAATCGTTGGAGCCGTTACCGAGAATCCGATTATATATATATATATAAAAAAGAGCAATTCTTGTATATAACAAAAATTGCTCGTTTAAAGGTATAGGATTGAAATCGGTTGTACAAAATTTTATGTTTACTGCAAGATCTCTTTTTAAATTGATAATATAACTTTGCGTTGTTATATTTTCAAAGATGTTGAGTAATGTCTATAAATTTTTAAATAATTGGTAAGTTTTGCGTCAGCAACTGTTCTGAACCCAGGCTTCAGTGTGTGTAATTCTTTGAGTTAAATTATTTAATGATGTATTTAATTGAAAACTCCCCCAAACAAGCTTTCGGCTGACCTGAACTGCGTCCTAGCGGCTCAGGCCGAGCCTACATAACAAATCTCGTAATCTGCCTTAGTTAGGCACACTTCTAAGCGGCTTTTCGCCGCATGCGCCTTCTTTTCTGCCAAGGAGGGTCGCGTCCGTTTACAGCATAAAGATCTCTCGTCAGATCGGTAAGCCAATCCCAAAAGGTGAAGTTTAGAGGGTAAAAGTCTCCACATAATCACGCAGCCGACTGCGTGGTATGCTATAAGCATTCTCCACCTTCCTCCCCCGTTAACGGAGGGTTGCCGTTATTTACTTCGGGCGCAAAAAAAATTGAAAACACTAAATTTTTGTGTGTTTCTTTCTTGAAAATAACGCGACATTAGGTGCCAAATTCTTATCTGGTTCCTTGTTCCGATATATAGGAAAGCGATTTGAGATACTTGAAATCTTTTTTAATTTTCAGGATTGTTTTTTATGATTCAGCTTTGAGTTTGAAAATTTAAAAAGACAATGAATACTAAAAATCTATTAGGAATACTTGATTGAGGAATACTTTTGCGTTTCATTCACTTCAAAGGTAATCTAATTAGGTATTTTATTAATTCGTTGTTTGGGAAAGCTAGAAGGAAAATTTAAGTTCATATACAATTCGATGTAATTTTCAGCAAATATTATATTTAAGATGATTTTGCAATTAAGTATTTATCTATAAATTAACTATGCAAATATCTTGCATTTTTAATACTCGGAATTAGAAAACAAGATTTTTATCAAGATCGGGATAAGTCTCTATGAGCATATTATTCCGCGGCATATACACACGTAAAATACAGCGTGCTCAAAATTTTACACAGTAAGTTTTATTCTATGCACTTTCTGTTAGTTTCAACAACGCGTAGGTTCTTATATCCTTTATAATAACTTTCACAAATTTAGTCAAGTAATTGTAAGCATTTATCCATAATAACTAACAAACTACATTAAATCATTTTACTCAATATCTTGCTTTTGAGAGAGCCACATATTGTTTGTATCACTATTGTTATATAAACTTATTATATATAAGCTTGGTAATGGAGAGACCTTGAATATTTTTGGGGTTTTTGTTGTAATAGTGTATATACATTGGCCCAAGAATGAATTACTGACTCTGTGTAGTCTAAAAACTAATATTACTAGTCTATGTTTGTTCCTAGTGTGTACAAAATGTATATCACCTTTTTACTAAAATACCTTTGTTTTTGTGAACATACAATAAATTTTCGTAGATAGAATGAGAGGCTAAAGTTAATATATTTTTTCTGGAAAACTTGATCTCGCTGTAGGTTTTGTGAAAGAAAATCTAAATTGGTCAACAACACCTTATTAATGAATTACATTATTACAAATAAAATAACTTATCAGGTCGGGGATGATTACTCATATTTTTAAATTATAATAGTTTTGGTTGTAGAATAATGAACACCATGCATTATTCTTCTTAACTTTTTCTTTGCATTTTGAACACTCAGAATCAGGAAACAAAGACATCGGAATAAGGATTTTTAGATCAGAATAAGGTGCCTCCCACTTCTTTTTATATTTAAATAATTTAGAATACAAATCAAAATCTAATAGCCAAACCTATTGTCTGTTTCATTTATTGGTTCTGATAAAATAGCCAAACCTTCAAAAATGTACCATAATTGCCTAATTTTCGATGTCGTTTCGAGTTTAAGTAAAAACGCCTTTACCTTATTAAAATTTACATTAATATTGATATAACAAAATTACATCTTTATAATTACGGAGTTAAATTTGAACACAATCCACGTTAAATAATTATATATCTATTGTAGTTTAATTAATAAAATAGAAATTCAAATGGTCTAAATAAAAAAAAAATCGACCGTGCATGATGCTTTTTATAATATAACAAAGTTATGAGTATATCATATTAATATAACAAAGTGTAGATGAAAATTTATAAGTAATATGTTACTTCATAAAAAAGACTTCAACGCGTATCGCTCAGCTATTGCTTTACATTTTCTATTTGCATTCAGATGTGATAACTTCCTCCGCCGTTAATCGGCTAAAATAAATCAGCTAAAATGTAATAATTTAATTCGTTTTATTATTAATTATGTGCAAATACATAAACATAAGCTGTGGTAGCTCAGGGGCTAAACGCTCGCCGTAAATTTCACAGTAGGCTAGCTACCCGGGTTCGATCCCCGCCGGCACCAATGAAATTGTTAATTACAATTTTAAGTGCTGATTTACCACATGTTCGGCAGAAAAGGAAATCATGCCTGCATGACTGAGAAATTTATTCGAAGATGAATTCACTTCACATGAAGTTTCCTAACACGCATTGGGACAGCACGGCGGATATCTCCGTGCCCTAAAACCCCACAAGAAATGAGAGAAAGTCTGTGTCCAGAAATGGAACACGTAAATAGACTAGCTGTATGTGCAAATAACAAATGATTATTAGTGGATTATACTGAAAGGCAAATTTCAAATTATAATGTAAAGTACAACCTGCGGAAACCAGGATGAAACGTCTGAACAAGTATTTCCAGGATATGTAAAATCTTTCAACAATAATTATATAAACCACCTCAGTAATTATTATTATAATTCTATTGTTTAATATCAATTACATATCTTTTTTTAAATATAGTTAAATAAAAAGAAAAATTTGCATTTTTTAAAAATTAGTGATAGTTTGTTCAGGGATGGAAGAACATAATTTTGGCCCACCTAAGGCTTTAAGAAGTTTTACTGATGAACGAATAAAAGTTATCTAAATGTTAAGGTACTTAAAGTATATATCAAATTGACAAATTTATGCAAATAAAAGTAAATAAAATAAAATGTAAACCAAAAGGAGAATAGTTTCTACGTTGAACCATATTTTGTCTCTTGCACGAATGGGTTAGCTCAACTAGGGAGGACATCGTTCTTATATAATACTTGCGTAAAATATATAGAAATGGTAAAGTTAAAATTAAATAAAACTAACTTCAATAAAAATAATTTAGTGATTATTTTTTAAAACAGCTCGAACGATATCGATCAAATTTCAATGGGATCACTTGTTTTCGAGTAACCGGTAAACATACATAAAAGAATATATTCCGACGAATTGAGAACCTTCACTTTATTTGAAGTCAGTTGATAATAGAACAATACTGCAGTATTTCTTTTAATGAGTTTTAATGCATCTTTTACTGGTAACGAGGAATCCATCTTAGTCCTTAGGGATGACAATGAATGAAAATATGTACTTAGCAGGTAAACTATGTGCTTGCTTGTTACTTTTATTTCAATTTTAAATATTTTGTTTGAGTCCTTATCAATGAAATGTCAATAGAGACTTTCATATTTACATACATAAAATATTTGTAACTGTTTGTTGTCGTTCCATGATTTCTAGCAGCTGTTTATATATAATAGATTTTAACCGTAAAACCAGCACCGCTCATGTTAGGTCAAACTACAACAATGCAGTCTTTTATTAATTTGTATCCTCATCATCCCTTAAACAGTTTACTGATGGACATGGAATTTTCCATAGTAAGAAAATAAATCTTATAATAAAAGTTATTTCAACATTACACAAAAGTAACAATTGCAATTAAAAATATATAAACACCTAGAATCGAAAATAAAAACAAGAATAATTGTTAAGATTGGCTTTTTATACGTTAATTTAAAAAAAATGTTTCTGTCGTACACTTAACAAAGCTTTGGTTGCTAACGGTTTCAAGAATGTTTGCTTTGCTCTTTGTAGCTTTTGAATAGTTTAGATAACAGTATATCGCCAGTGATACATAAATCTCGGTTCGAACGCAATAAAATATGTATATGTAACGTCTGCGTCCTATATTATTGAATCGTTTATTAATTCTACTGTTTTGCGTTTCGAAAAATATTTTTATTGACAAATCTGAGAATAATTTTGAACTAAACAATATAATAATTAAATTAATGTTTCAGTTCAATAATCTTAAATTATAAAAGGACATAGATGGTTGTTCACGTACTGGATGTTTAATTTACATAGGTGTTTTTTTAAATTAAAAAAAAAAGAAAAACAGATTTTGAAATATTATCTATAATATCATAATATCGACAGATGTATTAATAAATTTTCAATTGAGTCATTACTCAGTAACAATATATTTGCCAGTAGACCACTTTTCATTACTAATACTCACTTATGGTATTTTGAAATTACATTTACAATTACGTGTAACGGCGATATAAATTACCACCCTGTATCATCCCCAGGTATCGTGGGAAGTGACAGAGTGTAACAAACTAGGAGATGGGCACATTGGGGCGCAAGTCAAGCTTGGTAAATATGACAAATATACTGTGAGGCAATCCATGAGAAAGGGCTATACGAGTATTCATCAGTTAACTTTTGAAAGGATGTAACGATAACGGTAAAATGTACAAAATATACAGTTCATTTCATAGATTGCAAATATTTCTACAACCGCTCACCTAACACAGTATCATTGTAATCAAATAACATTTTATTGATTGGTAGATTGCAGACCTATCACTTGTGCTTTAAATGCGGCCGTAGCTGTCTTAATGATTATTTTGCCACATTCAGCAAAATCGTTTAGAGAAAATGCATACTCATGTATCACCACATCAAAAGTCCACCGCTGAACATAAAGTAAAAAAGTTCACCTCCCCTCATTTCTGAGAGGCTTTTTAGGTCAAGAAAGTGTCCGCTGCGCTGCCCCAATGCGTATTGGCGAACTTCACATGTCTTCGAAATATTTTTTTATTTGTTCTTATTCTTCAGACATGCAGGTTTCCTCACGATGTTTTCCTTCACCCCCGAGCACGTGGTAAATCAGCACTTAAAATTGCAATTAACAATTTCATTGGTGCCGGCGGGGATCGAGCCCGGGTTACTCGCGGTCTGTTATATTTACAGCAAGCGTTAACCATCTGAGCTAATACGGCTCTCTGCTGAACATAGGCCTTCCCCATATAATATCTTGTTTTGAGCCACTACAGATTTCATTAACTCCCTACAGGTTTCATTAGTTCGTTACTCAATATTTTGGGAGTTGCCGAATCTTTCTTTCTTATTGGTTGTCAGTTGTGTTGAACTTTGAATTAATCACATGATAGTTTAGCTTTCATTGCTGGGCGAGCTAAGTAAGTCTTGTTCTTCTGCGGATATCCTCGTTACGTATTAATCTCGCAGTAAAATTCCGAGCATAGCCCTTTCCGTGGCACACTACGTGACTTTAAGCTTTCTCATACAGCCAGCAGAATAGGACCACGTTTAAGTTCTGTAAGTCATCTCTGGCAACACGGACTAATTGTATACTTTCTGAGAAATATCAAAATGCATACAAAAACTGGGTTTTGCAAAAGTGCCAGTGTGCACACTTTTTGTATGCTTTTGTGGCTTTACATATAATCATTTAATATTAGTTACTTTAGTATTAATTATCTGTACGTATCTACTCTCTTTTTCTTATTTGTTTCAGTAAAGAGAGAAATATTAACTTTAGGGATTTCTTAATTATTGACGTCGATTTCTATGAGTATTATCGTAAATATCTTATACGATGACAAAAGCCTAAGATGTTATTTTCAGACAGCCCATCAAGCTAGGTAATTAAAGAAAACAGTTTTAAGGAGAGGACTTTGAAATTTAACAGCTATTACGATAATGGCCATGTTAATAACTTTTACAACATATGCGACACGAAGAAGTGTCAGATTGTTAGCTTAGTGTTCAAATTAATGTAGTGTTTAGTAGCTTTGTAAACAGCCTTAACTATATTTAATAGCTTAAAATGCCAAACAGGAAAAATTATGCAAAACTCAAAGAATGAAATTATTACTTTCGTATTATCTTTCGTAAATTAATAATTAAATATAGGTACCCTTGTAAAAGTAATCGACATTATCCTATAGTTTTTATCTTTTACCATAAATAAATAACGCTAAAGTAGTAGAACCGGCGTTCCACAGGGCAGCTGTTTGTCTCCAGTCCTGTACGCGACTTATACTAACAACATCCCAACACTGGCAGGCAGGCTGCAAGAGTGGGAGGACGACGTAGAGCTGGCGCTATATGCGGACGATAGCGCCTACTTCACCTCGTCCAGAAGAGCCCACATAGCCACTGCCAGGTTGCCTGACCTGTTGCCACCATGGCTGGACGAGTGGAGGATGGTCGTTAATGTTGGTAAGATGACCGCTCTGCTCACTCGCTGTCTCAGAAAACTACCACCGTTGCTGATCCTCAATGGCCAGAAGATCGCGTACGAGAAGGCCGTGACCTACCTTGGGTGCCGGATTGACAGGACGCTGCGCATGACGGCGCACGTCGACTTCGTCGTCCGTAGAGCCAGATGTGCGCGGGCGACGCTTTTGCCAGTCCTGGCATCCAAGATGCCAACTAAGACCAAGCTCCGGATATACATAGCATGTATATCCGGACCATCATCACCTACGCGGGTACGCGCTTCTGAGCGACCCTTCTGAGGCGGCGACTGCTGGTCCAGCAGAACCTGTCATTAAGGACGATCGTTGGAGCAGGTCGCTACGTCCGGAACGACGACATAGCGGCCGATCTGAAAGTCGAGACCATCACAGACTTCGTGCCCCGGCTGGCGCACGGCATGTTTGACCGCGCCGACAACGGGCCACATGAACACCTCAACGGCTTCGCGCCGTTGCACACACGGCCCCTGGACGGACAACCTCTTCCAAGAGAACTCCTCTTTATATCGATTATAGAGTCGAGTAATAACCCACAATGCCGCTGATAGGCCAACCCTGAGTTTTTACCGCACAACCTCCTTTTTTCCCGTAGTTAACCGACTACGGAAAAAATTTCTCTGACTGCGGATTAATCCGTCTTGATTACCATGCCTAGAACAGGCTCCCAGGACTGGCCCATAGTCATGGGCCATAAGGACAATCCGGGCAATGGCATACTCCGAGGCTCGAGACCTGCATGGCATACCCATGTCATGTAGACGACAACTCACGCTAAAGTAGTAATTAAATTAATTACAACATTCTTACATATTTTATTTTAAGGTTCAACTTTTCAAGAATTTGGATTTTTTTTAAATATAAATAAAATAATATTCACATTTTTATATTATTGATATAATATGTTTACTGTAGCATATAAATGCCCGTTTAAATAGGTAAGAAACGGTTTGTATAGAAAACCAGCACAAGGTAAAAGCTAAATTATTGGAGTGATGTGATAACAATGATTAAAATGTTACTGCTGTAGTGTATTCCAGTGATTTTCTTAGTAAGGTTTTCTAAAAAAAACTAACGGTATTTAGTTGTCATCAATACTAAGAAAAGTTTTGTTATACACAACTTTTTAATATGTTTGGTATATGTTATACCAAACATATTAAAACGTTTTGTTATTGCTGTTTGCATAAGTTAAATAGTTAATTGAAGGATAAAATGATTACCTACTTTTTATTTGTTTCACAACCCGTTGTGTTGTAACATGTACGAAATAGTAAATATATTTTCATTAGTAATTATTGATATTATCAATAACACATCATCTCTTATTAATTTAATTATAACTTGCAGGCTATAAATTGAAATAAAGAACAAAATCAATTTATAAAATCTGCAAATACTAATTAAATATAATTGTAGAACCCTCGGTTGAGTTAACGTTAGTGCAATGCTAAAAACAACGTCTCTCCGTTTATTAAAATAGGCGTTGTTAATGGTGGACTCTAATATTTTTGATTTTATTATAAATGAATATAAAAAGCATATTAGAAGAAACTCTTCTAATACACATAAAATATTTCTCGTAATATTCATGATAGTTTAAGAAAGGTACAATAAGTATGTTTCCTTTCTTATACTAATTAATAATTAATTAGTGTTTGTGTACTATCTGCGGCATGTATAAGTCTACTGCTGCACATGATCCCTCCCGTTATAGGGAGGAATTACATTAACGTCACGTTTGGCAGACGGATGAACAATCGTCGTACCAGATGTAACACAACTTTGATACTTCCATCTACCGCCATCTATCGGGAGCCTCAATTTCATTCTGGCATATCCCATAGTTGCCTTTTGCAACACTCGTGGGAAAAATGGGATGATAGATTCTCTTGAGCCGCCACCAAAAGGAACATCAACACGTGAAAAACAAATTATTATATATTATCACATCATCTTCATCATTATTACAAAACATCACAGGTCCGCTAGTGAACACATGGGCTTTCAACAAGTAATACCACAAAGCGCGGTCCTGAGCTACCTGCATCCATCGACTTTCACATATTCATGTAATATTAATACAGTATTTTCATAGAACAAAAATGACGAAAAAACTCGTAAACTATTGCTTATAATTATTTTGTTAACCAATATCTAGCAAATAATAATAAATGTAAATGAAAAACAGTACAATACAAAGTAAATAATAGTGTTTCAAAGAATTTTTAATAACGTTTAATACACGCTTTGATATATTAATAATTATTCGCCGATAAGTTCAAAGCCTAAGTTGAAATTCTTACGTCTATCGTATTGTGTTCTTTCATCCCCATTGAGAACTTCGGGATTAAATTTATCATTACCTATTTAGCTATATGTAATTTCTACATAAACATTTTATTACTACGTGGCAATTATTTAGATGCATAAAACAAAACGAAGTCTTCTTGTTAATAGCATTTCGAATAAAAGTATTATACATTTTTACTTAATATAAGACTATTGCATATTGTGGTTCCTATCAACATGTTTAAAATGTTTCATTTATGCAACTTTTGAATACTATTTGTTCCTAAGAGATATATGTATATACGATTGTCGTAGTTTACAATTCGTTTAATTAGTGATATTATTTTTAAAGAAAACAGTAAATGGGTAAAACTTTTTAATATGATTTTGTATTGTGTTACAACTTGCATTGAATGCGTTAAAATGGCCTATTAGTAACTTAATGTTAACACTGGAAAGTGTAGAACAATTTTCTATATTACTAATTCGCATTAGAATCTTATTGGCGTGCATTATAAAAATACTCACCTGTCAAAACTAGGTCCGATACTACGGCAACTGCACTTCACAGTTAATTAAAAAAAAAAACATACGAGTCACAGACTTTGAAAAGGTACTCGTACATCGCATTAAAGGTGCAATCAATACACATGTAAACACACTAACTATCCATTTTTGCAACGTTATATACTAAAGTACACTTTCATAGGTACAATAAGCTCTGCGTTTCATTCACAAGTAACTAATAACCACTTCATACAATTACAGCGAAAGTTTGCTTTAATAATCTGAATATTCAACACTTTTAAAAGAAATTGTCAAACCTTATAGTATGTCATTCGGCCACTTACATAGTCCTAAGTACCGGAAAATTGGGAAATCGATATCGGAACATGCCGGACTATTTTTCCGACATCGCGATTTCGAATAGTGCGCGCATGAACGCGCTTGTGTGCGTAACAACCTGACCATAAGCTTGCGTAGACGCAACTGAAATCACCTTGCAAGGCCCACTATTTCCATCTCATTCTGGACATGTAGTCACCTCACTCTAGCGGGCATTGTGCTGAGACCGGCGACTGGCTTACACGGTTTGACAATAAATAACCTATAGGAATCTAATCAGTTTAATAGATGTGTGATTTTTTCAATCCCAACCGTTTTAATGGCACCGTACAGTGATCGTTTCATGTCTGTAGGTATTAATTATCAGAGATTAAACCCTCGGAGACTTTGCGGTAGTTTGTGATGATCTTTTGACTGCTGGAAAATATATTAGTCAACCGTTTTTATTATAAAATATATTCGTCAACAACGTTTTGCTTTACGCCTGAAAGCCTAAAGCAAAACTTTCTATCGAGTCACTCAATAGAAATTTTTGCTTTACTCCTTTCAGACAAATCATATTTTGATAGCACTAAAGCTCTTGAGGCATATTTAGTTGATAAAATGTCTAAGAAGTATCCATACCGTTTTTAAGTATATCAAATCAATACCTAAGTAAAATTAATTATTCTAAACATAAATTCTTAGCGATTATAAGTTATAACACTAAAATTCTTGACTTGATTTTGAAATTAAATATGCTTGACACATACATTTCGTAATAAGAAGAAAATTCCGTTTTCCATCTTTGTTTAACTTTGCGTAAGGCTTGAGAGGTTAATATCGGCACAGTGAAACATACGTGATAATCGTGTAGTGACGTTATAAGAATTCCTACAACCACATATCATCCCGTGGATGACGTAAGTGATTGAAAGAAACTGAAACAGGTGATGGAAAGCAGCAGGAAGAGATAACTCAAAATTATTAAATAAAAACTGTGTTTGCGAATCGTTGCATCTATTTCCAAAAATCCGTCAATGAGGCAATCGATGAAGGCCTATGTTCATCAGTGGATTTGTATTGGCTGTAATGGATAGATAGAATGTTACCTTAAGTTAAGGTACCTTCATGGTTAATACAATACAATACTATACACTATAATACTCTTTATTTTACACCAACGAAACATAAATATATCAAATAATGAACAAAAAATGTGGGAAAGACAAAAGGCGGTCTTATTGCTACATAGCAATCTCTTCCAGACAACCCAGAAGAGTAAATTAATACTAACATGGCAACATACTTTAGGTAGATTAATGACCATAACTAAGAGGAGGAAGAGAGAGCAGTTAAGGAGACAAATAGTGTTCCTTAATCTGATTCTTTAACACATTCAATGATTAAGCACTTTTAATCGACTGGGGTAAGGAGTTCCAGAGTCTTACTCAAAGAACAGCAAAAAATTTATCATAAAATTTCGAGGAGTGTACAGGACATTGGAGCGAAAGATTTTCTTTGGACCGTAAGGAAAAGACGTGACAAAGTAACGTTAAGTAATAGGTATCACAAACTTATCATGTAGTGAGTTCGAACCCATCCTTGAATTACAATTACTGCTAACCAAACATATTACGAGCATTTCAGGCTTTGTAGGATTCGATAACGGGAAATCTACGTAAATAGCGTTGCTAGTATTTTTAAGTAAATATAAAACGTATTACCAAATGTTTCCCAAATTTATGCAAATTGGATTCAAGACAGACACGCAAGTTATCACATCCTACTGGCTATATTTAAATTAACACTTAACAATGCTTCCACTCCTTAAAACAAATACAGAAACCACATTTTTTTTAAAGAATAACGATGACAAACAAGTACATAGCCCACTTGACGGTAAGTGAACGCTGCGACCCGTAAACGTTGTCTACATCTATACTCGATGTATGCATAACACAGTATGTTATAGATTGCGGGCGCTATATCTATGCAATAATATTTAAATTTCACTAAAATTTTACTTAAACACTGAAAACTCACTTAATTGTTCCTTATCACATGGAATGCATTCGAAAGAAGGAAAGAAAGAAACGGAAATTACTCAAATTTATTCGTGGACAAAGCACAATACAGCACAATAAAATAAACAAATTAAAAAATCATGCACCGTAACGAAACGGTCACCGACTCAGCTGAAGCTTCCAGAAAAATAGCCGCCAATATATTGTCTACTATTCATCAATTTATATTGTCGTCAAGTTATTAATTTTAAGAAAAACAAAAGATTAACATAAATCCGACCTGATGGAAAATTATTATAAAAGCTAATAAATTGGTCAAATACATGCTGAATCATGAATATGTATAAGTATATACAGTACGTTTAACTATCAAAAGTTATCTAAAATTATTAAGATTTAAATTACAATGCCTCGTGCATTGTAATATAGAGCCATTCGTAAAAAAAATGTAATAATATGAAATAAATTTAATTAAACGTGTTTAAAAAAAGCTTTTATAATCGTAGTTGGTTAGTTTCTGAGTCCATTATTAGATCAACTAATTGGGCATACTATGTAAAACAGTTACATAGATCGGCAAGTGTTTCAAAATTGATTACAAATTATGAATAGGAAAGACGTACGAAGGAAGAAGTTGAAAAATAAAAGACGAAATTGCAGAAAATGTGAAATAAAAACAGCACCTCGATATTCGACATTTAAATGGTAGCATTTGTATGCTGAGCTTATTGCGCAGCCTTAACTGGTTGAGACGCGACCGTAAAGATCGAGCTTCGATTCCCGGGTCAGTTTGACCAATGGCGTTATAGCTTGAGAGCTATGTTTTCCCTCATTACGTATTCTATGCAGATAATTTTCTCGTTCGATGTACTAGAGAATCAGAGATAATGAGGTTCAGCACATTATACTTTGACTTCAAATTGTACGTAAATGTGGATTTACTGGCTCTTGCTTAGGCCTTTTTTGCATATAATTGATCTTTTAAGGAAATAGAAACATGACTTCATAACAGACTAAAGGCACATACAAAAATTTTTCCAATCATGTTTTTTCAATTCTTCACTATAAGAGAGATCTACCTTTTGGAGAAGACTGTTATTGGCTGATAAAATAAAATACTATTGTAGTCTATTTTCATGTATTTTAAGATTTATTTTCATAACAAATTTTAAAAATTTGAAATTTGGTTAAATAAAATAAATTTACAGATGTCCCAAATCCCAATGCGTGTTGGCAGATCTCATGTCTTGAATATTTTTTTATTTTTTAGACATACAGGGTTCCTCGCGATTATTTCTCTATCCTAAAAATCACATAATAAAGTAATAATTAAAATTACAATAAAATTTTTAATTGGAGTCTGGCGGGGATTGAACACGGGTTGCTCGCATACTGTAAAATATAAAGCGGGCGCTTAACCCCTGAGCTACCATGGCTGAATATGGATATATTTTTATTAAAATTCTGTCTTTTTTAGTTGATGAAATGTTGCCCTCACATTAGGATATTCTCCTGTATCGTGGACACAGCAACAAACATAAATTATACAAAGAAAAACATCGATACATGAAACAACCATTTTTAGGTAATACAAACACGTCCTGTGCGGGATTCGAACCCGCGACGCAACTCAATGCTACGCCACTGCGCCACGAAGCCGTCATTATATTTATTCATTAATTACTAAATTTACTATTTCACTGCCTCGTCTAGCGGTTGTAGTAGTGCGACTGCTGATTATGAGGGTTTGGATCCCGGGTCGGGCCAAAAAATCAGTTTATTGAGTTTTTCCGTCAAGAAATTTTCAGTAGCTGCCCGGAGCCAGAAAATTTGGCGGTGTCTTACCCCCGTGCCTCGGAAAGCACGTAAAGCCGTTGGTCCTGCGCCTGATCTCCCTCCGGTCGTGTCACTTTCCCGTCCCATCGGATTATGAGAGTGAGGGAATAGGAAGTTCACCTGTGTTTGCCCTACAATTGGAGACTATAATCCTGTCCTGCGCCGATGGCTAGTCTCCCTGGACGCCGTGACCGAAACTCGATCTGGAGGACATTACGAAATTTACTTTTTAACGGTATTACTAGCGTGTGGTTAGCGTTATACCACAAATATAATTCTAAGATAGATGCCAATTATTGTAGGACGGCCTGATGGTATGGGGAATCGATGGGTAAAGGCTTTAAGACCCTGCTTGGTGCCTTGGTTTGAATTCGGAAAATTGTCTGTAATTTTTTTCAAATTATAATGATATCATATGCATTAGTCCTAATATAACGCTTACATGTGGGTTAGTTTTAATAGAAGTAAGGTTTATATATGAGTACACAGTCTACATGGTCATTGTGGTTTATTATTAATTATATCTGACAAATTGTGGTCTGAAATTTTTACTTAGTTATAAGAAAAAAAATCAGACCAGCGACGGAATACAGCGTTTAAAATGTCGAGAGACAATTGATTGAGAGTCGATTGTGTCTCAATTTGGAATATATGTAAATTATTAATTCACCGCGTTACTCTTGTGCGAATTGACGGAGTTCACGTCACTTTGAAATATTTTATTTATTAGTCATGCTGGTTTCCCCGCAACGTGAAAATCACCAGTGCCCTTGTGCTATGCCCACGTGGTAAATCAGAACGATTTCAGTTTTGCCGGCGGGGATCGAGCCCGAGTTACTGACAAACTATGAAGTTTACAACTAACGCTTAGCACCTAGCTACTGCGGTTCTATGTTTAATTTATTGAAAAGTTATAATCAATTTTTTTATATATGTTATACTAATCCTAACATATAAAGTTGCAAATATACAAATGTAGGTAATATAGGTATTACTTGTTATAAATTGTATATTATTAAATATTAAGTGTTCAACGAATTTAATATTATAATTATTAGTATGTAATTAAATTTATATTAAGAAATATACATCGCAAAAAATAGGAGCATCAAACTTAAATCAGAAGTGTCGAATTGTATATGCCTTAGTTATCCATCAAGAATGGCCTTACACGGCGAATATTACAAATTGTAATACAATGCCGGCTCGCGTACGCGACACACTCGGTGCAAAAACTAGGCGTGCCCCAAATGGTGCATCGTCACTCGGCTGTTGACTCCCGCAGTTCCTTTCCAGTGTACCGGAGGTCGTTATTCACCGATTACAAGCTTGGACTTGATGTAACTGCAGATATCTTGAATTGCGTAGTCCACTGTAATTGTTAGACTCGGTGTGTTGTTAGTCGTAGGAGCTTATTTATTAACCGACGTTCTTAACAAAAAGTTATATAAACTGTTCACTGTACCTGCTTCAGTGAAACAAATTGATTGTTTTCTAATGCCAGTAAAAATAATGGTTCTGTGCATAGAGTCTTAGTATTTAAGCAGTTTAAATTTATGAATATACTTTAAAAGTCAGAAGTCAGAAAATGTTCTTTTTTACTAGGATAAGGGTGACAAACTATCACACAGTCCACCTACCTACCAGATGGTAAATGGATGATGTGGCCCATAGACATCTACATTTAACCTCAATTAAGAATCTAAACGCAGATGCGTTGTCACCATTGAAGACTAAGATGAATTGCCTCAATTCCAGTAAAATGGGTCTCCGGTTCTCTACACTCACTATACGAAACACAGCAACATTAAGCTGCTATTTTAAGCTGGTATTGTGTGAGAGCGTGGTCATACCCCGGTCGAGCCAACCCATTCATGATACCACCATAATAGCTGCAAAATGGCTCTACCACAAGTAGCTACTGTACAAAATAGCCCCTCACTCTGGCCTCTGATGGACGTGATTTTCTACATTTTCTTGCTAATTGATCACTAAAAAAATTTTCTCGTATTTTCCTATATTAGTGAAGAATTAGCGAAGAAAATATTTACGCAGAGAGAGCTTTTTTATGCATATGTAATGGAAATCCTGTACTACTCAATATGCATAATTAGGATCTCAAAAATCAATTCCGATAAAAGACATTTGGATTTTGAACCACATGTATTTAAATTTTTTAAATATATTTAAGTTTAACTTGTTAAGTGATACCATGTTAACAATAAATTTATCTTCAAGCTTCTTCAATACAGAAATCAAACAATTAAAATTTTTTGTCAGAAAATTAATATAAACCACAACAGAATAACGTAATCCTATTAGTAAATCTATCGATATATCACTCGATAGTAATTTATGATACCGAAATAATTTTCAAGTTCTTCAAATTCCCTGCTAATTAGTTTAGAAAAAAACTTTTATTCAAAACGCCACGAATGAGTGTAACCGGACGTGGTTCGCATTTTACTAACGCGGACGCGAAGTCGCAGAATTAAAGCAACACAAAAATAAAGCTCTGCTTTCCTGGAATCGATAAAATTATTTTGATACTAACTTTTGTAATAAACGTAAAACTTCATTCAAATTTTTTGTATTCGTAATATTAATATAAATCCCCATAGATTGTGACATTGAGAGATATTTACCATAGTTTATTTTTATTTTTCAGGAAGATGCCGCTGCCTATCTCCTGGTTCAGTTTTCCTCAGTCGCCTCTTAATTGATCCAAGAAATGATATGAGGTAGTGGATATTTTTAAACTGCCGCCACACTGTCATATCGTAAATGAACGCCGAGGGCAAGCAGTTTTTAAGGTATAAGATATCTGGTACTGGGATCGCCCGTCCGACTGATAAGCGGGGTGATTATAGAAAATTCTTTCTGAGGTTTTCTTTTGAACTGGTAAAGTAAAAGAGAAGATAAACGAAGTCATAACTTATGTCTGCGGATAGATGACGGTATAATCATCTCGTTTACGCCACGTGTAAAATATTCAGACCCGTGATGTGGAGCAGCGTCAAAGGTGCGAGACGTCTGGTACCAACTGCGGTCGTCAACCCAGCTGGCGGACGTGGCAATGAAAGCGAAATCTTCCAACAACGAGAAAAGGCCTATGTCCAACGATGAACTTTTACGAGCTCTAGTTAGTTGTCCTAAAGGAATATAATAGAAATGCGAGGTAGTTAATAGAATACAACATTTATTTATTTATTTATAAGGTATACCAACAGCAAAACACACGAAACATTTACAACACCACTATAACAAATTAAAATGGTTTAATATGTTTGCCAATTACAGGTGTACACAACATTTACCGTAATATGTAGCTTATTATATTATAATGGTACTGAATATAAAATAAATTATATTAAGAAAAACTAACTAAGGAATGAGTGTGTGAAAGTGAGAGGGTGAAAAGAAATTGGTCAATTTTTTTTGAAGCAGCGGGCAGAGTTGTTGAAAATGTCGATGTCCGGTATCTTGGTCATAATTTCATTGTATGTGTTACATATTCTGGCTAGGGGATAATGCGCGCCTAAATTTGTTTTGTGGCAAGGTATGCTAAATAGTTTGCGAATCGGATATCGGGGATATCTGTACGGGATAACTAATTTGATGTGATCGAGGAGGTGTGTACTTTTGATTTTGTTATGCAGTAACTCGTGTGAAGTGAGAAACATTAAGTCTGCAATGCAATGCAACTTTTGCTACGCTAAGACAGTGCGATTTACCATCTAGAAATACATCACCACTCACCACCGGGTGGGATTGTGGTCAAGCACTAGCTTTTAATAATCTAATTATAATAATAATAATAGATCTATATATACAAATAGAATAGTAGATCATAGGTATTATTTTAGATACATCATTATATAGTCAAGTTAAACTACGTCCTACCCTGTGGGCGTACGAAGTAAAATATTTATTTAAGTAAAATAAAAATTACGCAATTGTCTAACGCACGAGTACAAGGTGCTCTCCGATGACTGATGGCGAGTATTATAGTCATGAAAAAGGATTCGAAGCCAGTCCTAATGATTAAGAAAGTGTATATGTTTTGTGGGTGTCGTAAAAGGCGACAGAGGGAAACAGGCAGGAGATGGGCAGCAGCATCTTCCTAATAACAGCAACTGTACGACAAAAAAAAACTGCGGTTGCCAACCCGCTCGCCAAGCGTGGCAACTATGACAATATACCCCCCATGAACAATTACACAAATAGACGGCCCCCAGTCCCCGGCGACCCCGCTATTCCTGGCTACGGTGGCGACCATGGTAACGGCGGGGCAGGGGATGCTAAGAATATCCGGTGGAGGTTCGGTTGCCACCTACGACGACTCGACCTGATAACATTTAACGCACGCACACTGAGGACTGACGAGAAGATCCTGGAGCTGGAAGAAGAGATAGACAAGTTGCGCTGGAATATTATAGGATTATCCGAGGTCCGCAGAGAGGGGGAGGACACGGTGATTCTCGAATCCGGCAACTTGTACTATCACCGGGAGGGCGACCATCTGTCCCAAGGAGGTGTGAGATTTATCGTCCACAAGTCTCTCGTCAACAACATTGTAAAGATTGGGAGTGTGTCGACGAGGGTCGCGTACCTGATACTCAGAATCACCAAACGGTATTCGCTGAAGGTCATAGGAGAGGTGTAAGACAGGATGACGTTATATCCCCGAAAATCTTCACCGCTGCATTGGAAGACATTTTTAAGCTACTGGACTGGAAAGGATACGGTATTAACATCAATGGCGAGTACATCACTCACCTTCGATTTGCCGACGATATAGTCCTTATGGCAGAATAGCTGGAGGACTTAAGCACTATGCTCAATGACCTCAATAGTGCTTCACAACGGATAGGTCTTAAGATGAACATGGACAAAACAAAGATTATGTTTAATGTCCATGTCACACCTATGCCGGTAGTTGTTGGGAGCACTATGCTCGAAGTTGTTGACGAGTACGTTTACTTGGGACAAATATTCCGACTAGGTAAATCCAACTTCGACCGAGAGGTCAATCGAGGGATTCAACTCGGCTGGGCAGCGTTCGGGAAATTACGACATATCTTCTCGTCAGGTACACCTCAATCTCTAAAAACTAGATTGTACAACCAGTGCGTGTTGCCAGTGATGACTTACGGATCTGAGACGTGGTCCTTCACTGCTGGCCGTATGAGGACGCTCAAGGTCGCTCAGCGAGCTATGGAGAGGGCTATGCTCGGAGTTTCTCTGCGTGATAGACTCAGAAATGAGGATATCTGCAGTAAACCCAGAGTGACCGACATAGCCCAACGGATTAGTAAGCTGAAGTGGCAATGGGCCGGCCATACCTATAGCTCGAAGAACCGATAACCGATGGGGGAGAAAGTTCTCGAGTGGCAGCCTCGTACCGGTAGGCGTAGTGTATGGCGACCCCCCACTAGATGGAGTGACGACCTGGTAAGATATGCAGGAAGTTGATGGATGCAGGTGGCTCAGGACCGTGCTTTGTGGCATTACTTGGGGGAGGCCTATGTTCAGCAGTGGACTTGTGAAGGGCTGTAATGATGATGATGATGATGATATATTTTTGTTATAAAAGTAAGTAATAAGTAATATTTAAAAAGTAATAAAAATTACTTGTTAAATAAACATTATACACTCACATTTGCATGTCGTGGCAGCCTGTAATTGAATCTGCACTTAGCTTAGATATTAGATTATTACACTTAGCTTGAATATTAGCTTAAGAATTTAATGTTTTTGGTGTATGATATGTTGGCTGTCCTTAATAAATAAATAAAAAATAAAAATATATTCTGAACGATGAGCATCCAGCACGTGATGTATTATATCCTTTTATCAATATAACATAAAATAGAAAGATCTCTCATATATACATATTTCTACCAAAGGTTTATATTTGTAATACAAATTTTAACTATTTTTAGGACTATTATAAATCTATAAAACTTTTATGGGTTGAAGGAAATATGAATATTACATTAATAAGCGAAATGAAAAATAAAGTGTACCTTCAAATGGAGGGTTAAAACTAAACTAAAAAGTAAAGTAAAGTTGCAGCCTATATATGTCCCACTGCTGAGCACAGGCCTCCCCTCATTTCTGGGAGGGTTTTAGAGGACAAGGAAGTGTCCGCCGCGCTGCCCCGATGCGTTTTGGCGAACTTCAGATGTCTTCGAAATATTTTTTTTCTTATTCTTCAGACATTCAGGTTTCCTCACGATATTTTCCTTCCCCGCCGAGCACGTGGTAAATCAGCACTTAAAATTGCAATTAACAATTGCATTGTTGCCGGCGGGTATCGAACCCGGGGATCAAACGATTGAAACTAAATTGGGTAAAATCCAAACGGCCTTATAACAAAATCTGGTTTATTCATAGTTTCATATTTAGAGAGTAGTCTTTGTCACAAAAAAAAAATTCCCTTGGCCGCGGCACTACAGTTTCCACGAAATTTGACGTTTGCTGTCAATTTCATACTTTACAATTTTAATTTGCATATTTTCCTCGAGACTTTATGTAACCATCCACTAGTTTAAGCCTTAAACTTATTAAAAACTTATTTTTGTAACAAGAGAGATAAGCTAATTAAAGGGAATTCGCCGATGTATTCAACAAATTAACAGAATTCATAAACAATTTCGCTTGCACCTTCAGAACAAAATATCGATAACACCTGTATACCGTTAAATCGTATCGAAACATCGAACAATAAAATTGCCTCAGTCCACCCACTGTTCGAACAGCGCGTATAAATCAATAAAAACACAATTATAAAAAATTACACCCGCGTTTGTAATTTAAAAAAAAAGGTTATATATCATGAGAACGTCAATTAACAACAAACACTTAACGGACCACCTTTATGTTATTTGTGGTGGTATCGCTTATTAAGTACTGATAGCTGGTTTCTTTTAATTAAGTAATCGTTATTCAAATATTATTTTCCTTCAAAAAATGAAGTTACCACAAAAAACTTTTGATGTACTACGAGTTTCTTCTTTTATAGAATAAGGGGTTCAAACAAGCACATAGCCTACCTGATTGTAAGTGGTTGCTGTGACTTATGGCATAGACATCTATATCAATCCTCAATTAAGAATCACGACTAAAGTCTAAGATGGAACGCCGCGTATCCAGTATAAAGGGTCTCCGGTTCTCTATACTCGCCACCCGAAACACAGCAGCACTGAGCTGTTATTTTACGTTGGTATTCTATGAGAGCGGGGTCCTTCCCGGGTTTAGCTGACCGATTTATGCTACAACCATAATACATTTAGTTGACACATGGTTCTAGCACGTATGTTATCAGTAATCAGTATTTGTTGTTTTCATTTTTCCAACCTTGAGTAGAGACAATTTAATTTTTAGTTGACTGTCTTTACGGGCATTGGACAAACCTCCGTGTTTTAATTTAAATTATATTTTTAGTTAAATTAATTTAAAAATAATATTATCAACAGAAAAGCAATGAGCACATAGCTCCTAAAGTACCACACTTTAGGAGCTAAGCGCTCATTGTAAATTATACAGTACTAGAGCAACCCGGGCTTGAACCCCGCCGGCACATAATTTTAAGTGCTGATTTTTTTTATAGGATAGAGTGACAAACGAACACACAATCCACCTGATGGTAAGTGTTCGCTATGACTCATGGATATCTACATCTATCCTCAATTACGAATCAAAATGCAGATACGTTGTCACCCGTGAGGACTAAGATGGAATGCCTCGTTTCCAGTAAAAAGGGCCTCCAGTTTTCCACACTCACCATACGAAACACAGCAGCATTTACCTATTATTTTATGCTGGTATTCTGTGATAACGTGGTCTTCTCCGGTCGAGCCGATCCATTCGTCTTATAACTATAGTATAGCTGATATGAATTACTACGTTTCCAGTGTTAAAGTATAACACCGTTTGGAAACTTGCATGTGTGAGGATTAAAAATAACTGGAAAACGTAAAGTCAGCAAACACGTACTGGAACAGTACAGCGAAATCCTTTAGAGGTTGTGGCCCAGCCGTGGGACGTATATAGGCTATATTTTTTGTAATTTAAAAAAAATAAAGAATAATATGTCATGTTATCATACTATATTAATAATGTCCTCCAGACCGAATTCCGGCCACGGCGGCCTGCCTTAACGTAGACTAGCCATCGGCGCAGGACAAGATTATAGTGCCCAAGTGTATGCGTAAGCACAGGTGCACTCTCTATTCCCTCACTCTTTATATTATCCTCCTACCATCGAACAACTAGATGTTCAGTCAGTTTCTACTCTTTCATTGTTGACTTACCACGCAAACGGTTTGCTATAGTCATGCGTGCAGCAAAGGAGTGAAATAAGCATCTTTCTATCCGATTACAATGTGGGTGTCTTCAAGGCAAGAGTGAATAGGGCTTTTGTTAAGTCAGTTCGCTTCACCATCTTAGGCTACATTACCACTTATCATTAGGTGGAATTCTAGTTGAGCGCTGGCTTAGAATAACAAACAAATGTTACTAATAAATTATCATACTTAAGTGTGCAAGAGCGGCGGTAGATTAAGGTTAAACGCTCACTGTAAACTTCATAGTGAGCGAGTAAACCAATTTCACCAGTGCCATAACCTTATGGCACTGGTGAAATTGTTAATAGCTATTCAACTACAGATTTAGCACGTTCTCAACGATGAAAAAAAACATCGCCAGGAAACTTGCCTGAGAAATGGAATATTTCAGGACTACATGAATATGATATAAGACTATATGGTCATGTAGAAAGAAAAAATGAGGAAAGACTGTCAAAGCATATATGTTGCAGAAGTGATTGGAAGAATCGGAAAGTGACGACCTAGGCGAAAGTTTGTCGACCAAATTGGTAATATATTAAAAATGGGCCAAATTAAGAGTACCCTTAACCGACGAGCATGTATGCGTAGGTATATGTATGTGGAGAAAGCGAGAGAGGTATGTCAGGATCGTGCTAAATGGAAGTCTGTAGTCTATGCCTACCCCTCTTGATGACAGGTGTGAGTGTTTATGTTTGTTTATGTTATATGAAGTCCGCCGACACGCATCAGAGTGCGGTGGCCTAAGTGATCCATAACTCATTCTGAGGTAACAACAGGTCTGTGCCCAGTGGTACGTATATGTAAGATATCTTACATTGGGACTCAGATGGAATGCCTCGTTTCCAGTAAAAAGGGTCTTCGGTTCTCCACACTCACTATACAAAACACAGCAGCATTAAGCTACTGTAGTGTAGTGTTCTGTGGTGTACCTACTGTAGTGTTCACGTAAATTTAAGAAATCATTATTAGGCTACTATTTTACGCTGGTACTCTATGAGAGCCACGTAAATAATGTTAATTGTGTAATAAGAATCCATAAGTACACAAGAGTAGCTCTTTAAATTATAAAGAAATATACGAACGGAAGCAATTTAATGGCCTCAGCCATCATCTATAATAGATAATATCGCATTCATCTTAAGTTTCCATTTACTATTGCTAATTAAAATCGATTACTATCTTATAGACATAAAAATATTTATCTGCTTTCATCTAATCAATATTAGGCTTAATTAACTGGAGTTAATTAGTGCCTTTATTTTGAGCTTCATCCTCGGAAATATGTATAAATATTTCATTTTATTTTCTAGAATGTTTGCAGATATATATTATCATGTTTTAATTATACATCTACATTTCATTAGTGATTTATAAACGTTTTAAGATTTTTTTAATCTGTAGCATTCAAAATACTATTATTTTCCCACATGTTTGAAGGTACATGAAATATCTTGAGAACCTGAGAAACCTGTTCCTTTGTTCTCAAACATGAGAAATAAGAAAATTCGCCAACAAGCATTAGGGCAGCGCGGTGGTCACTTCCTTGCCCACAAAACCTCTCAGAAATGAGAGGAAGTCTGTGCCCAGCTGTGGGACGTATATGGGATATAACATTACTTTACTATAACATAGTTATTTAATTAATTTAAATTGACAAAAAAAAATTAAGAGAACATTAATATACTCGCAAAAAAAACCTTGAACTTGAAAGAAAGCTGTGACAGCTCAAGGACTAAATGGCTATTGTCTAACATTAAATTCGCCTGCTTGGCAGTTAAATTGGGGCTAATAATACCAAACATTTTTGATGATATTTCAAGTTGCTGGAGTGAGTGTTTTTACTCTGGCGTTAATGAGATGGCACAACCTATATATTATATCGTTATTGTATAATACCTATCGCAAACCATGACATACATAAACAAGCACGTCTGTCACCCAGAGGGATAGGCAGAGACTACATACTTATTCTGCTCTCGTGCTTCTTCTGCCATGACATTTTTCTGATATTTCCCTTATTTGGTTCTTACGACATCCTCAAGAAGAAATAGGGTGATGTTGATCCTCTACGCAGTCTCAGTCTTAATTACACTTATTTTATTAAAAAAAAATATTATAAAACTTTTTTATAGTACATGACTGCAAAAGATTAAATATATATCTTTTGCAGTCATGTACTATAAAAACTACTTAGTTTAAAAAGTACAATCGGTAAACGATTTTTTTTCTTTATTTCTAGTTCAAGGTTACATTATCCTATATGTACATTTATAGTAACTGATATCCTGATTTCTAAAATAATATTTCACAAACAAAAAATATTCCTATAAAATAAATAACCTCTATAACAATCAATTCAGCTGGAACAGTTCTGTAAAAAGCCTTAATAAAAAGAGGCCCATTTTGATATCAGTGATGACGTGCGTATATGTTTGATATCGCAACACATTATTTTTACAATGGTTGTATTCCATTTTAATAATCTAAATATTGGTGGTTTAAACCAGAGACATGATAAGTAAAGAAATAAGTGGCCTAACAGTAAACATGGGAAAGTTCAGAAAAAAGCCGGCCCATCCAAAACTCAATTATCTATACGACCAATTGTCCGGGGCCCGGTCCAATAAAATTAATCTCGACATAGCCAACGCCATTACGTACGGGACCGTATTAATCTCAAAGCGTTGATTAGTAAAACTATAAAAGCGGAAGTATCACAGGAATGCGGTTAATGAGAGGCTGAAACCCACTTTTATGGCTGATCGTTAAAATGGCCGACAATTGTCTAATTGTTGCCTACCATACAACCACCATCGTGGGAAGAGGCGGGCGAACTGACGGTGAAAGTCAAAAATACGACGCTTTATAACGTCACCTGAATTCTAAATTCGAATTGTAATCGTAACAACGAATCGCTTTTAAGATATATATTTGAAATTGGAAATCAATTTGTTTTTATTGCGCAAATTGACTTTTACGGCTTCACGAAGTAATAGAGATTCTTTAATTTGTTGACAAATACTGGCCGTAAAATTATATGGTATAAAAATGTTACCCGGTATTGAAATTTCTACGGACCTATTATATAAATTTATGGTGTTACACTTTCTTATCTGTCTATCCTCATCAAATGACGAAACTTTATTAAGATACAGTCAACTCTGTCAACATACCAGCTTACTCGTACTGTGTTATTGGTCTTAATACATTCGGACGGAAACTAATACAGGTTTTGATCGTCAGCTCTTGAATTTAAATAGCAAAATTAATAATAAGGGAGATGTGATCACAATTCATATCATTATTACTGATCAAGTCACTACTGAACTCTATCCTGTCAGATGCGGATAGGTGTTCAGTAGATAGAAGGTCTACCATGAATCCGTCCTTAATTCAGAATTTACCTTACTTTAAACTTGACTTGTTTAAATATGACTCAACTTTCGTTATAATCTAACACGATATGGTCGCAATTTTTAATTTTAGGTATATACCTTTAAATTATAATTTAAAACTGCAGATTCTGAACTATTTAATATCTCAGTTTCAATAACAATGTATCCCTTTTTATAGTATGCGATAAAATCGAAGGTAGTAATCGTTTATTAGAGATACGGAAGTAATCATAGTACTTGCCTTTTTATAACCTCTTTTTGAGCCCACTGAAAATAACCTCTTTAAATAATTCTTCAGCAGGCGAACATCACTTAAAAGCGATGCCCACATAATGCCTACGCTGGGCAGGTAGCTTAAAGGCGCACAGCAAAAGCCTCCCCGATGGTTAATACATAAATGCATCTTTATTTGAGAAACCAAAAGTAAAAGTTTTTGTACAATATACCTACAAAAAGAAAGCTTTACAACACTTTAGCAATTTAACAGATGAATTGAAAGACAATTCTTACGGTCGCCACACACGGTCAGTTCAACTGATCATTCCATCTAAGACTGTTGTTAAACTAGGACTGTTGATATTTTTTTAAATATCGGGTTTTTTATATTTTGATAGATTTAATTAGATCAAATTCGGAGTTTTGTATATAAGTTTATTTATAGATGTATCGAAAATCTGATATTTAAAAAAAATATCAACACTTAGTTTCAACTGATCAGTTGGAATGATCAGTTGAACTGACTGTGTGTGTCGTCCGTTAGCTAATTTCGGTTGAAACAAGAGAAAAACAATTACCTCGCTTCAAACGGCCGAATAAAAAAAATTAAGTACCTACAGACAGCGGCACTTTTCAAACGCCAGCGAAGACATCGGTCGCGACACCGACAATTCGTCCTGTAACGCGTCCTCGACGAGTGGCGTGTATGTCGATTCGATGCCACTTATCGATTTAATTGGCCGTTTCATTTGCCTTAGAATAGCTGTGGTCACTTAGATACAAAATATACATTAGCCGATCCGTCGTTTCTATTGTCGTTTAAAAAGAGTTATTGGTACGATTAAACTGAATATTAGCTAAAAAGAAGGATAACATAAAAACTCGGGGATATGTTTATTCGAATAATAAACATATCGGGGGGTCGGGTATTAAAATTAATATAAATAAAACGCGATAAAATCCGTAAAAGTAGTTTTAATCAAACATAAATACTGCTAGTTTTAGGCGCTATTTATAAAAATGAATTTTCGCTCCTGAATTTTTCGTACATATGTTTACGTTATTTAAATCACATTTAAGTTTCCATTTTTGTAGTAGTAATCCGATGTATGTTATTTTTATTAATATAAATTACCAAAAAAATTACTTAAAAATAAATAATAACTAATAAAAAGTATCATATAAAAGTTGTTACGCATAAAATAAATTGTAATTTTTATTGACATAAACGAATTACGGATTTCCTTATAAATAATAAAAAATAAAAATTTGTGAGATTCCATAAAAAGTTAAAGACTCTAAACTACGAGTAAAACTAATTTATTTAACAAACTTCACTTTGGGTCGTAAGATTATTAGTAACTACATTTAGCACATAATTATCTTTCTAGAGTAAATAATCGTAAAATTACTAAAACGGAAAATTTATTCACCAAAGGTTGTGCGTTCATCATTAAAAAAGTAGTTCACGCAAAGAAATATACGACGTTTTGTTCGGTTAATCGTCAACAATCATAGCTGAATTTCATGCTCTGTTGACCTTGTAATTGTGCAAATAAAAAAGCAGGCACGTGTTGTAACAAGTTAATATACGAGCAATTATCTGTTCTTTGGTATAGACATACACTGGGTGGATTACATGCGAACTAGTCCTAGCTAAATTGGTACAAAAGTCGGCTAAGCACTAACGAGCAAGTCGACACTTACAAAATAATCACGCGGTGTAATATTTTTTGTTGTAGATTTTGAAAATAATGACTCGGTTAATGACTATTTAAGCGAACATGTTACGCTAAAGAATTACGGTTAAAGATAAATTAAAAACCATATTGCATCGTATTTTTGTAATAACACCGGGGCAAATATTAGGTCCTTACCTTGCATTCCTTTGATATGGACGTTTTGTTGAACTGGTCATAAACTGCACATAAAATGACGCAAATTTGTTAATAGTTTAAGTTAGCTTGGCACGTTAGGTTAGGAAATATTTTTATATATAAATATTTTAATTCGTAATTTCATAGATCAACCCAAATATTAAGAAAGGCACAATATTATGTTAGTTTAACTTGTTTCAACAAGCGATGTTTTTCTATTGCTTTTTACTTTTATAATATAAATATATTTTTATAGGATAAGGGTGACAAACGAGCACACAGTCCAACTGACAGTACATGGTTGCTGTGGCCCATAGACATCTACATCTATCCTTGATTACGACGCGTTGTCACACGTGAGGACTAAGATGGAACGCCTATTTTCCAGTAAAAAGGGTCTCCGGTTCTCTACACTCACCATACGAAACACAGCAGCGTTACGCTACTATTTTACGCTGGTATTCTGTGAGAGCGTGGTCCTACTCCGGTCGAGAAACCCATTCGTGCTACAACTATACTACTAAAATAACTGCGGCATGGCTCTACCACGTATAAATTAAAAGCAGGGTTATTTTAAACTTTTTCTTTACCAACCAACTGCTGGAAATGGACATGCTGCTTAGTTGGAAGTATTTACCTTGAACTTCATGTGGATTGAACATTTCATTAGCGAAAATTTCGCCCCTATAACACAGATGCCGGTTACCGGTCAAGGTATTTTACATCTGGCATAGACGAAGTGGTTTAGCGGTTATATTATATAGATAACTTCCTATAGGAAGATATAAGATTTTTTGGTAATTTCCACAGTCGCCTCTTATAACACCCTCATGGCGATAGGGTTTGATGGTATATCTCATCGTTTCTGTTTACTTTTATCTAAAAATTTTAATTAATAAAGTTTATACATGGTAAATCCATGCTGCAGTTATATAAGTAGTATAGTTGTAGCACGAATGTGTCAGCTCGGCCGTAGTCAGACCACGCTGTCACAGAATACCAGCGTAAAACAGTAGCTTAATGCTGCTGTGTTTCGTATGGTGGGTGTAGAGAACCGGAGATCCTGTTTACTGGAAACAAGGCATTACATCTTAGTCCTTACGGGTGACTACCCATCTGCATTTTTATTCGTAATCGAGGATAGATATCGATGTCTATAGACCACAGCAACCACTTACCATCAGATGGACTGTGTGCTCGTTTGTCAGTCTATCCTATAAATTAATATAAAAAATATCAAGAATGTTGATAGTGGAAATAACAGCAGCTATTAATTACGCCATTTTATAAAGTGATATTTTTTGTGAATTATCGTCACAGCCATATACAAATATATTTATGACGTGCCTTATAATATTAAAATGATACATACTTAAAATAACAAAGTTTTTCTAAGCGGGCATTTGATCTTTATATCGCACGACGTAAGTTATATTTTCGTAAAACTTGCAAAACTCAGTACGCAACGAAGCGTAAAGCTTTACTCATTTTGTTTTGGAACGTGCTGGGGCGTTGTGCTTAATTGACCTGAAAATTGTATACAGTTCGCACTTAATTTGTTGTTTTATATGGTTATGGTGTGCAAGTAACCCGTCAATTACTGCGATAGTTATCGCAACCCAATATGTTGATACAACTAAGAAATCTACTGAATGCGTTACTTTTCCAAGATATGTCCCTTAAGAATAATAAATAGAAATTAATAATATCGATTTTTTGTAAGCTCGATAATTAAGACGTTCGCAGATATAACCAGCTTGACTCCTGAGTAACGATTAACAGTTAAGTTGTCACGTTAAAAATGAAATATGAGAGCATAACTTTTCAATTTTTCATCATTAGAACAAGTTTTGTCACTGTAACAGGTATATAGAACTACTTAACTTGAGAAACACGAAAAAAAAGCTCTTGTCGTGGATTGAATGTTGATTTTGTTGAAATTGATGAAGATCAAATTGTATTATTGTTTCCTATTTCCTATATTGAGAACATTTATTCGATATATAGGTGTCAGCTTTGTCTTTAGTTTGTAATATACATGTGTATTATTTGTTAATTTTTTATTTCAAATAAAGTAAATTCACATTCACTCACATTTGGTGGTGCTATTTTTTCAAATAAAAAAACACATAAATTCGGCCATAACAAGTTGTACACACATTATTTTTCTTTCATTTATCAAAAATAACCGAAAAAAATTAAATGATATAATCGCTCGCGTCCGTAGGCTTCGACCACCTAACCTTAGGCCCACCCTACACGTGTCCCCCGGGTGCTAAACGAGCGACAAAGCCGAAAAAATAGACTCGGTTCCTCGCCGTATGGTAGCGGCGTAAAATCTACCACCACCCCTTGTTCGCACCATGACTCAGGAAATAAAAGAAATGGCCCCGAATTCCCGGCGCCCCTTTAATGGGGCAGGGGTGCGAAGAATCTCCGGGAGAAAAACCGGTGACGAGGTTCGCCACCCGTCACGTTCTGTCTCCCGGAGGGGCGAAAAGTGGATTGCGGGAACCCGTCTGGCTACGCTGAATGTGTGTGGAGGAATGAATGATAAGATGAATGAAGTATGCGAAATGATGAATGACAGAGGAATAGATGTGTTATGTGTGAATGAGACGAAACGTAGGGGAAAGGATGCCACTGCACATGGCACGTATACCGCGTATTGGTCTGGTGTAGACGAGACCGAACAGGCATGCAAGGGAGTCGGTTTCATCCTTTCAGAAATAATGGGTCAATGTGTGAAAGAGTATGAATGTGTAAGCCCGAGGCTGCTATGGATAAGAATGAAAGTGGGCTTAAAGAAGCTGTTCCTGCTAGGGGTGAACGCCCCAGACATGTCTAAGCCCACTTACATCCGAGAGCAGTTTTGGGACATGGTAAGGATGGTGTTAACAAAATGTAAGGAAAATGAAAATATTATTATGTTAGGAGACTTTAATGGAAGGGTTAGGATGAAGAGGTCTGGTTATGAAAGGATATTGGGAATGTTTGGTGATGAAAGTATAAATGAGAATGGTGAAGACCTCCTCACGGTATGTGTGGAAAAGAATCTTTTTGTGACGAATAATTTTTTTCGTCATAAGAAGATTCACATGTATACATGGAAAAGAGGTGATGATAGAAGCATGATAGATTTCGTAATTGTGGATGAAAGAATGAGGAGCGCAGTCGTAGATACAAGGGTTTACCGGGGGTCCAACTTAGGGACAGATCATTACTTGGTCTTATGTCGAATTAATGGTCTTTTCAAGCGTTGGCGGCATCGGACATCTGTGTCTACCACTGCGTTACAGCGCATAAGAATAGAGAAGTTACGAGATGAAGATGTGAAAGAGAAGTATAAATGTAGACTGCGAGAAAATATTAGATGTTTGACTGAGTTGTGTATGAATGATTTAGACTTGAATACTGTGTGGGATAACATTAAGAAAGGTTTGGTGGATGCCGCCACCGAAGTATGTGGTGTAAGTAAGAGAACAAATGAAAGGATAAATAATACGTTGTGGTGGGATGATGAGGTATGGGTGGAAGTTGAATCAAAGAAGAAAGCATGGTTAGATTTACTAGCAACCAAAGCTGGTAATTCTTCTGGTATGAATGATGAGATTGAAAGAAAAAAGGCAGAATTTAGACGTCTAAATAAGAGAGTAAAAGAAGTTGTTGAAAGGAAAAAGAAAGAAAGAACGGATAAGAATGATAGAAGGATAATTTATAATTTCCAGGCTAACATAAAAATGTTCTGGAAACTCGTAAGAACTACCAGGGGAAAAACAAAACAGCCTATAATGAATGCTATAAGAGACGAGAATGGATGTATTCTGAATGATGAAGTTTCGATTTTAAACAGATGGAAGGAATACTTTGAAAGCGTGTTTATGAGTGAAGAGTAGTCTGAATTAAATGAACTAGAAATTCCGAAAGAAGTGGAAAGGGGTATGGAGATAAATGTAGATGAGATAATCAAAGCAATGAAAAGCATGAAAGCAGGTAAGGCAGCTGGATATGATAGAGTATCACTCGAGATGCTAAGGGCTGGAGAGGGAGTGGTGGCAGGCCTGCTGTACACCTTGTTTAATTTATGTTGGGAATTAAAACGGGTACCGGATGACTGGTGTAAAGCAGTTATAGTACCAATATATAAAGGAAAAGGGTCACAGCAGGACTGGAAAAACTACCGTGGTATCAGCTTGCTTAGTATTGTGGGTAAACTGTATGCTAAGGTGTTAATTGATAGAGTTATGAAAGAAACTGATGGAAAAATTTGGGATGTGCAAGCGGGTTTTAGAAAGGGAATGGGGTGTACAGATCAAGTCTTTTCCATGCGCATAATTGCGGAGAAGTTTTTGGCCAAAAACCAGAAAGTTTTTTGTGCGTTCATGGACTTGGAAAAGGCTTATGACAGAGTGGATAGGAATGTGTTATGGCAAACACTGTACTCATATGGGTTGAGCGCTGGTTTGATACAGGCATTAAGGTCTCTTTATAAGGACTCTAGTCCTTGTGTCAGGATCAATGGGGTCTACTCGGACTGGTTTGGCATTCAAAAAGGTGTCAGACAGGGCTGTGTAGCTTCCCCTTGGCTGTTCAACCTATTTATGGACAGGTGTTTGCAAACTTTGAAAGATGAAGAATGTGGGTTAAGAATGGGCGAGTTAACCGTCAAATGCCTTTTGTATGCCGATGATCAAGTCATATTTGCTTCATCGGTGGCTGAGTTGCAAATGATGGTTACATTAATGAACTGGGAATTAAAAGAAAGGGGAATGAAAGTGAACGCAAGTAAGACGAAAGTGATGGTTTTTGAAAGGGAAGAAAGCAAAACGGTATGTGAAATAAGAATAGAAGGAGAGTTAATTTAGCAAGTGGATGAGTTTGTGTATTTGGGATGTGTATTTAGCAGGGATGGTAGATATGATAGGGATATAGAACGACGAGTAAATGCAGGGAATAGAGTGAATGGGGCACTACTCTCTATTATGAAGAACCAGAATGTGTCAAAAAAGGCACGTATGGTAATTCATAATGCTGTGTTAGTCCCTACTTTAATGTATGGTAGTGAAAGCTGGGTGTGGCAGAAGAAGCACGAAAGTAGAATAAATGCTGTAGAAATGCGGTCTTTGAGGAATATGATAGGGTTGAATCTGAATGATAGGGTGAGAAATTGCGTGATAAGAGATAAATGTGGTATGCAAGATGATGTTGTGACCAGGATTAAGAAAGGAATGCTTCGGTGGTTTGGTCATGTAGAAAGAATGAATGAGGAAAGAGTGACAAAGCAAATTTATATGGCAGATGTGAACGACCGAGTCGGGAAGGGACGCCCTAGAAAAAAGTTTATCGACCAAATTGGCAATATTTTGAAAATGGGCCACGTTAGAAGTACCCTTAACCGACGAGCATGTATGCGTAGATATATGGAAAGAGGTATGTCAGGATCGTGCCAAATGGAAGTCCGTAGTCTCTGCCTACCCCTCTGGGTGACAGGCGTGAGTGTTTATGATTATTATGATATGATAGCTCAGATGGTTAGCGCTAGCTGTAAATTTCACAGTACGCGAGCAAACCGGGTTCGATCCCCGCCGGCACCAACGAAATTGTTAATTGCAATTTTAAGTGCTGATTTACCACGTGCTCGGCGGTGAAGGAAAACATCGTAAGGAAACCTGCATGTCAGAGAAATAAGAAAAAAAATATTTCGAAGACATGTGAAGTTCGCCAACACGCATTGGGGAAGCGCGGCAAACAATTCCTTGCCCTAAAACCCTCTCAGAAATGAGCGGAGGCCTGTGCCCATCAGTGGGACGTATATAAGCTGTAACTTTACTTTACTTGAACTTTACTTTATTAAAAATTAAGCTTTCTCCTAAACTAACGTGATTTTTATTTTTTAACTGACTACACAAGCAAGTTCTAATGAGAATGTAGCGCAATTTTGTTGGCAAGGGGTTTTAAGTATATTATTTTCTTCTTTTTATTAATTTTGTTTGTTTAATACATTTAATTATATAATTGTACATGTAATATATTATTTTCATTTTTATGCAGTATTTACGCACCTTATCCAACAAATTTATTAAAAAATAACACATCATACTCAATAGAGTAACAACAGATTATTGTCTGATTTGCAGTTAAATGGTAGTGTATAGTTTTTATGGTGCTGTTGTTTTTTTTTCAATAACTGTGTCATTACACGATGTAAAATTAATCGTAGGCACGCGTTAGGCGCCTAACTCACTTAACAGCTATTATTATGAATGATAAAGCACAATTTGTTCGAAACTGTTACGGTGATTTTACGAGTTTAGTACGATTTTTTTGTGATTTTATTGTAATTTTATGTACTATATATAGACAGCAATATTTTGTAGTGCCAAAAATAAAACAAGGCATTTAAATTGTCCAAATATTGTTTAAATATGAAAAATATATAGTTTTCCACAGCTCCGTAATATCAAATGCGTTACGGAGCTGTAGAAGTACGTACGTATCTTATCGAAGTATGTTTAAGCGTTTAATTAGAGCACTACTGGTTATGTTT
Organism: Parnassius apollo; assembly: GCA_907164705.1. Classification (NCBI taxonomy): domain Eukaryota; kingdom Metazoa; phylum Arthropoda; class Insecta; order Lepidoptera; family Papilionidae; genus Parnassius; species Parnassius apollo. The sequence continues at coordinate 10,278,545 of CAJQZP010001558.1, read as the reverse complement.
TCAATTCTCGCAAAGAAAACCTATTTCTACATGCCACTAATAATTAAATTGGTTCTGGGTGATTGTTAATGTGCAATTTATGTTTGCAAAACGTCTGTAAAATGCCGAAGAAATTAATTGCAACGTTTTTCTTTTAATTTAAAACAATACAAATACAAGTAAGTGGGACACCTTTTTAAGAGTAGGTCTTGGCAGATGCCAACATCTTACCTCTTACCAATTTCTAACGTCAAATAGTAGGGTTTTCCCTGCTTTTTTCTAATTTGAAAGGTAAAGAGAACCAGAATAACAGGCTGTGAGGTGTTCCATCTTAGTTCTCAGAGGTGACAACACATCTGTTGCCTAACTGGTGGACTGTGTGCTTGTTTGTCACTTTATTCTTTAAAAAAAATTGGTTGACCCTGCAGGCCATCCCTAGAACTTCCCACTAATATGCAAAGCGCTCCAAATTTCACCAAATTATGACGTTGATATGAAATATCGAAGTAATTTAAAAAAATCTATATTTTCAAAATATATCTCACGAACGAATCAACCGATTTTGACCGGACCAGCGGCGATCGACGTGGTTTTTTAAGGTTAAAAGCTTATTAGCTTTTTGGAATCAATCGGTAAAGTCGTTTAAAAGTTACTACAAAGTAACAATTTTTCAAAATTTTTATTTTTGAGATTTCTCAATATCTACGGGACCGAATTAGTTAAAATTAATAGTAAATCTAATTTTGATAAAGCACTTGATAAATATGCTTAGTTCATTTCAATCGGTCAAGCTGCTCAAAAGTTATAAGAGATTTGCATACATTCACACACAGACCCACACATACATACAGACATACAGACACCATCGAAAAATTGTCAGGGTGGCTTCCTGTGACCTCAAAACGTTAAGATTTGATGAAATCTCAATTTTAAAAAAAACGGAGTAAAAACAATAACTTCCCGATTTTTGAAAATTTTCAACTTTCTTAGCAGGAAGTTAAAAATATAAGATAAAATAAACTAAACGAATCGTTTTTCGTTACGCGACCAATTTTTATGTTTGTATTTCTCAAATTTTATAATTTTTTTAATTTTTATAAGTGTAGTAATAAAACCAAATGAACACCTACTGAAACCAGATGTCGCTACAAAATGATTCACAAGCCTATAAACTATCTCTTTGAGCCATCGGTTCGCATTCCCATGTCACATCGGCCATTTGTATAAGTTCACAGCTCTTGCTAGTTAGAACTTATCCATTGATCCGTCCGTCTGCCCTGCCGACAATGGCTCGAATAGTGCCTGAGACCATTTAGCATCAGAGCTTTTTGCGACGAGAACTTCAAAGACCATACAGAAGTAGTGATAGATGATTTTGTGCAATAATTGGCAAAATTAAACAACCCTTGGCAGTTCAAATTCCAGTTACCTTTCAGTCATTTGGTGAGCGGTATACAAGATATGCTAAGGGCCGATTTATCGAATAAAACTATTCTGCAGTTTAGCTGTCGAATAATAAGTTGTGTGTTTTTCAATTGTACTTTATCTGACGAATAAGTATCCGAACGTTTTATTGCACTGTAGCACTATTAACTTCTTGGAGATGAAACACATATTACATAAACAAAATCTTGAGCAGGATAATATTTTGTGCGACAAAAAATCGTACAGTCTAAGTTTGAGTATAGTTTGGGTAGTGATTATTTATTTTTGAAGAGTGTTTTAAGCTCGTAAAATTGTTGATTGTTATTCGATAACCAAAAATAAATCAAAGAAAACAGTTATTTCCCACGTAGGGTCAGAAGATATGAAAAGATTTAAAAAAAAAACAAAAAAATTATTACGAATAATGATAAGAAATCAATGCATGAAAAACGGACATTTTTTGTAATTATTTCAAAAATAAATTTTTATTTCATGTAGAATTACAAAATATGTCCGTTATTAGGAGAATTTAAATTTTAAAAAGTAATTTTCTCCGGAAAGAGGCCTTAAAAATCTTCCGATTTCGTTACATATAACAATAATTTATGCATAATAATAAAATAAGCGATTATTTGATCGTGAAAGGAACAGATAGAGTCTCTGGTTGTCAAATTATTCTCTGAATAAAGGAATAAAGCTTATCTGACAATTGAAAATCCATTTATATGCTATCAGTCAAATGAAAACTATTTGTCTGTTTATCTGGGAAATTAAAAATGAGCCCTAAGATTGTAAAAAACAGTTACGATTGAAAATAAAAGGGTATTAGGGTAAAGAAGTTTCTAGAAGGGTTTCAGGGTAAAGAAGTGTCAATCGCATTGCCTTAACACATGTTTCTAGGAGGGTTTCAGGGTAAAGAAGGGTCAATCGCATTGCCTCAACACATGTTTGCGGGCTTTACATGTCTTCGGATTTTTTTTTTAATTTTCAGACATGCTGTTATCCTCACGAGGTTTAATAAACCGCTGAGTATATGGCACTGAAGGGTATTGAATTCGGGTTACTTTTGTACTGTTAAATTTACGTCAAGCGCTTAACTTACTGAGCTACCACAACTTAAGAACCTTTTTTTCCAATCGATTGTCAGTATGTACTTCAAGCTGAAGTGATAATAGGCCGGCTACAAATATAAGTTAGACTATTGCAGTTATTCTAGTTTTTTTTGCAGATATCTTCGTTATGCATTCTTTCACGCAAAAAACTGAGCATAGTTCTACAAAAAGCTCTCTGAGCGACTAACATACATTTCTGAAATTTTCAATTGAAAAATACAAGGCCTTGTGAATCATATCAAATATGATGAATATTTTTCAATAAAATTAACTCAACAAACTTACATAGCTAGCATCGAGTTATTTAATTACCTAAGTTATCATATTATAAATTTAGCTCAATTTTTAAACAATTTGTAAATATAATGTATATACTATTTTTCTTTATCAAACCTTATAGAAATATCAATGTTGACGATAGCATTATCTATAAACCTTTGTGGTTTATAGATGCTATTTTACTTATTACGAGTATAAAAAAAATTAAAGCTTTTGTTTATAATGCCTAATGTACTAATTTATTTCCTATATCTTAATATACGAGGGGAGGTCAAATAGTTTGCGGAATGAAAGGTAAAGGAGGTGAAATCAAACATGATATTATTATTCCTTTCCGAAATATTCTCCATTAACCCTAATACACTTTTAGGACCGTTCAAATAACTCACTCGTTATACTGTCCCGTGATATTGACACCTTTATTTTTATAATATGTGAATAAAAGCCTTTTTATGCTACTGGATGGACTTGACTCAGGTTCATAGTGATGAACCCAATCACAGTTAGATGCAAGTCACAATTCTGTTTGTAATTTCGTCCCTGTTCTTCCTACACGGATCCAAATACTCACGCGAATATTCGACCCACTGTGCTGTTTCTAAAGTAGTGTGAGCATTCTTGACACCTATCTTTCACTGACCTTAGACATGCCAAGATGGTCATGTAGAATATTTAAAACAGTCGTAGATAATGATCCAGTAATTTCTACGATCTGGTTTTTCTTCAGACGACCATCTTCAAGATCAAGTTTTTCAACTTAATGTTTCATATTACGTCCCTGCTAGCTTTCTATTATTTCTGATCATTAATTTTAAGAATTTACTTAGTATTAACTTGAGCATTGGTACTATTGAGCACTTAGTCCATCACTAATTAAAATTTAATTGGTTGGCAAGGATCGAACTAAAGGAAAGAACTAAAATCGCTAAGTCCCTAAGCTACTTGGCTCTCATATTAATCTGTAATTCTACGTTCGTTTTAAATGTTTTTTTTTTTACTTTTAATCCATGAAATCCGTGCGATCTATGAACTTCTACGTATTTCTAAGTAGAGATATACGTATACTCGTACTACCCACAAATAATATTAAGTGTTAGAAAAGGTAGAATACCATTAGGAGATAGGAACATACTTCTCTATTACTATTATTTAATAGTACGAGGTACCCAGGCAGCTATATTGTGTCGGTAGTTTAGTCGACGGAGGAAAATCCAGTCCGAAGCTCCGACTGTTTACCACTAAATAAGTACGAACACTAAATGTATGTCTTTTTGTTTATCAATTTGTATTTGTCTCCATATTATCAGCTACACACCGGTCGGCGTACTTCAGAAGATTGTGTATGAATTTATACGGAGTTGTTTTTACATACCGTAATTTTATTATTATTTTAAATCTCACATTATAAGTAATAATAGACTATTTTTAAGAGTTTACTTCTTTAGATGCGTTTAGAGTGAAATTTTAGCATACTGTAAATATTTTTATTATTTTATTTATTTATTTTTATCGTGCAAGCTCCGCAATAAAATACGTAACAATAAGGAAACTCCCCCCCCCCACTAGATGGAGTGATATCCTGGTAAGATATGTAGGTTGTCGATGGAGGGTGGCTCAGGACCATATTTTGTGGCGCTCCTTGTTGGAGGCTTATGTCCAGCGGTGGAATTGTGAAGAGCTGATGATGACGATGATATCGTGCAACATGTATGAAAAATACAATAAGCGGACTTAAATTTATCGAGAATGTAAAATTGGCCGTCAAAGAGAATTAAATATGAAGTCGATGGATGCAGGTGGCTCAGGACCGTGCTTTGTGGCATACCTTGGGCCTATGTTCAGCAGTGGACTTGTGAAGGGCTGTAATGATGATGATAATGATGAACTCGTTTTCATAATTAAATATTTGTAATTGAAACATTATTTAACTTAATTCAATCTTTCTCCATTAAAATATTTGCATTTACTAATTTATATTTTCATCATGAGCACATAATTTAGTATTCATTGTGAATACGAATGAATACTAAATTATGTGATCATGATGAAAATATAAATTCTACCGCACGAACATGAGAAGCTGCTTCTTCCTCATCATCAACAATGCATATTGGGCCTGTTTTGTTGAAGAATGAGTCAAAATGGTGACGCTTGGCAGGCCTACTGACGATCGCAGCACCAGACGTCTTGCCCGTCGTTGAATTTTTTTACAGTTTCTATTAAATTATAGTTATGTATAAAAAAATTGTCTTGGCTTATGAATTTTTATTCTAATAATTTTTATCTTAAATGTAAGTATAATGTAACAAAGAGGCGTCTTTATTATATTTTATAGTCTTCTATGTAGGACGCCAAAGTTTGCCCATCCATTACCATACTTGCTAACAAAAGCGTTGTTATGATAAATTTTATGTACTTACCCCAATAGTATATAACATTAATTGACCTAAGACTTAAAAAATGCATGTTTTTATTTAAACATAATATAAAACCAGGCGTATAATATATTTCTGTTACTAATTATCGGGTCTAGATTTTTGACAACTCCTTAGTTTTTATTGTTACATACTGCCCGAAAATGGCACAAAATGTGATTTTTATGCCTCAATATTAAAATAAGGAGGCGCTATCACAACTCTTAGCATATACATTTAAAGTATCGACATTTCTCATATGGGTTACTACCGTCGCGGTTCATCGCACCTTTTATTGAGCGACGTTTGTTACCCAGATAAGTTTTGTATTAGCTTTTACAATACTATCTTTGGAATACACGGTGTATAGGATAAGTAAGTGCGTCATGATGGACTATAATGCTTTTATGTAAATCGAGAGCGAAACTTTTATAAATTTTTTCATTAAAATTGTGATAACATCAGAATGGAAAACTATAATGTAATATTATACTTCTTAAAAAAGAAACTAATAAATAATTTAATATATAAATAGTTGGGTAAGTATTACACTAGTAGGGCTTGTTTTCTGCCAAGGTTCAGCCTGGATTAAAACTATGTCTGCCACCAAGAAGCTGTGCTCCCTCTTTTTTTATAGGATAGGGTGAAAAACGAACACACAAACCGCCTGATGGTAAGTGGATGCTGTGGCCCATAGACATCTACATCTATCCTCGATCACCCGTGAGGACTAAGATGGAATGCCTCGTTTCCAGTTCTCTCTACTCACCATACGAAACACAGCAGCATTAAGATGCTATTTCAAGCTGGTATTCTGTGAGATCGTGGTCCTTCCCCGATCGAGCCGACCCATTCGTGCTATAAATGTACTACTAATATAACTGCAGCATGACTCTACACTCTGCTGCATACTAGTTGACCGTTATAGCCTATATATATCTAAATGCTGGGCACAGGCCACCTCTCATTTCTGAGAGGGTCTAGGGGCAAGGAAATGTCCGCCGCGCTGCCTCAGTGCGCATTGGCGAACTTCAAATATTCCAATCAAATAGTCTAAGCAATGTCTTCAAATAGTCTTTGAAGTAGTTTTTTTTTATTTCTCAGCTATGTAGGTTTCCTCCCGATTTTTTCCTTCACTACTGAGCACGCGGTAGACTAGTTTTCTCGATAAAAAATCTATTATACTTACAGTAGTTAGTTCTTTGGAGCAAAAACCTATTTCGTCGTACCATCTTTGTACCATTTTGCTTTGTTAAAGTTAAAGTATATACGTCCGCCTATATACGTCCCACTGCTGGGCGCAGGCATCCTCTCATTTCTGAGAGGGTTTTTAGGGCAAGGAAGTGTCCGACGCGGTGCACCAATGCGTGTTGGCAAACTTCACATGTCTTCGAATTTTTTTTCTTATTTCTCAGACATGCAGGTTTCGTCACAATGTTTTCCTTCACTGCGGAGCACGTAAATCAGCGCTTAAAATTGCAATTAACAATTTCATTGGTGCCGGCGGGGATCGTACCCGGTTTGCTCGCGTACTGTTCCGTTGTTGGTTCCGGGTGTCTAGGAGGAATGTTAGCTCATTTATCAGTCAGCAACAAACTACAATGAATAGGTTATTTTAAAACCCCTTTCATTTTTAGAAAGACGTACAATATGAAATCACCATACTGGGTAAGTAGACAGGCGATCAAAGTAGAAGGTATCTCGTACCGATAACGTTCAATTTCATTTACGTTCAACTTCATCGTGGCTAGTATCTCTGCAAAATTGCAGTTATGAAAGTCTGTTGTTTCCCTAGTTGACTTTCACGGCTGAGATAACTACCTACAATAAAGAAGATAATATGTAAAAAATACAAACATGGGATTATCGAAGCTAAGCAATTAATTTTGTCCATAATTTGACATTGCATTAAATTTAAAAAGCTGTATTTATTCCTAATATTTTCAGGAATTATTTATGAAGGAATAGAATCTAAATACACTTTATCTAAATGTAAGTAGAAAACAGTCTGCTAGCTAATCACAAACTGCCATTCATTTGTTTCTAAATGTCACGTAGTACTTTAAAGAATGGGAAGTTATCGTGTGTATTTATTTAAGTTATTCACAAGTGAGATAAGATGATACTTGTTTACTCGTATTTTTATGACAGTACATTAAAACCTCAATACTGATAGTCGTTTGATATAATATTACGTGTCACTTCGATATGGATACCGATAAGAAATGTATACTGGTTATAGTTCAATAATAGATATTCGTTTCGGGTCATAACTCAATTTTTTTTTATAGAATAAGGGTGACAAACGAGCACGCAGTCTCTCTGATGGTCAGTGGAAACTGTGATCCTTAGACATCTATATATTATATCCTTGATTAAGCATCAAAATGCAGAATGCGTTGCTACACCTGAGAATTAGACTGCCTCGTTTACAGTAAAGGTCTCCAGTTCTCCACACTCACCAAAGCACAGCATCTATTAAGCTGCTTTTTCACGCTGGTATTTTGTGAGAACGTTGTACTTTCTCGGTCAACCCATTCGTGCTACAACCACAATATAACAGCAGTGTTCTCCACGTAGCTTTACCGCGACAAATAATGATAATTCTAATTTCGGTAATAATTAAATTTTTCGGTGTCTTCTCTGAAACTTTTTCTACGAAGTGTACATTCTAACTAAGGTAATTTCGCAGGGTTGCTAAAACGTATTGGCAAAATGCCAAAGTGCCCTTACTATTTTGCATATATTATAAAGTTGAAGTGACAATAAACGAACTTAGAGTCCAATACCATTGATAGTACAATAAGTCTATGTCCAGTACAGTGGTTGCATTCCATGAACGTATAGATGTATTGTCACACCTAAAGATTTCCCACTCTTTAAAGTGGAAATCAACAGTGGATGTAACACAGTTTTGTAACAGAAATAATGTGATAACTGATAATAATAACAAATTCAAATATTAGAAAAAATATCCAACTTGCCTACCGAGCGTGGCAACTATGGCAAAATGAGGCCTATGTTGAGCAGTGGAAGCTGTAAGTGTGCTCCAGTAAAAACAATAAGAGTTCTTTTTTGTTATTAGTTATAAGACTATACTGGCAAAAGTCGCTTAGTTGTGCATTTTTATTCATCATTATAAAATAATACTATGTTATGCTTTAACCGCGGATTATCTTTGAAATTATCTACTAACCCTGCAACATTCTTGCAACGACTCATAAGAACGATCCGGACTTACGTACGAGAACTGTCTATGGGCTACATATAAGTATATAAGTATGTCTATCTAGGTGGTTTTAATTTAAAATTGAATGAACATTGACACGAGAAAAAAAGTCACCAAAGTTAATGAGTTGCGTGAAGATAAAAAAGCCGCCGCGGCTCCTCACAAAGGAAATGGGCAGAGCAAATAAAAGATCGCGGGCAATGTGAAAACCTTTGCGCATTGTCTTATATTAAACTGAAACAACAATAGGTAGCCTTTCAATGGACTATGCCGCCACAATGAGAGATATAAGGGTTTGACTACATGTCTTCGATGTTTCTTTTTGTGTATATTTTAGTTACGTAGTTTTAGTTAAAGATATTTACCTTTTTTATAATTGCGTTTTATGTCATAAATTTCTTATATTCTACAACAAAAAAGTCTCATGTAACAAATTTTGTTCTTTGGATCCTTAAAATTTTTAGTACATGGACACCTGAACACATGTGCATGTGCATTTCGTAGTCGTTTTTATTTCGGATTCCTAATATCCTTCACAGCCTATGTAATTTTTTTTACGATTTGTTTAAAGTTGTTGTAAAATAATCATTTTTATTGAAATTTTCCTCAAACTCTCAGTATATAGCTCTTTGGTGGAACTAGACATTGGAAATTATTAGAAAATAAAAGTTATTTTATTTGTATATCAGTGGAAACAGAAATCTCCTTTGAGTAAAGGATCTAGTTTAAACTTTAAAGCGAATGCATTTTGTTGGTTACTATTAGAAAAATATCGCAAAAAGAATTAAACATTTTATGTGAGAAATGAAGCCGGGGATTAAGGAAAACCTTGCAAAATTAGCATGAGTTGGTTATTAGATTAGCAGTTAAGTGTTAACATAGTAAATAATAAAGAAGATAATTAATTATATAAGAATTAAAAATTATATGATATTTTGTGATAACCAATTTAAACAAATTGGTAATTACTTTGTGGTACATGTTAAATTTCTTAGGCAAACAAACATAGGAAACAAGCCTCTAGAACACAAAAGCATCGATTCGTCAAAGAAAAGAATCATTCATATTGTTGCGCGCCTAAGTTGATGTCGGGTACCTGGCACTAGCGTCATCTAGTGTCGGGGAACAGAGCGAGGAGAGCTTTCTAGAAAATGCCATGACTGAACTTTCAACCAACAGCGCCATCTGGTATCGAATAGAAGAACTAAGCTTTCTGGAAAGCTCCACACTCGAGCTTTCTGCACCTGGTCGATCGGGGGCCGGTATTTGCTGGAATATTCTGGATGTATCAGTCATCAGTGTTTTAAATCTTATCTTTAAGTAAAATTCCGGTGTGCGTGTGCTCGGAACTATAGGTGAACTAGGTAGGTAGCACTGTTGTCGAGATCTAGAAATCACTCATGCGAAGCTGGGGCGGCTAGATCGAGATTATTCTAAGGATATGTATACTTACAATGTGTGAAATACAGTTTGGTTACGTTATTCTCTAGCACAACTGTGTGGGATTTTGGGTTTGGAGTTTCTTAAATAGAAACTTCAACATTAGCCATTCCCCAGCCTTATCCGTCATCCGACGTAGTGCACTGGGTGCTTATCAAGTCAGTATTCAGAAAAACTAGATTGCCTCTTTGTTCTAGTGGTCGTAAATGCGGTTGATAATCTTGAGGTCCCGGGTTCAAATCCCGGGTCAGTTTAAAATCAGTTTTTTTTTTATCAAACATTCTTAGTAGCAGTACGGAGTCAAGAAGGTAGTGTGTACACCCACGTGTAACACTACCTTCTTTTTTATAGGATAGGGTGACAAACTAGCACACTGTTCACCTCGTGAATCTATAAATGCAGATGCGTTGTCAACCGTGAGGACTAAGATGGAATGTCTCGTTTCCAGTAAAAAGGGTCTCCGATTATCTACACTCACCATACGAAACACAGCAGCATCAAGCTACTATTTTACGGTAGTATTCTGTGAGAGCGTGGCCTTTCCCCGGTTGAGCCGACTCATTCGTACTACAACTATACTACTAACTTCTTGACAACCACACATTCGTAGAAAATCAGTATTTCCCCCGATCCCTCACCGGTCGTCAGATTACTATCCCATCGGAATATGATCGTCAGGGAATAGAGTTTACCTGAGATTGCACATACGCTTGGGTACTATAATCCTATCTTGCGCAGATGGCTAGTCTCCGTTGAAACCGGCCGCCATGACTGGAATTTGTTCCGGAGGAGATTTTACAAGAAACGACTGACATAATATTCACATTTATACCTCGAAATATGTACCGTCATGTAAGCCCAACGTTTCTCGATCTCGAACATAAGTGGACAATAGCGGACAACATTTACCTTGTGAACATAATGTAAATGTGAAATACAACATCTCATTGTTCCGTCACCTGCCCCCACCGCCTGCCACTTTACTCCTGTCCCCAGCGTCGTCTTTCGACCACTGTTTTCATTACTGTCTATCGCTGAGAACACGATTTATATTTTTCGCCTAGCTTACGACTTCCTTTGTTTGTTTTCAAGTTTTATATACCGATATATTGTACTTAATAGCATATTGTATACGCGATAGTAAACTATTAACTTGGAAGTTACATACAATAATAAGTTTTTTTAAAGACAGATGTGGTTAAATGTTTATGCCATCGCAATGACTCTAGTATTATTAACATTCAGGTAGTGTAACTAAATGTGTCAAATAAAGTAGCTTCGAAACTATTAACTGTAATGTTATAGATGCCGAAAAAATACATATTACTATGTTATAAATAATATTTAATGTTTTATTTTTGCTAAGTCGAGCCTTATAAAAAGAAAATACCTTACGCCGTGGTCAATCTTTATTAAAATATAGCAATACGCCTCCTATATACAGGGTAGACATCTATTTTATACATGGTAAAGCAATTTTGCAGCTATATTATGGTTGTAGAATGAGTGCGTCGGCTTGACTGGAGAAAAACCAACTTCTCACAGAATACCAGCGTAAAATAGCAGTTCAATGCTGCTGTGTTTAGTGTGATGAGTGTAGAAAACCGGAGACCATTTTTACTGGATACGAGGCATTCCATCTCAGTCCCTAGGGGTGACAACGCATCTGCATTTTGATTCTTAATCGACGGTAGATCTAGATGTCTATGGGCCACAACACCTTACCACTTCCACTTACAATCAGATAGCCCATGTGTTCGCTTGTTACCCTTATTCTATAAAAAAATATATTTCTTGAAATATAGTGTTTGGACCCCTAATTTAGTATAACACAATTTTTTTTTGGTTTGTAACCCTACTTCTAGTTTTGCGTTATTGTAATTGCCCATACACCATGTAAAACCAATGAGATAAGATCCATTAGAATTAAGTGTCAGAGACAACATCATAACAGAAACAGACCCAAGAACCATTAATCATTTTAGAACTCAGGGCCCGCAATATAGCAGGCAGGTATTTTGACTTCTCACTAAGGCAACAACTTATATGTCACAACAAAATTTTCGAACTTGTTTCAATATTCCTTCTCATTTAAAGGTGATTACATCTGAAAATAGCGAGCTATGGAGAGGCCTATGCTCGGGGTTTCTGTGCGTGATAAAATTATAAATGAGTATATCTGCAGTAGAACCAGAGTGACCGACATAGCCCAACGGATTAGTAAGCTGAAGTGGCAATGGGCCGGCCATGTAGCTCGAAGAACCGACAAACGTTGGGGAAAAAGGTTCTCGAGTGGCAGCCTCTTACCGGTAGGCGTAGTGTACAGCGACCCCCCACTAGACGGATTGACGACCTGGTAAGACATGCAGGAAGTCGATGGATGCAGGTGGCTCAGGGCCGTGCTATGTGGCATTCCTTGGGGGAGGCTTAATGATGATGATGATGACATCTGAAAATTAAAAATTTGTAGAATATATTTTTTGGTTGAGGTGAGGTTTTTTGCACCCTTTGAGGTCAATTTGAGGAGTTATTTTTATTACATGGTAACTTCACAAGCAGTTACAGCAATGAGTGATATTAATATAGTTGCTACCACTAATGAATGTGAAAATATATTCATTTTATCATTCATTTATTAATTAAAGTCCACTGCGAAACATAAGCCTCTGGATAAATCGTAGTATTAGAATCTCAAAAAAAATTATCTTGAAATATATAATCCCATAAAAATACGTAACTTTACTGTATAAAATATTTTCTCGTATTATTTTACAAAAAATGTTATGTTCGTTAAGCTATGTTTTATTACCATTCGTAACCTGTAAAGTATAAGGAAATACTTTGCTTTAAGACTTATCTACTTTAAGGTCAAAGGGGTTTAATGTCTTAAATGAACAAGGTACCCGAAGGGCAAGTGTCTTCTCCGCTGCATCTCACAACTTACGCATTTGAGATCCCACGTGCGTTGATAAGTAACCGAGAGTCTGGTAATTACTGCTAATGGTTGCGATTGCCTTGTGACAAATGAACATGCCGACGGAGGCGGCTGCAAAGTTCCCCTATCGAATATTGTGAACGGCTATATTGATTATGGGATATTTCTTTTCTTGCGATGGGCGGTCTTTCGGTATAACGGAAGTTTCCGTTTGTTCGTACTTCTTTTATTAGAATCAAAGTAAACTAGAATTTATTATACATCCAATTCTTCTTTTTCTCTTCCAACAAATCGGTAAAGTCATCTCGGACACGTCTCCACTAGCAAGCAGTCCGGAGTCAAAAGTTGGTGATGTTTCATCTCCGTGCCTCGGAAAGCACGCAAAACCGGTGATCCTACGCCTGATCTTTCCTCAGTGGTGTTTCCGTTCTATTGGACTATGAGAATGAGGCAATAGAATGCAACTGTGCTTGCGCACATATTCGTTCATTATAATCCTATCCTGCGCAGATTCTCCGCACAAAGTCTACGCTAAGACTGGCCACTGTAACCGAAATTCGGTCTCGAGGACATTATTTTTATATTTTTATACCTAAAACCTTGTGTAAAATGTATATTTCTTAAATTTTTCCTTATAGATATTGCTTTTGTACCTACCAGTAATAATAATCTCAGAATCTAATATAGAAGATATTGTTAGCCCACTTCGAAAAGGATAAGGTACACAATTGACTGTAAGTTAATTTTGTAATTAGAACCGATTTGGAAGATTCTTTTTTAAAATAGGTTGTTGTAAGTAGTTTGAGACTGAATTTTATTCAATTATTATGAAATTGTTTTTTTTAGGTACATTGTGTTTTAGACCATTCTCCTGCAAACATTCGTAAAGTGGTGGATTATTAGATATGTTTTTGTTTTAAAAGAATTTATATAATCTGAAATCCACGTTGTTCAATGATTTTCTAAAAATTTTAGTAAACTAAAGGACTCCACTAATAAAAAGTGGTAAAATTAAAAATTATGTACAACCGACTTCTATATAAATAAAACGAGAACATCATCAGTGTAGTCGAAATAAATACGCATTATTAAGAGTAACTCAAAAAGTACTGGGCAGATCTTGATCATATTTATATGCTTTTCATGTGGTCTTATCACATGAAAAGCATTAGCTTTCAAATACAAAAAAAAAATCATCAAAATCGGTTAACGTAGAAAAAAGTTATTTTTTCAAAAACGAAAGAGCTTTTTCAAATAAAAAAATACATACAGCACAATTGAGTACCTTCTTCTTTTTTTGAAGTCGGTTAAAGTAACTCAGAAATGTCATTAACATTTCTTATTTAAATGAAATTAAAAGTTGTGTCAATATGCGTATAGGTTACTTAAAAAAAAACATAAACACTCACGCCTGTCACCCAGAGGGGTAGGCAGAGACTACAGACTTCCATTTAGCACGGTCCTGACATACATCTCTCGCCTCTTCCACATCCACATACCTACGCATACATGCTCGTCGGTTAAGGGTACTCTTAATTTGGCCCATTTTTAGTATATCGCCAATTTGGTCGACAAACTTCCGCCTAGGTTTCCGACTCTTCCATTCACTTCTGCAACATATATTTGCTTTACCAGTCTTTCCGCATTCATTCTTTCTACGTGACCAAACCACCGAAGCATTCCTTTCTTAATCCTGGTCACTGCATCATCTTGCAAACCACATTCTTCTTTTATCACACAGTTTCTCACCCTGTCACTCAGATACAGCCCTAACATACTCCTTAGCGACCGCATTTCTACCGCATTTATTCTACTCTCGTGCTTCTTCTGCCACACCCAACTTTCACTACCAACGTTAAAGTAGGGACTAATACAATGGTAAATGTAACGTCCTTTTTTGACACATTCTGACTTTTCACAATAGAGTGTAGAGCCCCATTTACTTTATTTCCTGCATTCACTCGTCGTTCAATATCCTTATCATATCGCTTGCTGAATATATATTCAATTAACTCTCCTTCTATTCTTATTTCACATACCGTTTTGCTTTCTTCTTTTTCAAAAACCATCACTTTCGTCTTACTTGCGTTCACTTTCATTCCTCTTTCTTTTAATGACCTGTTCATTAATGTAACCATCATTTGCAACTCGGCCGCCGACGACGCAAGTATGACTTGATCATCGACGTACAAAAGGCATTTGATGGTTAACTCACCCATTCTTAACCCGCATTCTTCAACTTTCAAATTTTCCAAACAACTGTCCATAAATAGGTTAAACAGCCAAGGGGAAGCTACACAGCCCTGTCTGACACCTTTATGGATGCCAAACCAGTCCGAGTAGACCCTGTTGATTCTAACACAAGCGCTCGAGTCCCTCTATCATAAGCCTTTTCCAAGTCCATGAACGCACAAAAAAACTTTTTGGTTTTTCGCCAAAAACTTCTCCGCGATCATGCGCATGGAAAAGACTTGATCTGTACACCCCATTCTATTTCTAAATCCCGCTTGCATATCCCAAATTTTTTCAGTTTCTTTCATAACTCTTTTAATTAGTACCTTAGCATACAGTTTTCCCACAATGCTAAGAAGGCTGATATCACGGTAGTTTTTACAGTCCTGCTGTGACCCTTTTACCTTATATATTGGGACTATCACGGCTTTGTACCAGTCTCCCGGTACCCGTTTTAATTCCCAACATAAATTAAACAAGGTGTACAGCAGGCCTGCCACCACGTCCTCTCCAGCCCTTAGCATTTCGAGTGAAACTCTATCATATCCGGCTGCCTTACCTACTTTCATGCTTTTCATTGCTTTCATTATTTCATCTATACTTATCTCTCTATCTCTTTCATCTTCTTCCGGAATTTCTATTTTCATTTAGTTCACACGTCTCCTCACTCATAAATACGCTTTCAAAATAATCCTTCCGTCTCTTTAGACTCAACACATCATCATTCAGAATACAGCCATTCTTGTCTCGTATCGCATTCAATCTAGGCTGTTTTTAATGTCCCCTGGTATTTCTTATGAGTTTCCAGAACATTTTAAGATTTGCCTGGAAGTTATCCGATATTCTTCTATCATTCTTATCCGTTCTTTTTTGCTTTTTCTCTTCAACTAATTCTTTTACTCTCTTATTTAGAGGTTTAAACTCTGCCTTTTTTCTTTCAATCTCATCGTCCTTACCGCCAGAATTACCAGATTTGGTCGCTAGTAAATCTAGCCATGCTCTCTTCTTTGGTTCAACTTCCATACGTACCTCATCATCCCACCATAACGTAATGCCTTTCCTTTCATTCGTTCTCTTACTTCGCTAGCTGCATCCACTAAACCTTTCTTAATATTATGCCACACATTCTCCAAGTCTAACTCATTCACACACAACTCATCAAAATTACTTATATTTTCTCTCAGTCTACATTTGTACTTGTCTTTCACATATTCATCTTGTAACCTCTCAATCCTTATACGCTGTAACACAGTGGTAGACACAGATGTCCGATGCTGACAACATCTGAATAAACCCCTAATTCGACATAAGACCAGGTAGTGGTCTGTCCGTACGTTGGACCCCCGGTAAACCCTTGTATCCACCACTGCGCTCCTTATTATTTCATCCACAGTTATGAAATCTATCATGCTTCTATCATCACCTATTTCCCAAGTATACATGTGAATCTTCTTATGACGAAAGAAAGTGTTCATCACAAAAATATTCCTTTCCACACATACGGTGAGGAGGCTTTCACCGTTCTCATTAATACTTTCATCACCAAACGTTCCCAGTATCCTTTCACATCCAAGCTTCCTCACCCCAACCCCTCCATTAAAATCTCCAAACATAAACATTTTACCTTTCATTTCATTAACACCATCCTTACTATCTCCCAAAACTGCTCTCGGATATAAGTGGGCCTAGACATGTCTGAGGCGTAGACCCCTAGAACAAACAACTTCTTTAGGCCCACTTTTATTCGTATCCATAGCAGTTTCGGGCTTACACATTCATACTCTTTCACACATTGACCCATTCTTTCTGAAAGGATGATACCGACTCCCTGGCATGCTCGCTCGGTCTCGTCTACACCGGACCAGTACGCGGTATATATGCCATGTGTATTGACATCTTTTCCCTTCCGCTTCGTCTCATTTACACGTAACACATCTATTCCTCTATCATATATCATATCGCATACTTCATCCATCTTATCATTCATTGCTCCACGTACATTCAGCGCAGCTAGACGGGGCCCTCCGCCCGAGGCAACCCTGTTTTCGCCCCTCCGGGAGACAGAACATAACGGGTGGCGAACGTCGTCGCCGGTTTTCCTGCCGGAGATTTTCGTATACCTGCCCCATTAAAGGGGCGCCGGGAACTTGGGGCCATTTCTTTTCCTCTTCACCTCATGGTGCGAAAACTAGGGGGTGGTATATTTTACGCCGCTACCACACGACGAGTAGCCTAGTCTGTTCTTTCTGCTTTGTCGCTCTTTTAGCACCACCCGGGGGAAACGTGTAGGGTGTGTTTAGGATTAGGTGGTCGAAGCCTATGGACGCGAGCGACTTATCCCCCCCTAGCGATTAAGCGACTTATCCCCCACTTATTAAGGTTACTACAACACTTATTAAGTTTACTTTTCTTAAGAAATTACAATTTGGGATGCGATATGATCAAAATATTTTTGAGAACGAAAGTGATTCTCGGTTTCCGAAAAACGATTCACCGTCTTTCATTACAACTAAACGCTGATATAATTTTATAAAACACCTAAATGGTTACAGTTATATGGATATAAAAAAGAATTTTCATTTTACCAAACCAATAAATAATAAATGACCTTTATTCACAACGTGAATTGTTAATTTGATTACTGCAGAATCTGCAAAAGTGCAATATTAATAAAGTATACTAACAAAAGCCACGAGAAACTTAAAATAAGTTCACAGGATCGTCGTGAAATCTTGATATTTTGTCCATTTTTTTCCTTCTCAATCGCTCGTATCAGTTGTTTAGAGGTTGAGTATGAGGCTGCTCATTTACTGACCGGATTAACAATAAAAACGAAATTTGATCATTGTGGCCGGCTCGATGGTGACTCTTTAAGGCCAAGCATTATTGGCTTTTTTACATAGAAATAATTAAATTTAAAATTTTTATGACTTTTATTATAAGTGTAAACTGAGTTTAATTATTTAAAAACTATAATTTAAGTATTATAAGAAATTGTTATAATAGAAAGAAAACTAAGAAACTTTAAATGATGAATGGGTGATCTTTTTGCCGTTTGGTAAAAAAGGGTGTAAGAGGTGAAGGGAATAGAAGCCTATGGGACTGATATATTACATTTTTTCTACATTAATATATTATGAAATTAATTTTTATCAATAAATACTACTAATTGGGTGCGTATTGTTTTAATTTGATAGTTTTTAATTGATTTATTTATTCAGTTCAAAATTTTTGTTTTTATTTTTTAATACCGAAAGTTTATTTCAAATTAGTGGTATTTATTTATAGTTGATTTCACAATTTTTGGATTTTTTTTCAGCAGCTTACCACTTAAAAGGTATACCAATATCTTCTACACATGTATATATATATATATATATATATATATATATATATTTTTATATTAAATTATATGTGTGTATATTTTTTTATGTATAATTACAATTAATAAAATATCTAAGTATATGAAAATCGTCCAACATCGCTTCGATTCAAGAAGAAGTCATGTACCACCCCTTTTAAAACAGTTCTTAATAAGAACTGTTCTAAAAGGGACCACCCCTTGATGGTCATGGGGAACTGCCCCTTGAGGAACATGACTTCTTATTATATAAACTTAAAATATAATATATTCTTATTAAAAAAAAAACCATTGGAAATATGTAATATGTACAATATAATTACGAAAATATTATTATTAAGTTAATAACACATAGGAAATACACACTTGATTATGTATGTGTAGGTAGTTTTAAATTAAATTATATTACATTTTAAGCCACAAGAACTGAGAGTATGTAAAAATTACTTGTTTTCTATTAATTTTTACTTTATATACTATTTTATACGCGGTATAGCCACGCTGCAGCTACATTATGTTTGTAGCACGAATGGGTCAGCTCGACCGGGGAAGGACCACGAACTCACAGAATACCAGCGTAAAATAGCCGTGTAATACTGCTGTGTTTTGTATGGTGAGTGTAGAGATCCGGAGAATCATTTTTAACTGGAAACGAGGCATTTCAACTTTATCCTCACGGCTGACAACGCATCTGGGTTTTGAGTCTAAATCGGGGATAAATGTAAATGTCTCCGGGCCACAGTATCCCCTTACCATCAAGTGGACTGTGTGCTCGTTTGTCATCCTTATTCTTTAAAAAAATATTCGAATTAATACGTTTCGTTCATTGGACAAAAATAATTAACTCACTGCATCTTAAGACGACATTTGCCGCGTTATCAGATCATCTCCAAGGCCTGTCTCACGTGAATAAATCCAATATTTTACTGCCCCACCATTGTTATCCTCATTAACCTTTTGTCTCATTAGACCCCCGACTTCATATTATTCGTTATTCCCTTTGATGACAGCACAGATTAGATTTTTTTTTTTTTTGGGTTGAGTTCAAAACATTTCGAACGTCAACCTTTTTCGGGATAGTGTTACATATAAAGGGTAAATGCGGACAGTCTTTTATACCGTGGTTTTTATGTGAATGCCATTGTTTTTTTATTACGTCGAAAACAATGTCGCCTTAAATCCTGAATTTGATTACTATAATGATTTGATAATAAACATCGTTTCATTTGGTTGTTAATAAATACTATATTACGGCTCTCAGAGTTACCCGTTCTGAAAATATTTTATTGTGGAATGAATGGACATTTTCAAATGCTTTGAGATGATTACCTTCGATTTTATTATATTATACAAGATTTTATTATACAAGAATTTAACAAGAAACTAGTATGGAACAATGACACCAACGGAAAGAAATAGATTTATATGTGATAGAGCCACGCTATCGTTATATTATGGTTGTAGCACACTAACGATACGAAATACAGCAGCATAAAGCTACTATTTTACGCTGGTATTCTGTAAAGGCCCAGTTTTTCTACAGTTGAGCCGACCTATTCGTGCTAAAATAACTGCATAGTTCTAATAAGTAAATAATTAAAGATAATATGTAACATAAAATAACGCACAAAATAGAGAACAATCAAACAAATACAAAGCCATGCAGTGCCATACTAAGTTGTATTTCAAAGTACTAAAGCGAAATTGGCAACCACTAGTTTCTTTCCTAAATAGCATTTATAAGTACACTAAGTACTTGTCAGTCTGCCAGTTTGTCTGTCCGTTTAATGTGTAACAAATTGACACGCTTCCACAAGTACGAGTTTGTATTTAACAGGAATACCGCCTTTAAGTTACAAGCTTTTAAAGATTTTTGAAAATCACAAAGGCTCTTTACTTCTAGGTTTTACCACCAGACATATCTAAAGATTGGAGTATGCACTCGAGCACTTTAGATGTTTCAGTAGAAAATGTCCTATATAAGACAGGTATTGACCCGGGTCAGTATTGAATTGGCGAAATACCAAGCGAATACTTCGAAGCGATATAAATGCGAACAAAAGTGTTCAGTGTGATTAATTAATAGTATGTTTTAAGTTGTAATTGGTGTTCGGTAGTTAAAGTGTCAATTTTGATAATTCAATCGGCAGTTTTTATTGTCACGAACTCTAAGCTCGTAACACTATTTATTGACAGAAATAGGTACATACCCAGAGAGACTTCTAGGCAGAAAAAGCTCTACTATCCTTTTTTATAGTATAATAGTGGCAAATCAGCACACATTCAACCTGGTGGTAAGTAATTGCCGTGACCCATAGACATCTACATCTATCCTCGATATCGAATCAAAATGCAGACGCGTTGTCACCCGAAAGCTTGTTGAAGCCTAAGCCTAAGATGGAAGTTTCAGTAAAAAGTGTTTCTGGTTCTCTACACTCACCAAACGAAACACAGCAGCGTTAAGCTGCTATTTGACGCTGGTATTCTGTGAGAGCGTGATCCTTCGCCGGTCGAGCCGACCCATTCGTGCTACAATACCAGTAATATAGCTGCAGCATAGCTCTAGCAAGTAAAAAATCTATCACTAAACATAACTTAAGATGTAGTACTTATACAACGTTTTTATAATTACGTACTGTTAGTTTCATTTTAAAAAGTCATATAATCCACTACTGAACTGCCTTTACCACAGTAAGGAGTATTTTTACAAAACATCACGCTTAGCAGACGCCTTGGCCTCACAACCTTGATGCTGTTTGCCGTTGTCAATCTGTGGATTTAGGTAAATGTATTATAGATAAGAGATGGTTAAGCTAATGACTCCATAGTGCAGTGGCTAAGCGTTGTGCTGACACGTTGCAGAATCGCGGGTTCTAATCCCACTGGCAACAAATACTGGACAAACAAGGACTACAAGTAATTATCTTGGTTTGGTATCTGGATGTTTGTCCGTGTGCAATTTATTCATGTAAAACGCATCTATGACACAGAATAAGAACATACGTTTTTTCACAGGTTCTTTTTTTAAAGAATAAACTATGTATTGTAGTTCTGTGATTGAAAAAATAATTAAGATAAAATAAATATCTTAAAATTATATCAGTAATTTAATAATATAAATATATCAGTTCATTGGAGCGGAGCTCCCATGGTGACAAAAAAACGATTCTTTGAAATCTATGTCCTTCGTAACCGGTAGGCCAAATTACATAATTTTTTCGCAACATTTGTAACTCAACGCAGACAAGGTTTGTAAACAATAAAAATTTGAGTTTAATTTTTTTTCTTTTACTATCTAATCAATTCGCCAATTTATATCTGCGCAATGTGACACCATTTGGTTGAATCTTTTGTTGAAATAAAGATAGTTATGACTTTAGACTTTTACTCAGCTCCGTATATGATGCTAGCAAAAGGCCTTTTACTTTTGCATCTGCATCGGCTTTATTAATTGAAATAAGGTTTTAACCTAGATGGGTTAAAATTAGACAAAAACTTATTTTAGCTCGCAAATCAACAATAAAGTAAATAAATCACATATAGAAATGTTTATTCTCATGATTTATTATTATTCTCTAATCCATATTATTAGTTATCATTTTAATAAGATATTTTTCATTCCTGAACAACAACCAACCACATTTTTGAAAATAAATTATCACTTTTATGTTAAAAAATTCAAAAGAACAAATGGTAGCATTAACAGTTATTTTTTGAAGCTAACACTAGAAACTTATAGCATAGACCATCCAGACTAAGTATTGAATACTTGTAGCGGCGCACGATGAAAGAAAACTACGTCTAAGCGGGTGCGATAACACTTGTACGTCCATCTTGGCACTACACAAACAATTGTCAAACTCACGTCTATGGCTGGTGTAGAGTTGTTTTCATTCATAATAATAATTTATTTCAAATTTTCTTATGGTTATTGTAAATATTTTTCGGTATTTAGGGCTGTTAACTTCATTTAAGTTATTCAAAATCTCGATAATAGTAGGGAAATATAATTGTATCAATCGATAGAAAATGTTTGCGGATTAAAACTTGAAAAGAAGAAATGTGTGTTAATTGTCATGCCTAATTTTCATATATTATTTTAAAAGTAAGTCTTCATATATCCGAATTGAATCCATTATTGAAGATATACCGTCACTAATTATTGAGAGGGGTTATTTGAAGGGAGCATACGAGCATGCGCCTCACCTGGCAAGTCAACTGATGTTAAAATTGCTAAAGTGTTTATATAGTAGGGCTACGATGGCTATTCAGACACATAACCTGAGTATGAAACCCATCCAACTGCAGATGTAAGGATGATGTTACATCTCCGTAACTCTTACCACTGCATAGGAAGACGTTTTTAAGCCACTGGACTGAAAAGGATACAGTATCAACATCAAAAGCGAGAAAATTTGTCACCTTCGATTTGTTAACGATATAGTTATTTTAGCAGAATCACTGGAGTATTAGCACTATGGTCGATGCACTCTTTCATGTCCACGAATAGGTCTTAAATGAACAAGGGTAAGCCAATTCATGTGTAATGTTCATTTCACATCTATGCCGGTATTTGTTGGGAGTACTAGATGGAGTTATGACCTGGTAAGACATGCAGGAAGTCGATGGATGCAGGTGACTCAGGACCGTAATTTGTGGTGTTACTTGGGGGGGGGGGGGGGGGACTATGTTCAGCAGTGTACTTGTGAAGGGCTGTAATGGTGATGATGATGACGACTAAACATGAATGTATGTACGTATGTACCTATATAAGTATGTCTACCTTTCGTAATTAATCGAAGAGGTTAGTTCAGTTTTGACAACAATCAGCGGATCTTACTCAGCTGGGCAGCGTTGGTGATAGAAGTATATCGAGTGGCAGCTTCGTATCAGTAAGTGAAGGTGGCGTACCCTACCTCCTTCCACTAGATGGAGTGATGACCTGGTAAGAGATTCAGTAAGGATTCGGTGGCTCAGGACCGTGCTTTGTGGCGTTCTTAGTGGGGCCTTTGTTTGGTTGTAGATTTGTGATAAACTGTAATGTTGATGATGATGATAAACTATACATAAATGTATAGTAAATACATAATACAAGATTTATGCATAATAATTAAATTAATTTTAAAGTAATATTTATATTAACAATTTTGCAGTAATAATAATCGTATAATATATATTATATGTAGCACAAAATATACTCACGAAATAGTATGGGCAGTTGATGACTTTATAAATTCGGAAACTGTGTTACTGACCGTTATTATTCTTCCGAAAAATGATCGGAGTACTTGTTGCGCCTTATTATTCTTATAGTATAATTTTTCAGTATTTTTGAGCCGTAATTAGAGTTTCAGTTTTGAAAAAGTTATTTTTAAACCGATAATATTGTATACATCTTGGCTTTCGGTATCTTCATATAAATATGAGCTTAAACTCTGAATTAATAGAAATTTAGTAAAGTTACAGTATATAAACGCCACGCTTTTGGGCACCGACCTCTAATTCTAGAAAGGGAAGATTTTCCGGCAACCTTATTAAAAGAAAACTTAGCACGATAGAACGTAAAAGTGTGTTTGTAAAATCCGAAAGTAATTTATCAAGAAAATAAAAACACATAAAGAAACAAAATAAAATTACGAATCCACAAACACAAGCCACGATTATACGTACAAATGACCATCAAAGAAATGCCTTCTTTGGATTTATGGTTTTTCTCCCTGTAATTTTTTATCACTGATAACGCGTTAATTGCTGCAATGCGCATACATTATAGTCAATTAGTGTGGCCACCCTAAAGATTAAAACAGCAATTAATTATACAAAATTTCGCAGTGTTTAATTCACTCCCTTCGAAATCACTAATTTCTACTGACTGCGTCGTTTGTTACACGCACTGTTTTTCAATTCTTTTTTTTTTAACTGACTTATTACAACGATGTTAATCGTCGTTTTGGGGAATTATTACCACTAATAATTTTTGCTAATACTTTTTATAGCCATCTTTAAAACCGTCTGAAATAATGCCGATGACGATGAGACGATAACAACTAGTATTAGTAATAAATAATAATAATCCACCAGACTAAATTTCGGTCACGGCGGCCTGACTCAACGGAGACTAGCCATCGGCGCAGGACAGGATTATAGTGCCCAAGTGTACGCGCAAGCACAGGTGCACTCTCTATTTCCTCACTCTCATAATCCGATGGGACGGTAAACCGACACGATCGGAGAGAGATCAGGCGCAGGACCAACGGCTTTACGTGTTATCCGAGGCACGGGGGTGAGACACCGCCAACTTCCTGACTCCGGGCAGTTACTTAGAATTTCTTGACGGATAAACTCAATAATAGATTTTTAGCCCGACCCGGGATTTGAAACCAGGACCTCATGATCAGCAGTCGCACTAATACAACCACTAGACCAACGAGGCAGTTATTAGTATTCACATACTGTTGCTAGTATTAGTATTCACATACTGTTGTGATATTCTTCATACACTCAAAATGGTAAATTACTTTAAAAAAGTAAAAACTAACTTCAGAAAATCAATATTATAAAATAATTTCCAGATAAATTAATAACTGCTCAAGTCAATGCTAAGGACATAGTAGTTCAGAACTTGTTTAGAAGAGGAACCGACTTCAGAAGCCATTAAATTATGTCTAAGTAATTATATTTAAGTTAGGTCCTGCGTTCCGGCAATTTGTATTAAAAAGAGCACGCTGGCGATAAATTGTGACCCATCTAAAGACTGCGAGTTTCTAACAAAGGGATGGATGCTATGGAAACGAATTATTAAGGATATGGTACTCAGAGGTGACAACGCATCTGCGTTTTGATTCTTAATCGAGGATAAATGTAGATGTCAATGGGTCACAGCATCCACTTACCATCAGTTGGACTGTGCGCTCGTTTGTCACCCTTATTTCACAAAAAAAGGATAAGCTTGATAATGCGGAGGCTGTTGAAACTATTGGTACAGCAAGTGATCAGCGCCTAAGGTAAACTTATGAATGCCAGAGTCACTTCAGTACCGGACCCATATCTGTAGCTTCGTTTATTCGCCCTAAGCGTTTGTATCCATCGTCGTCTTGTAATACTTGCCAACCGACCACTAAAAAACCACATTTAGAAAATAAGGTAACCTCTTTTTCCATATTCTGTAGAAAAGCCGGTCACTCAATTGATGAGTGTCGTAATAAGGTAAGGAATACTTATATTACAAAATATAATAATGGTCCTATTATATATGATAGGCTACGCTCAATCGCACCTGTAAATTCTATTGCATGTACGTTTTGTTCGAAATGAGTTTATTTTTAACCACCGACGAAAATAGAGGGGTGTTATAAGTTTAACGTGTGTATCTGTGTGTATGTGTGTGTGTGTGTGTGTGTGTGTGTGTGTGTGTGTGTGTGTGTGAGTGTGTGTGTCTGTGTGTGTGTGTGTGTGTGTCATCGTAACGCCCAAACGGACGAACCAATTTTGATTTTTTGTTTTTGATTCGAAGGTGACTTGATCGAGAGTGTTCTTAGCTTTTATCTTAGATATTCAAGAAAATCTGTTCAGCAACTTGAAGTTATCTCCTAAACAACTATTTTTTTAACTAAGACGCAATTATAAATTTGCTTGTACAACAAGTTTTGTTGCTTTAAGCATTTTGCGTAATACTTTGGATATAGTTTAATTGTATTATTTATATTTCTTTTTTTTTACAAATTTCACTGACCAGAACTATTCCTGCCAACAAATACCGACAAAATTAATATATACTAATTTGTGTGATTAAATGACCACCGCATGTCCTAATGACTACAGTATTTACCTGGAGGATCTTTAATTTAAAAATAAATGATTTTTGACGTCTCCGTGGCGCAGTGGCTTTGCAATGAGTTGCAACACTGGAAGTCGCGGGTTCAAATCCCGCACGGAACAACTGTTTGTATGGCGTACAAATAATTATTCCGGGTGTGGATGTTTGTCTTTGTGTTATTTGTGTTTGTAAACTACCTCCACGATACAGGAGAAAAACCTAGTGTAGGGGATAACGTTTGTGATTTGCCTTTATTTCATGACAATATTGTCGGGTTCAGACGAGTTGCCTTTGTGCTTGCGCATATAATGTCCTTCGAACCGAATTTCGACTACGGCGGCCAGCCTCAACGGAGGCTATCCATCTGCGCAGGACATGATTATACTGCCCAAGTGTATGCGCAAGCACAGGTGCACTCTCTATTCGCTCACTTTCGTAATCCGATGGGACGGTAAACTGACACGACCGAAAGAGATATTAGGCGCAGGACCAACGGCTTTACGTGCTTTCCGAGGCACGGGGGTCAGACACCACCACCTTCCTGACTCCAGGCAGCTACTGAGAATTTCTGGACAGAAAAACTCAATAATTGATTTTTTGGCCTGACCCGGGATCCAAGCCCGGGACCTCATGATCAGCAGTCACACTACTACAACCATAGACCAACGAGGCAGTCGTTGCATATAATTACACAAGCTTTCGAAAATATCAGAATAAGTTACATACATAGTTCAATTCAGCACAAAAAAGTTATTATCGTTTTTTAATTATTTGTTTTAAATATTTTTGGTTTTTAATATAAAATGATAAAAAAGTATCTTCTTTGTCTTTCCCACTTCACCAGGTGGTAAAAACCTTTTCTCTTGTCCGCTACCTAATTCACATTGGTGCACAACAGTGCCTGACCACCTCAAAAGTTATGCAGGAAGGCGATGGATATGAATAACTCAAAACCTGCGAAATAAAAAGCATTGATACGTAACTTTTGATAACTAACACTGAAGCTATTACGGTCCAATGTTTATATAGGAACTTATTGTGACAGAACTAATACAATATTTATACTGTAAAGTTTTTTACAGTATAAATATTGTATAATACTACACACATTCTTAATGCGAAGATTATCACAATGAAAATTATAAAAAGGAAGAAGGGGTATTATGAAAATATTGGTGTTCTTAAATACCTAGCAGTTTATTTTAAAGGCCCATAAGTTTAAGAAGAAAATAATTATAAGCAAGCTCAGAAATCCTTGTTACTCCAAGTCGAAATTTAATGTAAAGCAAGTTTTTAATCCTTATAATTCCAACCCTGTAGCTACTACTAAATGATAGTTTACAACAGAATATAATCATATTTCCAAAGTTATATGCATATATGGTTATAATGCAAAGCTACTAAGTCTTTGCATTTAACCATATATGTATATAGTTTTTAGTTTTTATACAGCAGCTTGAGGTTTATATTCTGCGGTTCCTGTTACATGCTTTAAATATCACGAACTTTCGGCCAGCTTTGTCATCCTCATTACATTGTCAAAACATGTCGATTAAGAGTAATTATAAGTAAAGCGCAATAATGTTAAAAGTCATTAAAATTCAAACACACTCACATTAATTTAAGATGTTGTCAGCTAGTTCTGCGTAGATCAAACCAAAAATTAATATTTAAAAGTTGAAGGTAGACTTCGTTTACTATGATACCAATACGTCAAAAATCTCCTCGTCTTTCCTGAGACCATTGATGCTGTAAAGCGCCCGAAACGTCGAGAATTTTTTTAACAGAATATTAACAATGCTATAAATATTACTAATATTCCCCTTAACCACTCGTGGTAAGCTTAAAATTGCTTGTGTCACGAGTGGTTCACGCCAATAGTCGAATGGTGGATTCGAACCCACGACCTTTTTGAGTTCGCGGTCCGCGCCCTGCCATTAGGCTACTGTCGCTTTAATATCTGAATGTTAAGAATGTTGTTGAATGAAATGTTGGTAAATACAATCTTATTTAAATATTTTATTGTACTTTCAAAAGTCGTCACTATAGTCGAAACAATCAAAAAATTAGTTTAGTATTCTTTACTATGTTTTGATACACAGAGGAAGCAACTCTATGCGTTTTTATTACAAAATTGAATTGAATTACAAAAGTTACAAATTAAATGTGAATAAATTAAAAAACAATCGTTTTATTTAACATGACACTTGTTTCAATTTGTTAGATACATAGCTCTTTTTTTTTCAAAAAGAGTATGTATCTATCAAATAAGAGAAAGGAATTAAAATGACTGAAGTCATTGTAACTCCTTTCTTAATTTAGTTATTTATTTTACTAAATATACAAATGTAAAATTAAAAATAAACATTTAATCATGGAAATATAACCTCTTTTGTGCGAATTTTATTATGATAAATTAAAAAAATAATGAAAATAAATCAACTGGATCGCAAAATTTGTTACTGATAAGACTAATTAAGTTGACAATGAACCATATTTTAATTATGAGTTATTAAAAAATAATGATAAATAAAAAGTAATGTTATATTTCTGCGTCACGATTATTTTCTCAAATGCATATACAATGGCGACAGAATAGCACGGCGCCGGACGCTACGATCAATACCATCCAGTTCACGAGGTCGTAATTGTGATATGGGCCGTGAGAATATTCAATTAAGCCGGCGAACTTAATTGCAACTTGATAAAGTTAAGTTGGCTCTAAGTGAACTACCTTCCGAACTCAGTTAACTGACCATTATCTTTGCCTTTGTGCCGTAGTAGCTCCCTACTCACCTAATTGGGGGGATGTTAGGCTAAAGCTTAGTGTGGATCTGACAAAAGTCTAGTTCTAAAAAACTTTAGTAATATGGTTATTTACGAATTGCAGGCTCTTTTGACGTTAATAAAGTGAGAATACAAGAAAAGTCACCTATTGATAATAACTACCAGACCGAATTTCGGTCTCGGGGGCCAGTGTAAATTAAACATAAGAAAACAAGTATGCGCAAGACAGGATTATAGTTAGCGCAAGAATATTTTGCGCAAACTTAGATGCACTCTCTATTCCGTCACTCTCATAATCAGATTAAACGGCAATACGACTCACCTGAAGAGAGTTCAGGCGCAATAACAACGGTTTTGCTTGCTTTCCGAGGCCCGGAGGTGGATCACCGTCATCTTTCTGACTTTGGACTGTTGCAGACAATTTCTTGGCACAAAAATGCAATAACTAATTTTGGCTTGACCCGGACCCTAACGAGCCAGTCTAGTCAGTGACCTATTCATATGATATCAACTATTTAAATGATGTATATTTGTATTCACAAATATCCCTTGGGTTGCCATTACTTTCCTCCTTCTGTAAAATGAAGGTGGATACTTTTTAATTTAATTTCCATACCTTTCAGTGCACACTCGTACAAAATAGGTAAATAATATATTTCACTTTAATGCCCTTATCTTTTAAATAATTAATTTTATTATTATTAATATTATATACCTACTACCAAGCGATGATTATTATTAAAAAAAAGTTGTTATCAGCACAAAATAGGTTAATTTTTAGAAGGTCTAATTTAAGAAAATATATATTGGTAATATCCATACTATTCAAATATGGGCCATGTCCGGCCAGCGTCCGCAGCTCTAATCGAGTTATTGTGAACGGCACAATGCGGCAATCAGCGGTGCAGTGGCTGCGGCCGGCTGGCACTTCGCAGGTGCCTTAGTAAGCTAGGCATTGTAGTATGAGGTCGTTACAGGTTTGTTTTAAGTATACAAATCTAATGTTGCTTTTTAATAATCACTTTGAAATATATTTTTTTTAAATTTTTACAATAATTGAACTTTAATAAATTCCTTGAATATGTCAAAACGCACAGAGTTGCTTTCTCTGTGTATCAAAACATAGTAAAGAAAACTAAACTAATTTTTTGATTATTTCGACTATAGTGACGACTTTTGAAAGTACAATAAAATATTTAAATAAGATTGTATTTACCAACATTTCATTTTTTTATATAGAAGAAGGGGCAAACGAGCATGCGGCTCACCTGATGTTAAGTGACTACCGCCGCCCATGATCAACCGCAACTCCAGGAGAAATGCGGGTGCGTTGCCGGCCCTTTAGAAAGGAGTAAGCTCCTTTCTTGAAGGTCCCCAGGTCGTATCGGTCCGGAAAAATCGCCGGTGGTAAACTATTCCACAGAGAGGTTGTACGTGGAAGAAAACTCCTTGTGAAACGTACAGTGGTGGACCGCCAAGCATCCAGATGGTGCGGATGGTATCGGGACGTTTGACGTGTAGTGCGTTCATGAAATTTGGCGGCTGGGATTAATCCGAACAATTCATCAGAGCACTCCCCGTCATAGATGCGATAAAATACGCAAAGAGATGCAACATCTCTTCGCAGCGCCAGTGAATCGAGCCGATCGGAAAGCACTCGGTCGTCGACGATTCGAGCCGCTCTGCGCTGGATGCGGTCAAGTGGAAGAAACTGGTACTGGGGAGCCCCAGCCCAGAGATGGGAACAGTATTCCATGTGCGGCCGAACCTGCGCTTTGTAAAGTTGCAGGCGGTGTGCCGGCATGAAATACTGTCCCGCTCTGCTGAGCACGCCAAGCTTTTTTAGAGGCCAATTTGGCCTTCCCTTCCAAGTGACCACGAAACTGCACGTCACTCGATATGTCGACGCCGAGGATTCCGATACTAGCTGAGGCAACAAGGGGAGTGCCTTGAAACTGAGGGGATACGACAAAGGGGTTCTTTTTAGCGGTAAACGCGCAAACTTGTGTCTTCTGGGGGTTAAACTGGACTAGATTTAGTCGCCCCCAATCCGAGACTCTGTCCAGCAGAGACTCGACTTCAGACACAAGTTTGTCCCGGCACTCGGAGACGTTTTCCCGAGAAATATTGGCTCGGCCGGTGTAAAGAGCATCACCAGTGCTGTCATCTGCATAGCAATGAATGTTACGGGTATGCAACATGTCATTGATATGCAGAAGAAACAGCGTTGGCGATAGCACGCAGCCCTGTGGAACACCAGCATTAATAGGCTTGCAATCGGAGCTTGCACCGTCTACAACGACCTTGATGCTCCGATCTGCAAGAAAGCTGGTGATCCAATCGCACAATTTCTCGGGAAGCCCATAGGAAGGGAGCTTCGAAAGAAGCGCTTTGTGCCAAACCCGATCGAAGGCCTTCGCAATGTCCAAACTAACGGCCAATGCCTCCCCCTTGAACTCTACTGCCTCCGCCCATCTGTGAGTTAGGTAGACCAGAAGATCACCAGCTGACCGACCACGGCGAAAACCGTATTGGCGGTCACTAATCAGCTGGTGATCTTCAAGGTACCTCATAAGCTGGCAGTTTACAATGGACTCCATTGTTTTGGAGAACAAGGAAGTGATGGCGATTGGCCGGTAGTTGGACGGGTCAGAGCGGTCGCCTTTTTTTAGGGATCGGGTGGACGTAAGCCGTCTTCCATGATTTTGGGACTACGTCTAGGGAGTAGGAGTACCGGAAAAGACGCGTTAAAACCGGTGCCAACTCTGGAGCACACGTCCTCAGCACAATTGGGGGGATTCCGTCAGGCCCACTCGACTTGTGGATTTCCAGGGAGAGGAGTGCTTTGCGAACCGAGCGCTGTGTGAAGTGCACTTCCGGCATGGAGCACTCACACCGCGAGATGGTCGGCGGAGTACTCCCCCCGTCATCGAGAGTCGAGTTAACAACATTTAACAACATTCTTAACATTCAGATATTCAACCTTGAAAAAAAATGATATTAGGACCCAAAGCCGTGTGTAAAAGTGAGCCATGGTAGCTCAGATGGTTAACGCTCGCTGTAAATATAACAGAACGCGAGTAACCCGGGTTCGATCCCCGCCGGCACCAATGAAATTGTAATTGCAATTTTAAATGCTGATTTACCACGTGCTAGGCGGTGAAGGTAAACATCATGAGAAAACCTGCATGTCTGAGGAATAAGAAAAAAAATATTTCGAAGACATGTGAAGTTCGCCAACATGCATGGGGCAGCGTGGCGGACACTTCCTTGCCCTAAAACCCTCTCAGAAATGATGGGAGGCCTGTGCCCAGCAGTGGGACGTATATAGGCTGTAACTTTACTTACTTTTTGGAACCCAAAGCGACCCGTTTATGCAAATTAACTAATTACTTATATTTTTTTAAAATTACATTTATAAAAATAGGTACTCAAAACCTTGCCGATAAAACCCTTTATAAAACATTAAACAAAAATAAAAAATAAATAATTGTATAATATTTTATATAATAAACACACTAAGATAAAATTTTTCATTTACAAAATCCAATGCGCTAAAATATTTAGTAAACTTTGCTTATAAATAGATTTTATTATTGTCATCATCAAAATAAAAAAGCTTTTTCTCAAATGCTTATTGCGTACTTTAAATTAATATATCAAGCTTTTACGATCGACTCGTTTATACCAGCACAATTGTTTTGTATAAAATTATAAGGGCGATGTCTACTTGCAGCCCACCACACGCAACAATAAACAAATAATAAAATGAGAAAGAAGCAACAACTGGTTGCAAAACAATAGTCGTGGCGGGATTCTTGACGTTTTTATCATTTCAAGTGGAGAACAAAAGGTGCAGGCTTCCTGTAGAGGCTGCATCACCATTCTCGCAAATCGACTTATTGACGTGGAGGATAAAAGTTTGACGAACAATTCACATCGATCTTAACTTTATAAAAATGTAATACAATCAACAAAAAAAAAAATATCGGTGATTCTTTTGTGCAATTTAACTTTCTTATTTTAGATATTTTTTTATTTTTTTTTTCTGCTCCTTATCAACAGTTACAGATCACTGCTGGATTTTGGTATCTATTACAATAGCTCACTTATGTATCATTCTGAGAGGTCACAAAGTAGTACCTGTAGTCTTCATTATTTTAAACCGGCTGCAGATAGACTGTAAATTCGGTTGCCCCTTCAGTTTTATACGAAAAAAAAAACTTAACACGGATTATCAATTGTTCCATCGGTCTTGCTTTTTCACATTTGGAATAATATGGTACGGTATGCTTCTGCAGTATTTCGCAGAGTTGTTAATTAGATTATTCAGCAATAAATCTCATCAATAAAATAATAATTCTTGCAAATTAACTTCAATAATAATTTAAACGCCTTGATATTCACATAATCAAGGAATTTAAAATTAAAACTTCAGTTGACATCTTTTGTCATTTTACTGATAATTTTTCTAGGTATTTTTTTTTTTGCAATTTGGGCTGATATTTGTTTTATTTGTTAACGAAACTACATGGCTGTGTGTCGTTTATATCGGAAAGTCGTGTCCCAGAGCATTAACTTACAATAAAGGTAGACGTTCTATTAATCGTCGCCACAATGCACCATGATCGCTTCGATCGGCTCCTATCGGCTGGGTGAAGACCGCGCGTGATTCCAATGCGAATCGTATGGAAATGCCGAACCAGATTATTCCGCTTCTTATCCCGAACCGTTCCTGGTATCAAGCGTTCACAGAACCATTGAACTAAAGTCCAGATCTGGCCGTTTATCAACAACGGTAGTAATCATTCAAGCTTCCGTTTAAATATAATTTAAATAATGTAGTAATAAATTTAGTGATATAACCATCTTAATATTCTCGATATACATAAATATATTACTTTTAGGTAAGCAATGGCCAACGTTCAATCATATGTTATAAAATAATTATGGTAATATCTTTACGCTCTCCGGAATGCGACATTTCAGAGCTTGATAGGTGACTATCAAAGAATAAAAGACTGATTTCATAAGAAAAATAATTAGAATCATAATATCGTCTTATTTATGTGCTATTTGAAATTCAAATTCGAAACGTTTTTATTCTATTTAGGTCTGCTAGTCACCTGCCTTCTGAGAGATTCCCATTGTGTGTTGGAAGACTTTAAAACATGTCTTCAAAAAATTTATACACGTTCTCTCACGACATCTGAAATGACCATCAAATTTCATTGTTAGTGGCGGAGGTTGAATGTTTTCTTGTGCACTATATAAATTTAAGTCAAGTGCTAATCTCCAGTGACAAGAACAGTGGTAACTCATAGTAGCGAAAAATGCTGTTATCACCAAAATACGATAAGTGGAGAATTTGATGACCGCAGTACAGATATATCGTATCTAAACATACATACATATACATAAACATTCACGCCTTTCACTCAGAGAGGTAGGCAGATACTACAAACTTCCATTTGCCACAATCCTGACCCACCTCTCTCGCCTCCTACACATCCATATATCTACGCATACATGCTCGACGGGTACTCTTAATTTGTCCCATTTTCAATATTTTTTTCAAAATTCTTTCGCCTAAGACATCCGTTTCCGACTCTGCAACATAAGTTTCCTTTGTCGCTCTTTGCTCATTTATTCTTTCTACTTGAGTAAACTACCGAAGCATTGCTTTCTTAATCCCATATGGCGTCTGTTGCCTCTTCAGGTTCTTGACCCGTTGAGCTACATCAGTTACTCCGATTATACTGTTAATAACTTCATTCGATGAGATTCGATGAGAGAAAATATACTGCCACATGTGCTGTTCCATTTCGAACCCGAGTAAGGACTATTTTTTAGTTTTACAAAGCGGGAGGATAAATCGAGGTAGTCCTTAAAAAGTTTTGATATATTTTTAAAAGATTACTTTTAATACATTAAAATTTCTGATTACTCTTAAGGATTTATTGCAGAATATTACTTACATTTTTTTATAGAATTGATTATATGAAATTATTGACAAACGAGCACACAGTCCACCTGATGGTAAGTGGATGCTGTGGCCCATAGAATGTAGATATACATTTATCCTCAATTAAGGATCAAAATGCGAATGCGTTGTCACCCCTGAGGATTAAAATGGAATGCCTCGATTCCAGTAAAAAGGGAACAAAACATAGCAGCATTACGCTGCTATTTTACGCTTGTTTTCTGTCAGAGCGTGGTCCTGCCCCGGTAGAGCCGACCCATTCATGCTACAACTATGATTATAGCTATATATAACTACAGCGTGGCTCTACCAAGTAAAGGTTTTGGTATTGGTTGGTTGGTTGGTTAATGGTTACGATATTATGCAGTCAAAGTGCCAATTATACCGGTGTTGGGATAACTATATTATTATTTAGAACGTCATACGTGGTACACCACACAATAACAGGATAATAAAAAAGTTCAAAGCTCCCGAATTCCCAGTGGACAACGACCGATACCCGTTTCCAATGGTTGCGTCTAATTTGATACCAGTCTTCGGACAAATTGATGTGACGTGTCGACCGCAGACTACGACATGAAATCGTAATTGACGACTGACTGCCTATTAACAGGGCTTTTTTTAATTTTTACTTTCGGTTGTAGATTTTTATTTTGGCCATGTGGTGGCGTAATAGAACGACCGTTACCGTTACAGCACTCTAAAATCCACTGCTGGATTACATAATGATTTCTTATATTTACGCGAACACTACACATTGAAATAATACTAGTTTTTACGGAATTTATCGCGTATATTTTAACTTTTTAAATACCCGTACACATTGAAATAATACTAGTTTTTACGGAATTTATCGCGTATATTTTAACTTTTTAAATACCCGACGTTTCGAACATATAGCTGATGTGAAGAATCGACGCTCCGGGAAGTCTGCAGTCTGTGAACACGTACAGGATCGCCCCCGTCACTACATCAGATTTGATAGACCGCAGATCCTCGCTAAAGAACACCGATTCCTTCCAAGGATGATTCGCGAGGCTATTGAAATCAAAAAACATCCTAATTTCAATAGAGAAGATGGCTGGGTGCTACCATCTGCTTGGGATCCTATAATAAATAAAATTAAATCCCAACCCAAGCATACAACTGCAAGACTTCAAGATACCATAAGTTCATACTGCATAGATCGGAACAAAAGTTAAATTTTAATCTATGGTAACCGCGGTTAACTATGACATATGGACGTTGAACATCTCAGTCCTGCCCGTGACCATGAGTGGTGTAAAGCGTTCGAAACGTCGGGTATTTAAAAAGTTAAAATATACGCGATAAATTCCGTAAAGACTAGTATTATTTCCACTGCTGGACATAGACCTTCCCCATAAATTGGCTCATATGGAGAATTTTTGCCATAGTTGCTACGCTTTGTAAGTGGATTGCCAACCGCCCTTTTTATTTTAGTAGTTATTAAGAAGACTCTGTTGCCCATTTCCTGCTCTTTTTTATAGGAAAAGGGTGACAAGCGAGCACACAGTCCACCTCATGGTAAGTGGTTGCTGCGACCCATAGACATCTACATATATTCTCGTTTGCGAAATGCAGATGCGTTATCAGCCTTGAGGACTAAGATGGAATGCCTCTTTTCCAGTAAAAAGGGTCTCCGGTTCTCTACACTCACCATACGAAACACAGCAGCATTAAGCTGCTATTTGACGCTGGTATTCTGTGAGAGCGTGGTCCTTCCCCGGTTGAGCCGACCCATTCGTGCTACAACTATACAATTAATATAGGTGAAGCATGGCTCTACCACGTAAATAATTAATATGATTCCCTCTGTCACCTCTTAGGACACCCACGGGATGATATGGCGTAGTGGATATGCTTACACCACTATAAGTTATTCATATATTAGAATAACAGTGATATTTTTTACAGTTGTCAAACAATAATTATACGTGGTAGAGCCATGCTGCGGTTATATTAGTAGTGTAGTTGTAGCACGAATGGGTCGGCTCGACCGGGGAAGGACCACGCTCTCACAGAATACCAGCGTGAAATAGTAGCTTAATGCTGCTGTGTTTCGTGTGGTGAGTGTATAGAACCAGAGACCCTTTTTACTTGAAACGAGGCATTCCATCTTAGTCCTCACGGGTGACAACGCATCTGCATTTTGATTCGTAATCGAGGATCGATGTAGATGTTTATGGGCCCCAGCAACCACTTATCATCAGCTGGATTGTGTGCTCGTTTGTTACCCTATCTTATAAAAAATTATATACAACCAAAGTAGGATACATTTCAGAAATATATCCTTTGCGATTTATTTAGTGAACCCTTACGACACCATGGTATGAAACAGGGTGAAAGATAATTTTACGTCTCAGCGACAAAGTGTTAATGCATTACTGTAAGAATAAAATTCACTTTAATTTTATATCTGGAACCAGAACTGCTTGTTGAGAATACTATTTTTTCTATAACTTAATAATGAAATATCCAATATTGTTTAGCATATAGCATTTTTTTCTTTTTTTTTTTTTAAAGAATGCAACACAAATCGAGATATCAGTTTTCTCCACACTTGTAAATTAATAGAGCCACTCTAACCAAAAAACGAAACAATGAATCGAAAGACATACAATAGGCGTAAGGGCAAGTAACAGCGTTGTATTAACGAGCGATGCGCTCGCGCATTTGTCAAAAGAAAACACAATAACTTTAATGGATAACCGATAGTTTGTTACTTAGTTAGGCGTAACGACCGATCTCGGTGTGTACGAACCTAAGTGCGTGGCACACAGGGAGTAAAATAATTTTTATTTACGTGGTAGAGCCACGCTTCAGCTATGTTAATTGTATAGTTGTAGCACGAATGGGTCAGCTCGGCCGGGGAACTACCACTCTCTCACAGAATACCATCGTCAAATAGCAGCTTAATGCCGCTGTGTTTCATATGGTGAGTGTAGAGAACCGGATACCCTTTTTACTGGAAAAGAGGCATTCCATCTTAGTCCTCAAGACTGACAATGCTTCTTCATTTTGATTCGTAATCGAGGATAGATGTAGATGTCTATGGGTCACAGCAACCACTTACCATCAGGTGGACTGTGTGCTCGCTTGTCACACTTTTCCTATAAAAAAAATTATGAAAAATGCCTTTTATTGCTGCGAGTTGGTAGTAAATAAGCGTTTCACTATCTCCACCGGTTGCGGGTTTAATTCTCACATATTACCATTACAACCTATTAAAGTCCACTGCTGGACATAGACTACCCTTACTGCCTCATAGTGGGATATTTGTCATAGTTGCTACGCATGGAACGCAAGTCGACAACCGCAGTTTTTATCGTTATAAGGAATACGCTTATCGTTATAAGGAAGACGCTTATCGTTATAAGGAAGACGCTTATCGTTATAAGGAAGACGCTTATCGTTATAAAGAAGACGCTTATCGTTATAAGGAAGACGCTTATCGTTATAAGGAAGACGCTTATCGTTATAAAGAAGACGCTTATCGTTATAAGGAAGTCGCTTATCGTTATAAGGAAGACGCTTATCGTTATAAGGAAGACGCTTATCGTTATAAGGAAGACGCTTATCGTTATAAAGAAGACGCTTATCGTTATAAGGAAGACGCTTATCGTTATAAGGAAGACGCTTATCGTTATAAGGAAGACGCTTATCGTTATAAGGAAGACGCTTATCGTTATAAGGAAGACGCTTATCGTTATAAGGAAGACGCTGCTACCCATCTCCTGGTTTGTTTTTCACTGTCGCCTCTTACGACACCCACCAATACTTTTACACCACCACTACAAGCTTATAGTATTAGTTATTAATTATATCGTATCGTATGATTCTCACACGGGAAAGTAGGTATAATAGAGCCCCTCAAATTTAGCCTTGGCATTCACTTTTTAATAATATTAAAAAACAAAACAAAATTGGTGACAGAATTGTATAAATAGTTTTAAATGGTTACAAAATAGCTAAACAAGAAAAAATAAGTCTTATTTCAAGATAGAAAGTCGAAGATGTCGTAAACTTGAACATTGGGTAAAGCCAAGAAAAACTTATGGCCTTTAATTTTATAAATGTCGGGAAATCTTCTCATTCAATTAAAGGAAGATTTTTATAGAACTAGGACACCTTTTAGGTGTCCCTCTGGGTAGGTATTACCTCCTTACTTTATTTATGCAGCAGCAACTTACCATCAAGTGGACTGTAAGTTCATATGACATTTCAATTTTATAAAAAATAAACATACTATAATTGTGGTGTCAAATAATAAATGACTGGCTGGCTAACAAAACACATTGGTTAAAAAAGTTAAAAATTAATTTACTGTGATCCGCGTAAGATATCAGCAGTAAAACCAGAGTGACCGACATAGCCCAACGGAATAGTACACAAGCTGAAGTGGCAATGGGCTGGCCATATAGCTCGAAGAACCGATAACCGATGGGGAAGAAAGGTTCTCGAGTTTCAGCCTCGTACCGGTAGGCGTAGTGTAGGACTACCCCCCCACTAGATGGAGTGACGACCTGCTAAGATATGCAGGAAGTCTATGGATGCAGGTGGCTCAGGACCGTGCTTTGTGGCATTACTTGGGGAGGCCTATGTTCAGCAGTGGACTTGTGAAGGGCTGTAAAGATGATGATGATGATGATGATCCGCGTTATACAATAAAACGATGAATCTTGCCTATTTTGAAGAGCATCTCCCGACATCTCTCAATTGCGTGCACTATCCGCTAAGGCACCAAGATTCTAGAGGCGAAACACGTGTCGTATTATCGACGGTGTTGTGTCTTTCCTAGTGTAGTGGTGTTGGAAGTTATGGTGCTGGGAGTAGTGATGACGGGGATAGTGTACGCAGTTAAGGGAGGGCTGGAGTTGCTCTTAAAACTAAGTAAGACATATCATTTTTATCTTAGCAAATGAAATTTTAACATCTTTGATATAATAGATTTCTGCAAAGTAACGCCAGATTCTACTAAAATATATTCAATATAATTGCGTGCAAATTCACATTAAAATTACTAAGTAAAATTCCCTCAGTGTCTCTTCAGGTATTCGTAGCGCAAGGCATGCGCGCAATACAAATGCGTGCTAGCAGGGGGCATGCGACCGAAACGCGTATTGTTGCTCGTTACCGACCGACAAATTGCCATGACCCGCCCTGTCGCAAGGCACGGCAATTTGCAATAGAACCGCTAACTTTGGCAATTTCTAAACGATTTTGAATATTTGTCTATTTTATGCACATCGAATTTGTCTGTGAGAAAGTAGCTTTATCTATTTGCCGTTTTCAGATAGCTGAGAACTTTTCAATTGTGTACTCTTATGTTGGTCTAAGTTATCTGTCTTGCCTTATCTCTGAGATTTAAATCGTAAAGGTTCATATGAAAGTAAATAAGCATATAAATTGTTCACCTCTCAGTGTGAGTCTCTACTTAATAGGGTGCGATTGTCGCAATCGTCATGCGTTATCTATAGAATATTAAGCATCTCCAGAGCCGATTACATATACACAATATAAGCTAAATATTTGTATAATATCTATTTTCTTCTTTTATTTCTTTAGGTCTTAAAGTTCACTGTTGAAAATGATCCTTCCCCACTGTACGGCCATTTCGACTTTTTTATTATCAATCACAAATCCATTTCATAGCATACATAGTAATTGTAAGTAGTGGAAAATTTACGTGATTAACACTATCATGAACAGATAAATATCAATTAATACAATAGTAATGCATTCATGAAAAAAATTCGCGAAAATTATTTAAATAAACTGGCGGAATCATCTCATTAGTAGCACATTTCTATTTTTTTATAGCATAGGGTGACCAACGAGCACACAGTACACCTGATGGTAAGTGGTTGCTGTGGCCCATAGATATCTACATCTATCCCCGATTACGAATCAAAATGCAGATGCGTTGTCACCCGTGGGGACTAAGATGGAATGCCTTGTTTCAACAGTAGCTACTATTTTACGCTGGTATTCTGTGAGAGCGTGGTCCTTTCTCAGTCGAGCGGACCCATTGACCCAGCATGGCTCTACGTCGTATATTATAATTATATAATAATTATATTTATATAAAGTAAATAAAAAAATGTATGTAATTTTTTATGTTTTTTGTATAATCTATGTTAATTCATGTACCTATTAAATAATATTGATATGCAAGTATATGTATGGGTATGTGTATTATTTTATTTCATGTTCATATTTTACTTTAATGTATATTTCTATCTTTTAACGTTTCACACATCTACTTCAATACTTTTATCTCTGGGTCACCTAAAAGTTGATTGGTAGAGATTGCATCAGGCATTAAGTGTGCCTATACATCATGTTGCACCTATTAAGCTTAACAAATAAATAAATTAATTAATTACATATATTATATCATCATCATCATCATTACAGCCCTTCATAAGTAACATATAATATCATATTATAATTTAATTTGTTACTCTTAATCGTGTCTCAACTAGGTTGCCTCGTTATTCTAGTGGTCGTGTGCGTGTCTGCTGATCATGTGGTCCCGGGTTCTAATTTCCAGTTAGGCCAAAATTAGTTGAATTATTATGTCAAAAAATTCATATTAGGAGCCCAGAGTCATGACAAGCCAAGCAAGTTGGTGGTGTATCACACCGGAAAGCACGTAAAACCATTAATCCTACGCCTGATCTCCGGTCGAGTAGGGTTATAATCCCATTGAACTATATGAGTGAGGAAATAGTGAGTGCCACTGTAACTTCGCATACACTCGAGTAAAACACAAATGGAAATGCACAGTTGGAGACCAGTCAACGAAGTCTAATTCATCAAAGATCTCTCCCTTGCACCATCGGACAGCCAGACGCTCGATCAGCCAGTCTCCACCCGTTCGTTTCGAACTGTCAATGTGTCTTTTCATTCGATTATAATGTGGGTGTCTTCAAGGCAAGAGAGAATATTCTTTTGTTAAGTCAGTGCGCTTCACCATCTTCGGCTGCATCATCAGAAGTTGTCTTAAAATAGTAAAAAAATACTATTATATAATAAATTAATATAATATTGTTTAAATACACAAATGGTAAATTCATTTAACTACAAGAAAATATGTAGTCATGTACTATTATTTGTGCACAATGTATAAAAATATTTCTGAGATAGTAAGAAATACTTTTTCAATTGATAAGGTCATCATCAAAGTATTTACGACTTTTTTAAATTTGGTTACTCATGATTTTATTGGACGATTTAAAGATGATAAATAAATTACCTACTCAGCACTGATCCCAGTTATAAATAACATTAACGCAGTAGGAGATCGACACATTATATACCAGTCTTAAGTTATTTTGCACAACTATTTTGTATATAAAACGAACATTTAAACACTTAGATAAAGGGAAAATAACATTGTAAACCAGTAGATCTTCATTAAATATATTCAAATTACGCAAAATATAAAAATAATATTTATCATTATAAGTATTCAATCAATCTCACGCAGAGCATACTTGTATTTATCTTTAAAAGAACGGTGTTTTTCCGGTCTTCAAACTTGGTACTAATAATTCTCACAGTTATATAAATAGAGCCGTGTGGATATGAAACAAATAATCATTAATTCAAAACTCGAACAATACGCGACGCTACGCGAGAAACAAAATCAAAATTTAAATTTCAAAAATGGAACGCTACGTTTTTAAAGTCGCATTCCAGAAAACAATTCCAAAATGACGAGCCAGCCTTAAGGCTGCGAATGCATTAACGAACTACACCTTCTTTGATATGAAGCGTATTATTTTAAACTTTTTATTCCCTTTGTACGACGTACTGGTAGCTCTCCAAGTCGCCCGAAGCAAATCGCGGTTTATTACCCACCGCTTGGTAATTTATTATTGCATTTTTTGTATTATCAATAGCCTATAGTCTTTTACCTTTTTTCGATATTAAAATGGCTATTGTTTATGAAAAATCGCAAGAAGATCTTATCGGGGTTGTATGGTCGCTTAAGATTTATTTAAGAAAAACAGCATCAAAATAACGCTCAAATTTCATTTTGCATATTTTAATACATAGTTTTAAATTCCAGTATGTATAAAAATAGGTTAAGTAAGCCTTAAATTCGTATTCCATTTTGTTTTATGAGATCATTTTCATCAGATCTCATCAGTGCTTATTAATTTGGGA
This sequence comes from Parnassius apollo, assembly GCA_907164705.1. NCBI lineage: Eukaryota > Metazoa > Arthropoda > Insecta > Lepidoptera > Papilionidae > Parnassius > Parnassius apollo. Next base: position 10,235,357 of record CAJQZP010001558.1, on the reverse strand, counting down.
CGCTAATAACAATTCACAAAGTAATAATGACGAACGCCGTCTCCACAATTTTCTCAATTTGCCATCGACGGAAAAAATAAAAAGGAGGCCGAATACGTAACGAATTGTTTTCTTACGCCTTATTTGGAAACCTCGGAGGCTACGACAAAAGAGGTTTGAAGTCCCGACTACTGGTCTTCACTTAAGTGACAAACCGCTTGCATGACTTAACTGGCCCAATTTGGGTCCAAGTTGAGAAAAAATAAGAGCCCGCGGAAAGCAATGGCCATTGTCCGTTCCAAATTCAAAATGAGGAAGACGCGGGAATAAATGGCGCAAGTTCTTAAAACAGGACTGTCGAGTTTTAAAAAAGGAATCGGTTAAACGGAGGCCGTTCGCAGGTAATCACAGGCGACGTGCAACGAGACTACGGGTGTATTCACATAGGGCCTTATTTTTTTTCATCAGTATTATTTAACCCGAACCTTATATAATATATTATTGTAGTGTTTATTTAAGAGTATTCCATTATTATAGTATTTACGATATTATGTAAAATAAACCTATGCAATAATCTATGCATGTAATAAGGATTAGTTACGCTAATTCACTAATATAACTGTATACATATATTGCCCTCTTTCGAAAATTTTCAGGTATTAAAGTTTAGTCACGATGTTTTCCTTTCATAGTCAAGTAAGTTCTACTGTATACATATGTTGCCCTCTTTCGAAAATTTTCAATTATTAAAGTTTAGTCACGATGTTTTCCTTTCATAGTCAAGCAAGTTCTACTGTATACATATGTTGCCCTCTTTCGAAAATTTTCAAGTATTAAAGTTTAGTCACGATGTTTTCCTTTCATAGTCAAGCAAGTTCTACTGTATACATATGTTGCCCTCTTTCGAAAATTTTCAAGTATTAAAGTTTAGTCACGATGTTTTCCTTTCATAGTCAAGCAAGTCGTAAATCAACGCTTAATATTGGAATGAACAATATAGTGGTACCAGCGTGGATTGAATGCAGTTGCCGGTGCACAAAGTTTTCTGCCAGCGCTTGATCATCCCGTACAGATCTACAGCTGGATATGAGCCCTCCGGTTTCAAGCAGGATTTCTTAAAATAGAATAAGGATGACAAGCGTGCACACAGCCCACCTGATGATAAGTGGATGCTGTGGCCCATAGACATATACAAATTTCCTCAATTAAAAATCTAAATGCAGATGCGTTGTCACGCCTAAAGATTAAAATGGTCCTCATAGCCAGTAAAAAGGGTTGAGCTAATCATTTGTGCTACAACTAAGTTATAGCTGCAGTATGATTCTACCACAAAGGATTGACTTCATCGTCTTGTTTGGCAAGAGGATTGATATCTGTAGTACTCAATACTTGACTCCCTCACTGTAGTGTTCCTAAACGCGAGTGATCAAGTGGTCAAAATTAGTTATAGGGTTTTCCTGTCAAGAAGTTCTGCAGCAGCCCGGAGACAGAGAGTTGGTGATATTTCACTCCCGTTCAACACTATATGACGGCAAAAATTAAAACACAAATAAAAATAATTCACATGGTCCTATTAAACCTTAACTCATGTACTAGGAATCCTGTATATCAATAGGTAGTCCCTCTCATAATTTATGCACAAACAATAATTATCTAATTTAATTCAATTCAATTTAATTATATTCCACTTTATTATATTCAATTGACTTACAATAGTTCATCATCATCATCATCATTACAGCCCTTCACAAGTCCACTGCTGAACATAGGCCACAAAGCACGGTCCTGAGCCACCTGCATCCATCGACTTCCTGCATATCTTACCAGGTCGTCACTCCATCTAGTATCTAGAAATAGTTGGTTGAAATAAATTATTAAATTAATAATTCAAATAAAACATTTAAAAAATGAAAAAGTGATATAATAATATTTCTTAATGACTCAGTAATATAACAAATATGTGGGTATATTTATGTGTGTAAGAAAATTTAAAAATAGAGCACATGTGAACACGACTTTACATCGCGTGCATTAAGTTACAGGTGCGCGGCCCGGAGCGACGCCCCCGCGCTCTTCATTCATTGTTACTCGTAACCCGACTGCTTGATACAGCAACAACGTTTTTCAATTCCTTCAGTTCAACAGTTAATAAATAATACATCCCGGCGTTCGCTTTGTCATCTTTACTTCTACCTTCTGAAACCACTGATGGATATGTGCATATCACAGAGTAGGAAGTTTGCTTGAATCGTCACGCTCGGCAAAAAATCTATACCATATAATAACAGCAACACTTAATACTCAAATAGTGTTTCGTTTTGACAATTTGAATTTGATCATAATAATATTTCACAGTCCGCTGGCCTCTATTATTCTTATAATCGATTAATAAATTTAATTGTAGCTCATTATCTAAAAATTCAAATTTTGATCTGTTATGCTATATTTTTCTCTTTCAAATATGGAAGACAAGTTCCATTTGTAATGGTTTAATTAGCCCCCATATTTTAAATAGTTCCATGATATAACGTCTAATTATAATTTAATAGCTTTAAGGTATTCCCTACAAATCTTATAGTGTCACGATTGAAGAGGAAACTATTAGTAATGTAAATAAAATAATTACAACGTCAGTGCAGCGTCGGATGTGGTGGGAATGTAGATTATCACTCATGTCTATAGCGGTACGATTAAGTTCATTCGTTGGAATCGCTCTGACTGATCAAACACGTCCATATTTTAGACATCACAACTTCGCAGTTATTTATAACAATATAACTTTTGCTAATGGCAAACATTGCAGCAAACTATTTTAAATACTTTGGTATGTTAGATTTTACTACTACGAAGTTATTTATAACAATATAACATATTCTAATTGTAAATATTGTAGCAAAATATATTGAATACATTAGTAGTTCAAAGATCACAACTTCGTAGTTATTTGTAACAATATAACTTTTGCTAATGGCAAACATTGCAGCAAACTATTTTAAATACTTTGATATGTTAGATTTCACTACTTCGGGGTTATTTATAACAATATAACATATTCTAATTGTAAATATTGTAGCAAAATATATTGAATACATTAGTAGTTCAAAGATCACAACTTCGTAGTTATTTGTAACAATATAACTTTTGCTAATGGCAAACATTGCAGCAAACTATTTTAAATACTTTGATATGTTAGATTTCACTACTTCGGGGTTATTTATAACAATACAACATATTCTAATTGTAAATATTGTAGCAAAATATTTTGAATACATTAGTAGTTCAAAGATCACAACTTCGTAGTTATTTGTAACAATATAACTTTTGCTAATGGAAAACATTGTAGCGAACAATTTTAAATACTTTGATATGTTAGACTTTACTACTTCGGAGTTATTTATAACAATATAACGTTTTCTAATTGTAAACATTGTAGCAAACTATTTTAAATACATTAGTAGTTCAAAGATCACAACTCCGCAGTTATTTATAATAATATCACTTTTGCTAATTGCAAACATTGTAGCGAACTATTTTGAATACTTTGATATGTTAGAGTTTACTACTGCGAAGTGATTTATAACAATATAACATTTTCTAATTGTAAACATTGTATCAAACTGTTTTGAATACATTGATATTTTAAAGATCACAACTTCGAAGTTATTTATAACAATATCACTTTTGATAATTGAAAACATTTTAGCGAACTATTTTAAATACTTTGATATGTTAGACTTTACTACTTCGGAGCTATTTATAACAATATAACATTTTCTAATTGTAAATATTGTAGCAAAATGTTTTAAATATTTTAAAGATCACAACTTCGCAGTTATTTACAACAATATAACTTTTGCTAACGGCAAACATTGTAGCAAACTATTTTAAATACTTTGGTATGTTAGATTTTACTACTACGAAGTTATTTATAACAATATAACATATTCTAATTGTAAATATTGTAGCAAACTGTTTTGAATACATTGATATTTTAAAGATTACAACTTCGCAGTTATTTATAACAACATCACTTTTGCTAATGGCAAACATTGTAGCGAACAATTTTAAATACTTTGATATGTTAGACTTTGCTACTTCCGAGTTATTTATAAAAATATAACATTTGCTCACTGCGAACATTGCAGCAAACTGTTTTGAATACATTATTAGTTTAAAGATCACAACTTTGCAGTTATTTATAACAATATAACTTTTGCTAATAGCAAGCATTGTAGCGAACTATTTTAAATACTTTGATATGTTAGACTTTACTACTTCGGAGTTATTTATAACAATATAACATTTTCTAATTGTAAACAATGTAGCAAACTGTTTTGAATACATTGATATTTTAAAGATCACAGCTTTGCAGTTATTTATAAAATCACTTTTGTATAGAAAGATTTAGAAATATTTTTTTTTTTCGAGCAATAAATTTTCTAATTGTATTGTATCAAACTGTTTTGAATACATTGATATTTTAAAGATCACAACTTCGAAGTTATTTATAACAATATCACTTTTGCTAATTGCAGAGATTGTAGCGAACTATTTTAAACACTTTGATATGTTAAACTTTACTAATTCTGAGTTATTTATAACAATATAACTTTTGCTTATTGCAAACATTGTAGCAAACTGTTTTGAATACATTGATATTTTAAAGATCACAACTTCGCAGTTATTTATGACAATATCACTTTTGTTAATTGCAAACATTGTAGCGAACTATTTTAAATACTTTGATATGTTAGACTTTACTACTTCAGAGTTATTTATAACAATATAACTTTTGCTCATTGCTAAAATTGTAGCAAACTATTTAGAAAACGTAGTCGTATTATTTTTACAATTTAATTTTCATTTAAAAGATGAGAAATGTATTTTAAATCCTTTCAAAGTATTCTTTTAGAAAGAAGAAAGGAATATTGTAGATTGTATTGTATATTATTGTACCTATTCATAAATATATAATCGAGTCAAACTTATTTTTGACGTGTAATAAAATAATGGACTATTGGACTATATGAGTCTCTTATCTTGCCTAAGACTCCGTTTGGTTCATGGGAAGCAGTGCTTAACCGATGTCCTTTCTTCCTTATGTAGCATAGGCATTTTACATGAAAAAAGACAAAAAAAATTTTTTGATAAAATACAAGCACGCAATATAATTGTGAGAATTGTAAGCCTGAATCATTCGTAAAATACTTAATATGTTACTGTAATGTTTCATAGCAGAACTGCGCGTTTGTGTGGATCGGATAAGAACAAATTGAATTGTCAGTAATTACAGGTGAGCATTACGGGTCAAAAGTCTCTCCAGATGGTAGAAGTACGTCGTTATTTACGTTTGTAAAAGATAATTAAACTCCGTGTAAGCGAAAGAAAACTTTTTTCTCGTAGAATTTATATGTATTTTATATGTGCAAATTTTATAGCTGACTATACAGCCAAATTGTTTAAAAATGTATATATATATATAAGTTTTTTCTTAAATTAGTGAATGTGAGTAAATACGGGAAGATGTTGGGGTGTATAGCCACATCTTTCGTCGATTAAGAATCAATATGCAAATGCCTTCTCTCTAAAGACAAAGATGGAATAAAACTTCATTGCCAGTCAACAAGGTATGCAGTTCTACATATATGGTATGGATATGGAAAGCTGATGAAAAAACAACTCAGGTTTTATACTAGCACAGGTCACTTCAGTTTTGAAAGAACCAATTTCCAGAAATAGTAATCAATTATTATAAGTTTTCCTGGCCCCATATCCTTCTCGTTGCAAACCCGGGGAGTCGGTTGCATAGGTTGAGATGGACGTTGTGCAGGTGCAAGAAGTCTCGCGTTTAGCCTCCATCCACTGCTGAACATAAGATTTCCCCAAGGAATACTTCAGAGCATGGTCCAGAGCCACCTGCATTGATCTTCACTTCAATACTCGTTGCTAATAGGAATAGGGAAGAAGTTTTCCTCTTCTAAGGAGGAATTGCCTTAGTGCGACTGGTTTTTGTGGTTTGTGTGGGTGTGGGTGGTTCTTTCCTGAAGTCCTGCTGACATTTTAAAAAAATTGAAGCAATAGGGCGTTTTGTGCGACATAACCCATCCTAGCCTCCGCGAGACGCGTACCTTATAATGCCAATATTCACTCCCATGCTCAACCTATCCTAGTAGTAGCGTGATCAAAAAACATACAATTATTTATTGAGCTAAACTTGCTTCCTCTATAATTCACTCTCCGTTCTATCCAAGATTAGCTGGTAGAGAATGCCATATAGCATTAAGCTCGCCTTTAGTACATAATCTTTGGTGCAATAAAGAATAAAATAAATAAATCCTTATGTTATTGAACTTATACCTATTGATACAAATTTTGTCATTCACATTTGGCCGCAGTTGCATGCTGCGAAGTGACACAACACTCATTTTTATGTTGTGAGAGGTATGAAGTGAAAAAACAAATATTTTTGATATTTAGCCATATATTATGACAGCTATGTGGTTAGATATATATTATGACAGGTATTTGGTAGAGTATTACTTAACACCCCAGAAGCAGTTTCAGGTAGGACCATGCTCTCACAGAATACCAGCGTAAAATAACACCTTAATGCTGCTGTGTTTCTCACTAGAACAGGAAACTCTTTTCATTCTAAGCAAGGCATTCCATCTCAGTTCACAGGGGTGACAACGCATCTGCATTTTGATTCTTAATTGAGGGTAAATGTAGATGTTATAGGCCAGAGCATCCACTTACCATCAGGTGGAATGTGTACTCGTTTTAATTTTTTTTAATCTGTGTTGAAAACAAAATTTAGGAAAATCACTTTATCAAGTCAATTCTTTAAATTATGAATGTAATTATTAATAACGTACTCATATGTTCTTAAAATAAACCTCGTCTGAAACTCAAAATAAAGCTTGTTTGATATAATAACCTATAAAGTTGACAAATTATATTTTACTCCTTTTATTAATCAAATATTAATAACTTATTAATATTAATGAAAACAATATATCCATTGTGTTACTAAATTGTTTTCCACTACTGTTAATATATTTCGAACGCAAATCAGGTTATAAATTAATGGGCAAATTCCCAATGAAAATCCCCCGCAGTCTGTAATTAATAACACTGGTACGTTATTGTGCCTGGCACGGCCATTATTTAAAATTTACAGCGATAGAAATTGCCAAAGTGCTGGTGTATAAAGACGTCGCACTGCGTTGCGTGGTTCCTGCTTTATGATGTTTTTATTTCATTGCATTTATAATATAGGAAGAAGTGTTTATTTTAAACTTGGCTAAATATTAATTTGGATTTATCATAAAACAAATAATTCAAATACCGCCATCAATCGAAAGCTATGAAATCTCTTTGTATTTTCCATATTTAACTCTTTTCTATCATTCCATTTCATCTAAGCCTCTTACGGGCAGAAGCGGAGAGATTAATTCGTTTACGCCACTAGATGGCATCACTATAGGTATCTTTATATTCATCACTAATGCCGATCACGTTACAGAGACGTTTAGGCTGCAGCTCGAATAGGTCGGCTCGACCAGGAAAGAACCACACTCCCACAGAATACTAGTAATACTATTTAAAAACTACTGTTCTTCGTATGATTAGTACTCATATATATTCTCTTTACGATGAACCATTCTATCTGCAGGGTTGACAATGTCTCTTCTTTTTTTATAGAATTAATGTGACAAACTAGCACACAGTCCCCCTGGTGGTAAGTGGATGCTATAGCCCATTAACATCTATATTTAACTTCGATTAAGAATCAAAATGCAGATGTGTTGTCACCCTTGAGTACTAAGATGGAATGCCTCGATTCCAGATAAAACGGGTCTCCGGTTCTCTATACTTACCATACAAATCAGAGCATAATCATGCTGCTATTTTAGGCTGGTATTTTAGGCTCATTTTGTTTTTTTCATCGAGGACTGTCTATGGGCCACAGCAGGACTGTGAGCTCGTTTGCCACCTTTATTCTATAATATAGAAATAAAGCATTTTTAAGTAAGCTGTAAAATAAAGGTCTACTCAAAATACTCGGACTGTTGGACTGCATTTAGGAGAGTTAGTGAATAGCTGATATTCTCGCATTGCTAATGCTAAGCACCAGTGTTCTAAATTTTCAACTACCAGTCAATAGAGAGCACTTCGTGTAGGTAAGTATGTAAGAGAAAAAAAGTTAGCATAATATGCAACAATATTTGCTATAATAAAATGTATATACAATTATAATAAATATTTATATTATGTATATATATATATGTACAGAGTTAATATAAAGTTTCAAGAAAACTTGTGATAACTAGGTAATTAATAATATAAAAAGTAAGGAAAAATATTTTATTAATTGTGATAAAATATTAACTTATTTTATTTATTTGTTTTTTAAACACCCAACAAGTTCATTATCATTACTTGGTAAACTTTTACTATTTAGCTTTTAAAAGCCTATGTGTCCTACCATGTAATAAAATTATTATTTTACAGTCTTTTAAAATCAGTTAAAGAGTTGTTTCAAGACTAATTTTTGTATCTTAATACTGCTGATCTAAAATACTAATAATTACTCTACAATGATCCATCAAATTTTTAAGTTTTTTCGAAGAAAAAGATGTATAGATATTTTATTTGAACATCTTATGTTATTTTTATACCAACAATCCCGTTTAAAAGAAATCCATTTACATAATGATATTTTGTATATCTATCGAATGCTTCTTATCCAGTAAAAAGGGTCTCCGGTTCTCCACACGCACCACACGAAACACAGCAGCGTTAAGCTGGTATTCAGTGAGTCGTCCATCCGTGCTACACCCACAAAATGTCTGCAACATGGTTCTACCACTTATAAATGCGAGGATCAACCACGAAATTCTTGCGTGCTATGAAATTAAAAAGGCCGGTCAACTCTTATGAACTACCTACTTTAAAAGGCCACTCCCACTTTACAAAATCACACACACAAGGGCCCCATAAAATAACTAAGTTTTACTATTAAGCAGGTAAGCGTTTCTAATGTTGAAGATTTTTAAACTGCTCATTACTGTTGGAGGTTTGTTCCACCAATCCGTCAGTCGACGGCCACTGCGACGCCAAAACGTTTATTCACATTAATCAGCCGCCGCGAATAATTTTTCATGTACAGCTATGTTCTCACGTGCTTGCGTAGTGATGTGCTTTCATTTCCAATGTACTAAAATTATAGAAGTATATTAAAATTGTATTGCATTGTATACAATTTTAATATACTTTACTTTTGGCAAAATCTATTAAGAAATACCTTAGGAATACTACAACGGTTCGGTAATATTATGTATATAATTTATTTTATTTCACTTACCTTTTTACCAAAACTAACCGTCTTAGCCAGAAATTCAAAATTTAAACCCCCATATGTATTTTGCAAACCGTATTTTCATAACTAAGCTAAATTCCGATGATTGTTTTGAGAAAAAATCTGGGACAGGCAGAAATACGAGATGATTTCATGTATTTCGGACCCACTGATAACCAGCGCTATTGTTTCGGTGACAGCATAGAATACTATAATACACAATAGAATGGCTGTCAACCTTACTTTGTAGGAGGATTGGCGTCGCCGGGAGCACACATACAAGCGATTACGTCGTATTATCGGTTATCACTACTACAAACACATTTAGACCTTCGATTAATGTTTTTGACACATAATGTTTCTTTATGTTTATTTCTAATATTCACAAAATATAAATAATTTCGACTTACTGGTTGTAGAATAGGTCTACTTTATTTAAATTCCATTTCCCGCTTTTCTTCCGACACGTAATTATTGCACAATTTACCATTTTTTAATAATTTTCAAGCAGCGATGCTTGACACGAAAATTGGAAACGATTGATTGTATTGACATTTATACGTATGAATCCTCAGTCCCCCGTGACCATTAGTGCTGGAAAGCACCCGAAACGTCGGTAGCTAAAAATAAAATAAATTAAACGCGGTAAAATCCGTAAACGTAGTTTATTCAATGTGTAGTGTTCGCGTAAATATAAAAAATCATTATGTTTGTTTCTTTCTTGTTATATGATACTCAATTCGATACGAAACTTTCTAACATCAAAATTAACCCTTTACTAGAAAACTTTTAGCTTCTAATTGAAATGAGTCACTCAAGTAAAACTAATGCAGGCTTTATCTAATCCATTTTTGTGTTCATTAGTACGGAATTTAAATTGAAACCAAACTAAAACTACTACGCAAATTACAAACATCACTATGCATCAAAAGATGTTAAATAAAAGATGGCCTCCCTGCGTCCGCGCAACTAATGCTAATGTCTAGCGAGAGATATGATATATTGACAGCAATGGACAGACAGATACACGTACACCGAGCTGTATGTGTGCTTCTACGTAAGTTAGTGCACCAACCGCTCCTAGCATGTTATTATTTTGTAATTTGTGACGGTGGAAAGTGGGAGCAAGCTTTGCAGTGGCAATAAATATTATTATGATGCTGAAGTTTTATTTTAGGTTAAAAATTGAGCCTATTACTTCTTAAGCTAGGAGTGTAGTGTCTACGAACAGAGAAGTTTACAATGAGAATCGAAATAAATACTTATTTTTTATTCAAAACTACAATTAACCAAAAAATATAAATAATTCTCTATCAAGTTTTCAACTTTTTTTCGGTTATTTTTAGACGGCTCTGTACTGCAGTAGCTAAGCCTACCCATTGCACAAGTAGGATTTGAATGCCCTAAGAATTATTGTTTCGTGCCTGAGTTTGCGCGTGCACGTGCGTGGACATGTGCGTGTGCATGCATGTGTGCATGTGCACGTGCGTATCCGCGTGCGTGTGCGTGTGCGTGTGCGCCATGACAGTACTACTTTACCAGTTATGGTTAAGTGTAACCTATTAAATAAATAAATAATCATTAATATCGTTTCACAATTGATCAAGATAACGGGTAACATGCATACAACAAGTAACAAAATTAAAAAAAAATTGTACAACCGACTTCAATACGACCGAATCAATGTATTCGAAGTCAATTAAATACGCATTATGAAAGATAACTCAAAAACTACTGGTCAGATTTTGATTAAATTAATATGGAACCACAAAAGAAGCACCAGCTTTCAGATAAAAACTGAATCATCACTTAAAAAAACATACAGTCGAATTGAGTACCAGTACAATTGAGAAACTTCTCCTTTTTAAAGACGGCTTAGTGAAGCCAACTACGATTTTAAGCGGAGTAATACAATAACGCTGCGGGTTTGTAAGCATAGTTGGGTTCCCTATATTTGAAATGGATTTTTCGCCGTTAATTATTCACCAGAGTATCGTTTATTGATAAGACATTGCCACTTGAATATAGAGATTACAACCTGGTATGCTGACTATTTAAAAACTTGGCTAATGCTATTCGACCAAAGACTACATAAATTCTCTATGGACCAAAGACTATATAACCACTGGTTATATTCTTTATGTATCCGACTATTTACATTCATATCTATAAATTTATAAATCATAAATGGGTATATAATCATCAAAATTTCATACGTGGTGGAGCCATGCTGGAGATATATAATGGTTGTAGCACGAATGGGTCGGTTCGACTGAGGAAGGACCACGCTCTCACAGAAAATACTGCTGTGTTTCATATGGTGAGTGTAGTACAGATCCAGAGACCCTTCTTTTCGGGATAACGACTCATCTGCGTTTTAATTCTTAATCGAAAATAAATGTATAGGTGTCTATGGATTGGCATCCACTTACCATCAGGTGGACTGTGTGCTCGCTTATCACGCTTATTCTATATAAAAATAATTAACTCACCTTTGGCTTAAGTCTCAAATACTCCGTCTCCTCCCATGAGTCTCATAAAAAATGACTAAAAGCATTCTGACGGATGCCTGAAATATAATTTTTGGTGGTAACAAATGACACAAAACCAGCACCGAAACTGAAACCAAAATGAGAACCGATAACCGGTACACGAGCGAAACGAAACGTTCCTTGGTTTTCTGGCGTGCCAGGAATAAAATTAAATTTTCGCCAAAAAGACAATACCTATACGATAGTATATTCCTTTGTCATATATTACGATCGAATTAAAAGTCTATACAAATAAATAAAATTGAGGTTTGTAATGTCAAAATAACAGCTTTTTACTAAATGCATATGAAAGTCATATGAAAGTAGGGGGATGAGTCGCTCGCGTCCGTAGGCTCCGACCACCTAACCTTAGGCCCACCCTACACATGTCCCCCGGGTGGTGCTAAACGAGCGACAAAGCCGAAAAAATAGACTCGGCTCCTCGCCGTATGGTAGCGGCGTAAAATCTACCACCACCCCTTGTTCGAATGACTCAGGAAATAAAAGAAATGGCCCCGAGTTCCCGGCGCCCCTTAAATGGGGCAGGGGTGCGAAGAATCTCCGGGAGAAAAACCGGCGACGAGGTTCGCCACCCGTCACGTTCTGTCTCCCGGAGGAGCGAAAAGTGGATTGCGGAAACCCGTCTGGCTACGCTGAATGTATGTGGAGGAATGAATGATAAGATGGATGAAGTATGCGAAATGATGAATGACAGAGGAATAGATGTGTTATGTGTGAATGAGACGAAACGAAAGGGAAAGGATGCCACTGCACATGGCACGTATACCGCGTATTGGTCTGGTGTAGGCGAGACCGAACGGGCGTGCCAGGGAGTCGGTTTCATCCTTTCAGAAAGAATGGGTCAATGTGTGAAAGAGTATGAATGTGTAAGCCCAAGACTGCTATGGATACGAATGAAAGTGGGCTTAAAGAAGCTGTTCCTGCTAGGGGTGTACGCCCCAGACATATCTAAGCCCGCTTACATTCGAGAGCAGTTTTGGGACATGGTAAGGATGGTGTTGACAAAATGTAAGGAAAATGAAAATATTATTATGTTAGGAGACTTTAATGGAAGGGTTGGGTTGAAGAGGTCTGGTTATGAAAGGATATTGGGAACGTTTGGTGATGAAAGTATAAATGAGAATGGTGAAGACCTCCTCACCGTATGTGCGGAAAAGAATCTTTTTGTGACGAATACTTTTTTTCGTCATAAGAAGATTCACATGTATACATGGGAAAGAGGTGATGATAGAAGCATGATAGATTTCGTAATTGTGGATGAAAGAATGAGGAGCGCAGTCGTAGATACAAGGGTTTACCGGGGGTCCAACGTAGGGACGGATCATTACTTGGTCTTATGTCGAATTAATGGTCTTTTCAAGCGTTGGCGGCATCGGACATCTGTGTCTACCACTGCGTTACAGCGTATAAGAATAGAGAAGTTACAAGATGAAGATGTGAAAGAGAAGTATAAATGTAGACTGAGAGAAAATATTAGATGTTTGAATAAGTTGTGTATGAATGATTTAGACTTGAAGACTGTGTGGGATAATACTAAGAAAGGTTTGGTGGATACCGCCACCGAAGTATGTGGTGTAAGTAAAAGAACAAATGAAAGGAAAAGTAATACGTTGTGGTGGGATGATGAGGTACGGGTGGAAGTTGAATCAAAGAAGAAAGCATGCTTAGATTTACTAGCAACCAAAGCTGGTAATTCTTCTGGTATGAATGATGAGATTGAAAGAAAAAAGGCAGAATTTAGACGTCTAAATAAGAGAGTAAAAGAAGTTGTTGAAAGGAAAAAGAAAGAAAGAATGGATAAGAATGATAGAAGGATATCTGATAATTTCCAGGCTAACATAAAAATGTTCTGGAAACTCGTAAGAACTGCCAGGGGAAATACAAAACAGCCTATAATAAATGCTATAAGAGACGAGAATGGATGTATTCTGAATGATGAAGTTTCGAATTTAAACAGATGGAAGGAATACTTTGAAAGCGTGTTTATGAGTGAAGAGTCGTATGAATTAAATGAACTAGAAATTCCGAAAGAAGTAGAAAGGGGTATGGAGATAAGTGTAGATGAAATAATGAAAGCAATGAAAAGCATGAAAGCAGGTAAGGCAGCTGGATATGATAGAGTATCACTCGAGATGCTAAGGGCTGGAGAGGGAGTGGTGGCAGGCCTGCTGTACACCTTGTTTAATTTATGTTGGGAATTAAAACGGGTACCGGATGACTGGTGTAAAGCAGTTATAGTACCAATATATAAAGGAAAAGGGTCACAGCAGGACTGCAAAAACTACCGCGGTATCAGCTTGCTTAGTATTGTGGGTAAACTATATGCTAAGGTGTTAATTGAAAGAGTTATGAAAGAAACTGATGGAAAAATTTGGGATGTGCAAGCGGGTTTTAGAAAGGGAATGGGGTGCACAGATCAAGTCTTTTCCATGCGCATGATTGCGGAGAAGTTTTTGGCCAAAAACCAGAAAGTTTTTTGTGCGTTCATGGACTTGGAAAAGGCTTATGACAGAGTGGACAGGAATGTGTTATGGCAAACACTGAACTCATATGGGTTGAGCGCTGGTTTGATACAGGCATTAGGGTCTCTTTATAGGGACTCTAGTGCTTGTGTCAGGATCAATGGGGTCTACTCGGACTGGTGTGGCATCCAAAAAGGTGTCAGACAGGGCTGTGTAGCTTCCCCTTGGCTGTTCAACCTATTTATGGACCGGTGTTTGCAAACTTTGAAAGATGAAGAATGTGGTTTAAGAATGGGCGAGTTAACCGTCAAATGCCTTTTGTATGCCGATGATCAAGTCATATTTGCGTCATCAGCGGCTGAGTTGCAAATGATGGTTACATTAATGAACTGGGAATTAAAAGAAAGGGGAATGAAAGTGAACGCAAGTAAGACGAAAGTGGTGGTTTTTGAAAGAGAAGAAAGCAAAACGGTATGTGAAATAAGAATAGAAGGAGAGTTAATTGAGCAAGTGGATGAGTTTGTGTATTTGGGATGTGTATTTAGCAGGGATGGTAGATATGATAGGGATATAGAACGACGAGTAAATGCAGGGAATAGAGTGAATGGGGCACTACACTCTATTATGAAGAACCAGAATGTGTCAAAACAGGCACGTATGGTAGTTCATAATGCTGTGTTAGTCCCTACGTTAATGTATGGTAGTGAAAGCTGGGTGTGGCAGAAGAAGCACGAAAGTAGAATAAATGCTGTAGAAATGCGTTCTTTAAGAAATATGCTAGGGTTTAATCTGAATGACAGGGTGAGAAATTGCGTGATAAGAGATAAATGTGGTATGCAAGATGATGTTGTGACCAGGATTAAGAAAGGAATGCTTCGGTGGTTTGGTCACGTAGAAAGAATGAATGATGAAAGACTGACAAAGCAAATTTATATGGCAGATGTGAACGGCCGAGTCGGGAAGGGACGCCCTAGAAAAAAGTTTGTCGACCAAATTGGCGATATTTTGAAAATGGGCCACGTTAGAAGTACCCTTAACCGACGAGCATGTATGCGTAGATATATGGATGTAAAGGAGGCGAGAGGTATGTCAGGATCGTGCCAAATGGAAGTCCGTAATCTCTGCCTACCCCTCTGGGTGACAGGCGTGAGTGTTTATGTTATGTATGTTTTATGCATATGAAAGTATATATGGT
Organism: Parnassius apollo; assembly: GCA_907164705.1. Taxonomy (NCBI): domain Eukaryota; kingdom Metazoa; phylum Arthropoda; class Insecta; order Lepidoptera; family Papilionidae; genus Parnassius; species Parnassius apollo. The sequence continues at coordinate 10,219,808 of CAJQZP010001558.1, read as the reverse complement.
ACATATATATAACTAAAACACAACGTTTAAAATATTTGTATGTCTGTCTCTTTATTCGTCTGTCAGTCTGTCTATTTGTTTCGGTTAACATCTGAAATGGCTAGACCGATTTTGGTAGGACTTTTACTGACAGGTAACTAGGTAAGATATTGTAAAGAGTAACGTTTAAAAAAATAAAAAAACTTAGGCTTCTTTTATTTTAGAAAAAATAATTAGGGTTCCAGGCAAAAATAAAACATGAAATTCAATTATAATAAATTCCACGCGGCCGAAGTCTTTGACTTCACTTCACTTTGACTCGGAACCTGATTTTTTTTGTATACAGTAGGTATCTACGTATAACTGTTTAAGTGTAAGTAATGTTATTAACTTACTGAAATTCATAAATGATGTAAAGTAAGCACTGAAGAGCTGTGGTAGCTCAGGGTCTGAGCGCTCGCTGTAAATTTCACACTACCCTAGCAATCCAGTTAATCGCCACCGGCATCAATGAAATTGTTGATTGCAATTTTAAGTGCCAATATACCTCGTGCTCTGGGGTTAAGGATAAAGCGTGAGGAAACCCCACTTATCTAGAAAAATTAAACAAAATATTTCGAAGAAATGTAAAACTCCGTTAACACGCAATTTATAAGTTAATAGAAAAGTTATGTGACATAGGTACTCGTAAATAGGTAGTCGCATCTTTAGACCGCTTAGATTTTTCACACTTTCAGAAAAGTGTGAAAAATCTAAGAGAAATTGTAGTTATGATTTCACATTAATTTCAACATGATAATTCTGCATTTTTCTAAGAAGAAGTGTCTTGACGGACGGACATACAACAAAGTGGTCCTTTAAAGGTTTCGTTTTTCCTTTTGATGTACAGAATCCTGATTACGATTTTTCCTTTTATTTAAGCGAATAATACCTACACTTTAGATGGAACTAATTTCACATATTTTATCTCGTTTATTCTAATAGGTTTTACGTTTCAGGTAAGTTTGTTAAGACATGGTGTCCAACGGCCTGATACCATAATCAGCCCCAGCAATATCCTGCTTTAAGGGCAAATATAACCTCAAATGGCTTAGCAAGATCCTCCGTTATGCCGAAAATATTACAGCATTAATTTTGAAATAAATATATTGTAAAGTTGAGGATTAATGTTAAGGACTATGTTAGACTAAAACACGATTCCGTAAAATTTTCTCGATAGGAAAAAATTACCACCAAAGTTACCTCCAAAATAAACAATAAACTGCTGTTATTCGTAAAATATTTTAAATAAGATCATGAAACTATTCATACTAACTGAACTAACTATAAAGCAGTGCTTATGTTATTTACTTTTTTTAAATACCATTATTTTCACTGTAAAAAGAAATTACCTAAACTATTGGCCTCTTGAAGCGTGATTTCTGCCGCCCGGTCAGTTTCGCTCCGGCCTTTGAAGGGGGAGGTTGTGTCGCTTACGATCAGAATACAAATTACGCAACAGGACGACGTAGAATTAAAATGGGAATTAACCGTAATAAAAATAAGAAGTGACTGGGTTGGCGTTAAGAAACAGGCATAAATATGATAAACCTAATGAAATAAGTATCCAACGACCTATCTACTTACAGTATTAGTGATTACAAACATGTCGGTACATAGCATACGACGCGCAGGGAAGTGGGGGCGAAATTATATTTTGAGCTGACTTACTACATCCCCTTAAAATATAATTTTTGACCTGATTCGTAGTTTTAGTTATAAAAACAATGATATTTAGCACCATGTAAGGTGTAGCGAAGCTAATATTATTTTTGTGAGCATGAACCCGCTTGCAAAGCGTATCTCATACGTCATGATTTACAGTTGGGTACCTACCTATTTTAAATTGAGTTGAGAAATTGTATTATCTATTGGTATAGTAAACTCATTATCTGTTAACTGTTTAGTTCTTTACACCGCTAAAAGCTGTGACACTACAATAAAATAACAGGTGCCACAAAGACATATCCGAGAGTCATGTTTAATTTATTCAACATTAATTCATGTCACACCAATCTTAGCAGCCATCATTATTTCGCATTTATTTCGTGCCCGCCAATAGGAAACAAGATGGCGCCTCCCGCGGAATTCTTAACCAATGGCATCACTACATTTGAAAAACAATAGAACATAAAAAGTCTCGTCACGCCGTTATGCGCACGAGTCGAAGTTCTAATTCGTGACTGTTTGAATAATGTGGAATTAACGAGCTCTATTGACACCCACAGGTGTGTCAATTTACGCTTAAATGAACAATTTATTCCTCGTAGCAAATTGTTATATATACGTAATAGAGTTGTCCAAACCAATGACCTATATGCTTCCCATTATTTCAGAAAGGTTTTTTCGGGTGGGAGTCCACAGCTGTACCGCAATACGTGTTTGCGTACTTTACAAAATGTTTCAAAATATTTATTTATTGTGCATGCTTCCTCAGGATGTCCCTTCACTAATTGCAATTAACAATTCAATTAATGCCGACAAAGATCGAACCTGGGGTGCTCATGAAATATTACGGGAGCGCTTAGCACATGTGCTACCACGGCTCCATTATAAAAACCGAACTGAAATATTGAAATTAAATGTTCTAGAGATTTTTCAAATTAAGTACGTGATAAAGTGATTGGGTGTCCTTGATTATTCTCCAACAAAAGTGTTGGTAAAATTAGTAAAGGCACTTTGATTTATCATCATCACCATCATATTTGCAACCCATCACAAGTCTGAACAACAAATGCCACAAAGTGGGGTCCTGAGCTTTGTTCAAGCGATGAATTCTTGTACCTAGCGCTTACCAAGTCGACCGGTCGCCCGGTAGGAGGCTGCCAATCGAGAAAGTTTCCTCGTTATCAATTGTCGGTTCTTCGAGCTCTTGTACCTACTCGATAAGCTCGAGCTGAGTGTAGAATTGCATAGAAAGACCGCCTTTTGTACGTGTACCAACAATGATCAAAATAAATAAATAAATATTGCCTGCTCGTTGCCACTTCAGATCTTACGACCTACAATTAGTGTTAATTAATTTCCGAATATCACATTGTTCAAATGCTAGTTTATAATTATTTTAGGTTTCTGTGAAAAAAACGCATAGTAAATAAAATTTACAAAAATGTTTGTTTAATTAGTAAGAACGAACGAAGAACGAAGTCAATAATTGTAACTAATGCCACAGGGGTTATATGTACAAAGGGAATTTCTGTGCGCGATATAGAATGGAAAACGGACAGGGATTCCGACACCTAAGCGTTCCTAATTAGGGATGAGAACAACACCTGCAGGGCACTCCTAACGCCTTGGCGTTAAAATAAGTAGGGTTGACAATTTTGTAACGTTTTCTTTACCTATTACATCACCACGTTGTATATGTAACATTTTTATAATAATATTTATGACTAAGTGATTTGTATTTAGATCTAATTTTATTGTTCCTATCTTAACTTCTATGTATCTCGTCAGACATATTTCTGCTCTTTCCGGTGTTTGGAACACCTCGTTTACAGTAAAAAATACGTGTCGTTGGTTAAGGGCACTATTAATTGGGTCTATTTTCAATATATCGTCAATACATTCGATAAACGTATGCCCTATGCTGATTCTGCTTCTCTTTTCGGCAACATAATCATTCTTTATTAATCATCTCTCATTCATGCTTTATACGTGTTTTTTTATAGAATAAGGGTGACAAACGATTACACAGTCCACCTGATGGCAAGTGGATGTTGTGGTCCATAGATAGATGCTAGATTAAGAATCAAAAAGCAGATGCGTTGTCACCCCTGAGGATTTAGATAGAATGCCTCATTTCAAGTAAAAAAGGGGCTCCGGATCTCTACACTCACCATACGAAACACAGCAGTATTAAGCTGCTATTCTACACTGGTATTCTGTGAGAGCGTGGTCCTTCCCCAGTCGAGCCGACCCATTCGTGCTATGTGGTAAAAACACGGTAAAAAAACTACATATACTCGTGGTTAATAATTTGACTACAGCGCTGTATATTACGGTATATATTACCTATACCTATCGATGGAGGATTCTAGCAAAGTTACGAAAGTCTCGATAAAACAAAGATATTCTGTGAATATGACATGATTATATTAAAAAGATAATTTAGTGTGTATTAGTAAAAGTAAACATTCCGAATATTTTCTGTTGGAGCTCCGAGGACCTAGAAAGAATTCGCCGTGCTGCGCAATGGGTGTTGATGGACTTTGGCGATGTCTTGGATTTTTCATAATTTCTAAGGAAAAGGTTTCTTACTATATTTTCATTTGGCGCTTATCAATTGGTAAAAGAACACTTATTTAAACTTGCAAAATTAACAATTTAGTTTGTACCGGCGAGGATCAGGGGTATTACTCGTGTTAGTAGCTCGTACCGCCACATTAAATAAAATCAGGAGTTACATTGCAGCAGCTAGCAGAGTTTGCTCTTTGCTATGTGCTGGCTCTTTGCTATGTTTTATTATTTTTAATATTCTAATAAATTATGTTAATATATGTAAGAATTAATTTTATGAAACAATGGGTGCGTTTGGCAGAAAAAAGCGCTAGCAAGCGCTTACAAGCGCTAAAATAGTTTTCGGCCAGGAAACGATTGCTACTTCAGTAGCTCTGACACAGTCCGCCATTTTGCTTATTTAATTTGTTTGTTTTGAAGAAGAGTTTATAAGTTGTTTTGTGCAATATTAGTTTTAAGTAATATAATGACATGAATAGACATATACATGTTATTAAAAATTCATGATTGGTAAGTTTTTAATATGAATACTAAACAAACATATATTTAAATAAGGTTAGGTTCCCCGGTTAAAACTAACATCGTGTCCTGGAGGAAAATAGCTACTTACGATTTGACAGCGCTTACCGCTTACGATCGCCATTTTGCTTACAAGCGCTTGCTAGCGCTTTTTTCTGCCAAACGCACCCATTATAAAATTATTATTTAAACATATTTTTAAAATTAGATATCATTTTATTGATGTAAAAAATAATATATTTAAGTGCAATTGTAATTATAGTAAGAAATATAAACCTGTCGTCATCCCTATCACACTGAAGGCGTTGCGTGTAATTAGAGATTGTATACATTAGCAAATACAAATAAAGCACAATGCAGCGAGCAGGGCCCGGTGCGAACATTAGTCTTGCTAGAGGTCGAGGAATTGCCCCTTCTGTATACGGCCCAGTGTCTTCGCGAAAATTAACTACTGTTTAATCTCGGTTCAAAACTTCCTTCAGGTGTAAAATATTAGAAGCTTGATACTTTTAGATAATCTCGAATTACTTACAATTAGCGAAGTGGCTGTAAGAGGGGTAACGGAAAAACATGTCAAGTTTTTGTAACATACCTAACTTACCTGCACCTAGCTGATCAACAAAATAGAATTGCGTACGACTTCGGCGAGAAATCCATTCCAATTGCTGAAATCAAATTTCATAGATCATAGTATTTAGCTTTAGCATTGAAAGATGTATTATTAGAATTACCAGTGCAAGTATAAAGGAGTATTACCAACTCTTCCAAATAATGTTTTCCAGCAAGAGTATTGTTTGAAAATCCCAGCGACTAAAAGAAACAGTCCACGTGACAATTTTTGCATTTATAATTTTCTTTTATTAGTACAATGATAATAATTAACAAAGTCTTAACCAATCGGTTGTTTCGGCTCGATCCGCTCGCCACAGTGGCATAGACCCACTCCAATTAACATAAACACCAGCTCGCCGGTTGTTTATACCTATAGACTCTATATGTTTGTTTGAACCAACAACGACTGGCGCGAAGTAATTATTCACGGTGGGAAATTGTTGCTAAATTGATCTAGATTTTATCTGTGGATCGAAAGATAGGTATAGGTAATTTTATTCATATAGATAAAAAGTACTCATATAAAATACTGCGGTTTTTAAGTTACTCTTATTTTAAAATTTACCGTGTAGTGGCGGTAAACAAATCAAGAGATGGGGTGATGATCTCATTTAAATGGATTATAAAAAAATAAGCCCGTCACTAAATGGACGACGGTGAAACATTTTGTTTCTCAGACTGCATGTGTTGGCGACGCGCCTATAAGAATATTTCAGTTTATTAAGTCGTTCGGGAATTTCGGTTCGGGAATCGTTCGGGAATCCTTCGGGAATCGTTCGGGAATCGTTCGGGAATCGTTCGGGAATCCTTCGGGAATCCTTCGAGGAAGTTCGGGAATCGTTCGGGGAAGTTTCGGGAAAGTTCGGAGAAACTTCGGAAATCAGACCAGCAGTCAATAAGAAGAAGAAAGAAAAAGTGTAGGGAAGTGATAGGGAAAAGTAATTACTCTCTCACGGAACGGTTTGAAGATAATTGCTGTTTTATTCCCAAGAAATTCATCCCTCAAGTTATACAGTCTACATCGAAGAATTAAGGCGTTGGGACCGGGATGACTTCGGAAGACCCGTAATCCCCGCCTGAACCTATTTGCTGAAAAGGAAGAGGTTATCGCCCTTGTGTGTTACTCCGTTGCGGAGATCACATACGTTGTTCCCGAACCCAACGTAGGCGTTATAGGAGGCCGGATCGAGAGAAGCCTCGATTCCCTCTTCTGTTTCTTAGTTGAACGTTTACACACCATTTTGTTTCTCAGACTGCATGTCTGAAATACATAATTTGTTTACTCACATTATTCACCTTCTCCACCGAGCACGTGGTACCCTACAATTAAAATTGCAAGTTACAATTTCAGTAATGTCGGCGAAAATCTATCCTTGCCCTAAAAACCTTTCATAAACGTGCCCAGCAGTGAGACGTATAAGTATAGGCTGTAAGTTTAGCTTTAAACACAAGCTCTCATGTCTGGCACCCAGCGAGATAAGCAGACGCTATTCCCTTTCATTTGGCGTAATCCAGACACACCTATCTCGCATCTTGCACAACCATAATACGCATACATGCTCATTGGTTAAGGGTCATCCTGTTTAAGACAACAGTGTCCAGTCCTAACTGGACACTTTTTTCTTAAAATACACATGCCTTTCCTGGGACTAAGCAACTCAAAGATGTGCCGGTTCTTTTCCCTAACGAAAGAAACGCCTCTGCACATCCTAATTGATTGCGGACCCTTAATGCGCAAACATAACACTCATCTGGGGAACTACGTACTCCGCCCAGAAGTAGTGAATTTGCTCACAGCTAAGCAACTCCTTCTATTCATAGAAGATAAAGGATAAAGGGCTTAGCAGTGAACTATAGCCATAGCAGCGATCACAAAAGATCTTTTATGTCGCAGTGATAATGGTCTCCTTTCCTAGACCTGCATAGCCACTCGCACATAATAAAAATGGGTACTCCTAACTTGGTCCATGTTGAATATAACACCAATAAGATCGACAATCGTATGTCCTTAGCTGATTCTGCTTCTCATTTCTTCAGCATAAATCTACTTTGTTACTTCCCTCTCATTTATTCTCCATATATGTTCAAACCAACGAAGCATTCCTTTTTTAATCTTCGCACAACATAATCTTGCAAACCACACTTTTCTATTTTTACATAATTTTTCCGCCTATTATTCAACCCAAAAAGTATAAAACAAGGACAAAGTTATTATATTAGATAATCGTTACAAAGAATTCATCAATTGCATTTTCCACGTGACTGTTATCGGTAGAATTCTGAAAATTTAATAACAGGCGGATTCTGCTGATATTATTGTACCAGATGGAAGAATTCTTGGTTACTTTACACAAAATCAAAACTTGTTTATTTTGAGAGCCAAGCACAATAAAGTAATCAATTCAATACATTTACATAGGACTCAAACCATCCCGGGGCTAGTATGTAGAAGTTGCGTCTAATCACGCGAGCCTAATTAAATATGCCGATATAACTACAGCCAAGAATTTATTATATCCGCCGTTTTAAAAGGAAATAACTTGTTTTGTCCGAGAAAATTGGCCATAGCTGAAGGCTTCGCTTTTGTTGTGGTAAGTTATTAACTTTGCTTCACATTTATAAGCTTAGATTTCTGAACATGACTTCGGGTTCAGATTCAAGGTATTTTTGTACCTGTGGTGGTGTAAGAAAATTCGCTGCCTCATATTGTTCCATGGATGAGGTAAGATGCGACAGAGGAAAACTGTAATAAAATATGACCAGGAGCATCTTTTTTATAGAATAAGGTTGATAAACGAGCACACAGCCCACCTGATGGTAAGTGGATGCTGCGGCCTATAGACATCTACATTTATCCTTGATTAAGAATCAAAACGCAGATGCGTTGTCACCTCTGAGGACTAGGATGGAATGCCCCGTTTCCAGTAAAAAAGAGTCACCGGATCTCTACATTCACCATACGAAACACAGTAGTATTAAGCTACTGTTTTAAGCTGTTATTCTGCGAGAACGTGGTCCGTCCCCATATGTACGCTACAACATACATATATATGCTACAACCATAATATAGCCGCAGCGTGGCTCTACCACGTACAACGTACTGCTCGTCCTCAGGAGTCACAAGGCATATGTGATCTTTTTTGTTTAAATTTGGTTGTAGGTGTCTATGAGCTATAGAAGTCACATACCATCAGGTGAGCTATATGTTCGTTTGCAACTTCAAGTTTATAACACAGAAAATTTATATAATTTAAGGAAATTAGTTTTACTTCCATTACATATAACGATGTCGTACTAACCAACTTAATCCGTAAAAAGTATTTTTGATTATTTTATGAATCCATTAATTACACAAGACTATATTATAATGCAAAGTGCAGGCAAAAATATAGACACTGTGAGAGACTTTTTAGAAGATGGCAGTAGATGTCCATAAGCTGCAATTGCCACTTAACATTATGAACTGGAAGTTCATATGTCAGTCATTTTATAAACAATAAAAAAATTCAAAATCTGTTAACAGCCATTCGATCCTAAACCTTTTGTAGAAATCTGCATGTTTGAAGAGTAAAGTGTTTCGCGTGTGAAGTGCTTTAACACGCTGGAGCATTGGTACTACTACTAGTTGCTCCAAACTCTTTCAAATTTAAGAGAAGAACAGAAAATACAGAAAATATCTTAGAAATAAGAGAAGACCTGTTCCCAGATGCGGAATATATTATATATAAGTATATTTATTTTTACCCTAGATTACTGCCTATACAGCAGATTTCTTTATTTTATTTTTTGAGTGTTTCTTATTTTAAACGCACATTTCTGCATTTTTAGCCAACTTTAAAAAAATGAGGAGATTTAAAATTCGCCTGTTATATTTTTTGTAACTATGTTATGCAATATCTTCGCCAATTGTAAACCGATTTTGATGTTTCATTTTAATTTTATATGTTACACTTCAGTGATGCTCCCATAAAAGTCGTGAGAAAAACTTCCGCTGCAAAGGGTGGAAAAGTTGAGGATGAAGTTTTTTAGGTAACAATTTAGAGGACAATGACTTTGTGATATTTCTTATTCAATAGGGCTTCAATTCTTCCATACCATATCATCTTAGCATCGACTTCATAATGTGAAATTATCAGATTCCTTTTAGTTCCGTAGCGCAGTGGCTTAGCAATGAGTCACAGTGCTAAGGGCCGCGTGTTCGAACCCCTCCCGGAATAATCATTTGTATGGTCTGCAAGTAATTGTTCCGGATCTGGATGTTTGTCCTTGTGAAGTAAATGTTTGTAAACTGCCCCCACGATACAGAAGAAAATCCTTGTGTAACGTTCTTAAAAAAAAAGAAAGTCCTTTGAAATCGGCTTTTTCTTTTTAGGAAAGTACTTTTTTAAATATACTATTTGGTTATAAACGAATAGTTTTAAAAAGTAATACACATTTTATTATTATTTAGCTGTGTTCATTATATTCATGTTTCTATAGTCGTATTACAGAGCTCCCATGATAAAATATAGTCGTAACTATCTACAAAATACAGTGCATAGATTTATGAAGTGGTTATGTACCTTTCTCGAACCTGCACGCAAGAGTCCGCATTCGTACCTCAATGGTGCAGAACAAGCGGGTGCATTTTTCATAAATAAATTTAATGTCCTTCTACGAACAATAAATCTTTTGAGATAGAGCGTACAGTAGCGTGGCTCTCACGCGAGCTAATTAATATGGAGTAAGCATCGATTTATTGGCGATTGAGTTGAAGTTACGCGATGTTCTTCATTGATGCATACGGTTGAATATTGAGGCTAGCAATTTGAAATTATACTTTGAAAAAAAAAACCGTTGAAAATGAAGATTAAAATATCAGGTATATTATATGTACACACACTCACACACACATACAATTTTTTTTTTTTATATATATATATATATATATATATATATATATATATATATATATATATATACATATATATATATATACATATAATACCTGATAGAGTCAAGCTGCAGCTATATTAGTAAGAATGGGTCAGCTCGAATGGGAAAGGACCACACTTGAACAGAATACCAGCGTATAGTAGCAGCGTGTTTTGTATGGTGAGTGTAGAGACACTTCTTTCGTTCTTCTTACTTGGAAAGGAGGCATTCCATCTTGGTCCTTAGGGGTGACAATGCATCTGCATTTTGATTCGTAATCGAGGATAGATATAGATGTCTATGGGCTACAGCAAAAACTTACCATCAGGTGAACTGTGTGCTAGTTTGTCACCCTATCCCATAAAAAAAATTATTACAACCTATCAAAGTTCACTGCTGAGCATAAGCATCCCTACAGACTGCATCATGTTATTTGGACATTTCCTAGTTGCCACTTTTGGCAGGCAAGTTGGCAATCGCAGGCATTTTTAATTTACTTATACAAACATAGATTTCCAAGTCGATGATAGCACACAGCTGTGTACAATGCAAATATTTAAACCTTTTACAGTCACAGCCTGTCAAAAGTCCACTGCTATTTATGTCAGTCCATTAAATAGCCCCAAAATGGCATTTCTGTCATAGTGACGCTTGGCCAGCGGGTTGGCAACTGCCGATTTTTTTCCTAGTACTCTTTACTGCCTAATCAAACATCCAATGCTAAACATAGGCCTGCCCTATAGATTGTTTCTTTAGGGGATATTTGCCATATTTGCCACGCTTGCAAGAAAGTTACTAGGAAGACGCAGCTGCCCATCTCCTGATTTGTTCCCCTCTGTCGCTCCTTAAAACACACACGAGACGGTGTCTTACACCGTCACTATTTGCCAAATCTATCTTCCTAAATCCCATTTAGTAAAACAGGAATTAAGTTCGTAACTTTAAAAATCCGTGTGTATCAGTAGTTAAAGCATAAACGGTCTCACATTACACCGTTGTCTACATGCCCTGTAGACACAAACTATAGATACGATCTGACGGTAGTTCTTGTATCTGTAATTAAATACGTATTGGTGACGATGCCCATAGATTTGGTAAGAAAATCGTTCGAAATGCAGACTTATTCGTTAATTGATTATGAAATGAAAAATAATTTGCTTCCTATGCATTTTGTACGGAGACCAATTCAATTGGAAACGACGCTATCCATTTTAGCCCCTAGATGACAACTGAAATAAAATGTACTGTACTGTAATACATGTACACAATATATTTTCAAAATCAGTGGTGAAAACGCGTCTGCATATGATACTTAATCGAGGATATGTATATATATATATTATATATATATATATATATATATATATATATATATATATATTTTTGATGTCTATAGGTCACAGTATCTACTTCCAATCAGGTGGACTGTGTGCGCGTTTGTCACCCTTTTTCAAAAAAGAAATTGTTTCTGCATATCACTTTGAAATTAGTTTAAAGAGATAACCTGCGTGTCTGTTTTGAATCTAATTTGCATGTATGTACGAGTAGTGACATAATGTATCATATATGTACTGGTAACAGTACATATATGATTCTACGCGGGTGGTCTGAAAAGTTTCCCACCTAAAAAAGATATAAGAAGTTATATCTTAAAATTTATTTTTATTTTTCCACATAGTCTCCTTTTAACGCACACTTCTCCCAGTGATGCTCCCATCTCCCTAACCCGTCCAAATAGTACTCGGCGTTTTTCTCTGTTAAATAATTGTTCACGAAGGTGACTGCCTCCTCATTTGGCGAAAATCTCTGTCCTCCGATTGCAATTTTTAGATGTGGGAACAAAAAGAAGTCGCTTGGAGCTAGATCTGATGAGTAAAGCGGATGGTCAAACAGTTCAAACCGTAATTCGTGGATTTTAGCTATGGCAACCGCAGAGGTGTGAGACGGCGCGTTGTGATGGTGAAACAGGATTTTCTTTTTCTGCAAATGTGGCCGTTTTTCCGCGGTTTCTACCTTCGTTTAGTCAATTAATGATACGTAGTGTGCTCTTGTAATGGTTTTTCTTTTTAAAGATAATCTATTAAGATGACTCCATGACTATCCCAAAAAAAAAACTGTGACCATCACTTTCCCAGACGAAAATAAAAGGTTTTAGCTTTTTTGGAGACGGTTCCCCTTTCGTAGTCCACTGTTTAGCTGTATTTCATTTCGGGCATATAATGTTGTATCGAAGTTTTTTCGACAATAATTTGTCGGCGCCAAAACTCGGATTTATTGCGCCTGAACTACGTCAACAGTGCGTTGGAAATGTTCATTCGACACGTACACGTTTTTGGTCTAACGTGAGCAAACAAGGTACTCATCGTGCAGCCAGTTTTCTCATGCCTAAATCTTGATTTAATATATGACCAACACATTCTTTGAACATTTTCATACCCTTTGCTACCTCTTTCACTTTGACTCGGCGGTCGTCTAGCACCATTTGGTAAACTTTAGCGATGTTATCGTTAGCAGTTCCAGTTTTTGGACGTCCCAAACATTCTTCGTCTCCCAAGTTCTCACGGCCACGTTTAAATTCAACTGTCCAAAATTTCACTGTGGTAAATGATGGTGTAGAGTCTACATACACAAAGTTCAACTCATCTTTGATTTGCGTAGGCGTATTGGCTTTCAAAAACAAAAGTTTAAGACAGTTCGACACTCAATTTTTTCCATTTTACCAAAAACACATTAAGTCACTCAAACGACAGTCAAATAACAATTACGCATCCAAAATGGCTGAAATTTTGGTGCAATACTGTCAAAACATGCACAAAGTTTCCACGTGGTAGAGCCATGCTGCAGCTATATTAGTAGTTGTAGCACGAATGGGTCGTGAATGGGGGTGAGAGTAAAATAGTATCTTAATGCTGCTGTGTTTCGTATGGCGAGTGTAGAGAACCGGAGACCTGTTTTACTGGAAACGAGATATTCCATTAGAGTCCTCACGGGTGACAACGTATCCGCATTTTGATTTGTAATCAAGGGTAGATGTAGATGTTTACGGGCCACAGCAGCCACTTACCATCAAGTGGACTGTGTGCTCGTTTGTCACTCCATCCTATAAAAAAAACTACATTCACTAGCTTTTATTGACGATTATTCATAGTAATATTCACGTGGAGTTCGGAAGCTTTTCAGACCACCCTGGTATATAATATATAGTACTGTTCGGTAACAGTACATATATTTGAGCATTTATTTACAAATTTTGTAGATGATGTAGACTTAATTGCTGGAAAAGGGTAAGCTTCAAGGTTCTAGTCATCTGTTACTGTGGTAAATATTTTATATTTAAAATGTAAATTAAAAAGTAAACGCCAGCAAAGCATAGTGATTACGGCACATCCTTTTTACTTTTCAACACTGAATTTACAAAATCAACTTTCATGTAACGGTCATACATAGAAACCTAACATGTATTTTAATGGCTTTTTTAATTCATTTAAATTTATTTATATTACGTGTTCAGGAAGTAAACATTAAAATACATCGCCGGACCATGTAGTCGCGGTTTCACATTCAATTGGAGCACTCTCGTGTCGCAATTTCATCAATTTATTGCCCTCCAGGCGCACAATACGATAGCGGTGCTGATCTAATAAGCTAATAGGGGACTTTTTCACTTATAATTTAGAGGCGAGAGAATTTGATACCAACCTTTGATTACATCTAATCATAAGTTCAACAACTTCCTTATTTTTAGAGCTACTTAGAATAAGGCAATTTATTTTAACTGCTTAAGGAAAAATATTAACTTGGTAAAGTCAGTCACTTCATCATCATCATCATCATCACAGCCCTTCACAAGTCCACTGCTGAACATAGGCCTCCCCCAAGTAATGCCACAAAGCACGGTCCTGAGCCACCTGCATCCATCGACTTCCTGCATATCTTACCAGGTCGTCACTCCATCTAGTGGGGGGTCGCCCTACACTACGCCTACCGGTACGAGGCTGCCACTCGAGAACCTTTCTTCCCCATCGGTTATCGGTTCTTCGAGCTATATGGCCGGCCCATTGCCACTTCAGCTTACTAATCCGTTGGGCTATGTCGGTCAATCTGGTTTTACTGCGGATATCCTCATTTCTGAGTCTATCACGCAGAGAAACTCCGAGCATAGCCCTCTCCATAGCTCGCTGAGCGACCTTGAGCGTCCTCGTACGGCCAGCAGTGAAGGACCACGTCTCTGATCCGTAAGTCATCACTGGCAACACGCACTGGTTGTACACTTTAGTTTTCAGAGATTGAGGTATATCTGACGAGAAGATATGTCGTAATTTCCCGAACGCTGCCCAGCCGAGTTGAATCCGTCGATTGACCTCTCGGTCGAAGTTGGACTTACCTAGTCGGACTATTTGTCCCAGGTAAACGTACTCGTCAACAACTTCGAGCATAGTGCTCCCAACAACTACCGGCATAGGTGTGACATGGACATTAAACATAATCTTTGTTTTGTCCATGTTCATCTTAAGACCTATCCGTTGGGAGGCACTATTGAGGTCATTGAGCATAGTGCTTAAGTCCTCCAGCGATTCTGCCATAAGGACTATATCGTCGGCAAATCGAAGGTGAGTGATGTACTCGCCATTGATGTTAATACCGTATCCTTTCCAGTCCAGTAGCTTGAAAACGTCTTCCAAAGCAGCGGTGAAGAGTTTCGGGGATATAACGTCACCCTGTCTTACACCTCTCTGCAGTTGGATAGGTTTCGAGCTCTGGTTCTGTACTCGGATAGCCATCGTAGCCCTACTGTACAAACACTTCAACACTTCATTATACCGACAGTCAACTTGGCATCGCTGAAGGGACTGCAGCACCGCCCAAATTTCGACGGAATCAAAGGCTTTCTCATAGTCCACATACGCCAGGCAAAGTGGCAAATTGTACTCTTCGGTCTTCTGTACAATCTGCCGCAGGGTATGTATGTGGTCTATGGTACTGAAGCCTTTTCGGAAACCGGCTTGTTCGGGAGGCTGGAAGTCGTCGAGTCTGCGTGCGAGACGATTCGTAATGACTCTCGAAAACAGCACGTAGACGCGGCTCAGAAGGGAAATCGGTCTGTAGTTCTTCAAGAGAGCGTTGTCGCCTTTCTTAAAGAACAAGACCACCGCACTTCTGCTCCACGCCTCTGGAGTAGTGCCACCATGGAGGACGGAATTGAAGAGCTTCTGAAGGACTTCAAGTACCGGTGTTCCACCCGCTTTCAGAAGCTCCGCTGTAATTCCATCCTCGCCTGGGGCCCTGCCGTTTTTAAGGTGCTGGAGAGCCATTCTAATCTCGCTTAGACTGACGTCCGGGATATCATCGGAATAGTGTCGGATAAGACTTGCTCTTGGATCGTTACTCACACTTGCGTGTGGCTCCAACGATGATGTGTACAGCTGCCCATAGAACCTCTCAATCTCACTCAAAATCTCAGGTGTCCCGGAAACGATGCTGCCACACTCAGTCTTCAGCCTTGACAGTTGGCTCTTTCTGGCAGATAGATCTCTGGCAAAGACTTTGGAGCCCTGGTTCCGCTCGATCGCTTCTTTAATACGAGCAGTATTAAAGTTGCGTAAGTCTCGCCGCATGCATTTGGAGATCTGTCTGTTCAGTTGCCTGTATGCTGTCAAATCTGTTGACGATTGCAGCCTCATCTCCCGTCTTAACACTAACGTCTAACAGCCATGAGATTAAGAGTGTGATCGGAGAGTTTTTGTGTTCTTCTGCGGCGGGTCTTGCAGAACTTAGCTCCGACCGCATGGACAGTTTCCACGAGCTTGTCATTCATATCGTCCACTGCATTGCAATCTTGTAGGCACTGAAAGCGGTTGTGTAACTCGAGCTGAAAGTTTTCGGGATTTTGGATCAGAGCACGAGGGGGGACGGAGCGTTGACTTCATTAGACGAGACCTCTCCAACTTAACGTTTAGGTTCAGTGTGCCTCTAACCATTCGGTGATCGCTGCCAGTTTTCACCCTTGCGATCACTGAGACATCACTGAACAGTTGGCGTCTGGTCGTCATAATGAAGTCAATCTCATTTTTTGTCGAACCGTCGGGGCTCGACCAGGTCCACTTCCTGTGGGGCCGCTTCTGGAAGAAAGAGTTCATCATAAAGAGTCCCTCTTTCTCCATAAAGTCGGCCAGCTGCTGGCCCCTTCGGTTCCGTTGCCCTACTCCAAATTTCCCTAACTTCAGCTCACCGCTTTCTCTTGTGCCTAGTTTTGCGTTGAAGTCTCCCATCAACACCGTGTAGTGGGTTTTGGAGGAATGTATGGCTTTGGAAATATCCTCATACATTTCCTCCACCTCCTCATCGGAATGTGCCGACGTTGGTGCGTAAACCTGTATGACCTTCAGCGAATACCGTTTGGTGATTCTGAGTATCAGGTACGCGACCCTCGTCGACACACTCTCAATCTGTACAACGTTGTTGACGAGAGACTTGTGGACGATAAATCCGACACCTCCTTGGGACAGATGGTCGCCCTCCCGGTGATAGAACAAGTTGCCGGATTCGAGAATCACCGTGTCCTCCCCCTCTCTTCGGACCTCGGATAATCCTATAATACTCCAGCGCAACTTGTCTATCTCTTCTTCCAGCTCCAGGATCTTCTCGTCAGTCCTCAGTGTGCGTGCGTTAAATGTTGCCAGGTCGAGTCGTCGTAGGTGGCAACCGAACCTCCACCGGAGATTCTTAGCACCCCTGCCCCGCCGTTACCATGGTCGCCACCGTAGCCAGGAATAGCGGGGCCGCCGGGGACTGGGGGCCGTCTATTTGTGTAATTGTTCATGGGGGGTATATTGCCATAGTTGCCACGCTTGGCGAGCGGGTTGGCAACCGCAGTTTTTTTTTTGTCGTACAGTTGCTGTTATCAGGAAGATGCTGCTGCCCATCTCCTGCCTGTCTCCCTCTGTCGCCTCCTACGACACCCACGGGAAGATATGGGGTAGTGGATATTCTTAACCGCCACTTCACGGCAAGTCAGTCACTTAGTTAGATTTATACTTTATTTGCTAGTATGAAAAAAGGTTGTTATTACTAAATATTTATTACTTCCCTACATTACTCCAATGTTGATCATAGTTCTCCCCAAGAAATGCCACGAAACACTGTCTCGAGCAACCGACCATTTTAAATAGGGGTATAAAATATAAACTGTAGTAAAAGAGTATAACCTATAACCGGAAAAAAGTACCCAAGTAACAATCTCGTTTTGGGCTTGCACATGATAGATACATTGTCAGGTTTTGTGACTACAGCGCTAATGGAATTTAAACGTATGCAGGAATGGGTCTGCTCGACCGGAGAACGATCACGCTCTTACATAATACCAGCGTAAAATATTTCTATGATATGATGTCTATTGGCCACAGCACCTACTTACCATCAAGTGGACTTTGTGCTTTTGTCACCCTTATTAAATAAAAAATTTTTTGGATAAACCGGGGAAGAAACACGCTCGCGCAGAATACCAGCGTAAAATATTCTGAGTACTAAGAGGGAATTCCCCACAGTCTGTCACCAAACCTATCCAGAGGTACTCCTAGCAATTGCGATTTATGGGATAAAAGCCTATGATTAGCAGTGAACTTGTGATGTGCTGCAGTGAATATGTTTGTCGACTTATAGAAAATGCCTAAAGATATTAAGTCCGCCTCTCTGTATCGCTTTTTCATAAGCGGAACATAATCTCTATATATAAAAATCGATTGCTGTCTGTTGTCTTAAAAACGCCTTGATTGATTTGACGAATTTTTGTGTTAGTTTGAATAGGTACCTGGACGGTTAAGATTCACAATTGGACTCGGTAGGTGGGGTGCTGTTCTCGAGATCACAGATATAGTATCTAATAATAAAACAATAGAAATAAATTGCGCTGGATTACTTCCAAAACCGATGTCGCCACATCTTAGCACGTGCACACTAAGCGACCGATGCCTGCAGTCGTATTATAAACATACGTAATGCACAATGATATCTAATATTTCACATTACATTGCTTGGCGAGTTGGTCAACGATGCGTTCGTCGCGTTTTACGGTAGAACAAAAGCAGCGATGATAATTATCAATACGAAAAGTAATAAATGAAGATTTACGAAGGTAAATATCATAGTAAATTATTCATCTAGATGTTCATTGGTTGGATTACACGTCCTTGATGAGTTTTTACAACTGATTATGCTGCAGTTCACCATTAGAATAACATAAGTTCACGTATGCGGTTCCCCATTCCCCATTTCCGCAACTAAAACACAAAATGGTGAACGATATTTGGACCTTGCGCGTCAAGGTCACGCGTCTATGCGACTTCTATTGTCTTATTATTACGATTTCTGTGGTCGAAATCCAAAAATCACCCGTGCGAGGCCGTAGCAGATCGTTAGTATCTATATATAAAAAACAATTCCTATCCGTTAGTCTCGTTAAAACTCGAAAATAGCTGAAACAATTTTGATGAAATTTTTGTTACGCTTGAGTGGTTCTCTAAACGGTTTAGAATCAGAATTGAATTCGGTAGGTGGCGCTGTTGTCGAGATCCAAAAATCACCCAAGCGAATCCGGGGCGCATCGCTAGAAAATAATAAAATATATAAATAGATGTAAGTATGTAATGAATTATCGTAATCATAATAATTGAAAAGGTACTTTCTGATCACTACGGTTTTTATAATATTTTGATAAAAAAACGCGACGAAACTGAAGAAAGCGACGAATAAATTTCTAATAAAAGAACTATGGAATACTCATCAGAGTCATTTTAGTAATTGCAAGTAAGGCTGGATATCTGAAGATATCAAAGACCCGAAATGTGCTACCTGCTTCAGATACTAATAAAAATAAGTCTGTATTAATAGACGAAGTTATAGAGCGACTCCAAGTCAGCTGCATTTTCTTAAAGGAACTAAGAAAATGATGTCCGATCATACGTTATAATAACATGGATATACATTTAATAAGATATTAATAATTAAAGTGATTCATGTAATACCCGGAAATCAAAAAAATGTGAAAATTATATTAAGAACATATAAAAATCTATAAGTTCACAATTAAGGAAAGTAATGAAATTTGCAGGTTCCGATAGTATTTTTTCAAGAAAAGGCATTGAGCAGACGAGGTTTCCTATTTTTTTTAAATTATTTATGGGTGGCTACACGAATGCTGTTACATGTGGAATTCAAACATATAGCACACAAAA
The DNA here is from genome assembly GCA_907164705.1 of Parnassius apollo. Classification (NCBI taxonomy): domain Eukaryota; kingdom Metazoa; phylum Arthropoda; class Insecta; order Lepidoptera; family Papilionidae; genus Parnassius; species Parnassius apollo. The sequence continues at coordinate 10,200,276 of CAJQZP010001558.1, read as the reverse complement.
CTCCTGCAAAAATGTTTAGCTATTATATACCGAATTTTTTTATATAATAACCTTATATACGTATGACCTAATTATGCAATTTTACTTTTAGTAAACATTATTTAAATTTTAAGGTTATTATTAAAACGATACTTTTCACGAAACTGATGACTGTGAACTAAAGAATACGAAAACCTATCCCTCACAGTATTTAATTATTTAACTGTCCCATGAGTCATAATATATGAACATTTTGATTATTTTGATTGAGTCATAATATATGATCATTGTAATTATTGTGTATTTTTCGCGTAAGGGTAAACTATAAATCTACATCACAATGTGTAACTTCCAAAAATGATTTTGGTTTTTGTTGATAGGTTTAGGTTAAATTGCGCTAGAAAGTAATGCTTGTTGAAAGGTAATATATATAAGAACGAAATATTATGTAACTTAAATAATGAGGGTACCCACAACTTATTTGTAAGGGGGGAGGGGAGGTGAAATATTTGACAGATTTCATGGAGGAGGAAGTTAATTTGTATAAATTCGAAATTTGTTATATTTATATAAATAAGATTAGAAATGGATAAACCAAACTACAGATATTTCTTTAAGTAAAAGAATTATGTAAAAATAAATTTAAATGCGTAAAAAATTAAAATACAGCACTGACCTTATCATTAAATCGCAACTTTTCAATGATAATAACACTTTGTGATCATCCTTAGTTACAACGAGTGACATCTCGTGAGTTTACGATTATTTGGCCTCATTATAATATTAATGTACGAATTGAGATGTTCCAAAATGTATGGAGCCTGGATAAGGTTCTTGTATACTATACTCAAAATAGTGAAACACGTTTTAAACGGTTCTCAACTGTCCAATTATTTAATAATAGCTTTGTTGGCTGGTAAAGCGCAGGAAATTACACTTGAAATTACAACACACAATAAAAACCCCTCATGGCGGTAAGCTTTCATTTTTATCGAATAGTGACGTTTGACATCTTTATTTCACGTATTTTTGACATTGTTGTGATAACTGACAGTTCTCTTTCTATGATCATTGGTCGCTTTATGGTTTACTGTCATAGTTTATAAGCACACAGCAACTAAATAGTTCTTGCTTCGTCAGTACGTATACTGAAATTGGAACGATACAGAGAAGATTAGTAGCTAAATAGGTGAGGCGTCATGTTAAAAGTCGATAAAAATAATTGATAACCATCAATTGATTACGAAAACAGAATACATTTAAACGAATTATCTGCATTTTTCGCGAATTCTACAGATTTTTCTCTTTTTTTGAGGTAGTGTACATAGACCTGGTCCATTTTCTCTCTGCTTTATTAATATTGACAAAAATATATTTGAATAATTGCCTACGGTATACCATGAAGTATGGCGTAAAACAGACAATTGTGATGTTTATGAACGGGGTTAATTACTATTATCCAAAATTAATTAACATTAAAAGTCCATGTCCATGCTATGTCATATCCATGTTAACATCGTCTTTAGGAGTTCATAACGCCACCGTTGGATAAAATTGCACGTAGCATAAAGGAAAGCGGGCGGATATAGAAAATCTCTCAATACCAGCCGTTGGATTGAAGCTCAAAGCCGTGACTCATGTCCATGTTGTAATAACTTCTTAGATATCGTGTTTTTGCTATCTTTATTGATATAAGGCTGATGAAAACTTCTATTTTATATCACGGGATATTTCAAAATTTATTTATACTAAAATAATCAAATAAATTATTAATCTATAATATGAACGGATTACTGTCGAAACTCATACATCACAATGTGCTATCTGTTGTGCAATGTGCTGTTTTAATAATTTAATAAATTATTTTACATTAGATGTACAGATACTTACAAAAGAATGAATAAGTGTATCTGTGTTTGCTTTCATTAAACTTGTCTTCATTCAGTCTGAAAGTAGTATAGCAGTAGTTAATCTGTCTGAAAGTAAGTATTGCCCACTTTAATACACTAGCAAATGTTAGAATTATGACTATTACGACATATTTTGGAAATAAATGTTAAATCATTATTATTAAAGAGACTTCTTGTAACCTTCCATTACTTCTATAAGCAGTTAGAAATAGGTTGACAGTGTAGGGCTGCCCTTATCGTTTACTATTCCTATATGCTGTTATCATAATAAGTCATACTGTTTTTACGGGTAATATTCATATACCTGGGTGTTTCTTTGCTTATAACACTAAGCGAAAGAAAATATCACAAAGAATAACCTGCTTATTATCTTTATTAAGCAAAAATTATTTAGTAGTAGTTAATTATACTATTAAAGCGTACATGATTGATAACAACCCTTGGGAATGAGGTAATCGCTGCCATGCTGCTTCTAATGCCAATTGTATAAAATAAGTTATTGTATAATGTAAATGGATTATATTAAAAAAAGTTCCGTTGGCCTTCTTGGTGGTTCTTTCCCGAACAGCTTTTTTTGAACCGAAAAAAAACCGCTGTTCGGGAACAGAAAAAATGACGTTCAATAAGTGTTCTTCTTATTTATATTAAATAAAAATGATTCTATGCTATTCCATTTATTGGAAATTTTATCATAAATTGCCTTAAGCACGTAAAAATCTCCTTAAAATAAAATAAATATGAGTTATTTCGTGAAATAATCAATTACATCGGAACTGTCAAAGTGAAAACTTCCAACGGCATAACAGGTAAAGTACGAAATATAAAACAAACGCCAAAACGAGAACAAAGCTGTGATTAATGACAAAATGCACTCGAAAACAAACTGTCGAACTTCTTCAAATTCGCGATACAAATGCCTTCGCTATAACCCCTCGCAAATAATGGTTTCCTTTATGGAGGTACTAGGCTTATCCAATATAACCGCCACATTCATCACGTTTTATTTTCGACTCTATTATGAAGCTTTTAAAATTACAATTTGCAATTGTGGTTTTTCAAGGCTACAAAGCTGAAACAAAATTTTCTCAACGTAGTTTTTGTTCCCTTTTTTGTTGTGACTCGGAAACGGAAGTGGCGTGTAGGGACGTGTGTTTCCTCCTTTTTTGTTGGGAAATTGTTTCGGTCCCATTAAGCCGTTGACAGATCACCAGTCTTTGAGTAATGTATTTGGATTGTTTGCTTCGGCCGTTTAATGGAGCTGAGAATAAAAATGTTTATTTATTTATTTATTACAATATCAGATACAGCATTTTAATCATTCAAACAATACAATGTTTTACCGAAAATCTTAAAGGTACGAGTAATTCAATACAAAATAGTAATATAATAATATAATATTTACAAAAATTTCTCACAGACCCTGTGCATCGTGTTTATTTTGTAGACTAATAATGACAACGGATACCCAGTCCACCCTTTGGCAAATGGACGGTGTGTTTCATATACATACATCTATAGATATATATTAAAAAAATACATTGTTTCATAGCACGGGTGACCGGATAAATGAGCACACAGTCCACCTGATGGTAAGTGGATGCTGTGGCCCATAGACATCCACATTTATCCTCAATTAAGAATCAAAGTGCAAATGTGTTGCCACACGTGGGGACTAAAATGGAATGCCTCGATTCCAGTAAAAAGGTTGTCTTGTTTTTTTTTGTGCATAAAATATATGCGTTGTGTCTAAGAACTAAGGCGTAACGCCTCATTTCAAGAAAGATGATCTTAGGTTCTCCACACCTATAGAAGATATGAAGAGAGACAAAAAAAAACGTATTATAGGCATTTTCCAGCTATATTATGGTTGTAGCGCAAATGGGTTGGCTTGACCGTGGATGGACACCGCTCTGACGAAATACCAGCGTAAAAAAAAACACTAAATGCTACTCTGTATAGTTTTTGGTGAGTATAGAGAACCGGAAATCCTATTTTACTAGAAACGACTCATTCTTTCTTAGTCCTCAAGGGTGTCAACGCATCAGCATTTGAAATTTCAATCGAGGATAGATGTAGATATGTCTACGGGCCACAGCATCCACTCATCATCAGGTAGACTGTGTGCTTGTTCGTCACCTTTTTCCTGATAGAAAAACTATATTCATTGCATAATATATGGTGCTTCTTTTAGGCCACCACCAAATACCGGCAAAAATCGGCGAACAAAACAACAAGAAGGTAATTTTTTATTTGATTAGTAACCTATTTATTTTTAATCATAATATTATATATAATATGACCACCTCGTTGTTCTAGTGGTTATAGTAGTGCGACTGCTGAGTCGGTCACTGCGGTCCCGGGTTCGAATCCCGGGTCGGGCCAAAAAAATCAGTTATTGAATTTTTCTATCAAGAAATTCAGCCGAGGATCCGGGAATTTCGATGTCAAAGATGCAGCTCGCTCTGGTCGCTCTCATTGGAAAAAGTCGATTCCATTTCTGAAAAAGTAAAGCAAAATTAGCATAGTAGTAGTTTCGACATAACCGAGGAATTGAGGATTGACCACAAACAGTTTTGAACCGTTTGAAAAACTCTGGCTATACAATAAAGCTCGATATTTGGGTAACACATGAGCTCACTGAAAGAAACCTAAAAATTGTGTACTCATTTGCTATTTTTTATTGAAACGTAGTGAAACTAAAACATTTTTTAAAAGTCTGATCACTGGTGATAAAAAATTAGATCAATTACGACAAGAACGTGCGAAAAATTTCGTGATCAAAGGGTAGTCATTCTCCACAGACTGTAGCGAAACCCGGACTAACACGCAATAAGGTGATTCTGTGTGTTCTGTGAGTATCGTTTATTATAAGCTTTTACCGCTGGGCAAAATCATCGAGTAGTATCTTTACCGCCAGCAAATAATGAGACTCGAGCAAAACATTGATTAAAAAACGACCGGAATTGATCAACAGAAAAGGAGTGGTTTTTCTTCATGATAACGCCAGATCACACACATCCTTGGTCACTCAGTAAAAACAGAGAGAGTTTGGTTGAGAAGTGTTAATGCATATACCATAAAGTCCCGACCTTACTTCCTCAGATTCTTACCTGTTCTGGTCTGTTGATAATTCTTTGGGAAGTATTAGGTTAACATCAAGATAGGATTGTCAAAACTACTTGTCACATTTATTAATCAAAAGTCCCAAGATTTCTACAACAATAGGATTATATCACTACCTACAAGATGGCAACAAGTTATCAAACAAAATGGCACCATATATTATATATTATAATTAAATGTAAATTATAAAAAATATATCTTGAATTGTATTAAATTATTAATAAAATTTGTATTACTAAAAGCTACAAAAACCATCAAATCAAAAATAAAATTATTAATTGGCTTCAAACTTACGACTATGACGCTACTGAATGTCTATTAAACCTCTAATATGTAAATGTAACTGTAATTTTTTATTGTTCTCATATTATTTGTTATTATACGTATAAACCATTAATAATGCAGGTAATCATACAAATTTCAAAATATAAAATCTTCACAGTAAAATAGTAAAAACACACTCTCACCACACATACACTCATGTACGCGCACACACACACACACACACACACACATACACACACACACACGTGTGTGTGCGTACACGAGTGTTGTATATATATATATATATATATATATATATATATATATATATATATATATATATATATATATATATATATATATATATATATATATATATATATATATATATATATATATATATTGTGTTTTTATTCAACAAAAGCTTGTTAAATTTAGGAAGGAACTAGCTCCTGTTACTCAGGTTAACCTTTTACAGGAGCTAGAATCACATTGATATGTATAAATTCGTTTTTGTTGCAATAAAGATTTTTCAAGTTTTCAATATTTTAATAATAGTTGCCGTGTAGTGGCGGTTAAGAATATCCACTACCCCATATCTTCCCGTGGGTGTCGTAAGAGGCGACAGAGGGAGACAGGCAGGAGATGGGCAGCAGCGTCTTCCTGATGACAATTGTGACGTAATAAAAAACTGCGGTTGCCAACCCGCTCGCCAAGCGTGGCAACTATGGCAAATACCCCCCCAATGAATAAATACGCAAACAGACGGCCCCCAGTCCCCGGCGGCCCCGCTATTCCTGGCTACGGTGGCGACCATGGTAACGGCGGGGCAGGGGGTGCTAAGAATCTCCGGTGGAGGTTCGGTTGCCACCTACGACGACTCGACCTGGCAACATATAACGCACGCACCCTGAGGACTGACGAGAAGATACTGGAGCTGGAAGAAGAGGTAGACAAGTTGCGCTGGCATATTATTGGATTATCCGAGGTCCGAAGAGAGGGGGAGGACACGGCAATCCTCGAGTCCGGCAACTTGTTCTATCACCGGGAGGGCGACCATCTGTCCCAAGGAGGTGTCGGATTTATCGTCCACAAATCTCTCGTCAACAACGTTGTAAAGATTGGGAGTGTGTCGACGAGGGTCGCGTACCTGATACTCAGAATCACCAAACGGTATTCGCTGAAGGTCATTCAGGTTTACGCACCAACCTCGGCACATCCCGATGAGGAGGTGGAGGAAATGTATGAGGATATTTCCAGAGCCATACATTCCTCCAAAACCTACTACACGGTGTTGATGGGGGACTTCAACGCAAAACTGGGCACAAGAGAAAGCGGTGAGCTGAAGGTAGGGAAATTTGGAGTAGGGCAACGGAACCGAAGGGGCCAGCAGCTGGCCGACTTTATGGAGAAAGAGGGACTCTTTATGATGAACTCTTTCTTCCAGAAGCGGCCCCACAGGAAGTGGACCTGGTCGAGCCCCGACGGTTCGACAAAAAATGAGATTGACTTCATTATGACGACCAGACGCCAACTGTTCAGTGATGTCTCAGTGATCGCAAGGGTGAAAACTGGCAGCGATCACCGAATGGTTAGAGGCACACTGAACCTAAACGTTAAGTTGGAGAGGTCTCGTCTAATGAAGTCAACGCTCCGTCCCCCTCGTGCTCTAATCCAGAATCCCGAAACCTTTCAGCTCGAGTTACGTAACCGCTTCCAGTGCCTAGAAGATTGCAATGCAGTGGACGATATGAACGACAAGCTCGTGGAAACTGTCCATGCGGTCGGAGCTAAGTTCTGCAAGACCCGCCGCAGAAGAACACAAAAACTCTCCGATCACACTCTTAATCTCATGGCTGTTAGACGGGAGATGAGGCTGCAATCGTCAACAGATTTGACAGCATACAGGCAACTGAACAGACAGATCTCCAAATGCATACGGCGAGACTTACGCAACTTTAATACTTCTCGTATTAAAGAAGCGATCGAGCGGAACCAGGGCTCCAAAGTCTTTGCCAGAGATCTGTCTGCCAGAAAGAGCCAACTGTCAAGGCTGAAGACTGAGTGTGGCAACATCGTTTCCGGGACACCTGAGATTTTGAGTGAGATTGAGAGGTTCTATGGGCAGCTGTACACATCATCGTTGGAGCCACACGCAAGTGTGAGTAACGATCCAAGAGCAAGTCTTATCCGACACTATTCCGATGATATCCCGGACGTCAGTCTAAGCGAGATTAGAATGGCTCTCCAGCACCTTAAAAACGGCAGGGCCCCAGGCGAGGATGGAATTACAGCGGAGCTTCTGAAAGCGGGTGGAACACCGGTACTTGAAGTCCTTCAGAAGCTCTTCAATTCCGTCCTCCATGGTGGCACTACTCCAGAGGCGTGGAGCAGAAGTGCGGTGGTCTTGTTCTTTAAGAAAGGCGACAACGCTCTCTTAAAGAACTACAGACCGATTTCCCTTCTGAGCCGCGTCTACGTGCTGTTTTCGAGAGTCATTACGAATCGTCTCGCACGCAGACTTGACGACTTCCAGCCTCCCGAACAAGCCGGTTTCCGAAAAGGCTTCAGTACCATAGACCACATACATACCCTGCGGCAGATTGTACAGAAGACTGAAGAGTACAATCTGCCACTTTGCCTGGCGTATGTGGACTATGAGAAAGCCTTTGATTCCGTCGAAATTTGGGCGGTGCTACAGTCCCTTCAGCGGTGCCAAGTTGACTGTCGGTATATCGAAGTGCTGAAGTGTTTGTACAGTAGGGCTACGATGGCTATCCGAGTACAGAACCAGAGCTCGAAACCTATCCAACTGCAGAGAGGTGTAAGACAGGGTGACGTTATATCCCCGAAACTCTTCACCGCTGCATTGGAAGACGTTTTCAAGCTACTGGACTGGAAAGGATACGGTATTGACATCAATGGCGAGTACATCACTCACCTTCGATTTGCCGACGATATAGTCCTTATGGCAGAATCGCTGGAGGACTTAAGCACTATGCTCAATGACCTCAATAGTGCCTCCCAACGGATAGGTCTTAAGATGAACATGGACAAAACAAAGATCATGTTCAATGTCCATGTCACACCTATGCCGGTAGTTGTTGGGAGCACTATGCTCGAAGTTGTTGACGAATACGTTTACCTGGGACAAATAGTCCGACTAGGTAAGTCCAACTTCGACCGAGAGGTCAATCGACGGATTCAACTCGGCTGGGCAGCGTTCGGGAAATTACGGCATATCTTTTCGTCAGGTATACCTCAATCTCTAAAAACTAGATTGTACAACCAGTGCGTGTTGCCAGTGATGACTTACGGATCTGAGACGTGGTCCTTCACTGCTGGCCGTATGAGGACGCTTAAGGTCGCTCAGCGAGCTATGGAGAGGGCTATGCTCGGAGTTTCTCTGCGTGATAGACTCAGAAATGAGGATATCCGCAGTAAAACCAGAGTGACCGACATAGCCCAACGGATTAGTAAGCTGAAGTGGCAATGGGCCGGCCATATAGCTCGAAGAACCGATAACCGATGGGGAAGAAAGGTTCTCGAGTGGCAGCCTCGTACCGGTAGGCGTAGTGTAGGGCGACCCCCCACTAGATGGAGTGACGACCTGGTAAGACATGCAGGAAGTCGATGGATGCAGGTGGCTCAGGACCGTGCTTTGTGGCATTACTTGGGGGAGGCCTATGTTCAGCAGTGGACTTGTGAAGGGCTGTAATGATGATGATGATGATGAAGTTTTCAATATTATAGCCGTGGGAGGTGTTAGCGGTGTACCGTTAGTGATCGTGTTACTTTTTTACGATTTGACCAATTGAGGTCACATTGACAAAATATATTTGTACTGTAGAGGTATAGTAATGCTAGAATCCGATAGATGTAGTCGTACTCTACATCTACGGACCATAACGTCGCCTTTTAATGGGGGCGTAAGAAAATTCACGACCCCGTATTGTGATCCCTTTGATGTCATTAGAACTGATATTGGAATGAACAAATACTTTAAAAAATAAAGTATTAAGTGTCATAATACGACAAAAATAATTTAAAATGTCAAAAAATTTCTGAAAATTTAAAGCTTGTATCGATTACTTAAAATATATGACCGATGTTATTTATTTAATTTTACAATGAAATATTACATTTTTTTCCATCAAATTATTTTCTCACAATAACTTAGAATACTGATCAAAGAACGAAGACATTTCCTAATTTAGTAGAACCAAAAAGAATTCTTATTCACTTGGTAATATAAACTTAAGTCCCGCTTACACTCGGCTGTAGACAGAAAGATGCAAGTTGTACCAATAATAAAATCAAACGAGTAATATATCACATAAACCACGTTCACAAGTGCCGACCCTGGTTCTCCATAACTCTTTACAATGCTTCAACATCACAAACAGTATTCGATGTTTTAAGCGAAGCGACAAAGAAAAACTACAAAGTTATTTTAATACGTTTCTACGTGGTAGAGCCATGCTGCAGTTATATTAGTAGTATAGTTGTAGCACGAATTGGTCGGCTCGACCGGGGAAGGACCACGCTCTCACAGAATACCAGCGTGAAATAGTAGCTTAATACTGCTGTATTTCGTATGATGAGTGTAGAGAACCGGAGACCCTTTTTACTGAAAATGAGGCATTCCATCTCAGTCCTCACGGGTGACAACGCATCTGCATTTTGATTTGTAATGGAAGATAGATGTAGATGTCTATGGGCCGCAGCAACCACTTACCATCAGGTGGACTGTGTGCTCGTTTGTCAGCCTATTCTATAAAAAAAATACAATTTTTTTAAAGATAGAATATTAACAATGCTATAAACATTACTAATATTCCCCTTAACCGATTGGCATATATACGAAAACTTATACAGCCTGAATACGTGTCTGCTGGTTACTTTTTGATCATAGCCAGCTTTATTTAACATGTAATCATTACAATAAATACCATTACAGTTATCAAGAGTTCACTGCTTAACAGAGGCCTCCTCCGTAGTTTGCCTCATAGTGGGAAAATTCATTCATTTGCCGTAGCTACCTCTCTGTTAGAAACGGCAACTTTTTGTTATTTAGAGCTGTTATCAGGAAAATTCTGTTAACAAGAGATCGACGGGTTTCATTATTCTCTGGCGCATCTTACGAAACGCATGGAAAGACATGAGGTAGATAATGTTCTTCGCACTGCCACTAGATATTAAAATGTAGCTTTCCTCACAATTTACATTAGTTCTAGCCTAGATCAAACTCGGGATGCACGCGTACTTCGTAAATTACGGCTACTGATGCTTAACCCCTGAGTTACTACGGCAGTCATCATCATCATCATCATTACAGCCCTTCACAAGTCCACTGCTGAATTTTCAGCAGTGGACTTGTGAAGGAAGTTTTCATTACGTACGTGTACATTACGTGTGGCAATTAATGCCACAAAGCACGGTCCTGAGCCACCTGCATCCATCGACTTCCTGCATGTCTTAGCAGGTCGTCACTCAATCTAGTGGGGGTCCACTCGAGAACCTTTCTTCCCCATCGGTTATCGGTTCTTCGAGCTATATGTCTGGCCCATTGCCACTTCAGCTTACTAATTCGTTGGGCTATGTCGGTCACTCTGGTTTTACTGCGGATATCCTCATTTCTGAGTCTATCACGCAGAGAAACTCCGAGCATAGCCTTTCCATAGCCCCATAGCTACGGTAGTGCTAGAGTTAAAATATAGGTTTTATTTAAATTTAATCACACTCAGAATATAATTATATATGTATAGAAGAATAATTATAGTTGTATAGAGAGTAGGAGAATTAGGCTAACCTGATGGTATGTGTCAACTGCCGCCCATGAACAACTACACTACCAGGTGAATTGCATGTGCGTTGCCGCTTTTTAAAAACGAGTAAACTCGTTATTTGAAGGGTTTCACACGTTTGATTTTATTATTAATATTTGGTACTATTTAAATATAGAATATATTTATTTATTACTCTCGAATTGTAGAAATATATAAAATGGGTCGACATCGAAATTCTCAAATGAAATTTTGTTTTTGTCAAATCTTGGAAAATCAAATATATACATATTATATATTATATAGTTTTAGCGGTTTACCACTCGTACAATATGCTACGATCAAGAGTTTTGAATATTACAGTAAGAATACCATGTCATTGTTATCGCGTTATTGTATTGTCATGAGTTATTTTTAAAATATACGTCTGAAAGATTTCAGAATTTTCAGATAATCGGAAGTAGGTTGAACTGAATTATAAAAATTAAAATACTGTAAAAGAAAAACTAAAACTAAACACCGAAACTATCATACAGTCCTACACCCCGTGGTATCGTGCCAAGAACGCTGGCTGCTTTAATTTATGTATATTTAATAAGCGTGTTTACGTTTTGATTATAAGTTTTCATTGCGTTCATACATATATACATACAAAGATACTGATCAAGTTAATGAAAGCGTGTTAAAAAATGTCAACATATTAAATATTTTATTTAGCATCCGCTGCAAACTCCGCCTTCCGCTTTACCCATCACAGTGTACAAACCCATGGGGTTAGAAGCCATAGCTCGTATAATCCCACTCGAATTTTATCTCAATTGTAATCTTGTTAAGTGACTGCTTGAACGCTTCACGAAGATATACGGCGCTATTGATATAATTTCCAATACGTTACGAGTTATTTAGTATGCGTCTACGTTTAAGCCTCCACTAACAGTTACGGAGGTAAATGTTCCTTCAATTTCATTAAAATTCACTATTTCGTTTTGAATAAACATTGATTGTACCGAGCGATAACGTAAGAGGCTTTCGTTTGTTGTAAATCTGAGAAAGCTTTACGCAATTTATTTAAATTAAGTGTAATGTTTTTAAAATTGACCCTTATAGTTAATTAACGATTGATTATTTATTTAAATTAAATTATATCAGCCCTGTGCTGCTTACGATTAAATGAACGCCTCGGCATTTGTAAAAACTCAACAAAAAAAAAACATGTGTGCTGTTCCTACGCGATAAAAGTGAAACGTTCACATAGCGACACTTCAAGGTAATGAGACGAATACAGACTATAAAGAATCGGAAGTAAGATAATTAAGGCGTTTATTTACCATATTATTGTAGCCAAGTTAAAAAATATTTTTCATTTTAGTGAGATAACATTGCATTGTAGTAAGTTTCCAATTTCAACAAGTGACACTAATGGTTTATAGTAACTAAAGTATACAATAGATAATAGGCAACACTGTATACTGTATTCTATCTCAGTCTCTCATAGGCCAAATCTTATCGATGTATATGTTTGTCTCTTTTTATTGTCGTTTCATCGATTTTCAAATCACAATGAATCTATTACTATAGGTTTACACTTCAATGATGATGTTTTTTCACGCGAACACTACTAGATATCGGGATATTGTTACTTCTATGGAAATAGATCTTACCAAATGCATGAAATGCTTAAAACAGCCGGTTCAATTACTACATCAGGACCTTAAACATCAAGCCTACACGTAACCGTGTGTGCTGTAACGCTATGAGAAGTAAAATACATTTTTTTTTTCAGATTTTTTGATATCCGAAAAACAAAACGTGCTTAGGCATGCGACTTAGGTGTTTTACATTTAGATAAAATGCATACAGACAAACATTTAGACCTATTAAACAATTTTATTTATTATTCATACAATATGCCACGAGTGATTCGTGAACACAGCCTCGCTGCGCCGCAGCCAAATGCATGGGCACTGCGCTCTCATCATTACATCAGATCTGATAAATTACTAAAATCCGCGCATAATAATACTGATCCCTGCTAAGGATTATTCGAGAGACTATTGAAATTCAAAATATAGGATACAATTGTGTGCTATCTATGGGATATAGCGACGAATAAAATTAAATTTACAGCAAAACATACTAAATCCTGCAATTAATCAAGAAACTATAAATGCTTTTATTGTGTAAATCCGGCCACCAACGTATATGTGGTAGAGCCATGCTGCAGTTATATTAGTAGTATAATTGTAGCACGAATGGGTCGGATCGACCGGGGAAGGACCACGCTCTCACAGAATACCAGCGTGGAATAGAAGCTTAACGCTGCTGTGTTTCATATGGTTAGTGTAGAGACCGGAGACCCTTTTTACTGGAAACGATGCATTCCATCTCAGTCCTCACGGGTGAGAACGCATCTGCATTTTGATTGGTAATCGAAGATAGATGTAGATGGCTATGGGCCGCAGCAACTACTTACCATCGGTTGGAATGTGTGCTCGTTTGTCACTCTATCCTATAAAAAAAAACAATAATTAAAAGCTAATGGTAGCCCAGGGTAATTATGTCAGCCTAATTTCGACCTGTAAAAGTTAAAAATGAAGGTGATGAAATGACCCTTTCCATCTATTTCTAATAGTTCATCATCACTTATAGACATGTCCATGTCACACCTATGCCGGTAGTTGTTGGGAGCACTAAGCTCGAAGGTATTGACGAATACGTTTACCTGGAACAAATCGACTAGGGTAAGTTAAGTCCAAACTTCGACCGAGAGGTCAATCGATGAATTCAACTCAGCTGGGCAGCGTTAGGGAAATTACGACACATCTTCCCGTCCGGTATACTTTAAAACTTGAAAATGAGATTGTACAACCACTGCGTGTTGCCAGTGATGATTTATGGATCTGAGACGTGGTACTTCACTGCTAGCCGTATGAGGACGCTCAAGATCGTTAAGCGAGCTCTGGAGAGGGCTATCGTCGTATCGATAAACTTAGGAATGAGGATATCTGCAGTAAAACCAGAGTGACCTACATAGCCCAACGCATTAGTAAGCTGAAGTGGCATTAGGCTGGCCATATAGCTCGAAGCACCGACAACTGATGGGAAGTAAGGTTGTCGAGTGGCAGCCTCGTACCGGCAGGCGAAATGTAGGACATCCCCCCACTAGATGGAGTGACGACCCTCTAAGATGTGCAGGAAGTCGATAGATGCAGGTGGCTCAGGACCGTGCTTTGTGATACTCCTTGGGGGAGGCTGTTAAGCAGTGGCCTTTTGAAAGGCTGTAATGATGGTGATGATGATGAAGGGTCCTCTATCTGCCTGTGTTCAGTGTCTGTGGTGTCAGTCTGGTAAGGTAGAATCCACTTACTTAGTTCTTCCGCAAAATTGCAGTGCTGACACTGCTGTGTTCCAGGAGTATAATTGCAGATTAGGAGACATTCCATCTTAGTCTTCAGAGGTGACAAAGCATCTGTAACCTTATTTCTTTAAAGCTGAATGCAGATGTACAGGTACAAGTTAGCAGTAGTCACTTACTGTCCAATAGACCGTAAGTTTGTTTATCACTAGTTTCTAACAAGGGATATAATTATTTTATTACTCAAATAAATTTACCTTAAATATATATCTCCATTAAAACTTTAAATGAACTGATAAATCACGTAAGAAAATGTTGACCAATTCATTTACCTTTAGTAATATATATGGTATTAATTTAATGGAAGAAACATTCTGATCGTAATCATCGAGCTTCGTGCATTAGTCACGTTGTGCGACCATTTTTGATAAGGCAAATATACCTGACTTGGCAGTGTTTCCGGAAAAACGGCATACGATCAATGAACTTTACTAGAAACATATTACAACTTCGCCCTACATCCAAATATTGGCTTAAACAAGTCTAGACTGTGAAGACAAATTTAAGAAATTATTATGTGAAGATAAATTAAGAAATTGTCACTTAAATTATACAGTTTCCTGTAAATGTGCGCAAATTTCAAATTATTTTTGGCCCGGTCTGTGGGACTTTTCTACAGGAACTTCCGCGACTTGTTGTTGTTACTACTGACAAGAGCATTGGTTATTTTCTTATTCAAAGGCTAACTATAGCCATTTAGCGAGGAAATGAAGAGAGCATTCTCGGCGCTATACCGCAAGGAGAAGGACTGTATGAAGGATGTATATTATTAAATAAATAATAGATCAGCGTTATGATGATACATGCATTCAAACCAGGCCAAAGTAACTTTCAAAGAACTTGCTGTGATCGCACTATCACGAGTGTGGAGGAAAAGACTTATTTTTTTAATTTATTTCTCACTTAAACAATATGCATTGTGCCATGAAAATGAAAAAAAAAGATATTAATAAATTCAAGTAAAATCAAAATAAGTAATCAAATCAACATTTTTAGTACAATACAATATTTTTCCAATCAAGTTAGTAAAAGTAATGAATGTCAAAACATAAATCTCTGTTCTGACTCTATTCTCACAAACCCACCGGTATTATGGTACGAGTAAGTAAAGCTGTACTTGTACCTTTCAAAATGTATCCAGTTTATGTAAATTTGGAATTAGCCTATATTTTTTATAGAATAAGGGTGACAAAGAATACACAGTTCACCTGTTTGTAAACGGATGCTGTGGCCAATAAACAACTACATTTATCCTCAATTAATAATCAAAATGGAGATTTTTTTAATAGGTTAGGGTGGCAAACGATCATATAGTCCAGCTGATGGTAAGTGGTTATTGTGGCCCATAGTCATCAACATTTATTCTCGATTACTAATCAAAATGCAGATTCGTTGTCACCCCTGAGGATCAAGATGGAATACCTCGTTTCCAGTAAAAAGGGTCTCCGGTACTCTGCACTCACTATACGAAACACAGCAGCATTAAGCTACTATTCTACGCTGGTTTTCTGTGAGGGCGTGGTTCTTCCCCGGTCGATCGACCCATTCATGCTACAATAAGTGGCTATAATAAGAGTTTTGGAAGAGGCTACTTGAAAAAAAAAGAAGAAGAAACTTAATTTTAGAAGCCGAATAGCTGATAATATATATCTATATATATACTATATATGTTCAAGATTGCATATATATAAATCAATATAGAGATTAAGATGCGAGAGATATTTATTTCGCATTTGAACACAATCCAAATTACCAATTTTATTATTACTACTTTAGAATACTCCTTGTAGGTAGCTACATACCAAAAAGTAAAAAAGAATTGAACTGGAAATAGGGTTGCCATCTACGAGGATGAAGGCGTTATCGCTTATAACTGACTTAGACTGATGGATGAGACGGTCCGCGTCTCATTACACGAGAACCATGTTGCTTTTTCTGTTTCTAAGAAGAAAATTGTCTTAGTACTTTGCACGTAATGTTTTAATTTACAATTACCGTAGGTTTTATGAAATAGATAAATCTAAAGTAATTGACAACCCTACAAAGTGCTTCAATTAAAGAGCTACTTTTTCTAGAGCTATTTTATTTTTTATGCTAGAATATGTATCACATATCTCAGATATGCATTCACCGCCGAGCACGTGGTAAATCAGAAAATTGCACTTGATAATTTCATCGATGCCGGCGGGAATCGTATCCGGGTTGTTCGTTTATTGTGAGCTTTCTTGAAGTTTTCAAAATTTATAAGTACTGGCCGTATAAGAAAGCTCAAAGTCACTCAGCGAGATATGGAGATCGCTGTGCTCTATGTTTCTCTGCGTGATAAACTTAGGAATGATGTTATCCGCAGAACCAGAGTAACCGACATAGCCCAACGTAAGCTGAAGTGGCAATGAGCCGGCCAGATAGCTCGAAGAATCGATAACCTATGGGTAAGAATGATTCTCGAGTGACTGTCTCGTATCGGCAGGCGAAGTGTAGGGCGTCGCCCCGCTAGATGGAGTAACAACCCGGTAAGACATGCTGATTCATGCATGATTTCGCGATTCGATGGATGCAGGTGGTTTAGGACTGTGCTTTGTGGCATTCCTTGGGGGAGGCCTATGTTCACCAGTGGCCGTGTGTAGGGCTGTAATGATGATGATGATGATGAAACATTGCACTACTCTAATAAAAAATAATATTTATTGTTATGTGATATTGAAGTCATGTGATGCGCATTACCTTATTCGTTAATGGAGAAGCACTCACTCCTAGCCCAAATCTCTCCATACCACATATAACGGCTTCTGTGATTTCATCGGAATCGGATTTCATCATATTGCAATCTAACCCAAAACCAGTATTTTGTGTTTTTTCGTAATTCTTGGCTTTGGCTGAGGTTTGTACCAAGAACCGGCAACATGGTTACCATGTAGAATTTGTAACCACTGGGTTACACATTCATCAAAAAATTTCACATGGTGTTTGTGACTTCGACAATGAAGAACGCATTTTAAATAAAAAATATATTTTTGTTTGTTCACGTTCAATTACATGCTTATAAACTAATGTATTTTAAATTTGTCGATTGGCTGTCTATCTTCAATTATTACTCGTTTTATTATTCGATATTTACCGATAAATATTTTAA
The DNA here is from genome assembly GCA_907164705.1 of Parnassius apollo. NCBI lineage: Eukaryota > Metazoa > Arthropoda > Insecta > Lepidoptera > Papilionidae > Parnassius > Parnassius apollo. The sequence continues at coordinate 10,182,666 of CAJQZP010001558.1, read as the reverse complement.
GTAAAAATTTTTTAGGCGCAACTTATGGGCAACTCAGATTTTTTTTCGGACGGAAGTAACGTTCCGTAACATAACGTTCACGTAATTTCCGCTTTCATTAAAGCAGCGGTGCTCTTTTCTCACGATTTCGATGGTACGGCAGTATATATTCACGAGATCCTAGTTGAGACGAATGGAAATTGGATCACTATCATCCAGCGTGTAAGCGGTTGCCTGCTTGTTACGATGAAGACGTATAACTTACGCTTGACGTATCTATAAAAATAAATAAATAATAACAAATATCACAGCAAAGATAATTAATTAGTATAATATTTTTACGAGCTTAGGGTTCGTGACAATAAAAATTGCCGATTGAATTACCGAAATTAACACTTTAATTCACTTTACGCTAATTAAACTTAAAACACTAATAATTAATCACACTGATTCACTTTATTCCGCTCCGAAGCTTCGCTTGTCTCGCCAAATTCAATACTTCCCCTATAGCGTATTGCAGCGCCTTTATATAGGGCTCTTCCACGAAAACATCCAGAATATTCCAGAATATTTAAGTAAATACGCGCGCCAACCGACCAAGCGCAGAAAATTCGAATGTGCGGCTTCCAGAAAGCTTAATTCTTCTGTTCGATACTAGATGGCGCTGTTGGTTGAAATACTAGTCGTGTATTTTCTGGAAAGCTCTCCTCGCTGTTGACCCGACACCAGGTGGCGCTAGTGCCAGATGTCAACTTAGCCCGAATACCAAGAATGGTTGTTGTGAAGAAGAAACGAGTATATGTTCAAGAAAGTTGGTTGCGTGGAAAACCATTCGTATTTATTTATATTTGACGGTAGGCTTGCCAAATCGTTTATCCCTTTCCAAACGATATCATTCATACCCTCCTATCGACACATCGGGGTGGTGGGGTGGGAGGGGAAAGAAGATGATTCTAGAATATTACGCGATCATCGCAACCGAAGGAATAAAAAAAAGTGAAGGCGTCTTCCCGCCGCGCTCGTCGTTGCAACCACACCGCTTAAGACAAGAGTGTCATAGAGGAGCTATTGCCCAGGCGCACCGCTAGTAAAACCGCTTTAGCCTGGACGCAGTCGAGCTCCAGGAAACCCGCCTCACCTCGTGTGAGAAATAGTCGCGCACCGCACTCTCTCCCGACGTATCATCGGACAAGAAAACATCTCTGGGACCCCAGAGTGTCTTCTAGAAGTCGCAGCAACATAGTGCCCAAGCCGCATAGAAACAACACCCCGGTGAGTGAATATTCCTTACTAGTTACTGCTTGATATAATTGTGTCCGCTCCAATTTATTTTCTCCTAATCAAGCAGGATTCCTTTCATAGATTTGGCAAATAATAGTTCGTTTTTAGGGAAGAGCGAGTGCATTGTATGGAAAACCGCTTGCTATAGTCGCCATTTTGGGTAAACGAAGAAGCATTTCGCATATACAGTCCACTTTGGTTAATATCTCGCGTAATAGGTTTAAAGTTCGACCGGGGAATTAGACTTCGGTAACCTTAGGTTCGTCGCTCCACCAAATGTATTATATTAAAATCTCTTTAATATAAACCAATGTCGAAATATATATATATATATATATATATATATATATATATATATATATATATATATATATATATATATATATACTATATATATATAACACGTAACATAGTTAACGCACTTTGAGAAAGTAGTTTGTTCAAATCGTTTAATGAATGATTATGTAATTTTGTATCCCAAAAATAATTAAAACTACGTAAATTACAGTCACACTAAATCTGTATAGTCAAAACAAACTGAAATGGACTGTAGCTTAAGGCAATATGACTTTTAAGAGTGCAGTTTTATTTGTATTATTACTAATTCTGTCATTCAATAGAAATAAAGAAAAATTAACTTTATTTCAAGCACGTTAAAGTCTTTGCGTTCGTGGATCTGTACTGTGACCACAACATTCTTCCGGAATTAGTATAACTAATTTGATAAATAATCAGTGCATAAAAATGTTTGACTAAAAATTTAGTGTATGTATTATGATTATAACATAATATACTAATTGGGGTGTCTGACGGTGTGCGTTCATTACGTTACACATTGTATATATATATATATATATATATATATATATATATATAGTTCTGTGTCCATTTGAATTCATACATTTTAATGCTACAGTAAATGTCAATTAATAAAAAAAAAAACAAAGTAGTAAACGAAATAAAGAGAATTTGATAAATGAAGACATCATAAATATGTGTAAAATTAGAGATAATTTGTTTACTAAATGGAAAAATGACTCAAATAATAAACTTCTAAGAATATATAGAATATAATAAATATAGAAATAAAACAATTAAATTTATTGAAAAAACTAGAAAAAATTACTATTATCAAAAAATCAATAACAATATGTCTAATCCAAGATATACTTGGAAAATTGTAAACAAACTTTGTGGCAAAGTTACCGAAACACTAGATGAATCGTTAAATAAAGCATTTAACTTCAAAAGTCAAAATAGTAAAACGATTTCTGATAATTTTGCCGATAGAAACTTAAAAAATATAATACCAAAATGTACCATTAAAATGCTATCAGATGATTTGTACACAAATCTAGTAGATAAGTCTATACGGTTTCAAAAAGCTAACACAAAGCATATAAAAAATATAATAAAAACACTTAACACAAAAAAGGCACCAGGTGCTGATGGAATTCGTACAATTGACATAAAAGCCATATCAGAAAAAATTGCTAAAGTAATTGTCAAGTTAATTAATAGTAGTATAGAAACAGGTATTTATCCTACAGATCTAAAGCTAGGTTTGGTACGGCCTATTTACAAAAGTGGATGTCATGACGATTACAGTAATTACAGGCCTATTACTATACTTCCAACAATTGACAAAATTATAGAAAAATTCATTTCCAACCAGCTTCACAACTTTTACCAAAAACATAAAATTATTTCGGCATCTCAATACGGATTTCAGCCTAAGAAATCTACTACACAGTTACTGTCAAACTTTACAGACGAAGTAAACAAATGCTTAGATGAGAAAAAACATGTATTAATCGCATTCATCGATTTCAGTAAAGCCTTCGATACCCTGAAACATAACATTCTTATAAAAAAAACTCGAAAACTCTGGTGTTACAGGACGTTTCTTAAGATGGTGTAAAGATTATGTTAGCAATCGATATTTCCAAGTAAATATATAATATAATAATGTTCTTTATTTCAAGAGGTTGTACATAGATATTTGATAAATATTAATAAAGTAATGTATGGGAGTGTTCAGATAGAAAATAATTTAAGTATTAAAATGCCTATGACTACAGGTACGGCACAAGGCTCAGTTATAGGGCCACTCCATTACTTAACATACGTAAATGAATTAGAAAATATCATTAAAAAATGTGTTTATACGCAATATGCAGATGATACGTGCCTTCTATCAGAAGATGAAAATCTGGATATCGCCATGCAAAAATTACAAGATTTTTTCACGCCTCTCTATGTGGGCTCACGATCTAGGACTTGTAATAAATGTACAAAAAACGAAGGTACTACATATTCATTCTAGTCATATCAAGAATATTAAGCCAGTAAGCATTATTGCTCATAATCATCTTTGTCTGCACAATATAATAACTTGTTCCTGCGAAAAAATCCCACTTGTTAAGTATCACACATACTTAGGACTGATTATAGATAGTAGGATGAACTGGAAGAATCATATTGATTACGTGTGTAGTAAATTAAGGGCAATCCTAGCGAAATTTTATATTACCTTTCGTAATAAAGTTACATTTAAAATTCTTCTAAGCCTATATAATGCTCTAGTGGAATCGATAGTATCGTATGGTAGTAGTTTGGACGAACTTTCCGCACTTACCTAGATAAAATTTACAGCTTACAAATAAGAATTTTAAAATCTATATTGCCTCAACACATTAAGGACAAATATCGAAATGATTACTCATACCTTTTCAATAATAGTGAAATATATGATTTTAAAAGAATGTTATGAATACTCGATGTACCCAACCCCAAGGGAACGCATTTATAGCACTAGAAATAAAACACCTTATTCACCAATTAGAACTAATAATTACTATGGTAAGAGAACACGTAAATTTCTAATACCATACATATTAAATTCTATACCTACGGAGATAAGAAGCCAGCTTGCACAAACGCACAAAACTTGAAAACAAAACTTAAACATTTTTTCGCATAATAAGAATTCAAGAAAGTATCTATATATATATATTCCAATGAGAATCATAACGAGCTATATCCATCTATGCCAATAATTGTTAAATTGGACAAATAAACAAAATGTTGCAATATAAAATACATGAAAAAAATTCAATAAGATTATAAGAACTGAAGACATTTTTTCTACTCCTGGTAAACAATACCAAAAACTACCTTCTCCACAAAAAAAATATTTTAAGAGATACATATTATAGATTTTATATAAATTTTTTATACCAATTTTTTTTAATTTTTTATTCTAATAATTTGTAGCACCAATATTTCATAGTAAATTACTAAATATACATAATAGTATATTTAGTAAATATAAATAATATAGTAAAGTATACATTTATATTTTTAAACTACTTTGTGTATATTTAGTTTAAGTAAAAGTTAATTCCAATGTCATTTAAATAATAAGCTTAAGTAAATTAATGTATAATTAAAAGCAAACTGTGCATTGCCAAGACAAACAATAGATGTTTAATGGCACGAAGAAATTGATTTTGTAATTAAAACTGTTACTTTGTTGAATAAATTAAAAAAAATTAGTTAATTAAAATTTACTTTAAACTAAGTAAAGCCGTCAATACACGGATTAGGAGATCCACTAATCAATAACATCCCATGTACATCATAAGCGAAAGAGGGAAACTTTTACAGGTGACAGACAGGAGCATCTTCGTGATTCTTATCGTCAATATTTTTTATTGATAAACATATTACACAAATGCACAAAATTTACAGTGGTCATAAGCCCCTAAACTAGGATATAATACCTGTATTTCAGGGACTAGTTTCCTTCCCTATTCTTAGTTCTATTACTATATTTTGTTTATGTATGTATTATATTTATAATGTTTATTTATTATATAATATTAACATGTATTATTTAAAACGTAAAATTAATTTATGTTTTTTGACAATAAAAAAGTGGGGAATAAAAAAAAATAAATTAATGTTGGCACTATTGCAAAAATGGTGTGTGTGTGTGTGTGTGTGTGTGTGTGTGTGTGTGTGTGTGTGTGTATGTGTGTGTGTATGTATGAGGGAGTAAAGTTGCAGCCTTTTATGTTCCGCAGTTGGACACAAGTCTTCTAAGGGGGCTTAGAGGAAGGAAGTGTCCACCGCGCTTTTCCAATGACGGCTCCAAGGCATTTTGGCTTAGCAATGACTTGTAGCTCTAAGGGCCGCTGGTTCGAATTCCGCACGTACGTATATGTACTCGTATATTTATACTTTTGAAATTAATGTACGTAAACAGCACACACGATACAGGATAAAAATCGGGTAAAGTTTAAAAAAATGCATGTGTCTTTGAATTTCTTTTAAATTTCAGTCTTGCAGGTTTCCACACTACTCCCGCGGTAAATCAACACCTAAAATTGCTTTTAATAATGGCATTTGTGCCGGCGAGAATCGAACCAGAATTGCTTATGTACTTTGAAATTTAGGCCTGGCTTTTAACTTCTTAACCACCACGACTAGACTCGATAAAATTGTATGCACATCATTATTTTCAAAAGTGATTCATATTATGTATATTGATAGTGCACCGAATGAAATGAATGGATAAATAAATGTTACTTTGTTAAGCAACAGACTATACAATAATGCGACCGAAGGAAACATAGCCCAGTTTTATGCAAGATTAGCATCAGGAATAGGCGATGCCGTACCAATAAGTGGCAGCGTGCTTGTATGGGTGGGTCTAGTTAAACAGATTCCACTTTCTTATATTCAAATGAAATTAATTAGTCACAAATATGTACACGTATGTTTGCAAGCTAATGCAACAAACGCATTGCGAGAATGTTAAGTGTGCTGCATATATGTAAAACATGTTATTTATCTAAATCTATTTAATGTATACGCACTTTACAATATGTCTTTAGCCCTGGTTTTTTTTAAGTTAATTGCATACTTTTAATACTTTAAAATACGCAATCGTCATCATCATTACAGCCCTTTACAAGTTCACTGCTAAACGAAGGTCTCGCCCAAGGAATGTTTCAAATACCGCTCGAAGCAATCTATCGACATACTGCGTCTATTGCCAGGTTTTCACTCCATTTAGCTAGAGACCGTCACACACTTCGCTAATCGATACGAGATCCTATCTTTCCCATCACTTATCGGTTGCTCGAGCTATATGGATCGTATATATAGTTGCCACCTTTAAATACCTACCTAAAATATGCAAACGTCCTCTATAAATACAGTTGGAAAAAAACTGACAGTGAGAAACTGGCAGTGGCTTAGCAACGAGTTGTAGAGCTGGAGGCCGCGGGTTCGAATCCTGCACGGAACAAGTATTTTGTATGACCTACAAATAATTGTTCCGGGTCGGGACGTGGGTCCTTGTGCAATTAATGTTTGTAAGCTGCCTTCACGGTACAGGAGAAAATTCTAGTGTGGGTTTTTTTTTGTTTCGAAACGTTTTCAAAAAAAGAAAAAAGAGAAATGATATATTATGTTTCTCTGCTTGGTATGGGCCTTTTGTTATTTCTAAAGGGTTATGGCGGAATAAATTTGCCGCGCCATACCAGTACGTGTTGGTTAGGTTTATACGTAGTAGAGCCATGCTGGGTCGGCTCAACAACATACAGGGTGGTCTCATGCTCTCACAGAATACCAGCGTAAAATAGCAGCTCAATACTGCTCAGTGCTGCTGTGTTTCGTATGGTGAGTATAGAGAACCGGAAACCCTTGTTACTGGAAACGAGGCATTCCATGTTAGTCCTCAGGGGTGGCAACGCATCCGCATTTTGATCCGCAATCGAGGATTGATGTAGATGTCCATGGGCCACAGCATCAACTTACCATCAGGTGGACTGCGTGCTCGTTTATCATCCTTATTCTAAAAAAAATTGTATATGAACCAGATGTAAAATACACAGATCATCATCGTTTAATCTGTGGTGGCGATTATAGCAATTTTGAGAGAGAGAGAATAGAAAGAGATGAGAGAGAGGGGAATTCCAGTGGAATTATGAGCTAATTAGAAAAAGTAGAAGACAAAGAGGTAAGTAGATTGTTGAATAATTTCATTTTTCATGTCCAGATTGTAAAATTTCGGTTTATTTTTTTAATTTATTGCACTTAGTGTTAATTTTATACCACTCAAGAGAAAATCAAACTATTGTTTTTTTTTTAATAGAATGATGACCACAAAAATAAATAAAAGATTAACCGTAGGAAATATTATCAATTCCTATAATATCAACGACTTAAAAGAATATTTAATTACCTTATTATATCAATGGGGAGTCAGCGCTAAATGTAAGAAATTCTGTGTGAGTATAATAAAACTATTCAACTATTAAAGAGTCTAGCGGTGGGCTTTTTGCGGGCTAAAATAAACAAAAAACATGTAACTAAATTATCAAAGTAGAACCCTTCTTAATTCAAGATGATATTGCCTTCTAATGGATATTTTACTCCTCTCTAATCGAATTTTAGCTTCAATACTGTAAAGAATCTCGATAAAGAAAGATAACATCATTCCTAACACATGAAACGTTGCAACTTAGCACATGACAAACTTCGAGTCATCCATCACGAGATTTACCATTTCCAAATCGCACGATTGAAATTTAATTTTATGTTGGAGGCAACAAAGTTTAAATTTTACCTAGTCAGCTTTCACCCTCGCATAATTATGTGCATTATTAAACAGTGATTTTGTGACCCCATTCGAAAAGCATTAGATACAGCATTATGTCTAATTTGCTTGTTTTAATTCAGTTTTGATTATAACAAAGTTTGCTGTTTAATTATTCAATAAAAAGCTCGAGTCGGTCCCGGAGGGGATGAGATGTTATTGTAAAATTAAGTATTTGAGGCACTTTGACATTATTTATTTTCTATTTATTTTACACATATTAAGAAAATAATAACTCTTTTCTATATAACATTGGAATCTGAAATGATTTAGCAGTCCACGACCATAACCAGTTAATTCCAGACATTAGCGAAAAATAAGATTTTTTTTTTGGGCAAGACGTCTTATTTTATTTTCATTGATGCACAAAAACTACAACTGAATGTCACACACTCTGAAACTTCCTACCTTTTTAACGCTAGGAATTTCGTTTAGAACGTAAAAGTTAGTTTTGATAATGATAATATACATCATCACCCGTCGAGAAGAAGAGCAGAAGCTGAAATCCTCATCAATTCCGCTCAAATCGACGAAAGTCTAGTGAAATATATCAAGAATACGTACAAAACATATAACAGTACCGTAGGAGTAAGCGAAATAACTGTGAGGTATTCATCTTAACCTCTCCGAGTTATACGTTAACAATATCTTACCTCATCGCAGTTGACATTGGCATAGTCACATTACTGTTAATTAATTATAACCAAACTCGAAAAACAACAAAATAAGTATTTACTCATTGAACGTTTTTACGTCGTGGAGCCACGCTGCATCAGAAATTATTTGCCATAACCGCCACACTTGCCACGTAGATTGGAAAACGCAACCCCCGAAGTTTCGCACCTTTTACATTGCTCTCATCATTCAATAAGGGTTGCTCGCTCACAGTCCACCTTATGTTAAATGAATACAGTGGCTCATATACACCTAAATCTATCCTCAAATGAGAATCAAAATGCAGATGCATTATGTGCATGATGTAAAAAGGAGTCTCTCCTTTTCTCTATAATAACCAAATGATACACAGCAACATTAAGCTGCTACTTTACGCTGGTATTATATGAGAGCGTGATACTTCCCCGGTCAAGGCGGCCCATTTATGGTACAGCTATAATATGGCTGCGGCTTATCTCTACCCCGTATAATGTTTCTGACATTTCCCAAAGTCGCTATTTACTCGTACGTACAACATATCACTCATCATCATTACAGCCCCTCACAATTCCACTGCTAAAAATAGGCTTCGCATAAGATTCCTTCCCGCTACAAAGCACGGTCCTGGGCCACCTGAATCCATCAACTTCCTGCATGTCTTACCAGATCGTCACTCCATCCAGCGAGCGGTTGCCCTACACTTCGCCTACCAGTACGAGGCTGCCACTCTGGAAACTTTTTCACGTACAACATAGGACTAAATGAACTGGCGGATTAAATAAAAAATAACTTAAGGCTTAAATTACAACTACATCTATTATGATTTATAATAATTTTAATTTTTTTATTCCATTAATAATAAAAAAAAATAAATCAGAAGTTCACAGAGACGTCATAAGTAGTGACGAGTGCGCGTCAAAACAAATGTCATATCATATCGTTACCACCGAGGGGGCTAACCCTTGCGCTGCGATATCAATTAATCGGCTAAATTTATAAATTATTATCAGTCGCAAGCGACCCTCGTGTTACACGGAATAAATAATCAGTTTGGTACATGACGTTGTTTAATGGAATTTGTTTAACTGGTGTATAACGTTAAAGTTAAAGTATATACGTCCCACTACCGGGCACAGGCCTCCTCACGTTTCTGAGAACTGGTATATAATAAATAGATATTTTAAGTTTTTTTTTAAATATTGACAATTTTCCTTTTAAAATTACATTAACAGTCTGATTTAATTTCACTCCTGATCTTAGGCCTTACAAATAATTAACCAGCTGGTACGCAATAGTCGAAAATTCTGCCCATAATTACCACGCTGAACAGGTAAGTTAATGAATGCAGAGTCGATAAATTAGCACTTGTAATGCTGCTCTTCATTACCAGTGCTTGAATATTGTGGTTAATAGCGTTGCTTAAAAATTAATAATGCTATTAACAATGCTATAATTCCGTTAAATACTCGAATTAAGCTTAAACGCTTATGTTAGGAGTATTTCACGACAATTGTCGAAAGGCGGAGTGAGACTTTTATATTCTTGGTTCGTAACCTTAACTCTTAGGCTACTGTCGCTTTAAAATCATTTTTTGTAACTAGTATTTTTAGTACTAGTAGATTTTAAAGTTTTTAGAACTTAATTTGCTTTCTTCCGCGTAATGTAATAAAATGACGTATCATGCCCAGTTTGAAGACGACATCCCGCCCTCCCTCAATTGCGTGCACTGTCCTCGGCACCACCAATCTCTGCATAATCACTCCCAATACCACCACACTAGGAAAGACTACAATCAGACCACCACGCAGATAATATGACATGCGTTTCGTCTCTACACGGGGCATCCTTAGGTATAGTAAAATCTGCGGTGACTGACCGCTAAGACACTTTTTAGATTTTTTAACTTTCAAGTAACGTCAATAAGTAGAGAGCATCACGTGCGTTCGAGTTTATCATTTGGAAAAAAGTATTCCTCCTTACATCCTTTTCTTTGGAAGAGGTTATGTTGGGGTAAAATCTTTTAACTTTTTATTTTTCATCATCATCATCATCGTCATCATTACAGCCCCTCATAAGTCCACTGCTGAACATAGACCTCTCCCAAGTAATGCCACAAAGCACGGTCCTAAGCCACCTGCATCCATCGACTTCCTGCATGTCTTACCAGGTCGTCACTCCATCTAGTGGGGGGTCGCCCTACACTACGCCTACCGGTACGTGTCTGCCACTCGAGAACCTTTTTTCCCCATTGGTTGTCGGTTCGCTCGTGCCACATAAACGGGTAATACATTGATATGAGATGGGAAAGGTCTCTCCCAAGGAATGCCTCTATTGCCTGATAGGAAGGATTTTTATACGTGGTAGAGCCATGCTGCAGTTATATTAGTAGGTAGTATAGTTGTAGCACGAATGGGTCAGCTCGGGGAAGGACCACGCTCTCACAGAATACCAGCGTAAAATAGTAATACTAGTAGCCCAATGCTGGCTGTGTTTCGTATGGTGAGTGCGGAGAACCGGATATACTTTTTACTGGAAACGAGGCATTCCATCTTAGTCCTCACGGGTGACAACGCATCTGCATTTTGATATGTAATCGAGGGTAGATGTAGATGTTTATGGGCAACAGCAACCACATACCTACTATAAATACTTATATCATATTATAATACTTATATCAGGTGGATTGTGTGCTTGTTTGTCACCCTATCTTTTAAAAAAACTACCGTAATACTGAAACACACAATATTTACTAAATTACCCAAAAAGCGAGCCTAACACCGCAAGTTGCTTCAAGTTTGCATTATGTGAGATGACGTAGCAGATTTTTTTTCTTTTGTCATCCTATTTTTTATATTTGTTGTTATTTACTTAAGGTAACCAAATCAACAATACATACACTAAACGTTATGTTACAAAATGTCTATTCCATGATTAAACTTATGTCGTCGGCGAGGTTACCATAACATACATGAACTAAAAATGTATGTTAAAAATTTACTATATAACAGACATGTATTTTGTACTAATTTGTACTATAGAACACTCCTTAAAGCAACTTTATTCAATTAATGTACAGTATATTTAGGTAAGTATACCTACTTACCTATATATTAAGTATTATAATTGAAAAAACTTACGTATTGATTTCTTATATTTACTAATGTCTTTAGAATGGGGGTTTAGTTAAACCCAGATGATACAATCATTTCATGGACTTCAAGTTGTAAGACGCTACCAGGTAATTATTAAAAATGTTGCGTTCTGCTATTTGCTCATATCGAAAAAAACCTTTTTATATTTAAAAGTGCACAACAATAAAATGTTTGATTACTGGTGTGTTTGTATTTTGATCGTCCCCGTGTGTGATACTACATCCTACCATTTCTTCGACCTTACCACATAAACGTTACTGCGAGCATTGGTATCCACAATAACAAAACATTATATAGTGGGATATTTTTGTCTATTCACAAGGGACGCGAGGAAACTTCTCCTTGTAAGGTAAGGGCCTCTGAATCAGTTGAAATTGGAGGTAGAAAAATAATACTTAATTTTATATATTTTTTTAAAATAACAAAACCCAAGATCAAAAATAAGAGTATAATCAAAAAGCCAAAACTCTTAATTAACTCAAAAATCCAGTTGAAATCTTCCTCGGAAATCATAGATTAATCAAAACGAAAGTTTCCGCTTCAAACGCATAAATAAAGTAGCGATCGTTTACATACGCATACTTCTTGCAAATAAATCATGCGGTACAGTAATCTGCGGCCATTTTGATGTACAACAGCGCCATCTGTGTCAACTGAATGAGTTATTATCTTGACGTCTAGGGTTGAACCACGGAAATTTCTTTAACAAAATTTTATGTTTTTAAACTAGATATTTTCAAAAGTCTCATATCTAATTGGCTACTGAAACTACCTAATTTATAACGTTTATTGTTTCAAATCGTTTAATCTATGAATTTTTAATGGAGCATTTCGAATCTAGTAAGACCAGATTGGTATTTTAATGTAAGAATTTCATGAGCTCATGCAGATCAACCTTACCCATAATATAATAATAGCATTCAACTTTAGCATTATTCTAAGTTAAATATCTATTTAAGCAATTTCAAGCACTTTTCAAGCTCAAATTACTACAATTCTCTTGCAAAATGGATGAACCATAAGGTTTGAAGATTTGTCTCTGTGCATTTTGTGACAATAATACCAATATTATGTTTGGAAAAATAATATGAGACGACAAAAATAGTATTTTGTACTTGTATATCACTATATTCTTTCCCTACTCGTTTCTCCCTCACATTTAATATTATTTTTACAACATTGCCATCCCTATTCAACTTAAACGTAACATGATTTATAGGCCAACCCTTTGGCGAGATTAACCCTTTATCGCGGGTCATATGACACAAGGCGCGCGGGGTCACACACGCCCCGGACGCTTCAATTCAATTTTAATAATTTATTGTCATTCTATATGCTTCAAATTGCTTAAGAGATCAAGTCTTACGGTCTAAAATATTATAAAATCCATTTTAAAATACCGTTTAGGAGTATTTTATATTGAATATACAAGTAATATTTGTATATTCAATATAAAATACTCCTAAACTGGTATTAGTTTTACCATCATAGAACCAAATTAAATAAATATTGAATTATATAACCATTACAATGTTTTCAAGTAGGTATAAATCATAAAATTGAATAAAATTCGTTTTTACGGATTTTATCGTGTTTTATTTAAGTATTAACTTCTTTTACATTCTTGGCCTTTCGAGTACCTTACAACCCATGGTCACCGGGGAATGGTTGTTCGATATCCCAATGTCATGCTTAGCCACGGCTTCCTTAAATTTTAAATTACTGATTTTCGGTCCGATCTACACAGAACGAGCTTATAGTATCTTGAAGTCTTGTAGTTGTATACTTGGTGGTGTAACCCTTCTCAAAATAACTGAGAATCCAGTAAAAGAAGGCTTGGCCCCTTTGTAGTGCGAAAGCACAAACATCGACCAAAGACTCGCATGTTAATATGTGTAAACGCCATATATAATACGATCAAATCCAGCCACAGTGACTGCAAGTCACATGGTTTAGGCTCACGTCAAATAATAGGCACACTGGCCATTTAAAAAGTTCCGCGAACGCCACCACCTGCCCGACCGTCGCTCCCGCATACCTAATGTCTAAAGCATTACCACCGATTGCTTGATTAGCATGGCATCTAGCCGCAGAGCATATCATGAGTCTACCGCCCACCTCAAGGGAATGGGGTCCCACGGTGTGCGGCTTTCGACCACAGCCTTGAAAGTTTCCTCCATCGGGATACCATCCACATGAGGTTGACATATATGCTTGACCAACTAATACATGGGCAGATATTGCCAAAAGTCGATTATAATATAATAATAATAATTCACCTTCAGAAATATTTTACATAATGTAACTGATGTTGAGTATATGCAATTTTTGATCATAATTGTCTCACCCACCAACTAATCTCCAATCCTTCAAAGGCGGAAAATTTACAGAGATATTTTCACACGTTGTTATACAAAACATTATGGAAGCAAGACAATCTGCAGCCCCATCATCTAGGGACCCGATTTAGGCAAAGCTTCTTAGGTGTGAGTCAAACCAAGACGCAGAGAGCACCATTGAGCAATATCGCAAGCAGCAGAAAGCAGTATGCACCAATACAACTATCATACGGATGGTGCCCCTTCACATCACACCCAAATGATCCCTATCAACTTTGGCAATAAAATTGGTAATTTTGTTAATTGAAATAGCACCGATATATCATAGTCTACTAATACACAAATAACCAAACATCCACGTATCATAAAGCTATCGCACTAAGGTATTGAGGGGTTGAGTATGCTTGTTGCACTTAAAAGTACTACTAACAACCTTCGTACCCTAATCCGAAAGATAGCGACGGATCATGACGCTATGCGCTAAGACGCCGCCCACATAGCGATAGGGTGGTGAGCGATGTCCTCGGTCAAGTGGTAATGTTACAACAACAGCCCCTCACCAGCACTAAGATGATATCCCTGGGATATTTTTTTATAGGACAGGGTGATAAACGAGCACACAGTCCACCTGATGGTAAGTGATTGCTGTGGCCCATAGACATCTACATCTATCCTAAAATGCAGATGTGTTGTCGCCCGTAAGGACTAAGATGGAATACCTCTTTGCCAGTAAAAAGGGCCTCCGGTTCTCTACACTCACCACACGAAACACAGCAGCATCACGCTACTATTCGACGCTGGTATTCTGTGAGAACGTGGTCCTTGCCCGGTCGAGACGACCCATTTGTGCTACAACTATACTACTAATATAACTGCAGCATGGCTCTACCACGTGTAAAACATATCGGTTAGCGAGTCCACGTCTACTGTGATCTCGGTCACGGCGAGCAATATACACGCCACTATAATACTTCTTTTCAAGTCCCATTTCTATCAATATATAGGTAATAACTTTTACATATTAGAAACCTTCTGTCTGATGTCCTTTTTGGTGGATATTTTTAAAGACTAAGCGCGCAAGATATCTAACAGCCTTAAATTTCTTGAAGAGATGCCGAGACCATAATCTCATTCCTACGTGTGTCAAAATATCCACCAAAAAGGACATTCGAGGAAGCGCTAAGATCTAAAATCAGGCAAGTAAAAAGTTGTTACGGGCGGTAATCCAACAAAAACGCTCCGATCTATATGACATAAATAAATCCATAGACATATCATCCAGTGAATTAAAGAAAGTTTTAACGACGTTTGATTATAATTTTTGCATGGAAACATTAAATAAACGCGAAATTAGTAAATATAACGAATGCAAAAACAAACATATAGAAAAATATCAAAAATTAACGGCCAAATCAAATGTCAAACATCCGAATCAATGCCAGAACCAAAAGCAACCATTGACAAACACAGATCATAGATTAATCGCGTTCTATAATCTGTCAAAACAAACACTGGATGATGCAACAATAAAGGTGTTATCCAAAGGACTAAATTATGCTATAACTCCAAGCAGATTACCGTACGAAGAAATTATCTGTAGTGTCGAGGACTGTTTATTTAAAAACAATATGCGGAAAGAAGATTTGGAGGCGATACGTCAAGACATTTCGTCTATGTTACGTCGATGTTCAGTGCCTAAACCGAATCTTCCCAGAGACGAATTTATAGCGTTAAAGAACCTACGCAATAAACCAGAACTTACGATTCTCCGCGCAGATAAGGGAAACGCCACGGTGGTCATGGATACGTCAGATTATAATTCTAAAATACAAGAACTTTTGTCGGATGTAAGTACTTATAAAAAGGTTAAAAACGACCCAACAAACAGCACACTAAAAACAACTAGTGACCTCATAAAGAAACACTCCGAAAAATTAAATCTGGACGTAAAATGGATAATACCTACGTGCGCCAAATCACCAAAGTTGTATGGGTTACCAAAAATACACAAGCCCAATGCTCCATTACGCCCCATAGTGAGCCAAATCGATTCACCAACTTACAGATTGGCTCAACACTTAGCGAAAATACTCTCACCGCTCAGGGGACATACAAGAGCACACATAAAGGATTCCTACCATTTTGTCAGCGAGATTAAAGACCTACGTCTGGCAGACAAAGAAACTATGGTCAGTTTTGATGTGCAGTCATTGTTTACATGCTTACCTGTTGAAGACTGCATCTGAATTGTAACTAGAAGGCTGGAAGAAAACAACATGCCCATAGAATATGCAGTATTACTCAGACACTGCCTTACATCTGGCTACCTATTGTGGAAGGAGGAGTTCTACAAGCAAGTAGATGGTGTGGCGATGGGCTCACCTGTATCTCCCATTGTCGCCGACATATTCATGGAATACTTTGAGGAGAAAGCCCTGCTTACTTCTCCCATAAATCCAAGATTCTACAAGCGGTACGTAGACGACACTTTCACAATTCTACCTTTAGATAAAGTAACTGCATTTTTAGACCATCTTAACTCCATAAATACTAAAATTCAGTTCACAATGGAGTTAGGGGCAAACAATTCCTTAGCTTTTCTAGATGTGTTAGTAATTCGGAATCCTGATAACACCTTGAGCCATACTGTGTATATAAAAAAGACCCATACAGATAGATATTTAAACGGTGATTCTCACCACCATCCTTCACAGTTTGCTACCGTGGGTAAATCTTTGTTTCAGAGAGCACGAGGGATCTGTGACAGTAAACACCTGGCTGCAGAACTCCAGCATGTCAAGCAAGTTTTGCATGACAACAAGCTTCGGGTCCCGCGCCTAGGTCACAGAGAACGAGTGAAGCCGGCCACAGTCGAGCGTGTACCTGCTGTACTGCCATATGTTAGAGGAGTAACTGACAAGATTGGCTACATCTTGAAGCGCGCTTCCATCAAAACATACTTCAAGCCGCCGAAGAAGATTGGTCAGTTTTTACCATCAGTCAAGTGTAACGTCCCTCTGCAAGATGCAGGAGTGTACAAGCTTGATTGTGAATGTGGTCTCTCCTACATAGGACAAACTAAAAGATCAACATATAGCTGATGTGAAGAATCGACGCTCCGGGAAGTCTGCAGTCTGTGAACATGTACAGGATCGCCCCCCGTCACTACATCAGATTTGATAGACCACAAATCCTCGCTAAAGAACACCGATTCCTTCCAAGGATGATTCGCGAGGCTATTGAAATCAAAAAACATCCTAATTTCAATAGAGAAGATGGCTGGGTGCTACCATCTGCTTGGGATCCTATAATAAATAAAATTAAATCCCAACCCAAGCATACAACTGCAAGACTCCATGATACCATAAGTTCATACTGTGTAGATCGGAACAAAAGTTAAATTTTAATCTATGGTAACCGCGGTTAACTATGACAGCTGGACGTTGAACATCTCAGTCCTTCCTGTGACCATGGGTGCTGTAAAGCTCTCGAAACGTCGGGTAAAAAAGTTAAATATACGCGATAAATTCCGTAAAAATTAGTATTATTTCAATAATCAACTTGTATTTTTATTATTAAATACCTTTTGAATATTTTGAGTAGAGTTTTAGAAACCTTAATGAATTTTTAAAAATAATGTACTTGATGTTTGCAATGAATTTATTATTAATGCATTTTAATTGTTCAAAATATTATACCCTATAATGATACTTTAAGATGACTTTACATAGAAATCAGTAACTATTTATTATTAATAATAATTCGCCGTCAGTCCACGCAAACAGTAGGTTAGAGGGTAGGGATTTAATTTTATAAATTATAGGACTTCAAGCAGATAGTATCACCCAGCCATCTTGATACTCAGCCAGCGTAAATCATTCTTGGAAAGAATCAGTGTTCCATTGCGAGGATCTATGTTCCATCAAATCTGATGTAGTGCCGGGGGCAATCCTGTACACGTGTTCACAGACTGCTGAAGAATAAATTTCCGGAAAGTCTGCATGTGCCTAAACATGACAAATCATTATAAATAATAAAGCTTTGTATGTTGGCATCACGTTTACGCGAGACGTAAAATACTTAGATCAGCGATAGGCAGCAGGATCGAAAAAGCGATATTATGACACTGTGATTGTCAAAACTGCCAAGCCTGTCAAGCATGATCATTACCGCGATTCCTTTCTACAAAGAGAGGCCCATATCTAGCAGTGGACAATTAGACACTGATTAAGAAAAAGAAGAAGAAGAGATATATTAATAACGTACAATAAAACTGGTGGTCTCTTCATTAATAAAATTGCTCTCATATATTCCATACGTAATATGAATATAAAATACGTAAAGAAGGTAAAACATTGATTAATATGAATTTGATAACATTTTGTACGTAGAAGAGCCACGCTGCAGCTATATTAACGTTGCGCCACGAATGGGTCGGCTCGACCGGGGAAGGACCACGCTCTAACTTCTGAAACCAGCGTAAAATAGCAGCTTAATACTGCTTTGTTTCGTATGGTGAGTGTAGAGATCCGGAGACCCTTTTTTACTGGAAACGGGGTATTCCATCTTAGTCCTCAGGTGTGACAACACTTCTGCATTTTGATCGAGGATAATTGTCTATGGGCCACAGAATCCACTTACTATCAGGTGGACTGCGTGCTCGTTGTCACCCTTATACTATAAAAAAATACTAATTACTATTCTTACGGTACCATGTAGTGACGGTGAAAGAATATCCATTACCCCATATCATCGCATGAGTGTCGTAAAGGGCGACGGAGGGAAACAAATCAGGAAATGGGGAGCAGCTTTTTATACTTGGTAGAGCCATGCTACAGCTATATTTTGGTGGCAGCACGAATGGGTCAGCTCGACCAGGGAAGGACCACGCTCTCACAGAATACCAGCGTAAAATAGTAGCTTAATGCTGCTGTGTTTCGTAGGGTGAGTGTAGAGAACCGGAGACCCTTTTTACTGGAAACGACCATGATACGACTACTGCACTTTTATAAATCACTGATGATATTCGGTATGGTATGAAGAAACGAAAGCTTACCATTCTCACGTTGCTAGATTTTAGTAACGCATTTAATACTGTAGATTTTGATATCTTGTTAAGCATCCTGCGCTCTCTCAACATATCTCTAACTGTAGTTGACAAATTTCGAAGTTACTTGTTTGGTCGCCGACAGCGAATTCAGGTGCAAGAGGTTTATTCCACCTGGACTACTACAGCTACCGGTGTACCAAAAGGTAGCATGTTATCTCCTCTCCTTTTTGCAATTTCCATTAACTCTATAAGTCATAATTTTGTCCTCTTCCTACCACTTGTATGCTATGATCTATCTAAAGCAGTTGACACTAAACGCTGATCTGACTTGTATTTCGAATTGGAGTAAATGTTATGGTATAACGATTAATACTAAGAAAACTCAGGTCATTGTCATCGGTTGTTCTAGATTAATTGGTAAAATTGTCTGCTCTTCCCTACCCAACAAGGTTAAAAACCTGGGGTTGTATCTTGACTCCTGTATGTCTTGGACTTCACAGGTTAATGAGGTTAGTAGAAAAATGTTTGCTGCGTTAAGCTCTTTACGTAGATTAAGTAATTTTCTTCTCACAGCAACTAGTTACGCTCGCCTAGTCTCTACTTCTGCCTATCCTTGACTATGCTGATATTTGCTATCTTGACATTACCGAGGAGCAGCTTAATAAGCTTGAGCGCATTCAAAATTTATGCATTAGATTTATATTTGGGCTTCGCAAATATGATCATATCTCAAAATTTCGCAAACAGCTCAAATGGCTCCCGATCCGCCTTCACATTATCTCCGCGTTGTATAGCGTGCTGTTTAATCATTCCACTCCTCTTTATCTAAAAAACCGTTTCCAGTATCTTTTTCTTACCCCTAATGGGTTCCTTCGATCCTCCATCAATCTTTTTCTCTCTAAACCTTTGTACTATTCTTCCTTTTTCAAGAAATCCTACACCGTAACTGCTGTGCGATTGTGGAACTCCTTACCTCTCCATATTCGTCGTGCTAAATCTCTTCTCTCTTTCAAAAGTCTTGTTTAATCGTATTTATTTATTTATTTAATATTCTTTATTGCACACCATATAAAAATACTAATTATATATACAAAAAAAGTACGCAATGGGCGGTCTTATTGCTGATAGCAATTTCTTCCAGACAACCAGTGAATGGACAAGATTACACAAAAATTACAAGGGTAGGGCACATTGGTGTGATAAAAAAAGAATACACATTTCATATATATATAACAAAACATACATAGACTACAAACATATATACATACAAAAATATATTTAATTATTTAACCAAATGCAATCAATATACTACATATATATAATATTATATTATATTATATTATATTATACGAGGGTGGATTGAAAAGTACTCAGCCTAACCAAGAAAATAAACACATACTAAATCAGTTATATTTTTATTTATATTTCAATACACTTTTGCAACCTCCCCTTCCAAGCATTTAGACCGTTGAAAAAAAATGATTCTTCCTTAGAGTCAAAATATGCGTCTACAGCTGCTTTGACCTCGTCGTTTGTCGAAAATCTTTGACCTCCCAAGTGCTTTTTTAGGTTAGGGAACAGAAAGAAGTCTGATGGTGCCAGATCAGGTGAATACGGCGGATGCGGTAACAGTTCAAAGCCACAGTTGTGAATTTCAGCCATTGACTGTACTGACTTGTGGACACGGGCGTTATCTTGATGAAACAGGACTTTTCTTCTGAGCATTCCTCGACGTTTTTCTTTTATTTCCTCTCGTAAACGACGTAGTAAGGTGCAGTAGTAATCAGAGTTTATAGTCTGACCCCTTTCAAGATAATCAATCATAATCACACCTTTCGAGTCCCAGAATACTGAAGCCATCACCTTATTTGCCGACAAAATCGACTTAGCCTTTTTAGGGGGTGGTGAACCAGGTCTTCTCCACTGTTTTGATTGTTGTTTTGTTTCCGGTGTACAGTAATGAACCCATGTTTCGTCAATAGTAACAAAACGATTCAAAAAATCATCTGCATCGGCTTCAAATAACTCCAAACAGTCGCGTGAAATAGTCAATCGCGTCCTTTTTTTGTTCAACTGAAAGCAGTCGCGGAACCCACCTCGCAGACACCTTGTGGAAAACCAACTCGTTGACAATGATGTTTTGAGTTCGTTCATAAGAGATGCCTATAATCTCGGCTATCTCTCTAATTTTTAATCTGCGGTCTCCCATTATTAAATCAAGTACTTTTTTAATATTTTCGTCAGTAGTTGACGTCGAAGGCCTTCCAGAGCGGGGTTCATCTTTCACACTCTCTCTACCATGCTTAAATTCTGCTATCCATTTTTTGACGGATGAATATGACAGAGCATAATCGCCTAATGTACTGACCATGTCATCATGGATGGCTTTTGATGATAGCCTCTTCTTATGGAGGTACTTAATGACGGCACGCTGCTCGATTTGCTCCATTCGCGGAAATTATGTCCGATTACTTTGTTAATAAATTTATAAAATCACAACTAATTATCGCACACGTTTCGAACTTCACACAATGAACTAGTCTGAACTGAACTAAATAATGTGGGTAGATTTGATTTTTAGAATTGAATGGATCTGTGTTAGGCCGAGTACTTTTCAATCCACCCTCGTATTATATTATATTATATTATATTATATTATATTATATTATATTATATTATATTATATTATATTATATTATATTATATTATATTATATTATATTATATTATATTATATTATATTATATTATATTATATTATATTATATTATATTATATTATATTATATTATATTATATTATATTATATTCGTATCGATATCGTATATAATAATCGTATTATTTAGAACGCTATTGTATAAAATACTTTACCTTTCTCGTACTCTTCATTTAACCTATTATATGATATTTTATATATAATTTTCACTTATTTTTATTTGTATGTATTATTATATTTTTTATTATTATTTTGTATGCCCCCCTCTATTTTAACTTTTCATCAAATCATTCCTCTACGCAAAGGTTGTCTGGAAGAAATCACTTTCAGAGTGATAAGACCGCCTTATTGTACATACTTTAATTTAGTTTTAACTGTACTTGATGTTTCTGTATTGTGGTGTACAAAAAAAGAATAAATAAATAAATAAATAAAAATTCAAAAGCTGGTCTCTTTCCTAGTGTTGTAAGGCTCTTGTTAGTTTTCTTTATATGATAAGGGTGACAAACGAGCACACAGTCCACCTGATGGTAAGTGGATACTGTGGCCCATACACATTTACATTTATCCTCGATAAGAACAAAAATTCAGATGCATTGTTACCGCTGAGGGCTAAGATGAAATGCCTAGTTTCCAGTAAAAAAGGTCTCCGGATTTCTACACTCACCATACGAAACACAACGGTATTAAACTGCTATTTTACACTGATATTTTGTAAGAGCGTGGTTCTTTGTGAGCGTGGTCGTGGTTTGTAAGAGGACAAGGTGGTCCTGCCGACCCATTCGTTCTACAACCATTATATAGCTGCAGCTCCACCACGTATAAAAATATTATTTCTATAGTTCGTCTATAGTTCGTTCCATAGAATACTATAATACATAATAGAATAGATGTCAACTTTATTTTGTACGAGTATTGGCGTCGCCAAACCCACTTCACTGTGTTGACAGACTGAGTAAATTTACACATTTTAGGCTTTTGATTAATGTTCAAGATCATCAATAAAAAAACCGTTTAAATTTTAATACATATTTATTTGTAAATAGGGTGCAATTTGGCATTTTGTAAATAATTTTATTGCGAAATTTGGAGACGATTGTAACCTCAAAACACATCTCGTGTTGACAGTTATACGTGTGAATTGACGTGTTAGTGACATTTTAGTGGGTACGCGGGCTCCGCCCACCCCCCGTTCTATTATTTATGTATTGTAGTATTTTATGGTTCGTCCAAACAATTTATTTGTACCAAATTTTCTTAATAGTTATCTCTACTCGAAAAATAAGTATTAAGGTATTAAAAGTTAAATAGCAGTGTATACAAAACCGATAATCGTTATTATTTTGATGAATTCATACAGGGAAAAACACTCCAAGTTATACACTTTTTTTGTCACTTACACCCCCATTAATTGAAATACTATCGTACTTTATATAAATCAAGTTGTATTCATGTTGATTTTAATGATAAATACACAACAAACATAGTAAGGGGCATCTTAATGAAAGCTATGACTTAAATCGATTACAACATCCCTGCCAATGTTCAAGATAAGAACCGTGAAAATGTTTCCTTTAATAATCATCATTATAATCTGTGTCCGTGGTGCATAGACAGCCGACAGATTAAAAATTGTGTATGGTTCACAAAACAAATATACTCGTTGTATATATATAGGTTGTCTAATATATGTACATGTATGTAATGTTTTTATATATAGTATATTATATATGGCACAATATATATGTATATATATATATATATATATGCTGCATTAGTCCCTACTTTAATGTATGTTAGTGAAAGCTGGGTGTGGCAGAAGAAGCACGAAAGTAGAATAAATGCTGTAGAAATGCGGTCTTTAAGGTGTATGCTAGGGTTGAATCTCTGAAATTAAATGACAGGTTGAGAAATTGCGTGTTAAGAGATAAATGTGGTATGCAAGATGATGTTGTGACCAGGATTAAGAAAGGAATGCTTCGGTGGTTTGGTCATGTAGAAAGAATGAATGAGGAAAGAGTGACAAAGCAAATTTATATGGCAGATGTGAACGGTAGAGTCGGGAAGGGACGCCCTAGAAAAAAGTTTATTGACCAAATTGGCGATATTTTGAAAACGGGCCACGTTAAAAGTACCCTTAACCGACGAGCATGTATGCGTAGATATATGGATGTAAAGGAGGCGAAAGAGGTATGTCAGGATCGTGTCAAATGGAAGTCCGTGGTCTCTGCCTACCCCTCTGGGTGACAGGCGTGAGTGTTTATGCCATGCTTTATGCCTATATATTTTATATATTATATATATATATATATATATATATATATATATATATATATATATATATATATATATATATGCTATTTTGGTCGGTAATTTACTTGCCGTCTTGTAGGTAGTGACATAATCCCGTTGTTGCAGAAATCTTGAGATGTTCGATCAAAAAAGTACGACAAGTAGTTTTGACAGTCGTCTCCTGATGTTAACCTAATACTACCCAAATAATAATGAAATGGCCGAAACGGGTAAAAAATTGAGGACGCAGCTCAGGACTTTATGGGTGCATTAACACCTCCCGACCATGCTCTCTCAATTTTTGCTGAGTGGTCAAAGATGTGTGTGGTCTGGCGTTATCATGGGGAAGGAACACTCCTTTTCTGTTGATCGATTCTGGCCGTTTTTTATCACTTTTTAGCGCGAGTCTCATTAGTTGCTGGCGGTAGGGATACTAAAAAATGTCTTTCCAATCCCATCATACACACAGCATCACTTTATTGCGTCTTAATCCGGGTTTCGCTACAGTCCGTGGAGCTTCACTACCCTTTGAACATGATCTTTTTCGCACATTCTTGTCGTAGTTAATCTACATCACCAGTGATCAATCTTTTCAAAAATGGTTTTGTTTCATATCAATATAGTCAATAGAGAATCGCAAATAAGTTCACGATTCATTGGGTTTCTTTCAGTGAGCTCGTGTGGTATCAAAATATCGAGTTTTATATAGTATTTTGTATATCCAGACTTTTCAAATAGGTCAAAACTGTTTTGTGATCAATCCTCAATTCCTCGGCTATGTCATAACTGCTAATATGCCAATAGAGCTTTTCTTGTTCAAAAATGAGCGACTTTATCCGTATGGAGCGACCAGAGCGAGCGGCATCTTTGATACCAAAATTCCCGGACTGAAAACACATAAATAATAAAACTTCAGAATGTATCGAATTTCTATGTTAGATTTACTCATTTTAGCAGAAAAACAATTTTAAAAAGACGGAAAACTGTTTTCT
Source organism: Parnassius apollo (assembly GCA_907164705.1). Taxonomy (NCBI): domain Eukaryota; kingdom Metazoa; phylum Arthropoda; class Insecta; order Lepidoptera; family Papilionidae; genus Parnassius; species Parnassius apollo. Next base: position 10,157,544 of record CAJQZP010001558.1, on the reverse strand, counting down.
CCTTTTTTATTTTTTATTTTCTTAATGTCCTATATGTATGGATATTAAAACCAGCCAGATATAAATAGTACAACCAAAGAGATTTTGCTTCAATTTTGGGGACCACAGGCGTCCCATCACTTATTTGAAGGTACAGTAACAGAAAAGTCGCTGCTTAACAATAAGTTGTCCACCAACTACATTAATACTTGAAATATTTAAAGTCATTAAGTAATTCTACTAATCTATAAAAAAAAGTTTAAGTAATAAGATGTTTTATATGAAAAGACAATAAGATCTATTAGAATCTTTTTGTCTTTTGTTTGAATATACTATAAAAGAAACAATGCAAATATGTTATGCTTATCAAACAAAGAACAAGTATAAATTAACACGTTTGTCAGAATGAAATGCATTTTGAAAGCAACGTACATTGTACATACATATGATTACTATAAAGCTTCGAAAATGAAGGAAATTCAAGAACAGCACCTATCTTAAAATCCGCAAAGAACTGCCATAGATCATAAAAATAAACATAAATATAATACGAAATAAAATACTAATATTGAATGAAAATATGCTGATTCGGCTGAAAATAGACGAACATCAAACTCAATGAGCAGAAAATCTCATTTTTCTAATGGATTACTTTTATAACAAAAATCAATATAAGCCTTGTAAGAAAGAAGATTGGTTGATTTTTTACGAAGACGTTAAGTGTCATTATATCTCATCATCATCATCATCATTACAGCCCTTCACAAGTCCACTGCTGAACATAGGCCTCCCCCAAGGTATGCCACAAAGCACGGTCCTGAGCCACCTGCATCCATCGACTTCCTGCATGTCTTACCAGTTCGTCTCTCCATCTAGTGGGGGGTCGAACTCATTATATCTAGGTGCAGTTAATTTTTTCATTACATAGTTTTGTCGTATTTATATTACACATTATTATATCTACAATATTCTATAGTGCACTTCACGTGTTTGAGGCGGGGCATTTCAGTACCAACTCTATCCACTTGACCGCATTCAACGCCGAGCGGCTTGCATTGCCGACAACCAAGTTCTTTCCGATCCCCTTGATCCACTGGAATGCGAAGACGTGCCTCTTTACATTATCTATCAGATATACCATAAAGAGTGCTGTTCGGATTAATTTTAACTGCTAAATCCCACCATCGTTTACTGCGTAAAGACTAAATTCTACTCACATCATCTCCGTAATTGTCATTGAACTCTGGCGTTTCATCAGTGTGGAATTTAGCGTCACCTGTCACCAGCGTTTTCACAGGCACCTTCAAGAAAAGAGGAAAAGGAAGGAAGATAAATTGCAGGTGCATTCCTTTCTGAAAGGGAATGTGCAATTTATCTAGTGTTGTAGATGTTCACGAGTGGCGATGATCACTTGCCATCTGGTGAACCGTATACCCGTTTGCCTCCCCTTCTATAAAAAAAAACTTGATCTGCGTAAAATATCTATTTTATTAAAATGTCAAAGTTTAAACGCAAAATGTTAAACAAATTACAAAATTTTACTTTACTTAAGCGCTTATAGCCACAGACAGAATATTTTACATCCATTAATTACAGCGATAAAGAAAGTTATTCTACAAGATTGTAACAATTTAGCAAAGTACTCAAATATTTCAAAGGATTTTAAATTTACATTAAAGACCATGCTAGAAGTTTACCCCTACCTTTCATTATAAACATCAAGTTAGGCAAAGGTATATTTACTCGTACGTTGAAAGCAGAGGAAATAATTCAACTATTAAAGTTTTTTTTTTTTTGCAAACGATACTTTATTATGTGGTAGGAGAACCACGCAGGCACAACTCGAATAGCTTGATTTAGTGTTGCCATAATGAAACCCGTTATGTAACGAGAATTATTTATTATTTCATCCTATGAACGACTGCTGGAAATGACGAGCTACTGTATTAGTTAATAATTAAATGGATTTGACTATAGTAAATACTGTGTAATACAGGCTTTTACACGGCACTTACTCTGTGCTAATATGTTCTGTGGGGTTGTTGGATGCTGTGGTCCATACACATCTACATCTATCCTCGAATAAGTCTCAAAATGTAGAATCGTTTTTACCTCTGAGGACGTAGACGGAATACACCGTTTCCAGTAAGAAGGGTATCTTGTTCTCTACACTCACCATTCAAAACAGAAGCATTATCCTGCTATTTCACACTGGTATTCTGTGAGAGTGTTGTTCTTTCTGGGTCGAGTAGACCCATTCTTGCTACGAACCTAATATAGCTGTAGCGTGGATCTACCACGTGCTTAAAGGCAGACATGACTGCCTCGTTGGTTTAATGGTTGTAGTAGTGCGACTGCTGGTCATGGGGTTCAAATCCCGGGTCGGGCCAAAATTCAATTATTGAGTTTTTCCGTCAAGAATTTCTCAGTAGCTGCCCGGAGGCAGGAAGTTGGTGGTTTCTCACCTTTGTGCCTTGGAAAGCACGTAAAGCCGTTGGTCCTGCGCCTGATCTCTCTCCGGTCGTGTCGGTTTACCGTCCCATCGTATTATGAGAGTGAGGGAATAGAAAGTGCACCTGTGCTTGCGCATACACTTGGGCACTATAATCCTGTCCTGCGCCGATGGCTAGCCTCCATTGAGGCAGGCCGCCGTGGCCGAAATTCGGACTGGAGGACATTACATTAAAGGCAGCATCTGTTATGTTTTCTTTTAATAAATATAACTAATGCTCTATTTCATAGTAGCCACTTATCATCAGGGCGACTGTAATTAAAACTATCACGCGTTGAACAAAGCTTTAATAAATTCAATCAATTAATTATCTTCCTTTCAAATCAACCATCATCAAGGTTTCTAAAGGCTTTCGACAAGCTGGCTGCTTTAAAAAACTTAATTATGTTATAAAAAGAGAAAAGGTGTTTTCTATAGTCATTTTATCGACTATGAGTTTTATGGCGGCCATTAAAAACACGTATCTAAGTACGAGTATCTTACGAAATCTATCGCATGTAAGGTTAAGAACCGTAATTAATTTTGTTAAAAATCCACTTTAAAAATTCGAAGCATTCGCGAGTTCGGTTCGACTGTTATGAGGAAAGGATATAGAGTTGTGCACCTGTTACGTTTATTCAAGTAGTGTTCATGCAAATGGTGTTTGAATCAAGTTACAGCTCGATATTTTTGTACTCATAGTGCTTAGCAGTGGTGAAGCCCTAGTTGTTAAATCACAGTGTCTTGCGCAACAAAAGCATATTTTTTGAAATTCTTAATAAAAACATATTGTAAAAACATATGTTTTTAATAATAAATACTACGAAAACGCTCTAAAACAAGCGCCATGTACAATATATAGAATCCATGTTCGGTGCATTATGCAATAGATGAGCACGCAATTAACTAATAAATACTAAGTGTATTACATTTTTCTTACTACACCCTCGTATTTCTTGTTGTCGGTGATACACGATAAAGTTTCTATAAACTTATGATTGTACCATAATGTAACGTGTAATTAATGAATGTATATGTGAATAATATATTAAAAAATAAAGAAATAAATAAACAATACCCAGATTACTGGACATACGCCGAAGCAAGCTGTATGGTACATCTGAGTGAAATATCGACACCAAAACTGTGGAGACTCTCCTGCCTGTGCCACCTGACACTTTCATTTGCACGAGTATGACAAAATCGGTTTAATCTGGATCACTAATAAGCCTTTGAAATTTAGAAAATTGGACCTCTTTAATTATAGGAAGAATTTGCTTTTATCGCCATACTTTGAAGGCGATATCAGTAACAAGCGTATCGCACCTTTGACAATGCTTCCCGTCATTGATTTGGGTATGATGATCAATTTTTTTACACGATATTTCGATAAACCTAGTATTTTTACTTGCTAATAATCGTATATTAACAAAGTTATATCTGACCAATGACTCATTCAAAAAAAGTAGAATTCCATCAAAAACATAACTTGCAAAAAAAAAACAAAGCCTCGCAACTCAGTTCTTCTACGGTAAAAAGTTGTAAGATCCATGTAATACCAAGTCGGTTAATTTATTCAGTCCCTACTTAAGGGTCCTTCTGTTTTAAGTTATTACGCAATTAGCTAACCTAACAACATTTTATTGTGACCATATCAATGTTAAAAACCTATATAGATTGACTTGGCCATCACATGAAAACACAACGTATCTCACAAGTAACACATATTGCTTAGTGCGATGGCCAAGACAATCTATCTATCTATTTAAAACCTAAAAGATTTTCAAAATTGATATGGTCACTACAACATGTTGTTAGGTTAGCTAATTAGGTAATAACTTAAAACAGAAGGACCCTTAAGTAGGGACTGAATAAATTAACCGACTTGGTATTACATGGATCTCACAACTTTTTACGGCAGAACTGAGTTGCGAGACTTGGTTTTTTTTACAAGTTATGTTTTTGATGGCATCTCATTTCTTTTTGTAGATAAGTTAGTCCTACTTTTTTACCTTTCCGGTACCTTCTACTTCTTGAATATCAACAACGTACCTATCTACACCTATTATACATATACAAGTACACTGATTCATTCACTGCAAATGTAACTTTGTAATTTTATACATGTATATGGGATTACAAAGTTATTTATGCAGTTGGTTTATCTAGAAAACTGGACCGAAATTAAAAAATATTTTAGTTTTTTCTTGATTTGTACACTAAGCACTAATTGTATTAAAAATTTAAAGCTTCTATGTCTGCGAGTTTTGATGATCGGTCAGTCAGAGAGTGACAAAATTAAGAAACTTTTACTAGTTATAATTCTTAAACTACTGGTTCAATTTGAATGGAACTTGAAATATACCATGTTTATACAATGCCTACTTGGTTACTGAATTCAGCCTTCTAGTTTAATCTACTACGTAGTTATAGGGGGTCGAAAATGGCCTGAATTGCTTCGAGAAAAGTATGGTACGGCCGTGCCGCTTTTTTGCTCGACTTGGCGGGGCACTGCCGTGCCCCCAGATATGGCAAAGGAAACCGAAAAACGTGTCTGTGTCAATATTCACAGCTCTGTATATAGTATACAGCTAGGAAATATCCCTAATATCGCTTTGACCAGACCGTTATTATGTTTATAATTTATTTAGGCAAACACTAATACGAAAGATAAATTAGTATAATGTTTAGTAAAATAGTTGAGGTAACGCATAATTGATTGCATGTAAAATGAAAGGCAACAGAAAACAAAATCTAAACAAGTTGTATTTTCAATTGTATCAATTGAATTTAAAATTTACAGTGAATTTTGAAAAAAAAAAACGAATATGATTTCCGCCACAGCAAATATTATATACAATATCTTATCAAACTGTTTTCTTTTTATATAATAAGGTAATTTACGTAGTCCACTGCTGATAAGTGGGTCCTGTGGCCCATATACATCTACAACTACATTTATTCCCAGTTAAGAAACAAAATGTAGATCTGTTGTCACCTTTGAGGACTAAGATGGAATGCCTCGATTTCAGTGAGAGCGGGGTCTTACCTCGGTCAAGCCGACTCATTCATGCTACAGCTATAATATCGCTGCAGCGTGGCTCTACCACTTAAAATATATGCGTTATTACCCCTAATAACTAAGGCAGAATGCCTCATTTCAAGTAAAAAGGATCTTAAGCTCTTCACACCTGTAGAAGATAAAAAGAGAGACAAACAATTTTTGATAAATCTAAACGTGCATGCCTTAAGCGCTCATATTATACGTAAATTTTTAAAGTGTTTTAAATAGTAAAGTAAAGTAAAGTTACAGCCTGTATACGTCCCACTGCTGGGCACAGGCCTCCTCTCATTTAAATACACACAAGTTTTTACAAATAACCTTATTACTTGCTATTACTTCTAATTTTCTGATAATTTTATGTCAAACGTCAATAAAAAAAAGTTTGTAAGTCCAAAAGTGCACGACTCATAATGCTCATATGATCGTAAAAAAATGTAAAAAACAAAAATCTCAATCAACAATAGATTTTTTTTTTAATTTTACTATAGTATTATTATTGAGATTCTTAGAAATATTTAGTGGTTATCACCACTCATAGGATATACGCATAAGAACGTTCGTTCTCGTAAAGCCGCTCGAATGCCGTGTCGGTAGCGATCATTTTTTCAAGGCGATCGCATCTCCGTCCAGGTATTTATTTATTATACATTTCCACTTCACTTTTTGCCTTGATTAAAGGGCAATTTATTAATGAAACAATTAATCAAGTGTTATCAAAACGGCATCGCAAAAGGATTTGGGATTTGTGTCTAAATGATATTAAATAACGTACGAGGAATTTAACTGTACAAACTTAATATTTATTACTATTTTTATTAGTTATTAGGTGTTTTTTTTTCTTTTTTAAACATTTTAAGCATAGTAAAATAAAGTTGCAGCCTATATATGTCCCACTACTGACTACAGGTCTCCTCTCACTCCTGAAAGCTGCCACAACGCTTGTTGATGGACACAAATCTTCAACGTTCTTTATTTTTTTATTTCTCAGACATGCAAGTTTCCTCCCGATGTTTTCCTTCACCGCTGAGCATGCGGTAAACTAACACTTAAAATTGCAAATAACAATTTTTACTTCGAAATATACAGCGAGTGCTAAGCCCCCGAGCTACCACGATTAAAACACATTTAAACGTGTACTTAGTTAAAATAGTTTACCATAGTTTAAATATGTAGATTGTAGAAATTCGAATAAATAAGAAAAAAGTTATGTAAATTTTAGATTCATAAAATAAAATGTTAGGCAATAGAAGAAGAGTCTGTACTGGACTGCTTTAATAGGGTATTTAACCCATTTCAAAAATTTTTTTTAAATTAATCCTAAAGTAATAATGAACCACTTTAGTTTATATATATATATATATATATATATATATATATATATATATATATATATATATATATATATATATTAAAACCGAATAGTGCCGTAAAAATTACTTTTAATCCATCGTTTTAAATTTTCGGGTGAAAACGATAGCAGCCATTTTGTTCGACTCGTGACGACAAAGTCGTCGATTCTGCCGATTTTGCGAAGGAATAATATACTTTTTAATGTTTAATAATGAGTTATCATTATTGTGTTGTGCCTGAATGCAAAAATGCGAGCGTAAGAACGAAAGTTAAAGTTATGGATTAAAATGCCAACTGATTTAAATATGAGAAATACTTGGTTAAAACTGGTAAGAAGAGACCCGAAGGCATTGTTTACAAAATCTAAACTGTACTTCTGTGAAGATTATTTTGATGTAAGTATGATTTATATTTAACTATCGTTTAATATAAGACAAAATACACTCTGGCCTGGTATTGTGTTTTTGTGTAAACAAAAGTTGATAATAGGTGTTGATGTTTTAACATTCCCCAACATGGCAGAACAAAAATTTGGATTGCATGCAAAAAATTTTACCACAGTCAATTTATTTATCCTTGGTAGATTAGTACTTTCTGTTTTTATGAATTCGTCCATGATGTCTTTTCTATAAAATTCGGAATAAAACTCAATACTTATAAATAACACAACACGTTAGCTAGTTCTCTTAAAAGTGACATCACGACACTTTCTAATCTGGCCGACAGCGTTTTGCAGATTTGAGGAACAGACGAAGAAAATTCTTAATATGGAAATTTAAAATTTATAATACAATTTTATTTGCTTGTTTATTTTTTTACAAAATCTATCATAAATTATTTTTTGATTTTACATTGTGTGAAATACCCTATTGTAAAAATATATAAATATAAATTCTTTCATAAATAAAAAAATAACAGTTTTGGATTCGTATTCAAACGTTATTTCTGTTGATTAATATTAAAACTATAAGAATATCTTTCTTACGGAATAACCTTAACCTAACACCTAACTGGTAAAACTGAACAATGCATTATTAAAGTTCAATGTTTTGTAGAGGTATAGAGAAAGCAAGTTAGAAGCTAGATAACAAAGGCATATCTCGAATTACCAGGTCAAGATAAAAACTGGGCACCCGGCCACCGGAGCGCAGTGTTCCTAACAGGTTGAGAAGATCTTGCCGGAGACATTCCCACATCTAGTTCACTTTTAGTTTTTTGCCACTGATATCGACACGAAGAACCAAATAATAAGTTATTTGGTACATATATTAAAATATAAAGTTATACGATTATTTTTGATTAAGTTATGGAGTTTTAAATACAAATATTTTTTTAGTTTAACTAATAAAACATATACTTGAAGTTATTTATGACAAGAACCATTCTAGTATAAATATTAAATTTTGTTTTAACTATGGGTAGCACAGCATAATTTTTAAGTTATATTAACCTCAATTTAAAAGATTTACTTATAATACTAATCTGAGGTTCTTTTATTTTCTTATAGTGCCTAAAATATTTATTTCATTTTATATTTTTCGGCACTTCGATATACCGACAGTCAACTTGGCACCGCTGAAGGGACTGTAGCACCGCCCAAATTTCGACGGAATCAAAGGCTTTCTCATAGTCCAAATACGCCAGGCAAAGTGGCAGATTGTACTCTTCAGTCTTCTGTACAATCTGACGCAGGGTATGTATGTGGTCTATGGCGCTGAAGCCTTTTCGGAAACCGGCTTGTTCGGGAGGCTGGAAGTCGTCGAGTCTGCGTGCGGAACGATTCGTAATGACTCTCGAAAACAGCACGTAGACGCGGCTCAGAAGGGAAATCGGTCTGTAGTTCTTCAAGAGAGCGTTGTCGCCTTTCTTAAAGAACAAGACCACCGCACTTCTGCTCCACGCCTCTGGAGTAGTGCCACCATGGAGGACGGAATTGAAGAGCTTCTGAAGGACTTCAAGTACCGGTGTTCCACCCGCTTTCAGAAGCTCCGCTGTAATTCCATCCTCGCCTGGGGCCCTGCCGTTTTTAAGGTGCTGGAGAGCCATTCTAATCTCGCTCAGACTGACGTCCGGGATATCATCGGAATAGTGCCGGATAAGACTTGCTCTTGGATCGTTGCGTGCTCTCACTCACACTTGCGTGTGGCTCCAACGATGATGTGTACAGCTGCCCATAGAACCTCTCAATCTCACTCAAAATCTCAGGTGTCCCGGAAACGATGCGGCCACACTCAGTCTTCAGCTTTGACAGATGGCTCTTACTGGCAGACAGATCTCTGGCAAGGACTTTGGAGCCCCGGTTCGTTATCGCTTCTTTAATACGAGCAGTATTAAAGTTGCGTAAGTCTTGCCGCATGCACTTGGAGATCTGTCTGTTCAGTTGCCAGTATGCTGTCAAATCTGTTGACGATTGCAGCCTCATCTCCCGTCTAACAGCCATGAGATTAAGAGTGTGATCGGAGAGTTCTTGTGTCCTTCTGCGGCGGGTCTTGCAGAATTTAGCTCCGACCGCATGGACAGTTTCCACGAGCTTTTCATTCATATCGTCCACTGCATTGCAATCTTGTAGGCACTGAAAGCGGTTACGTAACTCGAGCTGAAAATTTTCGGGATTCTGGATCAGAGCACGAGGGGGACGGAGCGTTGACTTCATTAGACGAGACCTCTCCAACTTAACGTTTAGGTTCAGTGTGCCTCTAACCATTCAGTGATCGCTGCCAGTTTTCACCTTTGTGATCACTGAGACATCACTGAACAGTTGGCGTCTGGTCGTCATAATGAAGTCAATCTCATTTTTTTCGAACCGTCGGGGCTCGACCAGGTCCACTTCTCGAGTGACAGCCTCGTACCGGTAGGCGTAGTGTAGGGCAACCCCCCACTAGATGGAGTGACGACCTGGTAAGATATGCAGGAAGTCGATGGATGCAGGTGGCTCAGGACCGTGCTTTGTGGCATTACTTGGAGGAGGCCTATGTTCAGCAGTGGACTTGTGAAGGGCTGTAATGATGATGAGGACGATATTTTTCAGAGTGTTAGAGCCACGCTGAGGTCAGGTTGTTATGGCTATAGATACTATGAGACAATCTATGGGGAATTTTGTTAGGTGGTAATGATGATGATGAGGATGAGAACGATGAGGCACTATATCTTAGATCTCAGTGTTTTCTTATAGGATATGGGTGACAAACAAGCACACAGTCCACCTGATGGTAAGTGGTTATCGCGGCCCGTAGATATCTACATCTATCCTCGATTACGAATCAAAATGCAGATGCGTTGTCACACGTGAATGCTAAGATATAATGCCTCATTTCCAGTAAAAAGGGTCTCTGGTTCTCTACATTTACCATACGAAACAGTAAACATACACACTACATTTTAATTCTTCTTATCTCTTCTTCAAAAGTAATCTTATCCAAAAAATAAATTACGTTTGAGCCGCATTAACTTACGTAGATTTAAGATATCTGTAAATATAGTGATATTGTCGTTAAGTTGAGCGATTATAGTGCACGAGTGTGTGCGTAAACATCCGTGAGATCTTTATTCCCTCACTTTCTATTCCGGAGGGATGGCAATCCAACACGACCGGAGAGAAGTCAGGTGCAGAACTAACGCTTAAAAAGATTTTAAAGCCATTGGTTCTGCACCTGGACCTGGTTGGACACGGAGGTCAAACAATGCCAATTTTCAAACTCCAGACTAGTTTCAGCGGACTAAAACTGCGGACTCGGGGCTCGAAGCTGGAACCACATGATCAACAGTCCCAACATGTATGTATAACATGTAAACAATGCATAATATAAATATGTAAATAACACTTTAAATTTAACTTTGGCTGTAACGCCCAATGTTTATGTGTCGTCTTCATTGGCCATTCCCTTCGAATCTAATATCGGACTACGTCGAGATCGTTGTATGTAGATCTTCTTCACTATTTACATACGCCATGTCTATTATTTCAGAAATTTAGCATGCACGATGGTTTGCACAAATGTTTTTTGAACATTTCTTGCTCAAATAGTTGAATACGTTTAGACATCCTTAATTATATGTATGTCCATCCCGATAAGTTTAAATAAAGCTGAAAATATTAAAAAAAAAACAAGATAGAGGATTATCTTAATTTAGTCATTCAAATAAGGTAAGTGAGGGTAATATAACATTAAGCATTGCCGCGCTATAAAACCAAAACTAGGAGAAGGACAGAGACAAAAACACAAATTCGTATACTATAACTAATATATTAAGAAAAAAATAGCTTTTGCAATCATTAGGAACACTTAGAAAAATCAACCTTAATAAGACTAACTACACTACACAATACTAAAATCGACTAACATATATACTACTAGCTTGCCAGGTAGACGTTGTTCTGCCCTTTTCGACGATCCATTGTCCTGCCCTATTAAAACTCCTTAAATTCGCAAAAAAAAAAATAATTGGGGGTCACTCATGGACAACAAAACTATCCTATCTCCTAAGTTGGACCAAACTGCACACGGTGTGCAAATTTGATTAAAATCGGTTAAGTAGTTTAGGAGTCCATCCCGGACAAAAAACGTGACACGTAATTTATATAATATGTTAAGATATTAAGATAATGTCAACTTTCAAAATGGCGTCGATAAAGTATTGATCTTTTGAGCTACTGTATGACAAAGACATCTATGCAAACAAGGCTGTAGTTTTGAGTTATAAGATAGTGACCATATTAACCGAATGACCATGTTACCCTCACGTACTAATATTAGACTTTAGAAATAGAAAACCTTTCAAAAAGGAGGAGGTACTCAATTTGGCTGTATGTTTTTTTATGTGTGTCACCTCTGAACTTTTTTGGATGAACCGACTTTGATGATTCTTTCCGTCCCATATAAATTTGATCATGATCTGACCAGTATTTTTTTAGTTATCCTTATTAGTGCGTATTAATTGACGTCGACTACATTTATGATGTTTTTAATTTATTTATATTGAAGTCGGTTGTACATTTTTTTTATTTTACCACTTGCTCTCTCTGTCCGTCCATGTAAGCTCATCTTCACAATTGCTGAACGTTGATTTAATAACTTAAATGAAACTTCAAGAAAACATATGTTGAAAGCAGTGCCAGTAATGACCGAGGCTGGATATATTTTATTCAATTGCAAGCATTTGTACATGCAAAATTAAAATTTTTATTATTTAAAAAATTTCCTGTTTCTTTTAAGTTCTACGCGAACAAAGTGGCGGGTAATATTAGTACTTAATACAAAAAATACTCAGTGTAGTATGTGCAACAAATTATCTAATACTAATTATCTCAGAAGCATTATGAAAGTACAAACAAGTATGAGCAGTCGTTGAGCGGTCCTGTTTCAAAGGAAGTTATATCTAATGGGTTATAACCCCATCACTCATGTCGACAGGCGCTTTCCTTTGCCAGTATATGTAACTTGGATATACAAGTATGATCTTAGATATACAATCTGATTTCCTAAGTAATTACGGATTGAGTTATTATATCTTTATTGGAATATACAGGCTGAATCAAATTTATGTTGCTATATTGTTTTATAAAATTCGAAACCAATATATTGACGATTTTGAACACGGGCGTCACTGCGAAGTGACACAAACAAAAAAAAGTTCTGTATGTATGTAATGTATTATATCCTACGGTAATTTAAAATTCTAAACATTAAACATACTCGTAGTGTTACGCTAGTCTACTTTTTAACCGAATTTATGAATTTAGTTACTTGTACGATTTTTATAGAAACATTTAATAATATCTGTTTACTTTTTGTTCTCATGAAATCTTTAAATGCGAGTATACCAACTAAAACTGCTCCGGTATTTGTTACGAAAATAAAGAAATAAAGGATTTTAAATTAAAAATCTACAATATATTGAATACTCTTGGTTTATTTAATTGTGTTCACACAAATACTATTCTTAATTTACAATAAGGTAGTACTTAGAAACTTAATATGAAATATAATTATAGAAGTCGTTTATGGGTAGTTCTTGAATGGATATAATTCGATCATTTTGGTAGGTATACGCAATACTATCTTGATATACGACCAGAGCTGTACTATATATAAAGGATAAATATTGCAAAAAGGACTAACGAAAAAACATAGGCTCCTCTCGTCCTTAATCTTTTAGATAATAATATATTTAAAATTAACTTATTTTATTTTAATTTATACAATATTTACCACTATCAAGAAAAATCTAAAACCTTAAGTTACCGAAAATAAAAACGCTGGCTGCGTTTCCTCGCCGAATGACTATTACTTAGCGTTTAAGCGAGAAAAGAACCATCCCTCTTAACACCAGCGGCGACAATAAGTCGCCAATACTGTTCTTTTAGAAACTTCACTGAACGTGAACTCCACGGACTGAGTCTGATACTAGCGCCAAATAGTCCAGCTGCCCCTGATATCACTCGGCTCTAAAGCTGGTAAAAAAGAATTTACTTGAGTTAAAAAGATTGTGGATAGTATTAATAAAATATTTTTGTTAACTTTAGGAAATACTTATTGTTTAAATGGTATTGTTGATTTATACTTACTTTATTTGCTGGGCTGTTTACTGTACGAAACATAGTTTGGAAGTAAATCTATTCGGTTTACTTTATTTGTGATGTGAGTTATGAAGTCATGTGAATTAGGAAAATTTATTAGTTTATTACTTATTTGTATCGATGATGAACTTGTTTATACCATAAAGTACAACTCACTAGCACAAAGTCGACACATTTCATAATTATAAAATTGCTTTAAAAACACTGTTATTTTTTTTAATAGGTAATTTATTTTATTTCTGTAATTCAAAAATTTTAAATTGTTTTCATTTACGTTTTTCTTAACTATGATTCCTTTTGTCTTCTTAAAACTATTTTGGGAATATCAAAACCAATACTATTATACATAAGAACAAATGAAACGCAAATTCTTATGCTGAGGTGAATTAAATAATATTTTCATAGTTATAACTCAGGTTTACCACCTGGCTTATAATATAAACAAATATTATCAAACGTGTAATAGAGCTTGAAGGAAATAATCGATCTATTTAAGATTTCTCTCCACCACACCCAGTAATCGCTTCTATCATTAAGTGTAACAAGCGTTTAAAAGGATATGTCGTTCATACATGTCAGCAGTAATTTCTACTATGTGTAAAATAGTCCCACTTTCTACTAAAACTAGTCAGTGGCAAGAAATGACGCTAAATCGCTATTATTTTTAATTGCATTCGATATTTCAATGGAAACGCGTCGCCTTTAGTTGTATCCTTGTTTCAAAACACAAAAGCTCTAACGATCAAGTTTTCTACGCGAATTGACATTAGCGGTCCGTGAATTATGCGCCTTTCTCATTTTTGCTCTCTGTTGCGTATACTTGTAACTTAGTTTAGGACTCAAGTACTACAGTAATGAAACAATTAATAAAAATACTTAAGCATAATCTTTTAACCATGAGTGCGAGCAACCCTTGTTTGAACCCCGCCCGCACCAATGAAATTGTTAATTAAAATTTTAAGTTCTGATTTACTATGTGCTCGGCGGTGAAGAAAAACATCGTGAGGAAACCTGCAGTGTGAGAAATAAGACTAAGAATAAGAGAAAAAAGTTTCGAAGCCTTGTGTATTCCAACTACACGCATTCTAACTGCGCACATTTCCTTACCCTAAAACCCCGTCAGAAATTAGGGCCTATGGGAGGTCTGTGCTCAGCAGTGGGACGTATAATAGGCTGTAACTTTAACTTTAACTATTTTTTTGTTTAAGTTAGGGTGCAACCACTTTCAGACACGATCCCAGATGCATTGTTATCCCTAAGGACTAAGATGAAATCCTTACAGTCTGTAATTATACTCGCTGTCCTACCCTATAAACCGAAATACTGCGATGGATGCACTGCTGCTTGGCAGTAGATAAGAGGGTGGTTCCAATCCCAGACAGATTGAGCTTTAGTAGTTAAGTACAAGTTAATTGTTACACAATCATCAATGAAATGACATTGAAAATAAAACAAGTTATAGATTAACATATCTGACATTCAAATAAGGATTATTCTTGAGAACGCCGTCCAATGTAAGTACTACATAAACAGACAAACATCCGCTTAACAACCTGATAAATGGATTCGATTGACAATCACTATGGAGGGAACAACGCTTTAACGACGCCCAGGGTTGTGTAGTACAATTGCCTCCACTAATTTAAAACGCGGTGCCTTATAAAGTGACTGGAGTGTTAAGAATCCACACTTGATCGGCGTTTGTATGAGTGTAGCGTAAGAGTATCTCTTTGACGAATGTGCGTTAACCAAATAGGGTTGGCTGTGTAGTGAAAAATTTGCTCTTCAACCCTCCTTAATTGGGTGTCGTGTTGTTTTGAATGTCACACAAAAGCATAAAGTTCAGTTAACCTAATTAAATCTTCTTTTAGTATATTCATAAACGTTCTGATATTCAATTCAATTTAATTCAATTTATTTGCTATTCTTGTTATATACATTTGGTCTAAATTAACAAAAAAAAAAACTGTTCAAGACAAGAACCCTGCAAGGGCACTACAAATATTGGCAATCATTAATATTATTATTACATTTATATTGTGGTATTATTAATTAAAAGTATAAATTAATGAATAATTATAATCAACTTAAATATTAACGAGATCATAATATGTTATTTATTCCCATATCCTACTCAATCACTAAAAAAACTCCTGCAACAAGTAATAACACTTTTACATTAAATATGTATTAACTTCCTTTTTAAACTTTCTTAGGCTTCTTCTGCTTCTAATACATAACAATAACACGGTTTAATATTTCGTATTTGAAACGTTATTTTTATGTATAAATACATGATTAAAATTGGTTAATATAAATACTAAAATAAATGTTATACCTAGATTTAGCTGTTAACATAAAAGTGACAAACAAATTATTTTAAATTTAATTTTATTGCGTACTATGAAATTCACAGTGAGTGTTAAGGCACTGACCAACTACGAATCTTTTCCGTTAATGAATAATAAATTTTGTTTCAAAAGTGTGTCATAGAATTGCTCTCCGAACGTAAGAGCAGTAAATTCTATAAATATAGGGCTGTCACTGATTTGTTGTCGAGATGTTTCTTTTAGCTCGTGATGTGGCGCTGATTGCGATGTACGATCAGTTCGTACCTGTGACTGTTTGTTTTCATTTTTTAGGTGCTAATGAGTAGCTTGCGATTTCATTGGAATACATTTTGCTAGGAATCAATCAAAAGAATACAAGTTTACACAGGATATATTTTAAAATGTTATTTTACAGTACTATTTTATATAGCTTATTTAACTTATTAGTATTATTTCACTGCCTTATGGGTCACGGTCGTAAAGGCGATTTCAAATCTTGAGGTCCTGGCTTTGAATCCCGGTTAGGGTCAATATGAGTACTTGTGTTTTTTCTGCCAAATACTTCTCAGTTGCACTTCGGGGACTGGAATTTGGTGGTGTGAGGGGGTGAACCCCTTGCCTCAGAAAGCATATAAATCCGTTGGTCCTGCACCTGATCTCTCTCCGGTTATGTCGAATTACCGTCAAATCGGACTATGAGAGCGAGGGAATAGAGAGTGCACTTGTGCTTGCGCATATGCGCGCGTGGACACTATAATCCAGTCCTACACAGATGGCTTGTCTCTGTTGAGACTAGCCGCCGTCAACGATATTCGGTCTGGAGGACATTATTACTGTTATTACTTCACAGCTACCCTTTTATAGGTGTTTAATGAAATATGATTTATATATATTTTTAATACTTCTATGAACTCCCCTGCATACAACGGGCGAACTTACACTCTACTTTCTACCAGTCAACCCATAAAGTGATGAAATTTATTTATGTTGTTGTAGCAGTGCAAAAATAACTACAGAATTATAAACAGTCACGTAACGTATGCCTGATGCCTAGATTAAAAAAATAGTGTCCGTAATGATCCGTTTTATTACATAAGAGCATATAATACTACTGTATATATATATATATATATATTTGTATCTGAGCAGATGAACAAGTATTTTTTTCGTTCCTGGATACACCAACGGAAAGTTTACTCTTATGTATATATTTATATATACATATAAATCACGTACTATATATATAGCAGGTACGTGAATGTAATATGGTCATCCGGTTAATATGGTCACTTTCTTATAACTCAAAAACTACAGCCTTATTTGCATAGAAGTCTATATGATACGATAGCTCTTCATCAGTTAATCAAATAATAAAAAGTCAAAAGGACGCTACTTTATCGACGCCATTTTAACAGTTGATATTATAGTAAATATTTTAGTCGATTTTAGTACGGCGTAATGTAGTTAGTTTTTGTTTAATTGATTTTTGAAATGTTATCTATCCTTCTCAGAGTTTTGATTTTATAGGGCGGCAAATCTTAAGGAAACCATATTACCCTCATGTACTTTATATATAAATTATAGGGGTTCTATTTATCTTACCAATAATACAAAACTTAAAATTATTACATAATAACTATACGTATGACTGTCTTAATGTTTAACTGGTTCAGGTCTAGACAAGTCTTTTTCTATATTATAGTGTCCTAATAGGAAAGCACGAGTGGGTGCCTTTGCACGTGTTGTGGAACTATTATATTACACGTAACAGAAAACTTGCGACAGTACAGTCGTACCCGCAACTGACATTGGCGAGAGAACGTTATACAACGAACAAGGCAAAGACGTTTCTAGTATTATTGGTAGATATAGAATTCATTTTTTGTAATTATACGGTACTAATGAATATCATTACAGTCTGATTGTGTAAAGGAATTTATGACCCCCATTTCCTTCCATGATTGTTGTAGGAGGGCTATGCGTGTAATATCATATAGACCTTGAATAAAACTATTATTTACGGATTTTTTCGCGTTTAATTACTTTAATTTATTTTTATTATTATCCCGACGTTTCGGGTGCTTTACAGCGCCCATGGTCACGGGGGGGGACTGAGATGTTTGACGTCCCAATGTCATAGTTAGTCCGGCTACCTTCAGTTGTTTAATATTAATTTTTGGTCCGATTTACGCAAAACGAGCTTATAGTATCATGAAGTCTTGCAGTGGTATGCTTGGGTTTGGGTTTAATTTTGTTAATTATAGGATCCCAAGCAGATGGTAGCACCCAACCATCTTCTCTATTGAAATTTGGATGTTTTTTAATTTCAATAGCCTCGCGTATCATCCTTGGTAGGAATCGGTGTTCTTTTGCGAGAATTTGTGGTTTATCAAATCTAATGTAATGGTGGGGACGATCTTGAACATGTTCGCAGACTCAGGTCGCAGGTCTCTCTTACATAGGTCAAACAAAGAGATCTATAAAAACCCGCGTGAAGGAACATATAGCTGATGTGAAGCACCGACGCTCCGGGAAGTCTGCAGTCTGCGAACATGTTCAAGATCGTCCCCACCATTACATTAGATTTGATAAACCACAAATTCTCGCAAAAGAACACCGATTCCTACCAAGGATGATACGCGAGGCTATTGAAATTAAAAAACATCCAAATTTCAATAGAGAAGATGGTTGGGTGCTACCATCTGCTTGGGATCCTATAATTAACAAAATTAAACCCAAACCCAAGCATACCACTGCAAGACTTCATGATACTATAAGCTCGTTTTGCGTAAATCGGACCAAAAATTAATATTAAAAAACTGAAGGTAGCCGGACTAACTATGACATTGGGACGTCAAACATCTCAGTCCCCCCCCCGTGACCATGGGCGCTGTAAAGCACCCGAAACGTCGGGATAATAATAAAAATAAATTAAAGTAATTAAACGCGAAAAAATCCGTAAATAATAGTTTTATTCAATGTGTAGTGTTCGCGTAAATTTAAGAAATCATTATCATAAAGACCTATTTGCGATTTAAAAGAACTTTTCTTCCTCGCACAACTTCCTTGTGGAATCGACCTACCACCAGAGATTTTCCGAACCGATACGACTTAGGAACTTTCAAGAAAAGAGCCTACTCCTTTCTAAAAGGCTGGCAACGCATCTGCGATTCTCCTGGTGTTGCAGTTGTTCAAGGGCGGCGGTAATCACCGAGCCGTATGTTCGTTTGCCTCTCTCCTATAAATCTAAGTACCTAACAGTCCAAAAATTGAAAAAGGAAAACATTTTTTTTTCTTTACGCAACAGAAACCGGATGCATAAAGCCGAAGATCGGGCTAAGCGGCCCGCCTTGAGAAAGGCATATGTCTAACAGCCGACTGTCACAGGCTGATGTTAATAATAATGATTATTTTTTAAATAACTTATTTTAAATATTATTTATCTTTGTATGTTTATTTTCGTATCTAAGTTAAGTAAATGTAACCGATTATCTTTTTCCATATAGAACATAATGATAGGAAGAATAAGAAGTAAAATTGAAATCAGAAATTGAAAACTTTTAATGGTCTTTGCAGTTGATGGAAAACTATAAAGTCTCCATCAACATCATATTCTGATATCAATTTAGAGTGCAATCCAAGTTACGTTCAGATAAATAACGGTATTCAAAAGCTAATCCAACTCAGGAAGGCTTGTGTACTACCACATACGCAATGAATTAGGTACGTGGTAATGTGGAACCTGGGCATGTGGGCTTAATAACTGGAACCAGACATAATCCTTGATTATAAAGACGATAGATAACTGCTTTATATCCTTTGATTTTAATTGGTGTACTTAACTGGAAAAGTAAACGACTCGACTCGGCATTTGCGGTTGTCTTGTAGCGGATAACTCGATTAGGTCGTGAATAAATTTTATTACGGATGCAAGAATGTGTGTATGGTTGGTGTTTCTCAATGTATCTGTCGCCTGTGTGCGCTTTTCAAATCAAATTTGGTAAAGTCTATTTAAAATGCAACTGTATTTTCCTCGGTGATTACCCAGAGTTGTCCATTTCGAATGAGTACTATAAAACGTTTTTTTAAACAATTTAAAATTGAAATGGAATCGAATGGAAATCGATGTGAAATAAGATTTTTTCAATGACCGTAGCTGTGAATTCGGGAAAATAAATAATACGGATCTTTGGCGCAGTGGCTCTGCAATGAGTAGAGGCGCTGGGAGCCGCGGGTTCGAATCCAGCACGGAAAAAGTATTTGCGTTGTGAAATATATGGACGTAAACTACTTGTACGATACAGGAGAAAATTATAGCGTAAGTAGCTTTTAAAGAAAAAAATGCAATGCACGGGCTCAGTTAACATCCAGTAGTGAAAACTTACTACATATTAAAAAATACTAATGGTACCTGTATAAAAGTGAATTTGCATATACATTAATATGAATTTTGAAAAAAAAATTGAAAACTGAGGATGAGTATAATATACAAGAAGAAGATATATAATATACAAGAGTCCACAAAAGCGCAGATAACAATGCTCCGCGGTTATTGTAAAAGGGAAGACCAGTAGCACAGAGCAGCTTAAAAATATTGGGGAGATCTGATACTAAAAAAGTATACTGCGATCGCTATTATGTCTTTCGAAATACGAAAATTACGAGAAATCGTGAATCGTTTTATACGTGGTAGAGACATGCTGCAGTTATATTAGAAGTATAGTTGTAGCACGAATGGATCGGCTCGACCAGGGAAGGAGCACGCTCTCACAGAATACCAGCGTGAAATAGTAGCTTAATGGTGCTGTATTTCGTATGGTGAGTGTAGAGAACCGGAGACTCGTTTTACTGGAAACGAGGCATTCCATCTTAGTCCTCACGGGTGACAACGCATCTGCATTTTGATTCGTAATCGAGTATAGATGTAGATGACTATGGGCCACAGCAACCACTTACCATCGGGTGGACTGTGTGCTCGTTTGTCACCCTATCCTATAAAAAAACATGTAAATCTCCTTTTCACGTTGATGTTTGGTAGAAAAATTAATCAATTATATTTTTCCAAACACAGTTCTATGTATTAATTTAGCTAACTTAAGTTTTGTAACTTTTAATTCGTGATTATAACATTGTTGAACTAAATACTATCTCACAGAACAAATGCGCCCTAAATAGAAACGCGTTGACGCGGACAAATTGACGAGGAGTGTCGCACCTCTATACTGTCATTGTTAATCTTGATACATTTGATTGTGTTTTTTCTGATAACTTATTTCATCGGTAACATTACTCTAAAATTGAAATTCGAATTGTGCTCTTTCGGCATTGCTTCGAGATTTCATACAGCATATAAAATATTTTTATTTTCATGTTTGGTGGTTTTGCGTTTTTTTTTTTTTGCGTCTAATGCCTATCTTACATCGGGTACGACTAGGTACAAAGAGTAGGTATATGCCACAGAATTGACGCGTTTTCTTATTGCGCTATAACTTTCTTGGTGTCCATCATCTAAGTCTTACCCATATGTTTCATAATATGAGACAATTAAAACAAAAGCTGTACTGTTGTAACCCTGCTTTTTTAATTTTTGGTCCGATTTACGCAAAACAAACTTACAGTATCTTGAAGTCTTGCAGTGGTATGCTTGGGTTTGGGTTTAATTTTGTTAATTATAGGATCCCAAGCAGATGGCAGCACCCAACCATCTGCTCTATTGAAATTAGGATGTTTTTTAATTTCAATAGCCTCGCGTATCATCCTTGGTAGGAATCGGTGTTCTTTTGCGAGGATTTGTGGTTTATCAAATCTGATGTAATGGTGGGGACGATCTTGAACATGTTCACAGACTACAGACTTCCCGGAGCGTCGGTGCTTCACGTCAGCTATATGTTCTTTCACGCGGGTTTTTATGGATCTTTTTGTTTGACCTATGTAAGAGAGACCACATTCACAATCTAACTTGTACACTCCTGAATCTTGTAGAGGGATATTACACTTGACGGATGGTAAAAATTGACTAAACTTCTTCGGCGGCTTGTAGTATGTTTTAATGGAAGCTCGCTTCAAGATGTAGCCAACCTTGTCTGTGACTCCTGTGACATATGGTAGTACAGCAGGCACACGTTCGTATGTGGCCGGCTTCACTCGGTCACTGTGACGTAGGCTCAGGATCCGAAGCTTGTTGTCTTGCAACACTTGCTTGACATGCTGCAGCTCGACGGCCAGATGTTTTCTGTCACAGATCACTCGTGCTCTCTGAAACAAAGATTTACCCACGGTAGCTAACTGTGAAAGATGATGGTGAGATTCACCATTTAAATATCAGTCCCCCTCCCCCGTGACCATGGTTGCTGTAAAGCACCCGAAACGTCGGGAATTAAAAATAAGTAAAATCAGTTAAATAAACGCGATAGAATCCGTAAATTTAGTTTTATTCAATGTGTAGTGTTCGCGTAAATTTAAGAAATCATTATGAGAACCAATTTAAATAAAATAATTACGCATTCTCAAGTCTGAGCTTTATTTCTTATACACATGTCTTAGCCACAACTGTAGAATGTAAAATTAATTTTTTACGTATATTTTTATATTATTAAAATCTTAATATCATCTGAAACTCTTTAGATTTTGCATTGAAATTCATCTCCCAATTTATCACCCTTAGGGGCAGAATTTTATCTCCGGAATTATATGGGACTCCTGAAGTAAAAAAGAGAAGAATTATCAAAACCATTTTTAAATCGACGAAAATGTTACATACAAAAAGAACATACGGTCGAATTATAAACCTCTTTTTTGAATTTGGCTAAAATGATAGAGACTATGACCGTCTAATAGATTCCTATCCACTCTTGAAGCCCTTTAATAAACAAATTACTAAAGACAATTTAAATGATGTTAACACTATGTTTAAAGAGTAATTTCCTTTTCACATAAGAACTTTCGTAATAACCCTAGAGCTTGTAAGAGCTTCCGTATAGAAAGCGGTGCTATTCTACAGGTTGAAAAGTACTTTTGCGAGCGTATGAAGTTATTATAATATTGGAAGTTACCGTATGTGTTACATAACATAAGGACCGGTAGAACAGGAATCATGTTACCTAATTTAGAAACGGACAGCGGTTTCCCAGCACATACGAAATGATATAAATGGGAGGCAAATTGCTTGTAAATAATACTTTAAGCTTTGTATTTGATTATTAATCAAAACGCGGATTGATTATAGGAAAAATTATTATTTAATTTAAATTTAAATGAAATGCTTTAGAACTTTACTATTAAAGAAATATTTTTGACAAATGGAAAACTTTATTTGCGCCTTAAAAAGTGTTTTATTTTTATTTTAGAATATCGTGTCTGGTTTACCATTAAAAAAATATGATGTGATCTGGCATGATAATAAATTACTAAACTTTTATTATATATAAACTCTTATTAAATAACTTTGTCCTCGTCAATGTTTTCTTATATTAATATTTATAAAATAAAATAAATGGATTAATGGTGATTCATTAAACTATTTATAACAAACTCGTTGTTTTGTTCTTTATCTTGATTTAAAAGTTAGTTAAAGTTACAGCTATATACGTCACACTGCTGGGCACAGGCTTCCCCTCATTTTTCATTTCTCATATATATACATTGGATAAGTTGTTAGTTTAGACTAATTTCTGAATAGGAGTCCGTATTATTTCTACCGTCGAGTATCGTATTTACTGCTGTGGTCCAATTTTGATGGGTAACAGTAAAGTAAAAGTAAAGTTACAGCCTATATACGCCCCACTGCTGGGCACAGGCCTCCCCCTCATTTCTGAGGGGGTTTTAGGGCAAGAAGTGTCCCCCGCGCTGCCCCAATGCGTGTTGGCGAACTTCACATGTCTTCGAAATATTTTTTTCTTATTCCTCAGGCATGCAGGTTTCCTCACGATGTTTTCCTTCACCGCCGAGCACGTGGTAAATCAGCACTTAAAATTGCAATTAACAATTTCATTGATGCCGGCGGGGTTCGAACCCGGGTTACTCGCGTTCTGTTATATTTACAGCGAGCGTTAACCATCTGAGCTACCACGGCTCTATCATGGGTAACAGAGTCAGTATTATTGCAAGTTGCGAGAATTATTACAGTGTAGTGGCGGTGTAAAAATATCCACTACCCCATATCGTCCCGAAGGTGACGTAAGAGGTGAAAGAGGTAAATAAACCAGGAGATAGGCAGCAGGGTCTTCCTAATCAATACTAATACTAAAAAAACTGCGGTTGACAACCCGCTTGTTAAGCATGGTAACTGGCAACTATGGCTATCCCCATGAGGCAATCTATGGAGGAGGCCTATGTTCAGTAGTGGACTTTAATAGGCTGTTATGTCGAGAATTATAATCTTAGTTCTCTGGTGTCCATGAAGAGAAAGGGTCATTTATTTAAAGATTTTAATAAAAAAATGGCGCCTTATGCTTTCAGAGTAAATGATATTAATTTGTCAACAGATACTTTGTATTTAAGAATACTCATACTTAAGTTTAAATTAAACAGGAAAAACTCAAATAAATTTCTTCGTAAGCAAAAGAAACTTGCTAGCATGTAACTTCTTTTTAAAACGTAGTTTTATTTTTTAATTTTAAATCAACCTAATGATGTTGCGACATATTATTTTATGTCATTTCATTTTTTAATATTCAATGTTGCCATATTGATATCCTTACAAAAATAATGGACATTCACCAGTTTTAAAACTTTTCTTAAAAATAGAGTTATCAATGGAACTATATTTCGTATTTATAAATGTGTTATATTGGTTACTCGATATAGCTGATTTTTAACTATTATAAGCCTAACTTAACAAAAGTATATTCACCATCCATCGGTTCCATATGGATTTGCTGTTTTATTATAATCCAATAAGCAATGATTCACTTGAAAATAATGTAGGTATTATTTGAAGTAAACATTACACGCGGAAAAGTAACCGATAAAATACTATTTAGGCTATTTATATATTGACTATTTACTATGGTATATATTTACATAATGACTATTTTTTATCTATTGACTGCCTCGTTGGTCTAGTGGTTCTATAAGTATAAGTGGTGCTGATCATGAGGTCTTGGGTTCGAACCCCGGGTCGGGCCAACAAAATCAATTATTGAGTTTTTCCGTCAAGAAATTCTCAGTAGCTGCCCGGAGTCACGAAGTTGGCGGTGTCTCACCCCCGTGCCTCGGAAAGCACGTAAAGCCGTTGGTCCTGCGCCTGATCTCTCTCCGGTTGTGTCGGTTTACCCCCATCGGATTACGAGAGTGAGGGAATAGAGAGTGCACCTGTGCTTGCGCATACACTTGGGCACTATAGTACTGTCCTGCGCCGATGGCTAGCCTCCGTTGAGGCAAGCCGCCGTGGCCGAAATTCGGTCTGGAGGACATTATTATTATTTATGTGTTACTAGCGATTACCCTGGCTTGACTTGGGTAGGTTGATTTAGATTGATGTGGCGTTATTTGGATTTAATGTACCTAATATCATAAATATCAAATCATCAAGTTTTTTTTTAATGTGTCCAAATTTTTAGTTAAAATAATGTTTAGGTCACACACATTTTTAATGGAATAGGGTGACAAACGAGCACACAGTCCACCTGATGGTAAGTGCTTACTGTGGCCCATAGACATCTACATCTACCCTCGGTAACGAATCGAAATGCAGATGCGTTGTCACCCGTGAAAACTAAGATGGAATGCCTCGTTTCCAGTAAAAAGGGTCTACGGTTCTCTACACTCACCATACGAAACACAACAGCGTTAAGCTACTATTTTACGCTAGTATTCTGTGAGAGCGTGGTCGTTCCCAACTATCGAGCTACCAATATAACTGCAGCATGGCTCTACCACGTACGAAATTATAATATAATATTGCTCTCAATCTGCTCGTGAAGACTCATTACAATCGGTTTATATATTGCGAAGAATAGCTTGGATTGACAGACAGACAAACAAAATATTTCAATTTAGTTATTCATATCTAAATAACATGCAAATACCCCCCTCAGCTCAATATAAGGCAGTTCTTTTGATATTACAGACAGATGTTCTTTTTCACTTCAATTTTATTTATGTGTATAGGATGAGACAATTATCAAATATCAAAACATAACAATCCCGTGTCGTATCGTGTGCGGAAACAATAGGGGGGATCAAGTTTACAAGCGACTCAATTGGCCGGTTGTAATTTCGTCCCATTGTCTCTATATCCCCTGTTCCCATCCTTAGTTCCCTAGTTCCCCTGTCGATTCAGGGGGAAGTCGTTACATCCTTTGTGCTAACATATTTACGATTGCGACGAAAGAAACGACGATTATTGTTGCTAAATTACTTTTTTTTTGGCTTTTTTTTTAAAGCTGGTTTTTTGTAATCATTTATTTAAATTATTGTTAATATTACATTGAAAGATTAAATAGCTGTGTAATCGTGACGTAAGAGAATTCTTCTACAGAGTATCATTCCAGGGTTATCGTAAAAGGTAGAAAGCGGTCAAGCTTTTACGTGGTATAACCAACCTGCAGCTATATTATGGTTGTAGCAAAACATTGTCGTCTCGACCGGGGTAGAATCACGCTCTCACTGAATAACGTAAAGAAGCAGCTTAATGTTTCTGTTTTTCGTATGGTGAGTGTAGAGACCTTTTTTTTCTGAAAACGAGGCATTCCATATTAGTCCTCAGGGATGACAACGCATCTGCATTTTGATTCTTAACCGAGTATGAATGTAGATGTCTATGGGTCACAGCATCCACTTACCATAATATGCTCGTTCGTCATTTTTTTCTATAAAAAAAGGAACAACAAAATGTTTTTGTGTTGAAAATACTTAAATTATCTCGATATTTTTATTATATCTGATAGGTATTATAATAAACAATATAATAAAAACGAAAAACGAAATCCAAAATTATCATACAAACCTAATAAGGCTTTATACTTCGTCCTTGAGCAAGGGCAAGAACCAGCCGTCTTGTCATCAACAGCGGCGATGACCAGTCATGATTACAGTTCTTTATGGTACTTCAGCGCACGTGGACTCCATGGAGTATGAATATGCAGTATCTCTCAGGATTCATATTTGCGCCATTAACTCAGTAAAGCTGCCGCCGATGCCGCCCTAGACCAAAACTAGACCGAGGAAACATATATGGAGATAAGACAAGAAGCCCACATCGTTCAGAGATCCGTGACGGGACAACCTAACTGCACGTTTCGTATATTAAAGTCAGTGAATACTATAATAGGTACTTGTCGACGCCG
This sequence comes from Parnassius apollo, assembly GCA_907164705.1. Classification (NCBI taxonomy): domain Eukaryota; kingdom Metazoa; phylum Arthropoda; class Insecta; order Lepidoptera; family Papilionidae; genus Parnassius; species Parnassius apollo. The sequence continues at coordinate 10,130,465 of CAJQZP010001558.1, read as the reverse complement.
TTAACTTAATTCCCAGTCGGATCACAAGCTACTTCTAACCATAATTGGTAAGTGACTTGGTAATTTCAGGACCCGTTGTTTGCATCCCACTCCACTCTGCTCTCGTCAGTGACCTTGGTATTTACATCTTTGATATACGAGATGGTACACAGCCATCTTTAGTTTATAATCTGAGCCGTAATCTGAACCGCTATCTCCGAGTTATGAGGTTTCCCTGGTCCCGTCTCCTCTTAAAACATTAATACCACCACCACCACCACCACCACCACCACAAATCGTAATTTAAAAGATCATTACTTAAGTGTTTCCTGTGTGCGTTGCTTAAATTGAGTTAAGTAAACACCAGAAGTATTTTATCCATAATCAGTAGGTATATTCGTAAAATATTGTGATTGTCATTCCACCCTTGATTATAATAATAACTGCTCTACTCTACTCTACTCTACTCTACTCTACAAAACTTCGAAATACTTTAAAAGTCATTAAGAAAGAGACTGCTCTTTTACAAATCAAGAGAATTTGTTCCCACACACCGCTTATTCATTCCTCGTATTCTATATTTCTTCTTTTACACTTATCACGCATATATTTCAAATTACTATCTTATCATTATCACAAAATAGTTAATAGCTTCAAAACACGCTACACAACAAGAAAATGAACAAACGCGTTAGACCGCAAATAAAATAAGAACTAACGTTGGCACGTCACAATCACCTGTACCAATAAACAGGTTTTAAGACTAGTCTAAATATAACTTCATTTAATTGATTAAAATAACTCCGTAAGCTCGCCAAGTGACAATAACAAATCTATACACGCGACGCCTCTTAAAATGTGAACAAAGAGCAAAGCCGGCTGACTTCAAAAACCTTAAGACAAAAGAGGATTTCACTGTGTAAGTCAGTTACTAATGGAGAAGCGAGTTAGCAATCGCAAGGACAGATCTCAGCTCGAGAGCAATTAAAGCATACGAGATTCCTCGGGGGACGGCCACCGGAGGCAATCAAAATAATCGGAGCGATTCAACACTTTCCTACCTCAAGATACGCGATAAGTCCAACTTGTTACGGTTAAGCAGGTTTTATGGAGTACTTAGTTGTGACAACATAGTAATATAAAATTTAAGAAATATGGTTTTTATCTGTTCATTACAAATAATAAATAACTGTATTAATTAAAATGAAAAATTATACATTATAAACATACGAATGTTGGGCGTATGTATAGATTTTTGACGATGTTTTCCGGTGATATGACGTATGTTCACAGTTAATTTTCTACGTTACTTTTACTATTTATTCTTCAGACTCTTACAATTATACCTTATTTGGGTATGTTAAAGATGGAATCCTAAAATAAAAATGTAATGCTGGTATTACCTACCGTTACCCCCTATTCCACCCCAGTCCACTGCTGAACCTGGGTTATTTTCCATAGTAGCCAAAAATTTTTTTTTAGTTGTTATTGGTAAGACACTGCTGCCTATCTCTGGTTTTTTTTCTTCTGTCTCCACTTTCGACACACACGGGACGATATGATGTAGTCTACACGGTGATTATATGTGTGTGATTATGTAACTAGAACTTAACTTTGCTTTTTTTCGCTCTTGACTTATTTAATAGTCTACTGACCTACTATAATTACAAAGAGGAGATTACGACGTTCTCTTGCCTAATTTATTTCACGGAAAACCTCTAAAACTATCGGATGTTATCAACTACGAAAGACGTCATTACAATTTGGCTCCTTTTTATATAGCTCTGAGTCTGATCAAGTCGTAATAGCCTCCTGGCTAACAGCACAAACATCACCGAAAACGAAAGAAGACATTCTACAATGTTACATGAGAGTACTAATAAAAAAAAATTAAAGCTGTGTTTATTGTTTGTGTTAAAATACATCTAAATCCAAAACCAATAAGTTGAGTTACTGAACAAATATTGTATTACCGGTATTTGTTAGCTGAATAAGTACTCGTCTAATCCACGAAAATGTAATAACGAAGGTGAGAATTAATATGAAGTTAAAAATTACGTGTCACTAATGCTATCTGAAACTCGACGCTATCTGCGCTTTAGAAAGCTTGGTCATATCACCTTCCTTACTAACGAATTGATAAGCCTTTTTAATTTTTATATTTACAAATGCATTTGTGCCGTGCAGTAGCCGAAAATGCAAATTGGGATTCATGCCAGCGCCCTCCGCTGCAATTTTATTTTTGTGTATCTTTATTCTTTTAACGCAGTCTTTATTTATCTTTTTAGGTCCCATCCCGATGTCGTGCTGGCTGATTGCGTTCGTGAGTAGCGCGATATATTGTTCTTTTAAAAGAAGCCGCTTGATTGAAAGCTTTTAAACGTAACGTTAAGTAGTACGCGAATGCATTGTAAGCGATAACTATTGTCTTTAATGATTTAAGACAAAATGTAAAGGACCTTAAAATTACGGTCATATGGATGATTTTAGAGTATTGAGTAGTCAATCTTTAATTCAAAATCGTGAACTTTCCATGTGAAATGGAAACCGCTTCGTTTAAATCCAAGATAAAGGAGCACGTAAGATGGCGCACGAAAGACATGTCACCCGTTAATTTTCATTGTAAATTTATATATTCAGTTAAGAATGATATACAGTATTAGTATACATAATAAAATATTTGTATTAATTTTTTTTAATTTATGTGTCAAGCGGTGCAATGTCATCCCCTCCTTCATCCATTTCATCCCGTGGTCGTTGTAAGAGGGGGCTAGGGGGATAAAAAGATATAAGGTTGTATAACCATTTTGTTTGCGCTAGGCGCATATATCCATATCCCTTATGGGAAGCAGCATAGAAAGTTTTTTTATAGGATAAGGGTGACAAGCAAGCACAGCGCCCACCTGACGGTAAGTGGATGCTGCGGCCCATAACATTTACGTATATCCTCGATTAAGAATCAAAATGCAGATGCGTTATCACCCCTGGTAACTACAATGGAATGCTTCGTATCCAGTAAAAAGGGTCTCCGTTTCTGTACACTCATCATTCAAAACACAGGAGCATTGAGCTATTTTACGCTGGTATTCTTCTTATTATTCGAGAGCGCGGTCCTTCCCCAGTCGAGCCGACCCTTTCGCGATACTACTATAATATAGCAGCAACTAAAGCTTCGCCAGATATAGGTGCAAAACGCCTGGTTCTGCGGTCGTCAATCCGCCGTCAAAGCTTGTATCGTTACGGTAAATCCCCCCAAAGGAGAGGCACGTGTTGAGCTATGGAATTTCTTGTGCTAATGAAGACGAACAAGAAATATATTTATCATGTTTTTAAATATCATGTGTAGATCATATTTTACACAACACAAGATATTAACAGTTACTCTTTATACATATTAGAATAATGTAAATTAGTAAGAAAATACATAGATATATTTCAAAAATCTAGTGATGATTAGCTTAGAACCTACCGTTGGGACCATTTTATTCATATCATTTTATTAATATAAATAGATATAAAACCACTTTATTTTTAACACTTTATGCAGTTCTGGACCATATTTCATGGCAGTTAAACTATATAAAACACTAGCTTGCCAGGCAGACGTTGTTCTGCCCTTTTCGACGACCCTTGGTCATTTCCTATTAAAAATCCTGAAATTCACAAAAAAAATTGTGGGTCACTCATGGGCAAATAACTATCCTATCTCTCAAGTTGGACCAAACTGCACACGATGTGTAAATTGGATTAAAACCGGTTAAGTAGTTTAGGAGTCCATCGCGGACAAACAAAGTATTTTATTTTTATAGGATAGGGTGACAATCGAGCACACAGTCCACCTGATGGTAAGTGGTTGCTGTGGCCCATAGACATCTACATCTATCCTCGATTACGATATCAAAATGCAGATATATTGTCACCCGTGAGGACAAAGATGGAATGCCTCGGTTTCCAGTAATAATGGGATCCAAGCCGGTTCTCTACACTCACTATACGAAATACAGCAGCATTAAGCTACTATTTCACGCTGGTATTCCGTGAGAGCGCTGTCCTTCCGGCGAGGACCCATTCGTGCTATAACTATACATCTAATATAACTGCAGCATGGCCTCTATCCACGTGGTATAGGTAGGTAGTGACACGTAATTTATAATTTTTATATATAATTAAGAGATTACCCAAAGATATAATAGACATAGAAGAATTTAAGAAGTTTGTGATAGCACTAAATAGCTTTTTTATTAAAAAATGTTACTATAAATTAGATGAATATTACGTTAAATTAAAGTGAATAAATAAATATACTCGTAGTAATAGAACATATACTAAATACTATAATAATACTTGAAATGTATAAAAATATTTAAATATTAGTATTAGAATTAAAGCATTAGAGCTAGCTAGCTTTATTTCATACCGTTATACCCTTGCTGGGGGCATGTGCTGTAATTTATCACACAAAACCACATGTAAATGCAATAAATAAATAAATAAATATCTAAATCATCGAGTCATATTTTTACCATGAAGTGGCGGTGTGAGAATATCCACTATCCCATATCATCCCGTGGGTGTCGTAAGAGGCGACAGAGTATAACCTATATTATCAGATATAGATAAGGTAATACTATAATAAACATCCACCTATCCAAATCCATAGCGGTTATAAAAGTTACTGTAAGAATATCGGCAAGATCTCATGACCTCGTGGTATAGCAGTGTAATATAATAATGTCCTCCAGACCGAATATCGGTCACGGAGGCCAGCCACAACGGACATTAGCCATCGGTGCACTCTCTATTCCCTCACTCTCATAATCCGATGGTACGGTAAACCGACACGACCGGAGAGAGATCAGGCGCAGGACCAACGGCTTTACGTGCTTTCCGAGGCACGGGGGTGAGACACTACCAACTGTCTGACTCCGGACAGCTACTGAGTATTTCTCAACGGGAAAACTCAATAATTGGTTTTTTGGCCCGACCAAGGGTTCGAACCCAGGACCTCATGATCAGCAGTCGCACTAATACAATCACTAAACCAACGAGGCAGTAAGCTAGTAATATACGCCCGATACTATATTCACACCACACATATTTTACACGTATGTGTAAACGGAATGGAATGTGTTAATTTCTACAGAGACAGAATTATTAATGAAGAATTTAATGGTAAATATATAAGACGTGTCCCGTGTAGTGGCGGTGTGAGAATATCCACTACCCCATATCATCCCGTGGGTGTCGTAAGAGGCGACAGAGGGAAACAGGTCAGGAGATGGGCAGCAGCGTGTTCCTGATAACAACTAAAATATAAAAAACTGCGGTTGCCAACTTCTTGCCAAGCAACTATGACAAATAGCCCCCCTATGAGGCAATCTGTGGGGGAAGCCTATTACCAGCAGTGGGCTTTAATAGGCTGTAACGGTAACGAGTCACATTTAGGCGAATTATATGACGGGCCCTCACAGGATGGAGTGACGACCTGGTAAGATATGCTGCAAATCAATGGATACAAATGGCTCAGATCCGTAATTTGCGGCATTCCTTGAGGAAGGCCTACATTAAACAGTGAACTTGTAAAGGGTTATAATGATACGGTGATGATGAAGTCATATTTAGACCTAAGCTAACATCTGCTTTTTTTGCATTTCTTCCAGGTTTGACTGGTAGAGAATACCACAAAATATGTAGTTTACCCTTCTTAACGATTAGCTTATGATAATTATAATAAAGGTATTTTAATTATAAAATGTATGGTGATGAGATATTCTTGACTAATTTCGGTCTCAACTACTAAGGTTGGCTTAGGAACAATATAATGATAAACGTGGTACAATAATGTACTGATACACCTTATAATAAGAAATAATAACCTTAAAAAGACACGGTCAGCGAAAGTAGGAAGTGCTGGGTTTGGAACCGGCTTTCAAGTACTGCCGTGAACTATCCTCAGGACTAGTTCCAGCAATACTCCTGAAACTAGTATGTAGAGTATATAGCATTACTTATGCTTAATTATATAGCAATAAAGTAAATTTCGATGAATTATCAAAATGTTAAATTATAGTGGACAATAACAATATAATAACTAAATAATTTGCATACATGTTAGAGCCACCCTGCAGATTTATTATGGTTGTAGTACGAATGGGTCGGCTCAACCGGGGAAGGACCACGCTCTCATAGAATACCAGCGTAAAATACAGAGCTTAATACTTCTGTGTTTCGTATGGTGATTGTAAAGATCCGGATATCCTTTTTTACTGGAAACAAGGCATTTTATACGTGGTAGAGCCACTGCAGCTACATTATGGTTGTAGAACGAATGGGTCGGCTCGACCGGGGAAGGACCACGCTCTCATAGAATACCAGCGTAAAATACAGAGCTTAATACTTCTGTGTTTCGTATGGTGATTGTAAAGATCCGGATATCCTTTTTTACTGGAAACAAGGCATTTTATACGTGGTAGAGCCACTGCAGCTACATTATGGTTGTAGAACGAATGGGTCGGCTCGACCGGGGAAGGACCACGCTCTCATAGAATACCAGCGTAAAATACAGAGCTTAATACTTCTGTGTTTCGTATGGTGATTGTAAAGATCCGGATATCCTTTTTTACTGGAAACAAGGCATTTTATACGTGGTAGAGCCACTGCAGCTACATTATGGTTGTAGAACGAATGGGTCGGCTCGACCGGGGAAGGACCACGCTCTCACAGAATACCAGCGTAAAATAGTAGCTTTATACTGCTGTGTTTCGTATGTTGAGTGTAGAGATCCGGAGACCCTTTTTTACTGGAAACGAGGTATTCCATCTTGGTCCTCAGGGATGACAACGAATCTGCGTTTTGATCTAATCAAGGATAATTGTAAATGTCTATGGGCCGCAGAATCCACTTACCATTAGGTGGAATGTGTGCTCGTTTGTCAAACTTATTCTATAAAAAAGGAATATATGAACAGTCAAAAGCGAAAATAATTAAACAAATATTACTTTTTCAGATTCGAACCTAGTACTTGACTAAGCAGTCAGGTACTCTAACCACTTAGCCATTTGGTGATCAATAGTATAAATACATTTAAACAAGACTAATACGAGTATCTCTTTAAACCATACTTGTAAGTTGTTTTCAAGTGAAAAAGAAAACTATGAACCTTTACTGAAATTGTCGCAAGGACTAATATATATGAGTTGTGTAATATGAAGTGACTATAATCTAGATTCTAGGTCTTCTCCAATTAAAATGCGTAAATCCGAACCACCTACCGTTAAAGTAAAATGTCGCGTATTGCCAAACGCGTGCGACAGTGCAACGACCCGCATACCGACAACCTGATCTATGTGATGACAGAGTAGTTGTTAGCAGGTTTGCTTCTAGTTTAGATCATAAGCGATTGTCCAATTTACCTAATTAGCTGTATTGCACTAAGGAGTCCATATGCAACAACATTTACTTATAGGTCGGGGAAAATGTATTCTTGGTATTTATTTTTTTATTGTACTGCTTATATCTAGCTAGTTTTAGTATCAATTCGTATAGGACATTAAGGAAAAGAAAAATAAAAAGTATAGAACACTTTCCGCTATTTTTCAGTTGTTTTTCTGTCCGCCAAAATGAGTGAATCTAACGAAAAAATTCGATAAATTCTGAGGTTTTATTACAAAAAATGGAAAAAGACGTGGTTTGCTCTGGTCACCCTGATACGGATATGGTCGATAACATTTGATCGGCATATTAGTAGTTACGACGTAGTCGAGGAATTGATTGATTGATCACAAAACAGTTTTTACCCATTTGATGAATCGTGTACTCTTTGCGATTCTCTATTAAAACGTAATGAAACCGAACCATTTTTGAAAACATTAATCAGAACTTGAGAAAAAGATCATGGTCAAAGGGTTCATTTTTTCAGTTTCATCATCAAGCTCCACAGATTGTAGCAAAACCCGGATAAACACGCAATAAGTTAATGCTGTGTGTATGGTGGGATTGGCAGGGTATCGTTTATTCTAAGCTCTTACCGCCAGGCAAAATCATAGAATAGAATCCAACAACTAATGAAACTCAAGTAAAAAATTGAGAAAAAATGGCCAACAGAAAAGCAGTGATCTTTCATCAAGATAACATCAGACCACACACATATTCGGGCACTCAGCAAAAATTGTGTGAGCTTGGTTGGGAAGTATTAATGCATCCACCATATAGTCCTGACCTTGCACCCCTAGATTTTTACCTGTTTCATTCTCCTCAGCATTCTTTGGGTAGTGTTAGGTTAACATCAATAGAGCACTGTCAAAACTACTTGTCGCATTTTTGATAGAATATTCTAACGGAATTATGTCACTACCTACAAGATAGCAACAAGTTACCGAAAACATAGCGTATATATATATATATATTATAATTAAATGTAATTAAGACTGAAAAAATGTCTTAAAATTGTATATAAAATACGAAGATTTTTCGCCGATCTTATCTAACTGCATCATTCTCACGGATCATATTACTGATATTACGATATCTTAAACTAGAAAACTGTTTATAAACGTTTAAAAATTAAAGAATAAGGTTTATTTTACTCGTACCGCTAAACGAAGTGTAGGGCAGCCCCCCCCCAATAGATGAATTAACGACAACATATAGGAAGTGCATGGACGCAGGTGACTCAAAATTGGTTGTTATCCCTTTATGGGCTCTGTAGATATATTCGACACCATACTTTTTATTGATTTATTTTTAAACTGCTAGGAGTTTGGTACTGCGATAGTCTGTATTCAATTCGGACAGGTCATCAGAAAAAAAGTATGGCTGACATTGACAGCTGATGACATCTTATGTCATTATTTGGCTGTTTTCTGAAGTGCAAATTTCATCCAAGAACAACTTTGCGAAAAATGAGGAAAAAGGTATATTTTTTTTAATGATTTATTCTAAATATTATAAATATTGCAGCTAACTCAGTATTTCAGAAATTATTACGTTTTTACATACATATTCAACGAAAAATTATGACGTCGATATATTCGACACTGCCCGCCCAGGGCTGGGCTAGGATTTATATCGTAATTGTATAGAATTCTTACAATTAAATATGAGGTAGTATAATTTAATATTTCCTTATTATAGGTGATCCCATTAGAGAAGTTGGAAGATGCTCTCGCAGACTTATTTGCTCTGTCAGACGGCGAAAACTCCGAAGACGGCAATGAGAGTGATGAAGACGAGAATTAAGCAGTTTTCTCATCATTTACCAGTACTTGAGGATATTTTAGGTGGATCTGGTCTGAATGAATCACAGTCAACAACATCAACAGTTTAGATTCTTCCGTCATCTTCTAATATGAATAAATTTGCCACACATGATAGTATAATAGGTAGTACTCAACCTACTCCCTCTAATTCTAGAATGTCTTCAATCACAAGACCTGTTGCACCTGTGGTTACACAAGCTGATGACACGGATAACTCGGAAGACAGTTCAGAAGATAACTCGGAAGATGATGGCGATGAAGAGTGGAAAAAAGTGCAGTTTCCACACATTCCGCCTACTGAGAAATTTGATGACATTTTACTGCGACCATCACAGTTTTTTCCTAATCGAAGTTCTCCTTGGACATATTTCAATATTTCTTTCAATGATGAAGTCCTATTGAACATAGTTGATCAGACAAATTTATACGCAGCCCAAAACCGACAGAAAGATGGGGATATTGTAACATTGAGGAACTAAAAGCGTTTTTTTTGGTATTTTGATACTTATGGGCATTCACGTACTTCCAAATATATCTCTCAACTGGTCTTCCGATCCTATGTTCCGTGTTGCAGAGATTGCTAATGTTATGACAGTAAAGAGATTTAAAAAGGTTTTGGCAAATTTACACCTAAACGACAACAGTCAAGTGCCCAAGAGAGGTGAAGAAGGGTATGATAAACTTTACAAAATAAGACCTATGATCAAAATTTTGAATACTGCTTTCCAAAGTGGTGGAGTGTGCTCATCATCGCAAAGCATAGATGAGTGCATGATTAAATTCAAAGGGCGTAGCACTCTGAAGCAGTATATGCCAAAAAAACCAATAAAACGGGGCTTTAAAGTGTGGTCTCGCTGTGACAGTCTGACTGGATATTTGTATCAGTTCGAAATTTATACTGGAAAAAATATGACGCCACTACAGAGGTTGGATTAGGAGTCAGTGTGGTAAGAGAACTATCTAAAACTCTGATTGATGAAAAGGTTGAGAATACTCACGTCGCCTTTGATAATTTTTTGCGTCCCATGAGCTATTGCAGTACCTATTTGATACTCGTAATAATATTTATGCAACTGTAACTGTACGCGCAGATCGTACAAACTTGCCCAAACTTATAAAAAACCAATGAAAGAAATATGAACCCAAACCGCCTCCTCTGGTACTGGCAAAGGAGAGTACAAATGGCAATTCAACCAGAACGTCGTATTTTTGTATGGAAAGATATTAAATTAGTATATGTATTGAGTACTGCTTATCATCCCCGTCAGAAAACAACATGTAGAAGAACGCAGAAAGATGGTTCAAAGTCTGACTTTTCTTGTCCCATAGGAATCCTGGAGTATACCAAAAGAATGGGAGGAGTTCATAGATTTGACCAGAAGAGAGGTACATACTCCATCTCAAGACGTAGTAAAGGATGGTGGATGCGAATATTTTACTTTTTGGTTGATTCTGCCATTACAAATGCCTGTATAATATACAACCAAAATGACAAAGTGCACAACCCTATGACCTCCTTGAATTTCCGCACCGTGCTCGCACGTAACCTGATAGACGACTTCAGCTCCAGGAAAAGGACTGTGGCACAATCGCCCAACTTTGTAACTAAAAAACCAAAAGGGCCAACAAGTAGACAGAAACCCATTCATGGAATACCTGATGAACTGAGGTTGAATGATGTGGGGTCTCACATGCCAATGGAGCTACCCAAATACAGAAGGTGCAGAGCATGCAGCAGCAAAAACCTTAACCTTCAAGCGGGCGCGCGTAGCCGAATCGACCGCGCTTAGTACATTTTCGTTCATATTATTATTACTACCCATCACATTTATTTCTCATTTCTAGTAGCTTGTCGCTATGTCATTGGGAGTAAAATAAATAATAAACCGTCGCTCGGGGCGCTCCCCCACTCCACAGATCGCAATTGTTTTAGTCCCGGTGCAGTCGTCGAAAAGACTACACGCGCCTGTCGTCGAAAAGGTACGCGCGACGCTCAATGCGACATACCCTCGTTCATGCTCGTGGTAGTTCTTCGGCCATCATTCAATATTATTGAATTAAGCTTGGATTTTTTATATAAAATGAGGCTTAGACGGTTACCACAGTGTGCAATACTCGAGGAATTACTAAGAGAAGACGAAGAAGAGAGTGAATCAGAGCTCAGCGACCAAGGATCTGAAACTTCCGACCACATCGTTGCGGAGGAACCTCGATATGCTGAGAAATCAAACTGCTCGGACTCAGAAGAGTATGATTTGCCACTTTCACAAATAAGTAGCTGTTTTACAGGACGCAATAAAGTAACGAAGTGGTAAAAATCTAACAATAACAGAGTGAGGCGTCAAGTTCAAAATATTCTCACGGAAGATGCGGGTACTCGTAGGAATGGTGTGGGGGTGACAACATTTACGCAAGCCTGGAGTTTATTTATTTCAGAGAATATTATTGAAAAAGTTGCTAGATATACCAACGAATTTATTCAAAAAAAAAGCGCCATCGTATAACAGAATACGTGACTGCAAACCGACAGATGGATGGATGGATGGAATCGGTGGAAATTCGAGCACTTTTCAGATTGTTGTACGAAGCGGGATCCTTGAAGACATCACACGCCAATTTAGAAGATTTTTATGCAAGTGATGGGACAGGTATTCCTATTTTTCCTACTACTAAATCAGTAAAAAGAGTAAAATTTCTACTGAATTCATTGCGGTTTGATGATGCTACTACGCGACATGCTCGTCGTACTCTAGACAAAGCTGCGCCAATAAGAGTTTTAGATATGTTTACACAAAACTGTCTTTTCCCATATTCAGTGGGAGAGAACGTCGTAATCGATGAGATGATGGTTGTTTTCGAGGAAAATGTCCTTTCCGACAGTACATGAAATCAAAACCCGACAAATACGGAATCAAACTTTATCCACTAGTAGATGCTGCTACGTTTTACGTCCTAAATATTGAACTTTATGCTGGCAAGCAGCCTGAAGGCCCATATCAGTTGAGTAATGCTGCGGCAAACGTCGTGAAGAAGCTAATTACACCAATTTCTGGCACTGGAAGAAACCTTACCATCGACAATTGGTATACCAGTGTGCCGCTAATGAACGATTTGGCCAAGGATTATAAGATTTCTGTTGTGGGTACCATGCGCATAAACAACAAAGAAATACCTCCTTGCTTTACATGCTCGTATCTTACGTGCCTAAAAAGAAAAGATCTGTAGTTCTTATATCATCACTTCATTGTGCTGCAGAAATTGATGAAAGTACAAATGAAAAGCGCAAACCCAGCATCGTTACTTTTTACAATAAAACAAAGGGGGGTGTAGATGAAGTCGATAAAAAAGCAAAAATGTATTCGGTTTCAAGGAAGAATAATAGATGGCCATTGACACTCTTCTTTCGTCTTCTGGATATTGCAGGAATAAATAGTATGGTGATATTGAGGGCAAATAATCTGACTACGGAAAAGGCGAATGTATTTACGGGCATTAGGCACTGAATTGACAAAAGAGTACGTCCAAAGAAGATCAACGATGTTAGGCCTTCTAAGAAAACTAAAAAGAAACATAATGGAGCATTTGAATATGGAGGATAGTGCTTCTGATACAGAAGCAGGTAGTTCTGGCACATGCAGAGGAACCTGTAAAATATGTCCAGCCAAAAAAGGAGGCAATCAAAAACGCAATGTAAATTATGTATGAAAAATATTTGCAGAAGTCATACAATTGCGATGAAAACTAAGCCAAAGTTAATTAATTTTTATTTTTATTTTGTAATTTTTATTATTAGACTAGTATGTCATATATAAACCAGTCTGAGATATGTAAAAGGGTTTTGTGTTCCTAATTTTTGTTTTCATTCAAAGCATATTTGAGTTATGTTAATTAATTTAATAATTGTTTCTTTTTCATAATTTTAATTACATTACTTTTTTGACAAATCAGACCTTAAAGGCAATGATAATATATCTGAGTACAAATAAATAAATAAATATTGAATAATTAGTGCTTTATTTCTCTTATTCATCCCATAGGTCTTTTCGGTTACGCGCGCCCGCTCCCGTTACAAATGACCGCGCGCCCGCTTGAAGGTTAACAAAACATCCAAAATACAGTGCACAAAATGCCAAGTTCCATTGTGCATTGTACCATGCTTTGCTCAGTTCCATACACCCTGAAGGGTGGTGAGGTGCTGCAGTGTCGAATATGTCGACACTACGTTTTTTTTAAAAATCTTAAAATTAATAAAAAAATACATTTTTCATATACAAGTGTTATTTTTTCATTCCCCAGCCAGGAGCTTCTGCCCCTTAAAGGGTTATGGTGTTCCCCGGGGAAGGCATTTGTTCAGCGGTGTACTTATGAACGGCTGTAATGATTATAATAACGACGTTTATTTATAATAACTGTTCTTGTCTATTTTTTCTTTTAAATCATTCCTAATAAAATTAATTACACTTCGTACTTTGAAACTGATAACCAACAGTATCATCATCGCGTGACTTGGACCACGGACACATAAACACACAGTCCGTTCATTTTTAAGACGGATAAAAGCTATAAAATCTGTTTCGTCATACGTCTCCAGCTCGTAACATTTACAATGTCGGCCACATCAAAAAACCGAAGCGAGTTCATCGAATCAACAGTTTCTTTGAAGTAAATAAAATTAAGAGCATACCAATAAATAAGAATTATTATTTTCTTTAATATTCGGTCCTACAGACACATCAAATCATTGGTCTTTTTACACTTTTATATAGGTTAGAGTGACAATAAATACACAGACCACCTGAAGGTAGTTAGAAGCTTTGGCCATCTACCCTGATTTAGAAAAAAGAAAAAAATATGATGCGTTGTCATCCCTAAGGGTTTAAGGGATAGTAATTTCGTATTTAAGGGTTTATTTACTTTACAAACCACAGTAATATTTCTTACCATAGAACTACACTGTAGCTATATTATGGTTGTAGTACGAATGGGTCGGCTCAACCGGGGAAGTGACACGCCTTCACATAATACCAACGTAAAATAGCAGCTTAATACTGCTGTGTTTCGTATGGTGAGTGTATACGGAAACCATTTTTAAATGAAAACGAGGCATTACATCTTAGTCCTCAAGAGAGAAATGTAGGTGTCTATGGACCACAATAATCACTTACCATTAGCTGGACTGTGTGCTCGTTTTTCACCCTTATTTTATAAAAAATGTCCTTCAGATAGAATTTCAGTAAGTCTACGTATAACAGGACTATAATGCACAAGTGTGTGTGTTCAAGAACTGCACTTTCTATTACCACAACAAATGCACTTTCTATTACCACACTCTCATAGTCCTATGGGACAACAATCTAGCATGACCGGAGAGAGATCGGGGCAACAATGGCAAATTTACTTGCTTTCCGAGGCACGTAAGTTATTTTGTGTAGGGAATGAACGTGTTTTCCCAACTCTTGTGGTCCTTAATATCCGAAACGCGACATGGATCTTCGTTTGTAGTAGTTGATGAGAAAGCCTTTGTAATTACACTCCATTCCATAATAGCACCATATTTTTGTAGCTTTTTCAAATCAATTTCTTTTTTTTTTATAGAAGAGGTGGCAAACGAGCATACGGTTCACCTGATGTTAAGTGACTACCGTAGCCCATGAACAACCGCACACCAGGGGAATTGCAGGTGCATTGCCGGCCTTTTAGAAAGGAGTAAGCTATTTTCTTGAAGGTCCCTAGGTCGTATCGGTCCGGAAAAATCGCCAGTGGTAAACTATTCCACAGAGAGGTCGTACGCGGAAGAAAACTCCTAGAGAAACGTACGGTGGTGGACCACCAAGCATCCAGATGGTGTGGATGGTATCGGGAGAATTTCCTCAACAATACACTGCAGAAGTATCCTTGATTTGGCTTTGGCTCTACATACACATTTAAACTATATTATAGTCAAATTATATTTACGTAGGTGTTTTTACAATGATCTGTATTTATCATGGTTCCTGCATAGCGTACTTAATAATTTTGCGTTTGTGCATCAAGTGTTTACGAACTTAACAGCTTTCTAAAACGTTCCATGAAATACAAGATAGCTAATTATTACCAGTTTAGCGCTACAAAGTACAA
Source organism: Parnassius apollo (assembly GCA_907164705.1). NCBI lineage: Eukaryota > Metazoa > Arthropoda > Insecta > Lepidoptera > Papilionidae > Parnassius > Parnassius apollo. The sequence continues at coordinate 10,115,112 of CAJQZP010001558.1, read as the reverse complement.
ATTGGTTTTATGTTAGGAAAGGAATTATTTAAGGAATTAATTAAATCGCGAAACGAAACTAAACGCGTAGTAGTACGCCATTATTAACGAATAAGCCTTGCACAAAATTAGTCACGGTTACTGTGAAAACATAGCAAATAAATGTTATAATTTAGTCTGCGACCTTAAAATCTAATTAAGGTGTTTTTTGACATTTCTAACTTTTGGCGTACATTACACGCTCATGCAGGCTGTCAGTTTTAGAATAATCACGATTGTGATTGACGAATAACCTACCGTTTAATGCAATGATTGACGCCTGCATGAGCGCGTAATGTACGCCTATCAGTCACCTTCCGTTTTTTATCAATCATGATTGATGGAATTGATTGAAGCTTGCATCAGCGTGTAATGTACGCCTTGCAAATGATCTGAGGCCAATCTCGTTTGACTTTAAAAAGAGCCACTAAGTAAACCTAATATTTTAGGTTTATTTTATTATTATATTTAAAAGTTTACACACCAAATTAATACAGCCCTGACTTGCGAACTCTAATCGTCTCAGAATCTATGCCCGACCTAACCGGGGCTCTGAGTCTAACAGATCATTAAAACGGAATTAAAATTTAGATGGAGAGGAACAATACAGTTGCTGACTAAAGCCATATGTAGAAAAAGTACCGTGTGATTAAATAAATGCTTACTAAGAATTTACTGCCTTGTAAAAAGGGATATAACAGATCGCACAGTCCACCTGATAGTAAGTGGTTACTGTAGTTCATGTACACACGCAGTCAATTTCTGAGGACTAAGATTGCCTTCAAGCCTGTCTATAACCCGATGAATGTGACTGTTGATCACATATTATAAATATATATTTTAAATGAAATTAAATGTAAATGATGCGGAATGAAACCGCTTCATTTTTCGATTTAATAAATAAAAATTTCGTTTGTCATATTTTATTAATTACTAAGGTACATGAGGGTAATATGGTCACTTTAAGCTTTGCCGCCTTATAAAACCAAAAATTGGAGGAGTACAGCGACAAAAATACAATACACATAAATGTTAAAAAACAAAAACAAACAAGCTTTGTCAATAATTAGGAACACTTCGAAAAATCAACCTAAATAACACTAACTACACTACGCTATACTAAAATCAACTAAAATATTTACTGTAATGTCATCTATCAAAATGGCGTCGACGAAGCAGAAGCCCTTTTGAACCATTTAATATTTGATTGACTGATAGAGAGCTATCATATCACAGAGGCATCTATACAAACGAGGCTGTAGTTTTTGAGCTATAAGAAAGTGACTAATTAACCGGATGACCATATTACTCTCGAGTACTATAGTAGTTAATGGAGAAGTTAGAAGTCCACGTTGCGCCAATTGGTGTAAGCGGACATCGTAGCTACAATATTTTCAATTTCTCTGACATGCAGGTTTCCTCACAATTTTATGCTTCGCAGATAATCATATGATAGGACTTGGAAGGCTTCTGGACCCTCAATATTTTTGTATAACCTATATTATCAGATATAGATAAGGTAATACTATAATAAACATCCACCTATCCAAATCCATAGCGGTTATAAAAGTTACTGTAAGAATATCGGCAAGATCTCATGACCTCGTGGTATAGCAGTGTAATATAATAATGTCCTCCAAACCGAATTTCGGTCACAGCGGCCAGCCTCAACGGAGACTAGCGGTGCACTCTCTATTCCCTCACTCTCATAATCCGATGGTACGGTAAACCGACACGACCGGAGAGAGATCAGGCGCAAGACCAACGGCTTTACGTGCTTTCCGAGGCACGGGGGTGAGACACTACCAACTGTCTGACTCCGGACAGCTACTGAGTATTTCTCAACGGGAAAACTCAATAATTGGTTTTTTGGCCCGACCAAGGGTTCGAACCCAGGACCTCATGATCAGCAGTCGCACTAATACAATCACTAAACCAACGAGGCAGTAAGCTAGTAATATACGCCCGATACTATATTCACACCACACATATTTTACACGTATGTGTAAACGGAATGGAATGTGTTAATTTCTACAGAGACAGAATTATTAATGAAGAATTTAATGGTGTATATATAAGACGTGTCCCGTGTAGTGGCGGTGTGAGAATATCCACTACCCCATATCATCCCGTAGGTGTCGTAGGAGGCGACAGAGAGAAACAAATCAGGAGATGAGCAGCAGCATCTTCCTAATGGCGAAAAAAAAGAAACTGTGGTTGCCAATGCCATGAAGCAGTCTATGGGGGAGGCCTATGTTCAGCAGTGGACTTCAATAGGCTGTAACGGGTATAAGATTTAGAAATTTGTAAGCAGATTCTCTGTCGAATGCTACAAAATGTTAAGTTTATATCGCAAGTAATACCAGTATATTAGTTTTCTCAATGAGATTTTCCGACTTTATGGCAGTAAGATTAGAGAATGATGGAGCAGCATATCCATTTGAGACAAAAATCCTTAAATAAATTAAAGAAACAAAGATAGAACTAAACCACATAATTCATCGCTTATCTAATTATTTTACATCATATTCCATCTGTTATGGTAATCGCCAATTGGCTTGTCATGCCGATAAATAAAAAGAGAAGAAATGTACTTATGAAAATTTATAAAAAATATTATTAAAAATCAAAATTCTAATTAATCGATCGTCCTGTCATCAGTCATAGCAGATTTATCTTTTTAAGCCTCCCCCTTTAGCTGCGCCCAAGTCAAAGTAATTAGCGTGGAACAGCGTACACGGTCTCAGCCCGGGAGCAATATTTACATGCAACATAACAATAAATCACCCGGTTCACTTTCCTAAATTGATATTGTAATCCGTTCCGATTGCTTTTTGTTTTTGTTTCTTATTGAATAAATGAAGACGTTGCCGTGATGCGGCTTCGTTAAATTGCCATCTCCAGCACAAAGATCTCATGGAATAGTGTTATTCGTTAAAATTTTATAAAACTTTATGTTATTTTGTGTATCACGTCAGCTAATCACAATGAACCATGACGAGAAAATCCAAGTAAAGCTCATAAGTACTAATTATTATAATTGAAGATTTTAGGGAAAAAAATTAAAATATGCCGTTTGAATATATAAATATATTTTATAATCGCCAACAAGATAGTTTTAGTAACATGATTAAAATCTCCCTGTACTTAAATTTTCCATAGAAATGGTGGCTATCCCAGTAAAAGCAAGATAAATAATCTTATTTACAGTCATCTTGATGTACTTCTTTTCTTAATTTTTTATTCAACATTTCTTTACATAAAGTAAATTAAATAAATCAATTTTAGATCGGTAAGATCGCATATTTTAATAAAGTTGTATTGCTGTAGAATAAAGTTTATTATAATATTTTATTTAATTTAAAACAAATCTTAATTTCCTTCCTTCAGTCCTCGACAAGAGGAGGACCATGCTCCTAATATCAGAATAAATTATATATAAGTTTACGGTAAGTGACATATTCTTCCGTTCTTGTGTAAAAATACAAATATCGTATGAAATTAGAATAAATTGAAATAATTACCTTAATAACATATGAGAATGATGATTTGTCTGCTCCACAGTTTTATTGTTCTCACTTATCGCATACACCAATACAAAATGGAGAACCACGATCAACAGAAGCGGCTGACTTATGTCCCGGTCCCATTCCCCGTGATATGTTCATCTTAACAATAAATATTGCTGGCCAATTAAAGGAACCAGCGCTACAGTAGCGAGCCGAAGTGGGGTGGTTATGACACATCGCCTTATAGGGTACCTCGGTGATTGTTTATAGTGAAATAAATATAAAGGCTAAAATATGTTTATGTGTGTTTTCAGAGAATCAGTATGCAAAATTTTACTACATGGAAAATACATATACAATTTATACTACCTACCATGTTAGCCAAGTTCAACATTAATCATAAACTGTGATGTTGGGGATAGAAATTAAGCTAAGAAGATATTAGAAATAAATCGCATTTCAAGATCATAGCACATCGAAATAATACACTATTTTAAGAAATTATTCTCAAAAATATTTAAATAAAAGAATTCGAACTCGGTAACAATCCCTACTATAAGAAACCATTCTGGAGACCAATTGCCAAAACTAACAAAGTTGTGAGAGCGGGTGCTCAACTTGCTCTTCTGCTTACGCAACCGATCATTATAGCAACAAAACAGCGCACACATAATCATAATCATAATCTTTATTGCAATCAAATGGTTACAATAGATGTATTGTTTTTTAAAAAATAGTCCACATTTGAAACCAGTTTGGGCGTAGCAATTATAAAAATATTAAATATTATTTTTAAACTAAAATAATAGATTTCATTTATAAATTACGTTATTAGATTATATTATTTTAAAATTCTGTAAATTTAACTAAATTAATGATCACAATGTCAAGTAAAAAATTATTATTATTATTATAAATAAAAATCAAATTAAGTAAAAAATTATAATTGAATAGAAAAAAATTAAATTAAATTAGATAGGCACAGGCCGAGGTTGTCCACACAAATTAAATAATATTTGTATCAAAATATTCAATTAAATTATAGAAACATTTTTCAATAAAATATAACTTTCATTTGTATAAAAATAATGTAGTACTCGTTAAATTTTTATGTCATTTGGAAGGTTATTAAAAGTTTACCTTCAGTATAAAGCAATACAGTTTGACCAACCGTAACATGTTCCCGTCACAATCACACATGGGTGTAACCAGTGTTGCCAACATTAAAATCTAGATCCCGTTGTAGTGAACACTATAATCCCGTCAAATTCCGTCAAGTACGGTAGACAAGTGTCAATCATTCATTTCTAGTGACCAAATCATTCTAGTACATTTCGTCACGCATACTGGTACATTCAGATCGATCATTCAAATGGATCCAGTATTCTGTTGAGTCTGTGAGATCCATTGGGAACCGAACATTTCTTATTTGAGATTTGTAATAGCGCCATCTACTACATGCTTATAGGTAATAAAGTCATTTTATCGAACTAAAATATAATGACTTTCGAGGATATCGCAGGTTCACAGGATATGCGACTCAAACAGTAAAGAGATAGAATGAAATAAAAAAGAGTAGTTGATAGTTTTCTATATATTCAACAGTAGCGCATCATTTTGGCCGACCAACGACAAAACAGTTTCCGAGCTGTAAAATCGTCAAATGAAAATTTACTCTCTTAATTTTTAAAGATAAGAATGTATTGCACATTTTTTCGTATTTTTCAACTGAAAAAATAAATAAAATTATAATTTGATTTTTACCAGTTCCAAATAATTTTTATTTCGAAAACAAATCTAAAAAATCATAAATTTTTGTTGTCCCGTTAAAAATTAAACACAATTTTTTCCCGTTGCCAACCTCGCTGTCCCGTCAAATCTAATGGGAAACCCGTCAAGTTAGCAACACTGGGTGTAACGTGAAGGATCAAATTACATAATAGCACCAAATTATGCAAAACAGCAACAACACCACCCATCTCAATGTAACACAGGGCAGCCTCTCAGCAACATGATCTTCCTTGCCTACTCTAGTAGGAAACCCCAACGGGCATTGTGACGACAGTGAGACTTATAGAAATACCGACTGACTTCCTATAATGCTAGAACGGATGGGAGATAACAGTTCTACCCTCATTTCTTCATATTCACCTTTATTTTTTACCCTCATTGCTAACACTATATTATACCACTGTGTATAAGTAATGTAAAAGAACATATTAATATACATCACACTTCAGGCTTTGCGTGGCAATTATATTAGTGATCGCAAAACCAGTCGCAGGTCTGAATATTTTATGTCTTATAATTTTGAGATACTTATTCCTTTGGCATTTCCTTCGCATTTTATCATACCCAAGGAATTCCTACATCAAATCGAACTTGAACTAGGAAAAAAAAATCTGGACAGGTTATAAGTTAACTGGACAAGTTACAAAGTAAAATTAAAATAAATTTAAAAGTTGAAGAAAAATTAAAATTTCTAAGTATTTGCGTATTCCCTGTGTATTTAGTGATGCCGCTTTGCTGCGTTGACAACCGCGTTACCTAGTTTTCTTGATTACCTGACTCTTGAATTCCTGGCTACTACACCGCTAACTCTGGGAAAGAATCGCAGCCGAACTTTACATTTTTGCAAAAAATAATGTTAGTTTTCGGGTAGGAATGTTAGTTTTTCGATTCCGAAGTTATAACCGAGGGGCCCGCCCTATTGTGACTCTCGTCATGGGGAGTATGTTGTCATAGTTGCCGCGCTTGGCGAGCGGGTTGGCAACCGCAGTTATTTATTGTTTTGTTGTTATCAGAAAGATGCTGCTACTCATCTTATGCCTCAGTTTCCCTCTATCTTGCCCAATAAAATTATCAAATGCAATTTATATTTTGGTACACCACGTTCTCAGAAATGAAGGATAACGCGATAATATTCTAACGCGTATTGGGATAGAGGGCTTACTATGCTTTTACGTACTAGCCTCTATAAGACTTTCCCGCATTTAGAGAGTACTAGAATTGCTATTATATTGTATTTATATGTTAAAAATATATTCAGTGAGTTCTGTACCAATATATAAAATTAGCAATATGTGTAAAATTGATACTTTCTTAAATTAAAGTCCTGAAACTTTAAAAACTTAAAATTGTTACACAAATGTTGACTTCAGACCCGATTATTTTGTGATTGTCCCTGTGTCTAACTCCCGATGTATTTAACACTGCATCAAATCTTATCGTATTAGCCTTACATCGAACTCTGATACGTCAACCGCACTTTTGTGCACTGACGTCAAAAAATTATGGACGTAATGTTACTTTGAAACGTGAAGCAAGGTCTACAAGCCTAGGTCCTACAATTTCACACACACAAATACATCAATATCTGACAATCGGCGCCAGTATTCAGTACGTGGTAGGACGAGCGGTACGTAAATATGTTCGTGTATATCGCGTATAACAAATAAAATTGTAGGACCTAAGGTGCTTTATATGTTTTTAGTGTAACATAATATCCGTATTTTTTGACATCCGTGTTGCTGTGTTCACGTAAGAGTAATGGCACTGTTACTTCGCTTACGTAATTGATGATTCGTTAATCGGTTTAGAAAAATGTATTAAAGTAAAAAGCTAAATCAGAAACAGCCTTGTTGTTGTCATTCCTCTTTTAGACTTAGGACCCTCCCGTTGTACGAAGAATTTGCTATAGTCACCACGCGTATTCGCGGATTGACTATCATATGATTCGTCACACACAATTGATTCTACTGCCTGTCACCTGTGTAATTATAATGCGTGACTCAAATGAGATGTTACACCGCTGTCCATCGTAAACCATGAGAATATTAATAGAAACAGAAACAGAATCTTTTTCAATCAATACGAGTATAGATTATAAATAATGCTTATTGAAAGTCACCCTTATGTTTTTTTTTTAATTTACCACTGTTTCGGAAGAAACCTCTATCCTAGAAATAACCAGCAAGGAATCGAGCGCGGCTTTTAAAACAATAACTCAAAAATTCGTTAATAGCCTATAAAGTCCTAATGCTGGGAACAATATCAAAATATCAAATACCAATAATAAACCGCTGCTTCAGTAAATGTTGCTAGACTTTTTAAATATTTAATATAATCTGCTACATACAATGCTTTTGTCAATAATATAAAAAATGAAAATGATGTCAAATTGACGACGCTCATCACACAAGCAGAGTTTAAGAGTGTCACCGCCGAGAACGTGTTAGTACAGTGTAAATATAACATTTATTAATAACTGGACCACGGTGCTAAATATTACGTTCAGATCTTTTTGTGGCAGTAGTCTAACATATACGGTGAGCATGAAAATTTTTGGTCTATGATGAAAAGAATTAATTAATAACTTAACTACAGTGCCATCTATGGGATCGTAACATAGACATGAAACATAGCCTCGATACAAAACTATTGTGAGAAAAACCCAAAACAAACAAACAAAATATTAGAAATAAAATATGTGAAGCAGGCACGATACAGTCCAAAAATCACAGAATAAATATAGCATTTCCTTACGATGTTTTCTTTCACCACCGAGCACGTGGTAATTCAGCACTTAAAATTGTAATTAACAATTTCATTGGTGCCGGCGGGGATCGAACCCGGGTTTGCTCGCATACTGTGAAATTAACAGCGAGCGTTAACCATCTGAGCTACCACGGCCCACGGCTCAATTGGAATGTGTTTGTGAAATAAAGTTTTAAGTTTGTTAGAAATAAAAAATTCCAGAAATTACTTTATCCTAATAAATCAGCAAATAAAATTACAATTAATTATCCAAAGTGCATCCTCTTCTGAAGTGTTGTGTAAAGAATCTGCCACGCTATGCCGCTCCGTGGGTGTTGTAAAACACAACTTTGAGCAATGATAGAAAAATCTCATTGCCCCTGTTAGATGGTGCTTTAACCACTTCGTATATTACCAGATTTATTTTAAGAGGGTAGACGGGCTCCATTTTTTCCATACAAATGTATTCCCTTATTTTCTTCCTGGATAATGCCTCTAGAGTAATCGTTTTTGTTTATAAAAATCTAGATTTATTGAAGGCATGCCCCTGTCATTTTTTCTTCAAAAAATTATTACGTAAATAAATATGACTCCAAAAACCTAAAAAATTGCCCCGTTTTTACCTCCGTAATCAGACGAATACCAAAGAAATTTGAAAAGTTTTTAAGATAAAAGCAATTGATAGAAGCATAGATAGATAATATATTCTTCCCTTAAATTTTGATACCAAAAATAATTTAATTGGCTTAGTTTTCGAGGAGAAAACAGGGGATACGATACTTCATGGTTTTTGTAGGTAAAATCGTTTTGAGCTGCAGTTGTCTCTATCGCTCTCTTCAGGTGGAGACCAGAGGTGAGGGACGGAAATAGCTATTCAAATACCTATTTTTCAATTCCCGCGCAAACCGTCTACCCTTTTAATAATACCGGCCACGGGAGTTTCATGCAAGGTGTGAAGCGTCTTGTACTGAGCTCGCCCATCCGTTTGATTAGCGTGTCTTTTTACTGGGGCCCAACTCCGACAGTGAACAGTTATACAAACAACGGGCTGATGAATTAAAATACAAATTATTATTTTTAAGCTGTTGCATAGCTTCTATCGCGGGCCTTGAGCGCGGGGACCGAATCCAGAAATTCCGTAACGAAAAAAACCTCACGCTCCCCACTCCGACGGGCACGGAGGTGTGGCGTTGAAAGCCGTGCATCGTCTAACGTCGTTTCAGTTCGGCAGACTTCGGCACTCGGCAGACTTCGGCACGGTGTTTGTGTTCGTGCGACTAGACGTATGCGTGCACTAGCTGCTAACTCAATGATAAAAATTCCTGAATAACCTACATGTATTGTAAGATATTAAAAATATTTTAAACAATATTAACTTCTCATTTATTCAATAAGAGAAAAAAATTTGTTTTCTTATCGGTCACCACGCTCAAAAAGTGTAACTTGATTTAATATCAAAGACTTAACTGCATAAATAAAATAAATAAATAATTATAATTGCATAAGTTGATAAAAAATGCTATGCAATAGCTTTACCGCGGCAGTCACCGAGTGCCACACGTATTTTTTTATAGAATAAGGGTGAACGACACGAGTACACAGTCCACCTTATGGTAAATGGATACTGAGGCCCATAGACATCTACGTTTATCTTCGATTTAGATTCCAAATGCAGATGCAAAATGCGTTGTCACAACTGAGGACTAAGATGGTATACCTCGTTTCCCGTTAAAAGGGTGTCTGGTTCTCTACACTCAACACACAAAACACAGCAGCATTAACCTGTTATTTTACGCTGGTATTCTGTGGGAGCGCGGTTCGACTATGGAACGTACCCATTCGTGCTACAACCATAATATAGCTGTAGCATGACTCTTACATGTATGATTTGTTTTTATTCAAATTTTCTTTATCTGCCTATGAGCTATATCATCTATATTATGTAAATCGCAAGTTTTTGAATGAAATCGTAATACGGATTTCGATTAGTATATCGATCCCGTATCCATTATATTTCATTATATATTTTTAAATGACGTTCTTGATCTTTATCGTTTGCCGCATCTGAATATTTTATCTATTATATCTTTATCTGTTTAGCATTGAGTTTTTATGTCTTGATATTTTATTATTCATTTCTTTATCTATAGTAAAATCTCTTATGAGTAATAAAATAAGAATCCAGTATCTAATTTTTAATAATTAAATTATAATTCTAAAGATTAGTTAAATACCGAGAATATTTTATATAAAAGGTTAAATATACGTAGTAGAGCCACGCTGCAGTAATATTAGTAGCATAGTTGTGGCGCGAATTAGTCGGGTCGACCGGGGAAGGACCACGCTCTCACATAATACCAGCGTAAAATATTAGCTTAATGCTGCTGTGTTTCCTATGGTGAGTGTAAAGCACGGGAGACCCTTTTTACTAGAAACGAGGCATTCCATTCGCGGGTAACAACGCATCTGCATTTTGATTCGTAATCGAGGATAGATGTGGATATCTATTTGCCACCACAATCGTGGGTTGGGTGCTCGTTTGTCACCTTTTCCTTTGTATAAAAAAATATTATTTACAGATTTGTTCATAAAATTTTAATCTTTTTTTCGGCAGGATTGTCGCCTCCCAAGCATTGTAAATATGTAGTGGTGGTGTAACAATATTCGCAACTCCATTTCATCCCGTCGGTGTAATAAGAGGCAACAAAGGGTAACAAAACAGGAGATGGACAGCAGCGTATTCCTAATAACGACTAAAAATAAAAAAACTGCGGTTGCCAACCCACTTGCCAAGCGTGGCAACTATGGCTGAGGCAGAGGAATTTATGGGGAAGGCCTGAGATCAACAGTGGACTTTCACAGGATTTAACGGTAGGCGTTGCAAATAACGGTATTCGCCGACAGAGGGCGGTATATTAACTTGTTTATGCTTTATGTAAAATACCCACACCGGCCAAGAAAAGGCTCGTGTGCACCTTGCTTCGGTACGGATGTTTGGTCCAGTCGTTGACGGTCTAAGCTTCCAGAATTATTTCACAAACTGGTACTGAGAAGCAGCATTGAATATTGTGAGTGGAATAATTTGCTTTAATTATCTTTTTACTTAGGGTCTCATAAGTGTTACTCATCAGTGCTTAACAGCCTTTTGTCCGGTGTGAATAAGACACACGCATATAACGGTTGGGTCATGCCTGTCCTCATGTATACCTTTGGCATACTCAGGTGGACTCAGACTGAACTTAACGCCCTGGATAGAAAAGTTCGCACTACCATGACGTCCCATAGGATGCATCATCCGAGATCGTCGGTAATGAACGGTACTTGCCGCAAAAGCATGGTGGGCGTGGCTTTCTGAGCGCGCTCAGCATGCATATCGCGAAGTGTGCAGCCTCCGTGATTACTTCCTGGCGAGATCTGATGATACATTCTATAATGACGTCATTTCTAGTGATAATGGGCTTACCCCTCTATCCTTAGCTAACGAGCAATGGCAGGACCCAGCAGTGCTTAGCATTTCCGACCAGGAAACCGTATGGAAGGAGAAGGAGCTCCACGGGAGGTACTACAGGGCTCTACATGAGCCCTTCGTAGATACAGTCAATTGGCTACGTTTCGGTGACCTCTTTGGGGAAACCGAGGGTTTTGTCTGTGCAATACAGGATCAGGTTATTAAGACATATATATACATATACATACATCATAAAGATACATCATACAATATAGATACATCATAAAGGATGGCATCGTCGACGTCTGTCGAGCTTGTCGCCATACCGGGGAGCCACTTAGACATGTCATCTCCGGTTGTTCGGCGCTTTCTAACTCTGAGTACTTGCACAGGCACAACCTACCGACCGTGACCGACATGTGGGGTGGGCTGTCAACCAAAATTATACCTGTAGTCGTTTCTGCAAACGGGCTAATCCCAGTCAGCCTCTCGGGTCATCTGAGGCGACTAGGACTCCGTGACGGACTGATCCGGACCCAAATGCAGAAGGCGGTGCTCCTCAATACCGCCCGCATTATCCGCCGGTTTCTTTCCCTTTCCACCTAACCTTCGGCCGTTTGGTCTCCGCTGCCGAGGGCTTCCATCTGGTTGGGCTTTTATTTATTTACGTATTTTTATGTATTTATTTTATTTTATTGTTATTTGTGTACTATATTTATCATTTTCGTTCGCAATTGTATATTTATGAAACCAAACCAGATGAGAAAACTATATAGATACCCCAAAATAATAATAATAATTCTTTATTGACATTTTCATAGTTCACATACTTTTTACAAATATATACAATACATTATGAGGACCAATTTGAAATGGGTAGAAACCAGTATGTATTTTAGAGATACAGTCCTATCTCCCCTGTTGATTAAAAAACATAGAATTGTATTGTTTAAACTAAGTAATTTAATTTTTTGTATAAACAAATAAAATTTATAAAATTTTAGAAAATATAAAAAATGATCTCTCTCTCTCTTTGTGTGTATGTGTGTGTGTGTGTGTGTGTGTGTGTGTGTGTGTGTGTGTACGTGTGTGTGTGTGTGTGTGTGTGTGTGTGTGTGTGTGTATGTGTGTGTGTGTGTGTGTGTGTGTGCGTGTGTGTGTCAGTGCATGTATATGTAATAATTAAAAAATTAATTATAAAATAAGAAATGCGACGTAATTTTATAACAATGTTAACAAGTATTGTTCTGTATCATCATATGACTTATTGAGCAGGAAAGAGCTGACAGAAGTTTTACAATTATGACATTTCGTAAATCTACATTTTTGTATTTATTTTGTTGTAAAGTAAAAAACCTAGGTAATTAAAAATCTTTTTATAAATGAAATATTGACTAGTGGTAGTGTGCATACATTGTCTCGAATGAATAGATTTTTACAAAACGAAGACAGTGCGATTTACCATCTAGGCCTTCATCATCTCTTATCAACATTTGGGATTGTAAGTCGAGCTCGCCAATTGTTGTAGGTGAGAATGAATCCAAAAAAACGACACATTCCTGGAAAGGCCTTTGTCCGGCAAGGGACAACTAGCAGAATTGATATGACTAAGTAGAATTGAGTGTGTTGCGTGAATATAACGTGTGGAAAATTAGAAAAAATGCTCAAAATTACTTTACGAAGCTTTTATACTAATACTACTTTGTACCAGCTAATTTCTAAGTCTTTATTCGTTTCACGAAATATTAGGTGAATGAATCGTTTATTGTCCATTAGAACTTTGACAGCTCATGTAATAACGCTAGCATCGCAGCCATCACGAAACTTGCATATGGTGAGCGTATAAACAAATTATAAAATGTTAATAGAATCGAACCTTTGACTCCGAGCCACAATACATCATTGTCAGGCCGTTAGTGTGGCCGGTTTTGGACGTGTAAGGAGCGATGGACACTAAAATTATTATTTCTTTTCTCTGCCTTTACAAGTACATATAAATCTAATAAAAGATAAAATAAAGTATATCTCTTACACGTCGTAGAGGCACGCTGCAGCTATATTATGGTTGTAGCATGAATGGGTCGGCTCAACCGGGTAAGGACCACGCTCTCACAGAACACCACCATAAAACAGCAGCTTGATGCTGCTGTGTTTCGTATGGTGATTGTAGAGAACCGGAGATTCGTTTTACTGGAATCGAGGCATTCCATCTTAGTCCTCAGGAGTGACAACGCATCTGCATTTTGATTCTTTATCGTGGTTAATTATAGATGTCTATGAGTCACAGCATCCACTTACCATCATGTGGACTGTGTGCTCGTTTGTCACCCTAATTATATAAAAAATAGGTATTTGTCTGCTGGTCTTTAATCTGAAATTCAGACAATTTTTATATCGAATGATATTATCGTTTCAGTGTACGTTGCGTATTAATTTTCTATTAGAGATAGCCAATCGCTCAGTTCCCACATTAGAGTGAGACATCACACGTGAAGTACGAAAAGCGGATGCTCTTCTTTAATACAAGCACCGCTTTTTATTGATCTTCTATGCTAATTATCAATAGTTTTTTCGGTCCATGAATAAAGATATTGCTTATAATAAATATAATTATATGTCGAAGTATATTAATAAAATTGTCTATGTATTTTTATTGATGTACTGAGAACAAAACGACAAGTCTAAGTAAGTCTTAACAAAAGCTATAAGCTACGCAGGATTTCTTACGATGTCAAGAAGTTTACGCACAAACATAGGCACGTTAAAGTTAATTTTAATAGCGTTAAAGTCATGATTAACACGAATGAGGGACCACCCTCGGGCAGAATACCGACGTGGAATATCAGTATACTACTGCTGCAAGTATTGATTGAGGAGGAATGTACATGTCTATGGGCCACAGCATCCACTTTACATCAGGTGGACTGTGTGCTCGTTGTCACCCTTATTCTTTAAAAAAAACATTCAATCCTAGTCCTCAGGGTGAGAACGCATCTGCATTTCATTTCTTAATCGATCTGATGTAACTACAAACATCTAAGTTCTACAGATATCAGCCAAATCATTATTTGTGCTAACTGCATTCTTAACTCAGTAAAAACTGTTAATTACTGTAAATAATTATTAATAAAAAGTATAATCCGACTTCAAAAACCAAACAGAAAGCTTACTCTTCGATACAAAATGTGTAAGCATCGACTTAAGAAGACAGATCAACTTAAAAAAATAACTTAAAGTAAATTAATTTATTAAAAGTTATTTTTTACAACTTTTAGTGTACTAAGTCATATTACGTGGTACCGTACTGCACCCATATTATGGTCGTAGCACGAACGGGTCAGCTTGACCTGGGTAGGACCATGCTCTCACAGAATACCAGCGTGCGATAGCAGCTTAATATTGCAGTGTTTCGTATGGTGAGTGTAGAAGATCCGGAGACCTTCTTTTACTGGAAATGAGGCGTTCGATCTTAGTCCTCAGGGGTGACAACGCATCTGCTTTTTGATTCTTAATCGAGCATAAATGTAGATGTCTATGAGCCACAGCATCCACTTACCATCAGTTGGACTGTGTGCTCGTTTGTCACCCTTATTCTTTTCATATTTTACATTATTATTAAAACTAGGGCATTATGAATAGTGCTCTATTAATCATTTTGCACATAACCATAACACACTTAAATTTTTATTCTCTTACTTACGTGGCTAAATATCAGTATATTTATCCACCCTTTTACTTAAAAAAAATTAAATCTAATAAAAGCGACTAAAATTCGTGATACGATTTACCTGAAATAATGGGAGATATGGCAGTCGTGTGGAATGCTCTGCTAGTCAGCCCTGGTTAATAAAAAGTCGTGTATTTATATTACGTATATTATATTATAAATTACGTATTGCTTATTTAAAGATATCCTAAAAAACTATCCAAGTTGAGATCGAAGTGGAACCAAGGTAGAAGTAGCCCTTTAATATTGTTTGATTGATTTAAAGTACCGCGATTAATCATGGAGAGCCGTGGCTATGGTTCCGACATCTATATGCAATATACATATTACATATAGACATCGGATTATGAATCGCCAACCTGCTTGTCAGAACTCGCAATAGCAAAACCTTTAATTTTGACGTCCAAACCTGTCGTAAATTAGTGAAGATAAAGATGTAGGTTTTAATTATTTAAGCATTATTTGCTTAGAGAATATCTTTTTAAATTTATATTTAAAATAATTAAGCATCGGTTGTGTTCTCATTGAGTATATCTTGTTACTATGCATCGGGATTCTGATTGTATTGAGTATTTGGGCTTCAAAACCAATCAAATAAAATTTACTTTGACATGTGATGGCGTCTACTTAGTTACAAATTGTTCTACAGCCCACTTGCATTGCACAGCAAACACCTTCAGCTATTCCAAACATAGTAACACTACAATTGAATACCTTATAACATAACATAAACACTCACGCCTGTCACCCAGAGGGGTAGGCAGAGACTACAGACTTCCATTTGGCACGATCCTGACACACTGCTCCGGTCCTTCCCCGGTCAAGCCGACCCATCATGCTACAACCATTAACATAGCTGCAGCCTGGTTCTACCACGTATAATTCTATAAAAAATATGAGTAGGCAATGTGATAAAAACTATTGAAATAATTTAATTAACCGGACACTATTAATAAAATCTGTTACTTATTGGACAAAATAATAAAAAGATTTATGGAAGGTATAGGTTTATTTTTGGCGATAAACAATGGGAATAAAGTTTTTCCTTAAAGGTATATTTTCTTCGTAACACTTGAAATATGAAACGACTCATTGCTGCTACTTGCTACTGCAAAGTGGTTTTTCCGTTATTTCACTTCTTCAACTTGTTAATTTACAGTTCGCATATTATTAAACTTATTGACTTAAAAGTGATTAACTTGGTTAGGTTAGGTAAGGTTGTATCAAATTACCCAACAGTTGCGTAGCTTGCAATATTCGTAATCACCAGACAATGTGATAAATAATGAAGTTTAACAGTATTATTTACATAACCTGATTTGACTTGTCATTATGAATAGTGCCCTGATTAATTACTTAGTCTAGAACATATGTACATGTAAAGATTATACGGGATGTATATAATACACCTAAAAGTAATCACCTTATAGTAAGTGTAGTAGCGCGTATACACTTACATCTATTCTTGATTAAATATCATAATTAAAAAGCATTTGAATGTGTCATAACCAGAAATATTAAGCTTTTAATAAAAACAGAAGCCCATTTCAAAGAACTATAAATAATTAAATAATTTACACATATTAACTTGTGAAGTCACTAAGCTAATATTTTGTATAAAATAGTTAAAGTCCTTACTTCAGAAGTTATTTTGAATAAGACTTTTGAGTGCCAGAGTCATAATTAAAATTTCGACATAAAACTAGAATGTCATCTAAATAGTTAAATTAAAAACTTTGTCACTTATTCTTCCACCCTACTTTAAATTAATATAGGATTAACCCTGAAGATATCGGTAAACATACTTTGTATAAAAATGCATATAGCGTACGATGTCGTCTGCAAAGGACTTCCTAGTCCCTGCAGGTCTCGGGCCTCGGGTCATCCCCCATTACCCGGGCAATCATCAGGGCCCATTTCTATGGGCCGCTCCTGGAAGCCTATTCAGGAACGGCATTGTTAGTATTCTTCTGGTTGGCGTATTGAGCGCACCTAGGTAAAAAAGCCCCACTCAAAGCCCCACGGAGTCTCGCAGAGGACGGGTCTCGACGTAGGGCGAATTCTCCCGACAGGTGTGCGCTCCTGAGTAGCAGCACTCCGGGCCTCAGGTGCTCCTTCCTAGTTCTAGGTGATGGCCTGGCTAGTACCTAGGCATTCCTGGCATATCTCGCTCCTCTGGAAAGTGATATTCCGAAGGGTCAACGACTACCAGGTCCCCCGGAGACGGATCTCGACGCGGAGCCGAGTCGCCGGGGTCAGGGGCGTTTTCGAAGCTCAACACAAGCCAAGTTCGCCCCACGACATGTACACCCACTGCGAAGCGACGCGCTGTACTTCTCCCTCCCAGGCGGAAACCAACGACTGGCGGACGTGACCGGCGGCGAACGCGGTCCGGACTATACGTCAAATACAGAATCTTCTCATTTTTAAAGCTACGTGATAGACTAATGCTGTAGCTATATATTTAATGGTTTTAGCGGTATGGTGAGTATAGATGAGTGGAGAACCTTTTTTACTGGAAACGAGGCATTCTATCTTAGTTTTTTTTTACAGGGTAAAGGTGACAAACGAGCACACAGTTCACCGCATAGTAAGTGGATGCTGTGACCCACAGACTCGATTAAGAATCAAAATGCAGATGCATTGTCACCCTTGAGGACTAAGATGGAATGCCTCGATTCCAGTAAAACAGGTCTCCGGTTCGCTACACTCACCATACGAAACACAGCAGCATTAAGCTGCTTTTTTGCGCTGGCATTATGTGAGGGGTTCTCAGTTCTCAGGGATGACATCGTATCTGCATTTTGATTCTTAATTGAGGTTAAATGTAGGCGTCTATGGGCCACAGCGTTCAATTACTACTATTCTATATAAAAAAGTAAAACATCTATTTTAGCTTTTACTTGCCCATCACGCCTTTCTTTATACAATTAACAAGTTATGCTTCTGGTAATTACAGTAACTCGATATATTACGTAAAAAGTATATTTATAATTTAACGACCGATTAAAAATTGATTGTAATTTATGTGTTATTTCATTTATAGTTGCTCAGATTACTTATAAAATATATCTCACCATGACTAATTGGGTATTTATCACAATGTTTTAAGTGGGTAGCTGTTTCCCACAGCATAGAAACCAATAAATCCGATTAAGTAAACGCTTCTTTACAGATATCATGGGAACAAATTCTATGGGAGGAAACCAGTAGTGTCATCTGCTTATTACAATCTAACGTAACTACACGTGAATATATCATGTCATCATATCATAAATGTTTATCAACTAATTTTCTAATGAAACACGTTGTATATAAGTTATAATGGCGGAAGTTAAATGAATTAAAAAAGTCGTCACCTTCTTATCGTGAAATTACTACTCCTCTCTACAATGATATATGAGGGAAAAAATAACGTTATGTTAAGGTTTACTAAGTAGTTGTGACGTGAGAAAAACTACTAAGTACCTCATTTTATCAACATAGGTGTCATAAGAAGGAAACTGACACAGGATATGTGACACAGTCTGATTACAACTGAAAATAATAAGAACGACGGGCGGGTTGGCAACCCGCCAACCATATGCCCAAGCTTAACAACTATGTATGGCAAAATAACAATTTCATTAGTGCCAACGGGAATCGAAACCGGGTTCTACTGTGAATAGTGAGTCGAGCGCTAAATTATTAAATATTTAAAAAAAATTATGTTATTCTCCTTTACTATCATCACGTTACACATAGAATAAAAAATATCATCACAATAAAAAATAGCCGTAAAGACAGCACTTTGTAGGTGGACAGACAATTAGACTCTGCTCCATGACATCAGTCTATTTGATATCTTTAAAATATACTATGTATATTTGTGAGGTAACACAATCCCATCCATCTCACAAATAGTTAGCAGAACTATTTTCCTGGCAAAACCCATTGATTAGCCAGCAAAATGTATTAATTATTTGCGCTAAAGGCAGTTATCAAGTTATCTTAATTAACTATGACGACAATTTTACACATGACATTATAATACACGGTCATCTGTACACCGATATTCGTGTTTTGTCATCGTTATTACAGCCCTTCCTTCCTTCATCATCACGATTTTACTGCTGAACATAGGTCTCCCCCAAGGAATGTGAGAAGCACGATGCGATGGATGCCAGGTCTGCATCTAGTGGTGAGACCCCCTACACTTCACCTACCGGTACGAGTCTGCCACCCGAGACCTTTTCTTTCTCATCGGTTGTCGGTTCTTCGAGCTATAATCCATTCCCACTTCAGCTTGCTAAATAGTGTTTTGTACAAATATTTATTTCTATAAAGAGTCGAACCCGAAACCGGAGGTCTCAGCAAATAAATTCTTTCATAAACATAACTTCTGAAGGCCTTCCCCGTAAATTGATTCATAGGGGCGACAGTTGCCTTAGTTGCTACCCTTGGTAGGCGGGATGGCGACTGCTGTTTTTTTAATTGTTATTTTAGAAAACAGCAGCGTAATGCTGCTGTGTTTCGTATGGTGAGTGTAGAGAACCGGAGACCCTTTTTGAATATACCGCAATAACACAGTACAACAAGCAAGAAACCCAGCGGGACTATTTAAAAAAAAAGAGCTTACAGTCATGCGTGTTAAAAATGAACAACACAAAACAAATTAGAAATAGCTTGGTAGCGATCACCATACCCAGGGGTTATTATCACCCATAAATTCCTTAATATTATAACCTTTTTTATCTATTGAAGTCGGGGATCGCAAGTATATACAAACTTAGTCACCGTTACCGACGGTCAAGGCTATTTTTGAGAATATATCTACCATTTTCTTATTTTATTTCTATACGTAATATGCTTGAATTGTAAACACTTAAAATCAATTAAGATTGTGCTTACTAAGATGATACCACCTCAAAAAAGTATTAAATTTGTGCACACGGATTTAGAACAAAAGCAAAAGCTTCCCAAAAATAAATGTATTGCGTGCATGAAGTTGAGTTTACACCCTACGGACAATCGCACTTAAGGCCGGGCAGTGCGCGCCCGAGTCGGGAGCGATCGCCGACGGCGCGCGCCACTCTTTATAATTTGATCACATTTGTATCACGGACAATGCCTGCCTAAAGCGCAAGACGACAGATGGACAGTGGAATGCAGTGGAGTTGTTTTATATATTCAAGTTGGAAATAATTTAAAAATATTCTTTAGAGTGTTTTCTCCCGAGATAATAGAACTAGAGAAAACATCCCTTTATGATATATTTTAAGTTAATTCCTAAAATATAACTTAGAAAAATATTTCCTCCGAAATTTCTAATCATAATATGTGTCACCGCTAACAGACATCTACTAAACAAATTCAACGAACATAAGAAATATGAGAAAAGCTCACAGACTTATCCATACCCCTTCTTATAAAAAAAAAACAAGAAAATACAATAATTTCGTCATTTTTTTAGGATGGCAGCATCATGCTATAGCTATTGGTTATCTAGTTCATTGGGTAGTTCATGAAAGCGCAAAAGCAATAAAAAATCTTTTCGTCAAATGACTTCTCGACCGTATTTTTTTCTGAAGTATAATTTTATAGATTTTATAGATATTATAGATTAAAATAGTATTTTAAATGTGCCATTGCTGTACTATTAGAGTGTGCGCATGCGACTGCATGGGATTTTTATGGGGATTGAAGGGTTAATACGGATTTTATCGGATTTAAAATAGGTTATTTCAAATAGTTACTTTAAGTAGGTACCCATACTCATGATTACTGCACGAAATTCATGAGACGTAAACGTCAGGAGTTCAAAAAAAAACTTAAAATAAATTTCTTCAATGAAAGGGAGTCTTATTCAAAGTAGATATTTCAAATTATAACAAAACTTAAAAAGGTAATTTGGATCACAAAATCACAATAAAGTATCTCCACACACGTCACAGTTTATTGTATGAGTACGACTCCTTCAGTGAAGTAGCCCGGGGCTACGCGCAATGGCCGCTACTTTTTCCTGCGCCATAATAAACATTTGTATTCTGTTCTCGTAACCTGCGCAAGCAAATTTGGCCCCGGGTATCGTGCTGTATGGCTGACATAGATAATATTCGTTCAGTGTAATTTGTAAGTTAAAATTTTTTTAAATAACGACTTTTGAACATTGTATTATATTTTATTTAAACTTTACAAAAAATATATTTCATGAAGCGTTACCCAGTAGAAATTGCTCATGTATATTTTAGAGGTAACGTACAGACCAGTAATAGTTATATGTGTATTAATAATAATAAATCTAAGCGCAAGACATCTATTATATTTATTTTATAAGTATCACTTAATATTACATATATAACACAATTTTGAGCACCCTGCATCCATCGACTTCTGGTACTTCTTATCAGGTTGTCACTCCAATTAAGGGTAGACCGCCCTACACTTACATGTATGAGGCTGCCACTCGAGAACCTTTTAACCTGGCTCATGGACCGTGTTTAGTGACATTCCTTGGGAAAGAAAGGCCTATGTTTAGCAGTTGCATTGTGAATGGTGGTAATTATGATGATGATGATGATTCAAACGTAATAAGTTATAACATGCGGGTGACGCAAAACCATGTTTATACCAGCCGTGGTAGAGCCATGTCATAGCTATATTAGTTGTATAGTTGTAGCACGAATGGGTCGGCTCGACCGGGGAAGGACCACGCTCTCACAGAATATCAGCGTAAAATAGCAGCTTGGCGCTGCTATGTTTCTTATGGAGAGTGTAGAGAACCACAAACCCTTTTACTGGATATGAGGTAATTCCTCTTAGTCTTCAGGGGTGACAACGCATCTGCATTTTGGTTCGTAATCGAAGATATAGATGTCTATGGGCCACAGCAACCACTTACCATCAGGTGGACTGTGTGCTCGTTTGTCACCCTTATCCTATAACAAAGTTCTAGAGGGAATCTTTTGGTCGAGGCGATTTGTGAAGAGCTGTGATGATGATGACGAAGAAGAAGAAAGTAAAAATAATGATAGCTCAGGGTCGGGATGTTTATATAATTTATTTTAGATTCCCAGTACCAGCATCAAGTCGTCGTGTAGTGTGGCGACGTAACTGAGAGGGCGTACTGAGTGGCGGCAGAGTGAAACTGAAATAGAAGATGAGTAGCAGTATGTTCTTGATAACACCCCGAAATATTTAAAAAATAATTACGGTCATCAAACCGCCAACTAATCGTGGCAGCTATTTTTGGCAGTGGATTTTTGATAACAATTTTCAGTGCTGTCTTTTCTGTAAGTCTTGAACAAGAAATTCAATTTACTTCGGACATTAACGGACACTGCACAAATCTACACGACCTGGGATGGAGCAGCAGACTTTTCCTACCCCATTACCTTATTTTCTAATTGAAGATAGAATCCCTAATTGAGAATAGATTAAGGTATCTATATGCATAAAAATCATTATATATATATATATATATATATATATATATATATATATATATAGGTAAAGATGTCATATATAAATTATTTAAACTGATGACGGGAGGAAACTTCAACGAAGCGGTGTCAGTTAACTCCTAGTACGTCCAGCGCCAACTTCAACTGAAAAGAAAGCTTGTCGATTGGAGCCAATTCTTTTTACAATTTAGGAAGCTCAGCAATGCTTACAAGCTAATAAGGTTAGGTTAGGTTATGTGCTGTACATTGTACATTACTTTTTGTATACTTTCCTTTTATTTAAGTTATTAATTGGAATATTTTAGCAATAATATCGTTATCGTAAAGGTCCAGTTTGTCACAATAGTTTATTCATATTAAATATCAAGTTGTACATTTGTTTCTAATGTCCACCACCAAACCAAGAAATCTAATGTTTTTTCTTGTGCAGTTGTTAAAAAATACAATAAACCTTTCTGCATTGTACATATTTGTACATATTTGTATTTTATAGAGGAAAAGTCCTTTTTAGCCGATAGCAAATCAAATTAAAAATAATTTATAGATACAGTTGACCTGTACCAGTTTAAGTACAAGTAACTAATAGAGCCAAGTTAACAATTCTTTTTTTCTTAGATATTTTCAATAAGTAAAAATAAACAAGTTACAAGTATGTCCATAATTGCAGGCATTTTGAACCCTAAATAAGCATTTCGTAATTTTGTTAAGCTCGGCAGCTGTTTATTTTGGGTCTCTCTCTCCGACTTCAAAAAGAAGGAGGTATTCAATTCGACTATTTTATGTGTGTTACTTTTTCTCTGGGTGAACCGATTTTGATGATTCTTTTATAACTAGAAAGCTGGTGCTTCTCGTGTGGTCCCATATAACTTTGATCAAGATCTAACGAGTATTTCGAGTTATCTTTAATGTTGCGTATATAGTTGACTTCTAATACATTGATTCGGTCGTATTAAAATCTGTTGTACAAAATTTTAATATTAACACTTGTATATTCTCGCTTTTACATTCAGTGTTCATAATATCTTCTACAATTTAAAATCTTTTTAAAAACTAGATAACCAATTTTCATTGGAGTTCCATAACCTTATTAAAACCAAAAGAAAACCTATTCTGAACAGAACTTTTCTTTGTATACTGTTGATAGCTACGGACTAAAAATCCGTCAATTATAAACGTTAGTATTGAACGTTTATTGAATTTAAAATTATGACACGAACACAGTCAGTACTAACAGTGGAGAAGCAATAACCTATTCGTTTATGGATTTACTGTAACACGTATCCAGCGTCAATTTCTAAAAAAAAACTAAGTAAACCAAAATTATTGACGTTATTTAATAATTATGGTAAAAATAGCATTCATAGTAAAGTAATAAACTGCTTTCAAAAAGACTCAACTGAAGTTTTTAAATCAAATCATGGTTAAAACTGTTATATAATAATTATAAAGTGTGACCCCTCATAAAGAGGATGTTAATTTCTACCTCTAACCATGTGTCCCTGTGGCGCAGAGGATAGCGCGTTGGACTTCTAATCCAAAGGTCGTGGGTTCGATCCCCACCAGGGATGTTCACACTCTTTTTTTAATGAAATAATCATTAAAACTTTTTGTATAAGCGCCCTTCACGTAAAATATATTTTTCATTATGAAAAATGTATTACGTTATTATAAATCATTGTTACTGTCTATTTTCATATAAATATTTAATTTTTTATTTAGGCTTTTTTGTTTCTGTTTTAGGAAGCGAACAAGAGAAAGTTATGAAAATTAATACATGTATTTATAAAAAATAGATTTTTAATCACTCATAAAATTAAAAAATAACAAGAGATAGAGATTTATAAATGTATTCTAAAAGGTTTTAACAAAATTACTTTGTTTGATAATAAATATTGTTAAACGTGTTGAGTACGAGGTCATGTAATAATATCATAGTCGTAATTAATGATACACTTATCTAACTTTAGTCGGATTGTATAAAGATGAGTATTCACGATAAACCTCTTCAAGATTAATTATAATATGAAAGAGGGCAATAAAATTCGGTATTTAATATTTAATTAACATAACACTTGTGTGTTGTGTCATAACGTTTGTTGACATTATGACATTGGTCACTTGGGAAAGAGGCATAGCCATAGTGTGGGTTGCTACATGCGTACTCTGGCGGCCTATTATCTGAGGGATCGTTTCGGGGCAGGGTGCAAATATGAGTATTATTTTCGCTATTTGTTGTAAAGACTATCGGTTCGTAGGGTCAATTTGCGGTGAAGTTCGTAAAAGAGTTATATCCGCGACTGGTTATCGCTGTTGGTGATAAGAGGGTAGATTAATCTTTTCTTGAAAAAAAGCTATATATACAAAACCGCTGAGAGTACGACTGTAGGAACAATTAAAATTTCGGTTTTAGTTTTTCGATTATGTATATATATATATATATATATATATATATATATATATATATATATATATATATATATATATACATCATCATCATCATCATCACAGCCCTTCACAAGTCCACTGCTGAACATAGGCCTCCCCCAAGTAATGCCACAAAGCACGGTCCTGAGCCACCTGCATCCATCGACTTCCTGCATATCTTACCAGGTCGTCACTCCATCTAGTGGGGGTCGCCCTACACTACGCCTACCGGTACGAGGCTGCCACTCGAGAACCTTTCTTCCCCATCGGTTATCGGTTCTTCGAGCTATATGGCCGGCCCATTGCCACTTCAGCTTACTAATCCGTTGGGCTATGTCGGTCAATCTGGTTTTACTGCGGATATCCTCATTTCTGAGTCTATCACGCAGAGAAACTCCGAGCATAGCCCTCTCCATAGCTCGCTGAGCGACCTTGAGCGTCCTCATACGGCCAGCAGTGAAGGACCACGTCTCTGATCCGTAAGTCATCACTGGCAACACGCACTGGTTGTACACTTTAGTTTTCAGAGATTGAGGTATACCTGACGAGAAGATATGTCGTAATTTCCCGAACGCTGCCCAGCCGAGTTGAATCCGTCTATTGACCTCTCGGTCGAAGTTGGACTTACCTAGTCGGACTATTTGTCCCAGGTAAACGTACTCGTCAACAACTTCGAGCATAGTGCTCCCAACAACTACCGGCATAGGTGTGACATGGACATTAAACATAATCTTTGTTTTGTCCATGTTCATCTTAAGACCTATCCGTTGGGAGGCACTATTGAGGTCATTGAGCATAGTGCTTAAGTCCTCCAGCGATTCTGCCATAAGGACTATATCGTCGGCAAATCGAAGGTGAGTGATGTACTCGCCATTGATGTTAATACCGTATCCTTTCCAGTCCAGTAGCTTGAAAACGTCTTCCAAAGCAGCGGTGAAGAGTTTCGGGGATATAACGTCACCCTGTCTTACACCTCTCTGCAGTTGGATAGGTTTCGAGCTCTGGTTCTGTACTCGGATAGCCATCGTAGCCCTACTGTACAAACACTTCAGCACTTCAATATACCGACAGTCAACTTGGCACCGCTGAAGGGACTGCAGCACCGCCCAAATTTCGACGGAATCAAAGGCTTTCTCATAGTCCACATACGCCAGGCAAAGTGGCAAATTGTACTCTTCAGTCTTCTGTACAATCTGCCGCAGGGTATGTATGTGGTCTATGGTACTGAAGCCTTTTCGGAAACCGGCTTGTTCGGGAGGCTGGAAGTCGTCGAGTCTGCGTGCGAGACGATTCGTAATGACTCTCGAAAACAGCACGTAGACGCGGCTCAGAAGGGAAATCGGTCTGTAGTTCTTCAAGAGAGCGTTGTCGCCTTTCTTAAAGAACAAGACCACCGCACTTCTGCTCCACGCCTCTGGAGTAGTGCCACCATGGAGGACGGAATTGAAGAGCTTCTGAAGGACTTCAAGTACCGGTGTTCCACCCGCTTTCAGAAGCTCCGCTGTAATTCCATCCTCGCCTGGGGCCCTGCCGTTTTTAAGGTGCTGGAGAGCCATTCTAATCTCGCTTAGACTGACGTCCGGGATATCATCGGAATAGTGTCGGATAAGACTTGCTCTTGGATCGTTACTCACACTTGCGTGTGGCTCCAACGATGATGTGTACAGCTGCCCATAGAACCTCTCAATCTCACTCAAAATCTCAGGTATCCCGGAAACGATGCTGCCACACTCAGTCTTCAGCCTTGACAGTTGGCTCTTTCTGGCAGATAGATCTCTGGCAAAGACTTTGGAGCCCTGGTTCCGCTCGATCGCTTCTTTAATACGAGCAGTATTAAAGTTGCGTAAGTCTCGCCGCATGCATTTGGAGATCTGTCTGTTCAGTTGCCTGTATGCTGTCAAATCTGTTGACGATTGCAGCCTCATCTCCCGTCTAACAGCCATATATATATATATATATATATATATATATATATATATATATATATATATATATATTATATATATATAATATATATATATATATATATATATATATATATATGTGTGTGTGTGTGTGTGTGTGTGTTCTAAATTTCTAACCGAACGTAGCATAATATTATTCTATATTAATTACAATAAAATAAACGAAACATAAAGTCATAAAAAGTCTTAGTCCCTGCAGTTTAGAGCCAAGAACTAGTTTAATGGTAATAATAAGTCTTTGAACGAGAAAAGAACCAATTTAAACCTATAATATCTAATTTATATAATTCTAATTTTATCTAACTTCACAATACAAAAATTGACGAGCGATTGAAGAGCTTCCATTAACCTATATCTTCTTGTAGTTGTCGTACAAGGCGACAGAGGAAAACAAATCAGGAAACGAGAAAAAGTGTCTTCCTAATAACGACCAAAAATAAAAAACTGCATCTGCCTAGCAGCTTGCCATGCGTGCAACTGTGAAAAACATCCCCACCCATGAGGCAATCTAAGGGGGAGGTCTATGTTCAGCTATGGACTTGAATAGACTGTAACGGTAACAGAGTTTCGCTGTCATTTAATTAAAAGTCCCTTTAACTTTATTGTATTCTGTTTGTCCTGCTGAGTGATGATATTTTTTTCATTCTGCGTCCTGATTTCAAGATAAGCAAAAAAAATGCGTTCTAAAATAACTATGCACCGTGTGGTAGAAGCGTAAGAACGGTATATTTGTGGTGTAAGAATATACACTACCATATATCATTCCCTAGGTTTCGTAAGAGTCGACATAGTGTAACAAGCCAGGAGATGGGCAACAGCGTCTTCAACTCAAAAACTGCGGATGCCAATCCGCTTACCAAGCGTGGCAATTATGGCAAATATCTCTCCTATGACTGGACTTCAGATAGATTGTTATGGTGATGGGGTCGTAGCAGCGTAAAAATTCATCAAAGTAAAGTCCCGTTTCGGGACTATCGTAAGGATCGAGAAGAAAATGCCAGAAATACATCTTGGGATTCTATTTGTATGGCAGTATAACTCTCTTAAATTTCAGATATTAATACCTTGAAAAGTACCGAGGATCAGCGTCAAAGATGCGAGACTTCTATGCGGTATCCACACAAGAAAACAATTTCTATTAAGTTAAAGGCACCTAATTCCGAGGAGTCCTATAATTGGTACTATATTCCGAGTTATTAAGAAAAACTGCGATTACGAGCGATTTACAAGCTGATTTCTTATATTTACGCGAACACTATACATTGAAATAATACTAGTTTTTACGGAATTTATCGCGTATATTTAACTTTTTAAATACCCAACGTTTCGAACGCTTTACAGCACTCATGGTCACGTGCTGGACTGAGATGTTCAACGTCCATATGTCATAGTCAACCGCGGTGACCATAGATTAAAATTTAACTTTTGTTCCGATCTATGCAGTATGAACTTATGGTATCTTGAAGTCTTGCAGTTGTATGCTTGGGTTGGGATTTAATTTTATTTATTATAGGATCCCAAGCAGATGGTAGCACCCAGCCATCTTCTCTATTGAAATTAAGATGTTTTTTGATTTCAATAGCCTCACGAATCGTCCTTGTAAGGAATCGGTGTTCTTTAGCGAGGATTTGCGGTCTATCAAATCTGATGTAGTGACGGGGGCGATCCTGTACGTGTTCACAGACTGCAGACTTCCCGGAGCGTCGATTCTTCACATCAGCTATATGTTCTTTAACGCGGGTTTTTATTGATCTTTTAGTTTGTCCTATGTAGGAGAGACAACATTCACAATCAAGCTTGTACACTCCTGCATCTTGCAGAGGGACTTGACTGATGGTAAAAACTGACCAATCTTCTTCAGCGGCTTGAAGTATGTTTTGATGGAAGCGCGCTTCAAGATGTAGCTAATCTTGTCAGTGACTCCTCTAACATATGGCAGTACAGCAGGTACACGCTCGACTGTGGCCGGCTTCACTCGTTCACTGTGACGTAGGTGCGGGACTCGAAGCTTGTTGTCATGCAAAACTTGCTTGACATGGTGGAGCCCGGCAGCCAGGTGTTTACTGTCACAGATCCCTCGTGCTCTCTGAAACAAAGATTTACCCACGGTAGCTAACTGTGAAGGATGGTGGTGAGAATCACCATTTAAATATCTATTTTTATGGGTCTTTTTTCTATATACAGTATGGCTCAAGGTGTTATCAGGATTCTGAATTACTAACACATCTAGAAAAACTAAGGAGTTGTTTGCATCTAACTCCATTGTGAACTGACTTGTAGAATTTATAGAGTTAAGATGGTCTAAGAATGCAGTTATTTTATCTAAAGGTAGAATTGTGAAAGTGTCGTCTACATACCGCTTGTTAAATCTTGGATTTATGGGAGAACTAAGCAGGGCTTTCTCCTCAAAGTCTTCCATGAATATGTCGGCGACAATGGGAGATACAGGTGAGCCCATCGCCACACCATCTACTTGCTTGTAAAACTCCTCCTTCCACAATAGGTAGCCAGATGTAAGGCAGTGTCTGAGGCTATTGAAATCAAAAACATCCAGATGCGAGGCTATTGAAATCAAAAACATCCTAATTTCAATAGAGAAGATGGTTGGGTGCTACTATCTGCTTGGGATCCTATAATAAATAAAATTAAATCCCAACCCAAGCATACAACTGCAAGACTTCAAGATACCATAAGTTCATACTGCATAGATCGGAACAAAAGTTAAATTTTAATCTATGGTAACCGCGGTTAACTATGACATATGGACGTTGAACATCTCAGTCCCGCCCGTGACCATGAGTGCTGTAAACCGTTCGAAACGTCGGGTATTTTAAAAGTTAAATATACGCGATAAATTCCGTAAAAACTAGTATTATTTCGATTTACAAGCTCCTTGTTACTGCAAGATTGATGAGATAAAAAGCTTGGCGAGCTAAGCAGACCGAGGTAGTATTTCATGCTAGCGCATCGCTTGCTATCCTAGTACAGAACCAGAGTACGAAACCAATCCAACTGCAGAGAGGTGTAAGACAGAGTGATGTTATATCCCCGAAACTCTTCACCGCTGCGTTGGAAGACGTTTTCAAGCTACTGGACTGGAAAGGATACGGTATTAACATCAATGGCGAGTACATCACTCACCTTCGATTTGCCAACGATATAGTCCTTATCGCAGAATCGCTGGAGGACCTTAGCACTATGCTCAATGACCTCATTGGTGTCTCCGAACGGATAGGTCTTAAGATGAACATGGACAAAACAAGGATCATGTTTAATGTCCATGTCACACCTATGCCGGTAGTTGTTGGGAGCACTATGCCTGAAGTTGTTGACGAGTACGTTTACCTGGGACAAATAGTCCGACTAGGTAAGTCCAACTTCGACCGAGAGGTCAATCGACGGATTCAACTCGGCTGGGCAGCGTTCGGGAAATTACGACACATCTTCTCGTCAGGTATACCTCAATCTCTGAAAACTAAAGTGTATAACCAGTGCGTGTTGCCAGTGATGACTTACGGATCTGAGACGTGCTCCTTCACCGCTGGCCGTATGAGGACGCTCAAGGTCGCTCAGCGAGTTATGGAGAGGGCTATGCTCGGAGTTTCACAGCGTGATAGACTCAGAAATGAGGATATTCGCAGTAAAACCAGAGTGACCGACATAGCCCAACGGATTAGTAAGCTGAAGTGGCAATGGGCCGGCCATATAGCTCGAATAACCGATAACCGATGGGGAAGAAAGGTTTTCGAGTGGCAGCCTCCTACCGGTAGGCGTAGTGTAGGGCGACCCCCCACTAGATGGAGTGACGACCTGGTAAGACATGCAGGAAGTCGATGGATGCAGGTGGCTCTGGACCGTGCTTTGTGGCATTACTTGGGGGAGGCCTATGTTCAGCAGTGGACTTGTGAAAGGCTGTAATGATGATGATGATGATGACATCGCTTGCAGCTTTACAGAGCGCAAGTTCGGCATCACATGGAATACTGTTCTCGTCTCTGGGCCGCAGCACCCTAGTGCCAGCTCCTTCCACTTGACCGCATCCAGCGCAGAGCGGTTCGAATCGTCGACGACTGAGTTTTTTCTGATCGACAAGATTCACTGGCGCTGCGTAGGAATGTTGCATCCCTTTGCATTTTCTATCGTATCTACTACGGGGAGTACTCAGTGGAATTGTTTGGATTAATTCTAGCAGGCAAATTTTCTTACATAAATATACCTACATAATAGTGCAAAGACAATATTTCTGGAAAATTTTCTCTGGCTGTAGGTTTTCCGAAAGAAAGTCAAAATTGATAAGCAACAACTTGTTTACAAATTAATTAAATTATTAATAATAAAATAAGCAGGTCACGTATGCCACGCGATGATTATATATATATATATATATATATATATATATATATATATATATATATATATATAAATTATACTAATTTTTATTGTAGGTGGGGTAATAAACACAATGTATTATTTTTCCTACCCTTTTTCTTTGAATTATGTAGACTCTGAATTAGGAACCAAATACATCAGAATAAGGATTTTTAAATCGGAACTATTGTAAATATCCAAACCTATTGTAAAAGCATTAAATATAACCTGCACTGTGAAAACGTCGCACTTGTTCTTTATTGAAATTAATTAATGTTTATGAAACATTATCTTAAAGTTAAAATAGTGCTTTCAAATAACCTGTTTATAATATTTAATCACACCACATTTCCTGTAGGCTAATTAATATGATAAAAGTAATTTTACTTACTTTATTAAAAACGTAAACAGTTGGTAAATAAATAAAGGCTTTTCTCAAGTTTTCATTTTTAAGTACTTAATATGACAATGGTTTATTATTTAAAAAAAACATTATTAACCTCTAAGGTTTTTATGAGTTATTGCTTATTCCAGGCCAAGTAAACTAAATTCATTAACTGAAAATAATATAAAATAATTTTAAAATGTACTTAATTGTTGAACTTAACAGACTGACATTCAACGGGCGGTCGCTGGTGTCCTAACCCTTAAATTGATGCACACTTGAACTGCCCATTATAATTTGATTTTATTATGGGAACCTACTATAAATGCTGTATGGCGCTTAATTTAAGAGCTCTTAGGAGAAACTTTATGATATTTTTTTATAATTGCGATTTATATTTAATTATCATATTTAAAATTTTTGTTAGGACTCCAATAAGATTTTTAAGAAATGTTGTATATTTTGGAGGTGATTCTTTCACTACATTATTATAATGCGTGAAAATTTAATGTATATGTAACAAATTTTAATGAAGCATAAACTTCATTAAATTTTGTTCATGGACACAGAGTCTTATTGCTTTCATGGTTTTCTTTCTTGGTTACATTTACGATATTATGTAGAATCAAATCCGTAAAGAAGACATCTGCAGTAAATCTGAGTGACTGGTAGAGCCAAATTAATTGAGTAAACTGAAGATGTAATGTCGGACCATTACATAGCTCGAGGAACAAATAAAAATTTTCGAGGTTATCAAGGCAGCCTCCTAACGGTAAGAGATGTGTAGGGTGACCCAAGGAATGCAGGTGGCTTATGAGCACGATTTGTGGACAGTATTTGTTCAGCAGTTGAGTTCGGATAGGTTGTAGTGATCATGATGACAGTTCTAAACCTGTACTGAATTAAAACTAAAAATAGAAACCTTAATGAATGAAAATGTTAAAAAAGAAAGTTTACTGGTAGTATTTCTTAAAGGGGTTAGTTGTGCAACATGTACTGGTGCACAAGTGTATTCTATACAGAAAGAAGAATAAAAACTTATTTTGTTCATCTTGCAGATTCTTACTACTAGTCAAAAAAATAGTTCGAAATGAGTTTATTTCATAACTATCGTTAATCTAGACAGGCATTGTATACTAGAAAATTAGACTGCCTCGTTGGTCTAGTGGTTGTAGTAGTGTAACTGCTGATCATGAAATCCTGGGTTCGAATCCCGGGTCGGGCCAAAAAATCAATAATTGAATTTTTCTGTCAAAAAATTCTCAGTAGCTGCCTGGAGACAGGAATTTGGCGGTGTCTCACCTCTATGCCTTGGAAAGCACGTATTAGTGCATTCACCCTCAACTCATTTAACGAAAGCTTAAAGTTGACGTAATACATGAAGCTTATTTCAGGACAAGAGCGTTAGTTGATAGTTTGGGGCTTAAAATATGCTTTAAGAAGAGTATTTCGAACTAAAGTGGTCCCTTGGCACGGCGACTGACTTCTTGAAATCTGATGTTTGCTATCAAATCCCATGCTTTACATAATATTAGTTCGTACATTTACTATACATCATAGGTATCTTTATCTGTTACCACTGACTGACTGACTTATCATGATATCTCTAAAACTATACACCCGATTGACTTGAAATTGAGTGTAGTTACTCATTTCGGAAGTAGACGCTCACTAAAAACGGATTTTACGATAGTCCCATAAAAATGTTTGATATTTTATAAATATCTACGTTATTATCGGCTATTATAGTGTACCCAGCGAAGTGAGCAGGTATCAACTAGTTTAATATATAACTATAATTATTCATCGTTAATGAAACAGTTAATTATTTAATGATTTATTTCAAAACCGAAGTCGTGGCCTAATAATATAACAAAAAATTTTGCCACAACGTTGTAACATAACAAAGTGTTGGATTTATTGTTCATCGGTACGAAAAAAAAATATAAATATAAGCGATAAGGCTGGCCTCCTGTTTGTACATTTTATCCAAGGTCATTTCTTAAAAAGTCCAAGGTTTTTACGTTCAAGGGTTCAACGTTCATAATCATAAACAGTAAATTAATTGATAAATTATATGTTCAAAATTGATAAAATGATAAATGTATTTGTTTAATTTATTAGTTGACAAATCTTTACACAAAATATATATTAATTACTGGTGCGCCTTTTAGTGACTGTGTATCTTCTGAACAACTTGACTGATTAAAGATAATTAGACGGTATTTTTCTATTGGTCGTAAACGGGATCGGTAATCTTGAAGTCATATATTGGGTTTTTCTATCAAGAAAATCTCATCAGCAGCCATCAGCAGTAGGCAGCAGGGGCAGGAAGTTAGCGGTTAGCGATGTTTTTTCCTTTTTCACTGGTTTCCACTGTCAAGTGTAGAGGTAATTCGAAGTGAAACTGCGAAAGGACAGAACAACGTC
Organism: Parnassius apollo; assembly: GCA_907164705.1. Taxonomy (NCBI): domain Eukaryota; kingdom Metazoa; phylum Arthropoda; class Insecta; order Lepidoptera; family Papilionidae; genus Parnassius; species Parnassius apollo. The sequence goes on along the minus strand of CAJQZP010001558.1, from coordinate 10,080,861 downwards.
TACCTGTCTAATTAAAAGATGTTATATCACAGTTACGTTAAATACACTTTAAAACTAATTATTTATATAGCGCTTAAAGCCCTTCTATCATCATCGTCATCATTGCAGCCCGTCACAAGTCAATGTCAATAGGCTTCGCCCAAGATTCCTTCCCGCCACAAAGCACGGTCCTGAGCCACCTGCATCCATCGACTTCCTGCTTGTCTTACCAGGTCGTCACTCCATATAGTCACGGCCGCATGAGTAACGACATAAATACCTTTACTTGCTAAAATTCCATTGTAAATTTAATTGTCATCATACATTACTAAAATGATGTTTATTGTAACAGATATTATTGGGTAAGACTTGGATAATTTATTTCACTATTCACAAATCGCTACAATGCTTGCAAACAAACTAGAATAACAACTCGTTAAAGTAAATGCCAAGTCAAAACAAAGCGTAATGTTTAAGTGTGAAGCGAAAAGCTACCATAAATCTGCTGGGCCTCACTCGTGTTAAATGACGATGCCTTAGGCCACGATATAGCATTTACATGTTCCAACCAGTAGCCATCCCACACTGTACTTTCAAATTGCAAATTAAGACTTCTTGTTTCTTCTTTCGATCCAAATTTAAATTTGTACTCTCTAAGATCTAAAATGTTTATGATATAAATTAAATTCCATTTTATTTCTCACAGTGATGAAATAAGGGCTAAATTCCTTAAACCACCTGATAGCCTTCCTTTTGTTTCAATGGTACTAAGACAGCCTTCACATGGCACGTTACTTAAGAATTTATGCCTACAATGGAATCAGCACGAAATGGTTTCTTAGCCTCAAGGAGAATAGTGGTTAAGTTATTGCCTGGTAGCTTTACTCGCTCAGAATCACTCACTATCTTTCCATCTGGTTTGAATCTGACATACTTTACAATCAGGGCTGTGTCTTTGATTTTATTAGTCGATTCTTTAATGACGTTTAGTTTATGCATATCGTATTTCGAACCTTAACTGACTTCTGTGCCATTTTAAGTGTTTCGTTATCTTTCCTTATCGTTTGATGAAGTTGAAATATGTATTTGAAATATAATACTGTATACAATGTAATATTATTTTATAGGGTGGTAAACATGTAATTTTACTGTACATTTTGCAGTACAATATTTATTTTAATATTTATTTAGAAACAATCTCTATAAAGTTTGTTTGTAAAAAAATCTAAGTTTACTTGTAAAAAAGTGTACTTTATGTCTTCATAATTAGAGCAAAGAATCTATCAAATTGAAAGTAAAACCTATTAATATATTTTTGTATAAATCCAACAAATTATTTATTGAGATTTTTTAGCAATATACTTATTGGTTTTTATATGTATAACTAATTTTGATTTAACAAATATTATAGTAATTTAATAAAATTATTAGACTCGTTAATGCCGTAATTAAACAATAAATCAAATTTATTTAAGAAAAGTTAAAGATACAGTCTAACGTCCCACTGCTGGACATAGAACCCTCTCATTTCTGAAAGGTTTAGAGCAAGGAGCCGTGGTAGCTCAGATGGTTAGCGCTCGCTGTAAATTTCGCAATACGCGAGCAAACCGGGTTCGATCCCCGCCGGCACCAATGAAATTGTTATTTGCAATTTTAAGTACTGATTTACCACGTGCTCGCCGGTGAAGGAAAACATCGTGAGGAAACCTGCATGTCTGAGAAATAAGAAAAAAAATATTTCGAAGACATGTGAAGTTCGCCAACACGCACTGGGGCAGCGGGGCGGACATTTCCTTGCCCTAAAACCCTCTCAGAAATGAGAGGAGGCCTGTGCCCAGCAGTGGGACGTATATAGGCTGTAACTTTACTTTACTTTACTTAGAGCAAGGAAATGTCGGCCGCGCTGTCCCAAAGTGTGTTGACGGACTTCACATGTTTTTGAAATATTCAAATCTATTATTACAATTTATTTAGGTTACCATTTATTAATAATATTAATAAATTATTACAATGTATATCTCTGTTTGCTTCTCAGCTTAATATTTAACGAGCGACTTTACTACCAACCCTACATAGCGCCAATGTTGTTTCCTATATTGTGTCTGCGAGCTGACAAAACGGCAGGTTTATGCAACAGATTGATTTGCATAGCAGAGCGCTTATTAGATTTTATTTTAGTGTCTAACGAGGAAATTGCAACAGTTCAGCATTGTGGCGATCAACTTACAATAACTTATGACAAGGCTGATTGTAATTATTCTGTGAGGCAATTTTTGATTACAGTCTTTTTAGCTCTTTCTGCTTCGAATTTTATTTATGGAGCATTTACCTACTTTTATTTTCATTATATTATTGTTACTAAGCCATACTGCTCAAACACACTTTTTAACCAACGTCAAAAAATAGGAGTTTCTAAATTCGACTATAGGATTTTTGTACGTATGTTACGTATCTTAGTCATTTGTAAATCGATTATTCGTTTTTTATTAAATCAACTTATTTAATTAGTTTGCTTTTACTTCAGGGGTTCTCGTATATTTGGAATTTAAATTGGAGACAGATGATTACCATTATGGGGTAAAATATGGATTGAAATTTTTCATGTAACGGCGTTTGAATTGTGATATTTCTTTGTATACTCAAAAAGGGTAAGAAAATTATTCTACAAAAGGGTAAGATAAATAATTATTTTATAAAAGTACTGGCTGATTTCAAAGAATTAAAAAGAAGAAAATAATTTCCCATTCTAACGTCGGCTTTGATTTTTCTATGCACTCACTGACCTCTATATATAGAAGTACGCTGGACTGGCTATACACCGTGACATGATGAAACGATTTGATTTCCGCCATTTTGGCGCTGACAGCAGAAGTGCACGTCCACGGAACTAATAATAGGGATGAGACAGTGTACCAAATTATATCGATAAAATTCTATACCCTACCTAAATAGAATGGACTCTATGTATAGATGGACTCTACCCGTAACGTCCATTCTATTTATGTATCATATTAATGTAATGCCATTATTATTCATCATCATTAAAGTCCTTCACAAGTCCACTGCTGAACATAGGCCTCCCCCAAGAAATGCCACAAAGCGCGGTCCTGAGCAACCTGCATCCATCAACTTCCTGTATGTCTTACCAGGTTTTGACTCCATCTAGTAAGGGAACGTCCTACACTTCACCTGCTGGTACGAGGCTGCCACTCGAGAACCTTCTTTCCCCATCGGTATTCGGTTCTTCGAGCTATATGACCGGTCAATTGCCACTTCAGCTTACTAATCCATTGGGTGATGTCGGTCACTCTGGTTCTGCTGCAGATATCCTCATTCCTAAGTTTGAACCCCTGAGCATAGCCCTTTTCATAGCTCGCTGAGTGACTTCGAGCTTCCTAATACGGCCAGCAATGAAAGACCTCGTCTCAGATCCATAGGTCATCACTGACACTGACTGACGAGAAGATGTTTTGTAATCTCCCGAACGCTGCCCAGCCGAGTTGAATCCGTCGATTAACCTGTCGTTCGAAAATGAACTTACCTAGTCGGAATATTTGTCCCAAGTAAAAATACTCGTCAACAACTTCAGCTAAGTGCTCCCAAAAACCACCGGCATAGGTGTGACATGGACATTACACATGACTTTTGTTTTGTCCATGTTCATCTTAAAACCTATCCGTTGGGAGACACTATTGAGGTCATTGAACATAGTGCGTAGGTCCTTCAGCGATTCCGCCGTAAGTACTATATTGTCGGCAAATCGAAGGTGAGTGACGTACACGCCATTGACGTTCATACCGTATCCTTTCGAGTCCAGTAGCTTGAAAACGTGTTCCAACGTAGCGGTAAAGTATTTCGGGGATGTTACTTTACCTTGTCTTACACATCTCTACAGTTGGATTAGTTTTGTATTCTGGTTCTGTACTCGGATAGCCATCGTAGCCCTTAGACCATTCAACTAAAAATTATTAAGATTAAACTAACTACACAAAATAAAAATAAAAACATAATTTCTAAAATAATTTATTGTCAACCGTTCATTTAGTTCTAGTATTATAAAAAACAAATCAGCTGCTGTAATAACGCCTATTCTAATCAAATACAGGTCTGTCTATAGACAGTAAAATATTTTCTACTATATAGAAATTTATGTTTGTTCGTACTTTATACGATGCTATACCGTTCATCTGATTGCGGCAAAACTTAGTCAACTTATTGGTTGCACTTGTGCGAAGGTTATACGCATGGTACAATTAACTGACAATAGGTGGCGTGCGTATTATACTGACTATTTATTTGAAAGTTATAGAAAGTTATATATCATTCTATTTCAATGATTGTATTATCATTCCTAATTACACAATATAACTGTTCCACATTTTAACGATATTTCCACAATTACTTCTTCTGCGGCAGCAATGCACCGGGCACGAGCTAGCAAAATAATATAAACTTGAATTACATAGTTATCAGTTATTTACAACTTCATTTCAGAAAGTAAAATAACGATATTAAAAAAATAACAGAAATTATCATACAGTCCTACTTTCCGTGGTATTGTCCAAAGAATGTTGGCTACGTGTCCTCGATGAATGGCTATACTTAGCCTTTAAGCGAAGAAACAACAAACTAAACAACTTGTTATTACCAGCAGCGAAGATCAGTCGCAAATACAGTTTTTTAGGAACTACACTGCACGTGCACCCTACGGACCAATAGTCTCTAAAGCAAATTGCATAAATATGTACTCATCTTCTAGATATTCTGGGCTATTTACTTAGTTCAGTTGCCTCTAATGCCACCTCTGCTTTAAACAAGGTACCCCTGAGATGGGATGCTGTCAAAGTGTTCGCAAGTAGTATCCCACTCTAAAGCTTTATCTCTCTCTCTCTCTCTCTCTCAAGCAACCAAACCCATACCGTCGGGTCTCCTGATATCGTCTCTTCTCTTCGGATGACACTGTCCAAGAACTAAGAACAACATTATATTAAAGAATACCATAACATATTATACGGTTATATAACCGTGTATTAAGGATTGATTCGACCAAATACTATGTTAAACCAGAGTAACTAACCCTCGAATAATTTTACTCTTTGGACTTACACCAAGATATCTATTATATCTATTATTATTTGCGTTTTATAACACAAACGTAGAGAAGCTAATACTGGCTATTGTTACTCCAGAGTTGGTAGTTGGTGGTAGAGTTTATTCATTCAAACAAGTAAACCAACTTAAACCAAAATACAACTGTTGTAAAGCGCAATCCAAGATTTGAGGTCCACATGCTTTGCCGTAAGTGTAAATAATGCCGCCCAATGGCAACCCCTCCTTAGTTGCTGACTTCTCCCCCCGTTTTCATTCTCAGATAAGGCGCACCAGAAACAAGCCAAACTGCCCTTCGCGTCCTCTAACTCCACCTACACTATGGCCTCTCCGAGCCCGATATGTGAATGGAGCCAGGCAAAACTATCACTTGGAAGCATCATGTGGTGCAGCCTTACCAAAGTCACGAAAGATAGTCGAGTGGCGCATTGTCATCACATCATTGCATTGCCAATCGCTATACCAACACTCCTCTTCCCTTACGACTCCACCTCGACTACAGCGCCTCCTTACTCCTCTAGCCGCAAGCCACTAAAACACATACAACGTAGCTCGACATCATCGGGCGACCTTTCGACACTTGGCTATGGCCCTTGAGTTTGATGAAAAATGAGAAATGAAGAAATAAAAAAAAACATTCGAAATAATATTCTAATACTTTTATATTTACTGGTACTGTTACTAACAGAAAATATTGTCGGTATACTTCACTTTTTCAAAGTGGTGCAGTTCTCATGTCTAATAAAACAGTCGTCTGTGAAACGTTCGGAACAATTATGATCATTTTGTTTCGGACGCCAATTCACAATATTTATGCTTTTAAGCCTTAATTTTAATCTAGATTCACTTGGAAACCTGTTAATTAATAAACATTTGATAATCGTCTGTTGTTGGCAACTTTGTTTGTTAACAGATATGGGTAGGAAAGAACATCGATAAGTATTATAGACAACGAACTCGACAACCCTATTGAATTTTATTGTTTATCAAAACTCAGTAATATACAGCCAAAGATGTTGGTATATATGATATTAAGATTAGTAACAATTTTTTAAGTACTTGTATTATCAAATAGTTTTAATTTGTTTCATATTTGCTGCAAATTCACTTACTTGTGAAATGTTATACCACTTCCTTTTTTGGTAACGAGTTTTACAGATTACGCACACTCTCATTATTAATAAAAATAATTCTTATTATGTAACTAATATTATACACAATCAAACAACGTAAAATACTTTAGTTTTTTAGTTTAAAAGTTCAAAATACAGATTTATTAAATAAGACAATTTAAATATGACAACAGATTTTGGCATATTATGTCAATTTTATTTTTCAAGACATCCATTAGCGGCGCTTCAAATTGGCACAGTCATTTTCTATAGTATAGCCAGTCCAGCGTACTTGTATATATAGAGGTCAGTGTATGCACTATATTTTAACAACTGCTTTTATCTTAATATATATAAATTACGTGTCACGTTGTTTGGCCGCGATGGACTCCTAAACTACTTAACCGATTTTAATCAAATTTGCACACCGTGTGCAGTTTGGTGGACCAAACTGCAAGTTGGAACTTGAGAGATAGGATAGATTTTTTGCCCATGAGTAACTCACATTTTTTTTGCGAATTTAAGGGTTTTAATAGGACATGACAAAGAGTCGCCGAAAAGGGCAGAACAACGTCTGCCTGGCAAGCTAGTTTTATTTATATCATCATCATCATCATCATCACAGCCCTTCACAAGTCCACTGCTGAACATAGGCCTCCCCCAAGTAATGCCACAAAGCACGGTCCTGAGCCACCTGCATCCATCGACTTCCTGCATATCTTACCAGGTCGTCACTCCATCTAGTGGGGGGTCGCCCTACACTACGCCTACCGGTACGAGGCTGCCACTCGAGAACCTTTCTTCCCCATCGGTTATCGGTTCTTCGAGCTATATGGCCGGCCCATTGCCACTTCAGCTTACTAATCCGTTGGGCTATGTCGGTCAATCTGGTTTTACTGCGGATATCCTCATTTCTGAGTCTATCACGCAGAGAAACTCCGAGCATAGCCCTCTCCATAGCTCGCTGAGCGACCTTGAGCGTCCTCATACGGCCAGCAGTGAAGGACCACGTCTCTGATCCGTAAGTCATCACTGGCAACACGCACTGGTTGTACACTTTAGTTTTCAGAGATTGAGGTATACCTGACGAGAAGATATGTCGTAATTTCCCGAACGCTGCCCAGCCGAGTTGAATCCGTCGATTGACCTCTCGGTCGAAGTTGGACTTACCTAGTCGGAATATTTGTCCCAGGTAAACGTACTCGTCAACAACTTCGAGCATAGTGCTTCCAACAACTACCGGCATAGGTGTGACATGGACATTAAACATAATCTTTGTTTTGTCCATGTTCATCTTAAGACCTATCCGTTGGGAGGCACCATTGAGGTCATTGAGCATAGTGCTTAAGCCCTCCAGCGATTCTGCCATAAGGACTATATCGTCGGCAAATCGAAGGTGAGTGATGTACTCGCCATTGATGTTAATACCGTATCCTTTCCAGTCCAGTAGCTTGAAAACGTCTTCCAAAGCAGCGGTGAAGAGTTTCGGGGATATAACGTCACCCTGTCTTACACCTCTCTGCAGTTGGATAGGTTTCGAGCTCTGGTTCTGTACTCGGATAGCCATCGTAGCCCTACTGTACAAACACTTCAGCACTTCGATATACCGACAGTCAACTTGGCACCGCTGAAGGGACTGCAGCACCGTCCAAATTTCGACGGAATCAAAGGCTTTCTCATAGTCCACATACGCCAGGCAAAGTGGCAAATTGTACTCTTCAGTCTTCTGTACAATCTGCCGCAGGGTATGTATGTGGTCTATGGTACTGAAGCCTTTTCGGAAACCGGCTTGTTCGGGAGGCTGGAAGTCGTCGAGTCTGCGTGCGAGACGATTCGTAATGACTCTCGAAAACAGCACGTAGACGCGGCTCAGAAGGGAAGTCGGTCTGTAGTTCTTCAAGAGAGCGTTGTCGCCTTTCTTAAAGAACAAGACCACCGCACTTCTGCTCCACGCCTCCGGAGTAGTGCCACCATGGAGGACGGAATTGAAAAGCTTCTGAAGGACTTTATTTATATATTAAAAGTTAATTAAAATTTTTGTACTATTCTAGTTGATTATGAAATGGACTCCATAATCAAATATTTGGAATAACATTGTCAAAATAATCAAATAAATTCTAATAAAATATTTGTTAAGTCTATTTTAATTCTTAAATTTGTCGTTGAGTATCGACAGCTGCCACCACTGCAAATAGAGAGACAAGGGACAATGTTTATCCCTAAAGGCTTGAGATTCTTAATATCCTGCGATCATATTGGCTGTCTAAGGTTTCAAACCGAATCACAGCAATGGGTAATGTACATCGAAATAGATTTAAACGCAGAATAGGGTCTTTATTAGTTGTTTTAAATAAATAGCTGAATAAATCTTTATCATGAATGCGTCATGTGGCAAACATCACTGAGAAAATTAATCCATATGCTAGTAAGTGAGTTGGTGAACGCAGAGCTGATATTCTCGTGCTTAGTGTGTGGGTTTAAGCCTCATCCGACTGGTAGAAGGGTGTACTGCGTGCAAGTTATATTGACACTTGAATAAAAATATGACTGATTATGCAACTTTATTTAATTTATTAGTTTATTGGAGCTATCAAAAGTCCGTCGCTGAACGTAGGCCTCCCCAGGTTGCCTAATAGGGAGGATATTTGCCATAGTTGCCCCAGGCCGGTTGGCAACTGCAATTTTCCATCTCCTGTTTCATTACATTCTGTTGCTTCATATGATATCTAAGAGAATGATAAAGTAATGGATTCTCTACCTCCGCCAATACACAGAAAACGAGCTGAACAAAACAATCATAACTGTATTTAGAAAAAATAAGTTACAGTCTATATACGTCCCACCGCTGGGCACCACTCATTTCTGTGATGGTTTTAGGGCAAAGAAATGTCCGCCGCGCTGCGCCAATGCGTGTTGACGAGCTTCACAAATCATCGAAATATTTTTCTTTATTTCTCAGACGTGCAGGTTTCCTCAAGATGTTTTTCTTCACCGCTGAACACGTTGTAAATCGTCATCAGCTTCTTACTTAAATGTAATTCCTAGTTTTTATATTTCTAAAAATGTTCGCGTATTATTTATTACATATACTTATTACCTCACATTATTATAAGACAAATGGAATATGCAGGTGTAACTAGAAATTGTAGAAAGATAAATGACCGTCGCGTTTCGGAACAGACCTAAATAGAGTTGCGTGTTTACTTAGAAACGATAAATCAGAGAACCCATTATTTATCTCTAAAGAGTAAACCTGTAGGTTGTTTAAGGGATTAAACATATTTACAAGGTATTAACAGTCTGTTTGCATGTAGTTGTTATATTACAATATCCGGTTTTCAATAATTTTGGTTATTTTTAAATACGTTGTTGGAAGCAATACCGCTTTTAACTGCTGTCACATAAGGGTGGGTGCTGCAAAATGCTACCCAGCAGCGGTGGACTCAGTGGAGAGACGTGCTAAGAGGCTTATTGGCAACCTTGATTTGGTTAAAACAATCTTGTCACCCTCGATCAAAGGCACAGCGTAGCCAGTCTCTCTGTATTCTATGCATTTAGGAAAGTTTGCGCAGGAATTACACGCCGTAATTCCTCCCTCCACATTCCACCATCAGACAACCAGATGGTCGGCGGGTCTTCACCCCCTTCCTGTCGATATTCCACGCATTCGAATCAATTAGTTTGCTTTGACTTTTGTTATGCCTACGGCAAGGGAGTAAAATAGTTTGCCAGCATCTGACTTACCTGTGCGTCTACCAAGGCAAGAGTAAACGGGATTTTGTTACGCTAAGGCAGTCCGACTTACATCGGATATACTATACGGGAAGTAAATGACCACATTACTGGCTTATAAGAATTTAAAATAATACGCTCGATGTTGATGACGAATCTGGTTTACTTAAGACAAATTGTCAGACAAGGTTACGCATGTCTCAAAACTTGAAAATAAATGTTTACAACCAGTGCGCGTTACCAGTGATGACACATAGAGACGTGGTCTTTTACTGTGGATCATATAAATAAATTCAAGATCGTTCAGCAAACTATGAGAAGGCTATGCTTGGAGTTTTTCTGCGTGATAGATTTCGTAAAAAGAAACTATAAATTAATTGAACAAGGATCGTGTATCTCAGGGGCTAAGTGATCGATATTTATTTTTGATTTATTATTGATATGATGAGGGTAACAAACGAGCACATAGTCCACCTGATGATAAGTAGTTACTGTGACCCATAGGCATCTACATCTAAAGTAAAGTAAAGTTACAGCCTATATACGTCCCACTGCCGGGCACAGGCCTCCCCTCATTTCTGAGAGGGTTTTAGGGCAAGGAAGTGTCCGCCGCGCTGCCCCAGTGCGTGTTGGCGAACTTCACATGTCTTCGAAATTTTTTTTTCTTATTTCTCGGACATGCAGGTTTCCTCACGATGTTTTCCTTCACCGTCGAGCACGTGGTAAATCAGCACTTAAAATTGCAATTAACAATTTCATTGGTGCCGCTGGGGATCGAACCCGGTTTGCTCGCGTATTGTGAAATTTACAGCGAGCGCTAACCATCTGAGCTACAACGGCTCTCTGAGCTACCACGGCTCCTTGCTCTAAACCTTTCAGAAATGAGAGGGTTCTATGTCCAGCAGTGGGACGTTAGACTGTGTCTTTAACTTTTCTTAAATAAATTTGATTTATTGTTTAATTACGGCATTAACGAGTCTAATAATTTTATTAAATTACTATAATATTTGTTAAATCAAAATTAGTTATACATATAAAAACCAATGAGTATATTGCTAAAAAATCTCAATAAATAATTTGTTGGATTTATACAAAAATATATTAATAGGTTTTACTTTCAATTTGATAGATTCTTTGCTCTAATTATGAAGACATATAGTACACTTTTTTACAAGTAAATTTAGATTTTTTTACAAACAAACTTTATAGAGATTGTTTCTAAATAAATATTAAAATAAATATTGTTCTGCAAAATGTACAGTAAAATTACATGTTTACCACCTTCCTTGATTAAAATGCAGATGCGTTGTCATCCGTAAGGGCTAAGATGTAATGCCTCATTTCTTGTAAAAAGGGTCTAAGTGCTGATTTATCAAGGCTAAAAAGTTAAAAACGAACATGTGAAGACTTACTCACGCTTAAGCACATCGCGGTGGCTTCTTTCTGACCCCACGCAGAAATAATAAAAGGCCTGTACTTAGCCGTCAGCCATACCCATCACAACTTCCAATAGTTGTTGCATATAGTGTCTACTAAGCAAACATGATATATTATGTATTACGTTGGTCATTTAGTGGCAACGTAAGGGACTCCACTACCACCACTACCACATATCATCCAGCAGTTATCATAAGAAGTGAAACAGGAGATGGACAACAGTATATTCCCGAGAAAACGTTTTATACGTGGTAGAGCCATGCTGCAGTTATATTAGTAGTATAGTTGTAGCACGAATGGGTCGGCTCGACCGGGGAAGGACCACGCTCTCACAGAATACCAGCGTGAAATAGTAGCTTAATGCTGCTGTATTTCGTATGGTGAGTGTAGAGAACCGGAGACCCATTTTAGTGGAAACGAGGCATTCCATCTTAGTCCTCACGGGTGACAACGCATCTGCATTTTGATTCGTAATCGAGGATAGATGTAGATGTCTATGGGCCACAGCAACCACTTACCATCAGGTGGACTGTGTGCTCGTTTGTCACCCTAACCTATAAAAAAAAACTCAAAATAATGAAAAGTTGCGGTAGCAAACCTGTCAACCAATCGTGGCAACTTTAGCAAATACTGCTAGAGTTTGATGTTTTTTCAATAATAAAAATTTAAAGAACACTCTTAAATTACTTTGAAATATTTATACGTGGTAGAGCCATGCTACACCTATGTTTGTACTATAGTTGTAGCGTGAATGGGTCGGCTCGACCGGAGAAGGACCGGCTCTCACAGAATACCAGCGTAAAATAGCAGCTTTACGCTGCTGCCTTTCGTATGGTGAGTGTAGCGAACCGAAGACCCTTTTTACTGGAAACGAGGCATTCCATCTTAGTTCTCACGGGTGACAAAACATCTGCATTTTGATTCGTAGTCGAGGATAGATGTAGATGTCTATGGGCCATAGCAACCACTTACCATCAGGTGGACTGTGTGCTCGTTTGTCAACCTATTCTATCAAAAAAAAATAAGTTAAACTAGAGTTCTTAGTAGAGATAGAAAAATGGCTGTAATAATCAATAAATCAATTATTTACATAACAATATATTTTTAAAACTTGACATAATTTTTGTTTGTAATCGTTTATTTCATGTATTGCAATTAGTAATATTATCAAAGATAGATCTTTCAAAGCTGCATTAGATGATGTAGAAGTGAGTATCAGAATCGGCAAAAGACACCCTAAACAATAGTTTATCGACCACATTGGAGACATATTAACGAGTACGTTGATGCAATACAGTGGTGTAGATACGATTAAAAGATACCTATATTACTCGCAAATGTTGACGTCCGCTCACAATTGTACGATTTGTGCCATTGGTGCTGTCATCTGCTTGAGATCTCATAATTAGAAAATTCAATCCAAATCCACCACTGCAAGAATTTCAAGATACTGTAAGTTTGTTCTGCGTAGGTCGGACATAAAATAATACTCAAAAACTGAAGGTAGCCAAGATAACTATGACATCAGGACTTCAAAAATCTCAGTCCCCCGGGACGATGGGTGCTTCAAAATACTCGAAACTTTTGTGAATTAAGAATTTAAAATTAAACGTAATAAAATCCGTAAAATTAGTTTCATTTAATTCTAAGCATTACTTAGTACGATAGGCAGACTGGCCAATGAGTGTGTGGCTTTCTAGAACCCTTTCATAAGCTGGTATAAAAATTAAATTTTTTTCCTTGATACTACTTTTACGGATTTTATCGCGTTTTATTTATTTTATTTTTAATATCCGACGTTTAAATTTACCTATATTTCTTAAATATACGAGTAACTATATTTCTTAAATACAGTCTAAACAATGTTATTCTTCTAAAATAATTACGGATCACTTTTCTGCCAATCCCCTGTATCATAATGGAAACGATTTGCACAAAACAAGTAAAAGTATAACGAGGTATGTTAGGGCACTTATGTGCTAATCGAGTCCTTGTATGCCGTAAGTTAATACATACATAATAAGTGTGATTAGCTAAGACGGGCGCCCGGAGCAACGGTAGCCGAGATGTGCCAATCTTTTCCTCGTTCGTTCTTGGTTTACATGTCGCCGGTTTTTGTACGACGATTGTGCTATTTTTTCTGAATAAATATATCAGGTACTTTAGATTAAAAAACAGTCAATCGAAAACAATAACATGATAGACAGAAACGAAGGTAATACGGTTCATAGAGCATAATTGTAATGTATTTTACGTATATTATTATTTATTTAGTCACTCATTTATCTGAAAAATTATCATCACAGGCCGTTAAGACCAATACTTGACTTAAAAGATGTGTTAGTGGAAATTAATAATCATAGCGAAGATCACAACATTAAAGTCTTACAAAAGTAACCATTTTATGTGACGTCAGCCTGGATGTTGTATCCATCATAATCATATTATAGAATACCGCACATGGAATACTGTTCCCATCTCTGGGCTGGGGCTCCCCAGTACCAGCTTCTTCCACTTGACCGCACCCAGCGCAGAGCGGCTCGAATCGTCGACGACCGAGTGCTTTCCGATCGGCTCGATTCACTGGCGCTGCGGAGAGATGTTGCATCTCTTTGCGTATTTTATCGCATCTATCACGGGGAGTGCTCTGAGAAATTGTTCGGATTAAGCCCAGCCGCCAAATTTCGTGAACGCACTACACGTCAAACGTCCCGATACCATCCACACCATCTGGATGCTTGGCGGTCCACCATTGTACGTTTCACAAGGAGTTTTCTTCCACGTACAACCTCTCTGTGGAATAGTTTACCACCGGCGATTTTTCCGGACCGATACGACCTGGGGACCTTCAAGAAAAGAGGTTACTCCTTTCTAAAGGGCCGGCAACGCACCTGCAATTCCCCTGGTGTTGCGGTTGATCATGGGCGGCGGTAGTCACTTAACATCAGGTGAGCCGCATGCTCGTTTGCCCTTCTTCTATAAAAAAATAAATACAATATAGAGGTTATTCAGGCTAACGTCAAAAAATGTTTTTCGTCGTAATCCTTATTACAGCTTTTCACAAGTCCACTGGTGGGCATATTCTTCCACCAATGAATTACAAAAAGACACTGTCCTGCGCCAACTACATTTTTAACATGGTAGAGCCACGCTGCAGCTATGTTATGGTTGTAGCACGAATAAGTCGGCTTAATCGGAAAAGGACCACGCTCTCGCAGAATACCAACGTAAAATAGCAGCTTAATGCTGCTATATTTCGTATGGTGAGTATAGAGAACATGAGACCCATTTACTGGATAAGAGATATTCCATCTTATTCTGCAGGGGTGACAACACATCTGCATTTTGATATTTAGTCGAGTATAAATGTAGATGTCTGTGGCCCACAGCATCCACTTACCATCAGGTAGACTGTGTGCTCATTTGTGACCATTATTCTATAAAAGAAAATTGTGACTTCTAACCCTTACCAGGTTGTTACACCACGTAGGGAGGAAGGCCGCCCTGCACTTCGCTTGACTGTACGAAGCTGCCTCTCGAGAAACTTTTTCCGCCCACTCCTGAGTACTAAATAAGGATGTTTCATTACCAATAAAACGGGGTTTTCGAATCTCGTCCTATACTATAAAAAGCACAGCGGCTTTATTTTGCTACAATTACACTCGCTGCAACATGGCTCACCTAACATTAGCCGAATCGATAATTGCGCCAAGAATATCGTTTTTTACAATTGTATTGTTATTTTACAATTGATATATATGAAATAAGCATACCACCGAAGAATAATATGAGCATTTTCTGGTATTTCCCAGAGTTCTTAAAACATCTCCAGCGAAAAACATGCTAGCGGGTTCTCTAACGCTGCGACTACTTAGCTTATTACGAGTACTTACAGCTTAAAAATATATAAAACTTGGTGACCAAATGTTATCAAGTAAACTGAAGAAGAAACTGAAAATGTTAGTATTATATCCAACCTGGCCGGCCATTGCCACTTCAGCTTACTAATCCATTAGACTGTGTCGGTCACTATGGTTTTACTGCGGATATCCTCATTTCTAAATTTATCACGCTGAGAAACTCCGAGCATAGCCCTTTCCGTAGTTGGTGAGCGACCTTGAACGTTCTCATACGGCCAGCGGTGAAAGACCACGTCTCAAGTCCATAAGTCATCACTGGCAACACGCACTGATTGTACAACCTAGTGGTCAGGTTTTCAGGTATACCTGACGAAAGGATGTGTCGTAATTTCCCAAACGCTGCCCGTAGTGTAGGCGTAGTGTAGAGCGACCCCCCACTAGATGGAGTAACGACCTTGTAAGACATGCAGGAAGTCGATGGATGCAGGTGGCTCAGGACCGTGCTTTGTGGCGTTCCTTGAGTGAGGCATATGTTCAGCAGTGGACTTGTGAAAGACTGTAATGATGATGAAGATGATAATATCCAACCTTAAAATCTAACATAATTTTATAACCTTACGTCACGTCCAACCTTTTTTCGCGCCATGTAAACCAACCTCTCGAGACGAGCGTACGCAATATACTATTAAAAGGAGTCAACGCACTCGACTGTATGTATGTGGTGGGTAATAATAATAACAGCTACTGTTTACCAGTACCAGTGGGACCGGCAGCGACAACTTACAGGAGACCTGCGATGATAATGTGCCTAGTACACACTTGATGATACTCGTTGTATGAGGCAAACGGTAAATAGTGCTTTCGTTCGCAATTTGAATTTCAACATTTTTATTTTTTATGCCAGGATCTTTTTTGACACAAATTATCTTGTATTTTTGTTTAATGTTACATATTAGAGTAATTACTTATGTACAAAACACTGATTTAAAATATAAGAGTTATTATATGTAAGAGCATCGTAGAACAAAAATTTCAAAATTACCTCTTTATAAATAATTTAAAATTTTGACATTTGGATTTAAAACGTCATTATTCCTGAGAGCATATAATCACTACGTTTATTATTATTCATCCAAATTATGTAAGTCTAGGGTTATGCTGTTTTGCATAGACAGAAATGGAGTCCAAAGCGAAACTTGTTTTTATGTGTAAATGTTATTCTCATAGGTTCGGTAGCACGCCAACGAATTTAGTGTTTACGTACTTTCAAGTATGAAATTGCTTATTTAGAGGCGGCACTCTAAAAAAATCATTTCGGTTTGAGAGCCATGCAGAATTTTAAGCGATAGTGGCAAAAATCCAATGACAGCATAACTTTGGTCCTTGGGAAAGAGAAGAAGCCCCTGAATGAGAAGTAACGTGAGTACTTTGGCTGCTTCTCATCTAAATGGTACCTCTATTTGGGTAGAGATGGCTTTATAGGCGGCTAAATTGATGTGGAGTTTATTTCTTCGTAAAGTCCGCGCCAAGATAATTCTAGCCTAATCGCGGTGAAGTTTGCTATTGATTAAAAAAGGGGCTTATTCTTACCATACCCAATGGCTAAGCTACTTCCGGGACAATATAGGACTACGAGTATATAAGAACTCTATTACGAAATGCTATTTTTTATTTTAGTGGCGTAACATAATGATTAATAAGTTGCGGTAAATGTTAAATACTTGTTAATTAACTTATTATTTAAGTTACAGATATTTTGCTAGACGTAAGCTCGTTGCCATCTACGTTTATTCTCGATTAAAAAACAAAATGCAGATAAAATTAGTATAAAGATAATATTAAGATAACAATATTATTATGAATACTGTTTTTTTTTTACTTTTAATATTTAGGACTTTGGATTGATATTTACGTAATAAAGAATTTATTACATTACTTACAATGCGCTAAATAATTGAAATTAAACGTGATAAAATCCGTAAAATTAGTTTTTTTATAGTAAGGTAGGGTAGGGTAACAAACGAGCACACAGTCCACCCGATGGTAAATGGTTGCTGTGGCCCATAGACATCTACATCTATCTTTTATTACGAATCATATGTGTAGAGCATGCTAGATATCAATGGGTCGGGGATCTCAAGCATAAATATAGCTTATGCTTAGACCTTTTAAACATTTTGTCCTCAACCATCTCATTTTGATTCTAATTGAGGATGGATGTAGTGTCTATGGCCACAACCTTCTGGTTTCTTTTATATCTAAAAAAAAAAATATTTTGATGCGTCGTCAACCGTGAGGACTAAGGTGGAATGCCTCGTTTCCGGTTAAAGGGGTCTCCGCTTCTCTAAACTCACCATACGAAACACAGCAGCATTAAGCTGTTATTTTACGCTGGTATTCTTTGAAAGCGTGGTCCTTCCCCGGTCGAGCCGACGCATTCGTGCTACAACTACGAGTATACTAATAATATAGTTACAGCATGGCTCTACCACGTAAAACTTTAATGTTGTGTTCGCTTAAATATAAGAAATCATAATAAATATAACAACATAAAATTTTTAAAGGTATAAAAATATCAAAACACAATTTTTGTGTAAAAATCACAAATTAAATTTTTCTTAAATTATACTAAACAAATTGTTATTATATAAATAAAAGGTCATACAGATGTACAGTTTGGTATCTACTCGACGTTATAACTTCTTTGTTATGCCTGCCGCAGTAATGCTGGAGAAAAAGGCAATCCAATCAGTCGGCTATCATTTTTCATTATATTTTTTATATATTACCAAATTGACTGAAATATATAGCGTTTTAAAACACATTTTAAAGCATCGATTATAAACTGTTATACCACAATATTGAAATAGGTTAATGCAGTAAAACAATAGAGCATTATAATACTATCGATATTACGGCTCGAGGGACAGACAATCAATTTGCAATGGCATAACCAGTAGCCGCGTTCCCGCTGCTGCGATAATATCGTAAGAAATATACGAGAATAATGATTGTAGGGGCGAAATGAACTTATAAATCGCAACTACGACTATAATATGACTATTATGATCTGTTAGCGTTCTTACAACAGCTTTTTAAGATTTAGTAGGTTGTGTTGTGAAATTTATGTACTTTCGTGACACCGTTCGAATTTTATATCTGTTTTTACCCAAAATTAATGAACACAATTTCATCGTTGTTAAAGCGGAAATGTTTTTTTTTATAGGATAGGGTGACAAACGAGCACACAGTCCACCTGATGGTGAGTGGATGCTGTGACTCATAGACATCTACATTTATCCTCGATTAAGAATCAAAACCTAGGTGCGTTATTACCCCTGAGGACTGAGATGGAATGCCTCGTTTCCAGTAAAAAAGGTCGCCGGATCTTTACACTCATCATACGAAACACAGCAGTATTAAGCTGCTCTTTTACGCTGGTATCCTGAGAGAGCATGGTCCTTCCCAGGTTGAGACGACCCATTCGTGTTACGACCATAAGATAGCTGCGGCATGTCTCTACCACGTATAAAATTACACGTTACTTCCACACTCCTGTATCGTGGAAACGCTTTAAGTACATAGATTCTACATGGACAAACTTTCTGACCTATGACGGTTATATCCATTCCACATTTACAATTATTTGCGGATTTTATCTGCTAGTACCTAATTAATAATAATAACCTTTTTATTCAGAACATATAATATATCGCTGATAATAAACTACAGTGCTACCTACTAAGTCATCATTGGGCATTGGTTTTGGAGCAAGGAAGAGGTCTCAATGCGTATTATTAGACGTCACTTGTCCCCGAAATATTTCGCATAAAATAGACCGCGGTTGGTTGGTTAGCGCTCTTTGTAAATTTCAGAGTACGCGTGTAACCCGGGTTCGATTCCCGGCGGCACCAATGAAATTGTTAATTGCAATTTTAAGTGCTGATTTAGCACGTGCTCGGCAGTGACGGAAAACGTCATGAGGAAACCTGCATGTTCAAGAAATAAGAAAAATAAAATTTCGAAGACTTGTGAAGTTCGCCTATACGCATTTGGGCAACGCGGCGGACACTTCCTTGTCCTAAAACCTCTCTCGAAATTGCGGAGCCCTGTGCAGGAGTGGGTAATAAAACATATTTTTTACTTTTATATACCCAGCAGTGGGACCTATATAGGCTGTAACTTTACTTTTTTAAATAAATATCGTTTACTCATGAGGGATGCTAGTTGCTAGGTTCGGCAGGAATGTAAGGAACCGCATTTTTTAAATCATATAGTTGTTTACAGAAAAACAGAAAACACGCATGAAGTGGATGGTTGCGGTTCCTTCCTGCTCTGAGGCAATCCTTTGGTGAGGCCTTTGTTCAGCTATAGACTTCTCATGGGATATAATAATCAGTATATAAATAAATGTGAAACTGTGAAATATATAGAATACGAGAATTTTAATATTAAAAAATAAATACTTTACCTACTACTGTTTTTTCTTATAATTGCTGTTATTAAAAAAACCTGTTAAACAAATTAAGCCGTGTAATGAAGCTTTGAATTAAATAGGTAATTTTATATAATATCAGGCTTTTGTGTTTCTTAATTTTCTTTAAACTCCATGGCCATATCTTTTTAAACTAAAACCACTTACGTTGCAGTATAATAACGTAAACAAAAGTAAATGTCTACGAGTTAATCTATAAAGTATGAAAGCATTTTCTTTCCAATTAAATTTAACTTTAAGCTTCTAGCGACAAACGACTAATAAATTCAGGCAGTAATTGACTGAGTAACATCAAGCAAACGGTTGTGTAGACGTAACACAATACCCATTTTTGGATAACGGTCTCGAAATGGAAATACAACTTTAAAATGCCATATATGGAATATTAGACGCGTGGCAACCCTAGCATCACGCCTCCCTGCTCAGAGATCCTCTATGTAGAGAACTTAATTTAAATACAAATTATTAAGAACAGGCGTTTTATTGCGATTTAATGACGGTAATTTTTGTCTCGCTTCCATTAATAGGCCCTGTTCAGTCTTAACGTTCTGCTAAGGTAATTTGCGATAAAACGTTAACTAAAATAAACTGTGGAAAGCACTTTGATTAACTACTGCGTGTAATTTAATAGATATAGTATTGATATCGGTTTCCCACGAACTTTTTTCTTCCAGTGCTTTTACAGAAACTTCTACGGCGTAATAAAATAAATATTAGCGATAGCTTGAGCATGGCTTTTAGTTTAAAATGACGCACATTTTATGTGCTCTTAAATATTAATTGCAAACAGTAGTCTCAGTAATATCAATAATGCGTACAATAAATATACCATTAAGTTAATTTTATTGTTTTGTACGTACCTATTGCATAAAGTTAGCAATTTCATTAATAACTAGTTGGTTCCCGGCGCGTTGCCGCCGCAGCAGAAAAATAATTGTAGAAATATAGTTTTAAATTTGGAAGAGTTATATTGTTTAATTTGAAATAGGAATGATAATACCTTCATTGAAATTGAATACATGACTTTAAAATAAATTTTTCGGTCGATATGCGCGCCACTTACTGTAAGATTAATTGTACTATGTCTTTTTTTACATGGTGAAATGCTTACGCATACCCGCCTTGCGGGGGCAAGGAAGGGTTATGTTGGACTCCCATCGACTAAAACCCCATGGTGTTCCATCTTCATCGCACATTAACAGGGCGATGGGAACGCTTTCGCACAGATTCGCAGCCTCACCAGCGCCGGCTGTCCCCCCCCCTCCATATCCTTCTCAAGTAAGGTGCACCAGAACACATGTCGCGCCTTCCTCCACGGCCTCCAACTAAACCCGCGCAATGGTCGCCCCCGTGTCCAAAACACGTAGGCAATGGGGCTATGAGAAACGAGAACTCGGAAGCAGTAGCCTTCCTGACCCCAGCGACAGATCTGGTCTATGCCTCCGCCGCCAACTAAGATTCGGCTACGGAGGGTACTGAGAGCAGCGCCTCGAAAAACCGATACTCCTCTGCCCCCGCAGACACACCACCACTGCATCAATGGTGCGGCCCCATTTGAGTCGTGTGGTGCATCGCCACACTAACACTCCTTTTCCTCCGCGACTACTCCTTGGCTGCAGCGGTAGGGGGAAAGGACACCCCTGTCACAACAGCTCACTAGCAAACATCCGAAGTGGGCTTGCGAAGCCCACTCGGAGTGGCCACCTCGGGTCGGCGGGTGACCAAGCCACGGCTATTAAGCCCCCTGCTACGACATGACGGAAACGCGTTCGGGGGGAATTGTACTATGCCTACAAGCTTCGCGCAAGGGAAAGCAATAAGTTGACAAAGTTTCACCTAACATGCGTGGGACGTGTATTGGCGGCTTAAGAGAATTGGCTACCCTAAATCATTCCATGAGTGTCGTGAATCAGGAGACGAGCAGCAGCTTCATCCTTCTAACAACTCAAAATAATGAAAATGCCGGTAGCCACCCGCCTGCCAAATGTGGAGACAATGGCAAATATTCCTCATATTAGGCAATCTATGATGATGTCTTATGTTCAGCAGTGGATTTCTAATAGCCTGTAATCATGATCTGTTGATGAGGTTAATGTTATATTATGTATTTGTTAAGTAAGGGCTCCTTTTCTGTCTGGATTTCCTCTGGACAGAAGTGCACGCACCACTGTGTTCCGATATAAAGAGAAAGAAATTAAGTAAAACAAGTTGCTAGTCTAGGTTCCCGAGAGTAACAACTCAGCGTGGCATTGTTTATTTGAATTTGGTTGCAGAGAGTTGTCATTAGCATTTAGTACAGACTATAAAATTTTATCAGTGGTGGAGCCACGCGGCAGCTTATGCTGTTACACACATGGACCAGCCTGAACCGGGTTGGTAACAAGACCTCACAGAAGACCAGCGTAAAGCAGAAGCTCTGCTTCTGCATTTTGTCTGATGAGTGCAGATGGCCGGAGACACAATTTGCCCAACCCCTCCCCTCCTTAACATTGTATCGGAGTTAAATAGAATACGACACCCGGAGGGTATCACCACCCCATGGGGACGGAGAATCCCTCGCTGAGCATCCACTCTCAACCTACCCTACTCTTCCTGAGCGTGGGTGCTCAGGCTGCCCTGCGTATTCTGGAGGAGGGGAGCAAAATTCCGCACGAGACTAAACCTGCTCGGAGCAAATGGAGCAATAAAACAAAGGTGTCTCCTGCCACGCTATCCATGAATTTCTGCAACATTAGGGAACTTCATTCAAAGCTTAACGCCGTCCACTACCATCTGGTAACGACCAATCCGGCTTTGCTCTTTTTAACCAAGACACAGGTACCATCTCCGGCAGATACTTCGTATATCTCCTACCCGGGGTACAAATTAGAACATTTCTTTGTGCCCCGGGATTGTATTTTAGTGTACGTCAGAGAGGACCTCCGTTTTCGACGCCTAGGCAATCCTGAAGACGACCATACCCGCGTCTATGGTTGCCTCTATAGGTCCCATAGCAGTAATACCAACACAGACTGACTAATTGACCACGTCCAAATGGCTGCAGACTCCGTGCTACTTCATTTTAACTGATTTTAGTTTATTTTAACGCCCACCACGCTGAATAGCTTGTCCCGTTAACAGATAATACGGATAGATCTGTTTATGATTTTGTATTGGTATATGGTCTGACACAACTGCGGCTTACTCGCCTCGATACCGAACCTTTGTTGGACCTTCTGCTGACCTATCTCTGTACGATCTTTTTTTGCGTCCTACCCTTGATAGCGGGTTTGCTTCTCGCCAGATGATCCCACTTTGTTACTGATACTGTCGCTGTTGTGGTGCTACAGGAAATGGAACTTTTTATTTCACCATCTGTGGTAACTATCGGAAGCAGAACCCCCCATTTAGTCGCTCCTGCAAAATTGTATCACACTAAAAGCAGTAGTACTATCGGGCTTGAGCTGACGCATCGACGTCTCGGGATAAAAATACCAGCGCTCTTAAAAATAAGTATAATTCCGCTTCTAGATCCTTCAAAAGGGTCATTGCCAAGACAAAGTCAGAGCACATCGGTAGAATTGGCGAGAAACTAGTTCGACTTCCTTCGGGAACACGTAAGTTCTGGTTTTTCGGCAACGCTGTACAAGCACTTCTGTCGACAATCTCTCCCATCTTTACATAGGGAGGACGAATCACTGGCCCATGCTGCAAAGGACAAAGCCAACCTGCTGGGCTCCTCTTTGCGTCCAACTCAATTCTTGATTACGGGGGGAACACACCGCCGACTATTCCGCCGTGTGAGTGCTCCGTGCAAGATGTGCTGTTTACCCAGCGCTCTGTGCGCAGAGCAACTATCTCCCTGGACGTCAACAAGTCGAGTGGGCTTGATGGCGTCCTTCCTATTATAACTACTATCCTTAAGACGAGTGCTCCGGAGTTAGCATCGATTTAAATGCGTCTTTTCCGGTACTCCTACTCCCTAAGCTTAGTTCCGAACTCATGCAAGACAGCTTTAGTGCACTCGATCCCTAAAAAAGGTGACCGCTCAGATCCGTCCAACTACAGGCTTATCGCTATCACGTCCTTGTGCTCCAAAATAAGGGAAACAATTATTATTAACTGCCAGCTAATGAGATACCTTGAGGATCACCAGCTTCCGTTGCAGTTGTTCAGCTGGTGATTTTCTAGGTTATCTTACTCATAGATGGGCGGAGGCAGTAGAGTCCAAGGGGGAGGCGTTGGCCGTTTCAGTTTTAATATAGCGTAGTCGGGTTTGGCAAAAAGCACTTCTTACGAAGCCCGTAGGAAATGGGTTTCCCGAGAAAAAGTGCAATTAGATCACCAGTTTTCTTGCAGATATGAGCATCAAGGTTTTAGTATACTATGCATGCTCCGATTACAAGCCCATTAATGCTGGTTTTCCACAAGGCTGCATGCTAACACCAACACTGCTTCTTCTGCATATCAATGATATATTGCAAATCGGTAACATTCAATGCTATGCGGACGACAGCACCGGTGATGCTTTAGCTAGTGTTTACAGAATGAATATCACTTATTTTCGCAAAACTACTTTTATTTTTGTGTACGTACATTACATTTTCATAAATGTATTGAGAGGCTAGAGTTAATATATTAATTTCCTCAAATTTTTGTCTCAGTGACTCTTTTGGTTTTAAATTATATATTTCTCTAATGGCCATCTTCTTTTAAATAAATATAATTTCAGTGTCAGTCGCGTATCCCCATAGCAAAATACCATACGATATAATGCTATGGAAATAACTAAAGTAAACTATTCTAGCTGTTTCAACACTGGTAAGAGTTCTTATCTCGTATGTAAGAACTCTTACAAGCTATTCTTAAGGTTAGATTCAAAAATTGTCGTGTGGTGGCAACCCACCATCGTATTTCATTCCGGGTTGCCAACAGGTGATGTTGTAGACAGGATTAAGAAAGGAATGCTTCGGTGGTTTTGTCATGTGGAAAGAATGAATGAGGAAAGAGTGACAAAGAAAATTTATGGTGCAGAAGTGAATGGCAGACTCGGAAAGGGACGTCCTAGGCGAAAATTTATCGACCAAATTGGCGATTTATTGAAAACGGGCCAAATTAGGAGTACCCTTAACCGACGAGCATGTATGCGTAGGTGTATGGATGTGAAGGAGGCAAGAGAGGTGTGTCAAGATCGTGCCAAATGGAAGTCTGTAGTCTCTGCCTACCCCTCTGGGTGACAGGCGTGAGTTTTTTATATTGCCAACAGGACGGGAAGTGTGATAAAATTACGACAGTAGCCTACCGCGAACTCAAAAAGGTCGTGGGTTTGAATCCGTCATTCGACTACTGGCGTGAACCACTCGTAACACAAGCAATTTAAGCTTACCACGAGTGGTTAAGGGGAATATTAGTAATGTTTATAGCATTGTTAATATTCTTTTTAATACAAAAGGAGACAATAGGATATACAACAAAAAGATTTCATGGCTTCTAATAGATTTAGATTAGATATAGAATTTAACCAACTTGTTTATGCAAGACAAAATAACACCCAAATTGACGACGAAACGCAGCGCCAAAATGCCTGACATCTGGTACTGTGATTAACAATTCGTCTACCAAGCGTGGCGTTTGAGGCGAATAATTCTTACGACGAGGAGGACCCAAGATTGGGATAGTGTAGAAGAAAATTTATAACAATGAATTTACAGCATATAAAATAAGGTTAATATTATCTGCATCTATCCCCTTTTACTTCTAAATCTTATTGCCTTCTTCGTCAACACATTTTCATACGTTGTAGAGCCACGCTGCAGCTATTGTAGTTGTAGCATGATTGGGTTGGCTCAACCGGGGTAGGAACACGTTATCAAATAATTCCAGCGTAAAATAGCACCTTAATGCTGCTGTTTTCGTATGGTGAGTGTAGACAACCGGAGACCCATTTTACTGGAATCGAGACATTCCATGCTAGTCCTCAAGGGTGAAAACGCATCTGCATTTTTATTCTTAATCGAGTTTAAATGTAGATACCTACGGGCCACAGCATCTACTTACCATCAGGTGGACTGTGTACTCGTTTTTTACCCTTTTCCTATTGAAAAAGATATAAGAGTCCACAGCTTTTTTCGCAGTTTCGCAGTTAGCTTATATCACCCCTGGATTCTACATAATCGCCCCTCTTGGCAAGCGTGTTGGTGATTTAAGTACGAGACGTCTCGTTAAAACCCTAAAATCCATCACTGGTTTGAATATTATGCTTCTGGTATTTCCCTTATTTTCCTCTTACAACAATCTCAAGACAAGATTAAGTGATAAGTTATTTTACGCCCACCTCATAAAGCACATTTCACATTGCAGAAAATTGCACAAAAAATGTTCATATAACAAGTTAACACTTAAAGTTACGAAGCTATTAAAGCGTTGAGAAGCGAAATAGATACCTAAATATTTCGTTAATAAACGCGGATATCACTCTACTGAGTGGGCAGTGAAAAGTGGTCTCCACTTCACGATATTAAGTAAAGCTCAAGCTCCTGTGGCGCGTAGGAGATGATGTAACAACAGGTTGTGTTTATTTGTCAGTTGTTCTGCCGGCCGCACAATAACCGCTACTTGCGTGAGACTGGACACTCGAAGGAAATCTTGAAAGTGGTTATAACCTCCCATTAAACAGTATACTATTAATATGAGTATACTATAAATATTATCATAATGACTATAAGCGCCTTCAAATGATTATTAGTTTTCTGTTTTATAATTATTAAAGTAGCTTTTACATAATTTTCTATTTAAGATCGTCATCCTAATTAAACCGAAAGTAATTTACTGGTAGGCCCATTCTCCTCCATTGAACATAACTGCTAATCTTGACAGGCAGATAAGCCACTCAACAATACGATATAAAATTTGCGTTTTATATACTCCAATTTCATACTAACAAGTTAGCTACTTTTAACTACATCCTTTGAATTTTTTTGTATCTAGCGATCCGCCCTGACTTCGCATGGGTGATTTCTGACAACAGCGCCACTTACTGGGTCCAAATATGAACCTAAACCATCAAGGGAACACGAATCCAACACAAAAAAGTTCATCAAAATCGGTCGAAACGTTTCGAGTTTTAGAGGCTAACGGACGGCATCTGATTTTTATATATAGAAAATTGTAAGCCATATCAACTGTTTTTCCTGTGCATGAATCCAACTCGCGTGGAGCGTTGCAGCTAAAAGCTTGGCCCCAGTACCTCATCATATTATTTAGTAGGGCATATACACAAAAATAACGAATGATCAGTAGACAATTCAAAATAATAATTGTAATTGTTTTTAATAATAACATTCAATTATAAAATATTCATAAATATAAAATATAAAACCAATTTGTTAGTTTTATTTTTATTTATATATTTTTTAAACTTCATGAACACACGTGGTATATAGGCGGACTTAATGCCTAAGGCATTCTATACCAGTCTACCTTGGGGTGATGCAGAGATAGTATGAAGTAGGTGTTATGAGAACAATAAGATAACAAAAACTTTGTAATACATGGAAACAAAATACATAAGATATAAATGGTACGGCACAAAAAATATTTAAACTTATAAAATGAAATATAAAAAAGAGGGAGTGCGTTCCAAAGGAGAATAGATTGAATGTGGAAAGAAGAATGAACAATCCCAGAGCTATGGGAGGCACATAAGAGAAGGAGGTTGTTTGTAGAGCGGAGGTTTCTCTCGTGACTCGGGAGACATCGGGATAGAATAAAGGGTGGTGAGTGCGCGCTAACTACGGCGTTGACGAATTGGTAACCATTTTAATTGAGATCGATATGTGGGTACGTGGTCATACTTTCAAAGTTTGAAAATAAATCGAATGCAGTTATTCAGAAGACGGTCATATTTGTTGAGAAGATCTGCATTCAGGTCGAAATAGCGCACATCTCCATATTCGATTAGCGGAAAAATTAAACTTTGCACAAGCGTTGTCTTGATTTCAGGTGGTAGAAAAATTTTTAGGCGATATAGAGAACGTAGGGTAGCGGTGCCTTTTTTAACATTTTTCTCCTATGGTTGCAACATTTTATTACTTGTTTATCTTGACACGTATGAATATGTAAAAAGCATAAATAGTAACAAAATTTTATCGACTATGGTAGCGTTTTTACCATCCTAAAGGACAAATTTGCTTGTATTCAAAGATGTCCTTCACTGCTGTCCGTATTAGGAATAGCTTAAGGTTGCTCACTGAGGTATAGAAACGGTTATGCTCGAATTTTATCTGCGGTATAGAATTCAAAATGAGGATGTCTGCAGTAGAACCATAGTAACCAACATAACCAAACAGATTAGTAAGTTGAAGTGGCAATGGGCCGGCTCGCTCGAAGAATTGATAACTGATGAGTAGGAAAGTTTCTTGAGTTGCAGGCTCGTACCAGTACCTCCCGCTATACGCGGCGACGGCCTGGTGAATTAATGGTCAATTCAGACGTTGGCGGCATCGGACATCAGTGTCTACCACTGCGTTACAGCGTATAATAAGAAGAGGTTACTAGACGATGGAATAAAAGACAAGTCCAAATGTAGACTTAGAGAAAATATTAGTTGTTTGGATGAATTGTGTACTCGTATGAATGAGTTAGACTTGGAGAATGTATGGCATAATGTTAAATAAAGAAATTAGAGGATGCTGCTGCCGAAGTATGTGGAGTTAGTAAGAAAATAAATGCATGAAGTCGATGGAAGTCGGTAGTTCAAGGCTACGTTTTGTAGTATTCCTTGAGCCGTGATGATGATATAATAGTAAGCACAATAAATAATATGGTGGTAAGAACTACTCTATAGAATTAATCGACTGAGTGCAATTAGATTGTCAATGGACAAGTGTCGCGGAGACTCGTTCGCTGCGATGCTGTGGTTTAGAAAAGCCGGTTACCGCAATAAACAACCATAGTACGTATCCAATAATTATCAACTAGTTTTCTAGTATTTATACTTTCTTCGGGATGGCAGGTCGTTGAACTGAAACAAATAACGCTTTTACTCGGCTTTACCCAGAAAAGCGTGTTAAGATTTTGTTTAGTGAAATGTTTAAATTATACACATAAATAGAATTGAAGTTTCTGTCTTCAATATCGAAATAACTGACTTTTATTGAGCTGATGGAGTTATTAGCATGCCTGTAAGATATAAATTACCGTTTTTAAAATTTTTGTCTATCTGACTGTCTGTTTATATAATATTATATCATCCCATTTTATTATATAATCGGTTTTATACCAAAGTTGCGAGAACTAACAATTAACTGTAGTGATAGACAATAAAATCTCCGAAAATACTCTAGACCAGTGTTCCGCGAAGTGTGTACCGCGGCACACTGGTTTACCGTGATCATTAGTTGGTGTGCCGTGGAAAAATAAGGTTATCTTATAAAATTACTTTTAGTAAGTAAGTAAGGGTAAGTAAAATACCTACACAAATCACGCGAGCGCACGAGCGAGGCGTTTTGTTTCGTTCATCTAATTCTGTGGTTTCGTTATGCGCGGGCGGTGGCGGCCGGTGCGTCGCGTGAGGCGGGGACGGAGGCTCCCCGCCCGAACGCTACCTGAACTCTCTGGCTCACCAGTCTGTCCATATGAGTACGAGTGCGCCGTTTAAATTCACCGCACGCTTTTGTTTCGTCGCGTATTGTTATGCTTATTATTCTAAGCGTAAAATAAGCGTTAAAATAATGGATAAATTCATTAAACGTAGTGTAAGTTTGTCAGGTAAAAGTAATGAAGAAGAAAAAGAGTCAATGAAAAAGAAACCCAAAATTGTTCATCGAAAATATGACGAAAGCTACATAAATTACGGTTTTACATATTGCGGAGACGAATCTTGTCCTACCCCAAAATATCTTGTTTGCGGAGAAACGTTGGGTAATATTTCGATGGTGCCCAGTAAACTAATACATTTAACTACTAAACACCCATCAGTAGCCCAAAAAGACAAAAGTTATATTCAACGTTTGAAGGACCAATTGAAGAAGCAGGTAAATCTCATGAGTTCGTCTTTCAAAACCTCAGAAAAAGCACAAAAAAGCAAGCTACGTAATCGCTAATATGTTAGTTAAAGCGAAAAAGCCACACTCTCTTGCTGAAACTGTAGTTTTACCTGTCTGCATAGAAATTGTCAAGATAATGATTAGCCAAGAAGCTGCTAAAGAAATTGAAAAAATACCTGCATCGGCAGAAACAATTTCACGTCGAATCAATGACATTAAATCGACGTTGATTGAAAAATTGAGAGTTAGTGGAGTTTTTGCGCTAGAAGTTGATGAGTCCACTGACATCAGTGGCCACGCGCATCTCATCTCAAATGTTAGATACATTGATGGATGTGAATTAAAAGAGGACTTTTTATTTTGTCTGCCACTGTCTAACCATACAACGGTGAAGAAATATTTAAAGTAACGGACAAATTTTTCAATGAGCATAATTTGGAATGGCATAACTGTATAAGTGTTTGCTCAGACGGCGCAGCTGCTATGACAGGAAAGGTTAAAGGCTTTAACTATGGTTTCTTTAGCTATGGTTGCTTAAAAAATCCTAATGTTCAAAAACAGCATTGTTTTTTCCATAGGGAAGCTCTTATAACGAAGTCTCTACCTGACGATCTATTACGCGTTCTTCAAGAAATTATCAAAATCGTCAATCACATAAAGTCGCGACCGCTGAACTCTCGTCTTTTTAATGCACTGTGTCAAGAAATGGGGGCAGATCATCATTCGCTTTTGTTTCATACAGATATACGATGGTTTTTTCGCGGCAAAGTACTTTCCCGAATTTATGACTTGAAAAATGAGACTGAGATGTTTTTGCATTCCCAGGATTCAGATTATGCACATTTATTTAAAAAAAGAAAAATGACTAGCAAAACTTGCATATCTGACGGATATATTTGCTCACTTAAATGAGCTCAATAAAAAATGCAAGGCAGAAATTCCAATATTTTGACATCGTCGGATAAAATTGAAAGCTTTCGCGCTAAATTGGAACAATGGATCAGTCTCGCTACGAATGGTAAGTAATGAAATGTTCCCAAATGTCATGGCAGCTGATCCAGGAAAAAGGGTGCAGGCTTTGATTGTCAAACACTTAAAGCAGAAAAGCAGAAAAAAATAATTTCTATTTCCCTAAGCGTGATCTGCAACCTATGGACTGGGTTCGAAATCCATTCTTCGAGAACATTCCTTTCGGCTACTTACCAGTAAATGAGCAGGAAGAACTGATGGAAATGAAAACGGATCGCACATTAAAATCAAAAATTTTCTGAAACTGATTTAGAACGTTTTGGCTATGTGTGAGAAATGCTTTCTAAGCTCTGCTTTCTAAGTATGCTATTGCAATACTTTTGCAATAGCATGCTTAGAAAGACCTATTTGAGTGAATTAGGATTTTCGACTTTTACCACAATAAAAACCAAAAAAAGGGAACGCCTCAGGACGATCGACGAAGAAATGAGAGCAGCCCTGTCAGCGATTACTCCAAATTTAGACCGTCTATGCTCAATTAAACAGTCTCATGTTTGGCATTAAATACCTTTTCCGAACTTTAAAGTTTAGGTTTCTTGATTAATAATAAAAGTTGATTAATACTACTTAAAAACTGTTTTTTAATTTCTGGTGTACCTCAATTTTTTTTTCGTTTTCCTAGGTGTACCTTGAACACAAAAAGTTTGCGGAACACTGCTCTAGACTACAATATGTGGCACCGAACAAACTCCTCTCATATTTTGAATGACTATCCCAGTATCTTTTTGGTCGTATCATATATTTGAAAACTATCGTCTGTAGTGAAAGACCGCGTTTTTATGACTTCAAAATATAAATCAGTCAGTGTTATTGAAATGCCATAACTATTTTAGAAACATGGTCGCAACAAGTGCCTTGAAATCTATCAATTTTTATTAATAATTTCCTCCAGACTGAATTTCGGTTACGGATGCTATTCTGAATCCGATCTAATCCCGTGTGTATACGAAGGATAGGTGCACTATCTATTCCCTCACTTTCATAGTCCGATAGAACGGCAAATCGACACAATCGCAGAAAGACCAGGCGCAGGACCAACAACATGCTTTCCGGAGCACAAAGGTGAAGCAACACCAACTTCTTGACTCCGAGCTGACTGAGAATTTCTTGACAGAATAATCCCCTCGGGACCTCAAATCTGATGTCGTTTTTACGACCACTAGACCAAAAAGGTAACCTTTTATCAAATGGCAAAGTGCTGGTGCTGATAAGAGTTAATAGATAATTGGTAATATTAGTAGAGTCATGGGATCTATGCAATAGAAACTTTTTCTCAAAACGATAACTTCAATCGACTACAGTAACAGCGAAAGCTAATTTATAGGAGACTCCATGAATGAACTCTTTAGCACACCTAAAGCAGGAAAATAAATTTTGTCTCTTACAACAAATAAATCCATAACGTATTAATAACGTATATATATACAATAACAGCGTCCTCAGGGTTACAAGCCGCTCAATTGCTGCTATCTTTAATTTATGTACAGAATCGAGAGTTAATTTAAGTATAACGTTGTCCCTGTTAATTTTTTGTCTACAAAAATGAACAAAAATAAGATCCTAGTAATTAACGCCCTATTTTACTTTTCCCTATCTCCCATTTTAAAATTACTAGGTCGTATCATAAATGAAAGACTTATGTTTTTCAATTCTAAATGCTAATACCACAGAATAAATAATAGTACTACGTACGGAAGTTTCACTCTTTTAATGTCGACTGCTTGCCGACGTTTAATAGCCTACATAATTATTATTAATTAGATATATCGCGCTCGCAAGCTAAATAAAACTTTATCGCTGCGCGAGAGTGTACATATTACTTTGCACATTTTCCTCTTCCTACGTTACGGTGGACTTTCCGTTGTTATGGAGGGATGTCAATAAAGAGTAACAAAATACATTGCGAAATGTTAATTAGGTTACTTAGGTGAAATACCTATTCTGACTATGATCGACAGACCATATTTCCGTACATACGTGAGTTCTGCGATGCCTAACGCATGCAACTTGCAAGGCCATTCGTCGGGAATCGCGACGCTTGGCTCGGAAGGAAAAGGTAGAGATAGTGTACACAACAAATAAATTTGAAATACGATTCCTAACGGAAATTTAATCGTATTCTACTTAGTTAAAATTTTTGTTGGTAAAGAAAGTTTTGATTTCAGTGTTTTGTGTCATTTTAGCTTAAAATATTTTAAGCTAAAATAACAGCTTAATATTTTAATACAAAAGGCAAGTATATGTACGTAAGTAGATAAGTGAAGTAAATTTCCACTCAATTTTGTAATAAAGTTCGTAGACATTAAATAAATTATTACTTAATTTTTTTTGCTATAAGTACCTATCTAACAATAAAAATTAAATAAATTCACTATTCATAACTTTCTACTAAAATCCTTGGGTAATAAAGAACGATATATCTGAAATATTTTCTTGGTCATTTAACGTCTATCCACGCAATAATTATAGTAGGAACGACGTTTTGCCATATTAAACTTTATTAAATAATGGGTAACATACGTAATATATAGTTCTTAAATTACATTAAAACTTTTGAACTATTTTATCCTATAATTAAATATACTAAACACTAAACAAAAACTATTTCAACAATATTTACAAAAAGTTTTATACGTCAAGAGCGTTATAAAACTTTAACATTCAATCGCCTCCAACGCGCTAGCCCTGACTGCGTTATTTCGCCCGGGCGCGTCGCGATTTTAGGTAATCACTTCACGTAGGTAGCAAGAGTGATAGAGGCCTGCTAACACTCTAATCGCATATCGATAATTCGGTTATCGACATCACCTGAGGATGTAGTAACCGCCTCTCACGCATGTAATATCCTCCCACTCGTCAACAGACGGAACTGTGTTAGGATCCTTCTAGATCTTTCAATATACTTGATATTGTATAATGTTTGTACGTTTTATTATTTGCTATCTATTTAACCATTTACGTCATGGTCTTTTGTTTCTTCGGATTATTTTAATTTTGTTTTATTTGTTGCTACTTTTATTTATTAAGCTAAGTGGAAATGCCATTTTTTCTCAAATCACTTAGATTCGACCGGTAGAAAATTTCATGATACATTAAAACCACGATTTGTAATTCTCAATATAAGGTGTAGTATTTTAATAATTAAAGAAAATAATAATGAGTCGTATAGACCCTAAACACGCAGCATTAACACAAATAAATGCGAACAAAGAACTGACCACACAGAAGGCAAGGACCGACGGTAATCTCAACTACACTTAGGATGATTGCCGGATGTACATGACAGGGCAGTAAGCAACTATTGTTTGCGCGTGTGCAGTGCATTGTGGGGAAATTGGACGGTTGCTCTGGACTCAGGTGTACGCGACTGAATTACGCAAGAACCAAAAGGAAACGTGAGAGTATTATAGATATGACATTTTTGTTTACATACACTGACAAAATGAATGGACGCGAGGCACAAATATATAACATCGACTACGAGATCTTACACCTTAAAAACCTTTTATCTTTATCGTTCTATTTAAGATTAGGCCTTGTTGCGCTGTAAATCTCATTACATAATATTTTAGTACGCAGAAAAGTAGAGGATAATCCTCTTAAACTAAATTTTCATAACAAATAAAGCATATGTAATGCCTTTTAAAACTAATAACAAAAATAAATATTTTAATAAAAAGCGTCTGCTCTTTCTGTTTTAAACAAAGTTTAATATTTTATCTGAAGCTAAATACACTTTAGTCTATTTATAAAGTTCTTTTACAGGATTTTATACGATTCCTTAATTCTATTCGGCTTTTATGTTTTACACTGCATTTAAATTAACTAATTAATAAAAGAACAAACCCGAGCCCGACCCGAGCAAAGGCTAGTCGCCTATAAAACTATTGCTTACCTTGCATTGATTACCAATAATAGAGGTAGGCTACCAACGTTACGGTGCCTCGAAAATTGAACGTTTGCTCAACAAATCGTTCTATTACATTCAGCCAGTATTATTATGTATGTACTATCTTTTGTTAGATAGTAGTTTCGCTTCAAACCGGCACTGCATTCAATTGAAACATTGAATACAATGCGACCTCTACAATCCTACTGTAATTGAAATACAATTCAACTATAAATGCTGTTTGTCATTTCTTGTCTCTAAGAAAATTTGCGATATGTTTCAAATACGGTACTCTTGTTTTCTTTATTTTACGGAGCTAGTTTTTTCAACTTACTAGCCACAGAAATGTGATTTTATTTATTTTTCATATCGGACTTCAAATTATTCTTGGATATGGTCCCTTGTGATAGGCGACCAAACTATCCCAAATGTAAATTGACTATTTATTTATTTATTTATTTATAAACTTTAACGTAACACCTTAAGCTAAAGGGGTACATAGGGCGGACTTAATGCCATGTGGCATTCTCTGCCAGTCAACCCTGGGTGCCAAGGACAATTGTTGGCAGGTGCGACCATTATACGTAAATAATTACATTAAAATATATATATATATTTTTTTTATATATATATATATATATAGATATATACATATATACATATATACACATATACATATACATTAAAATATACATATATGCAAAGTAGATACATACACATTACATTTAAATATATACACATATAGTATAAATATACATACAATAATACATACATACATATATATATATATATAATATATATACATGCTTATAAACTTCGTAAATAAATATACAAATGAATGATATATATAATATGATGTTTGAATAATATATAATGAAATAAATATCTGAAGTAAAAAGAAGAAAAGAAAGACAAAAATTAAGGAAAATAATGTTAATTAGTAGTTTCCTTCAGGTAATGTTCTCGGAGAAGAACTTTGAAGACTTTTTTATTTGTGGCATTCTTAATATCGTTGGGGAGGGTGTTCCAAAGTTGTATAGCTTGTATCGTAAAAGACGATCTAAAAAAATTGACTTATGATGTGGAAACCTTAACCTTAGACGGTTTGACTGTCGGGATGTTCGACCGTCGATCGAATGTATATTGTAATAATATTGAAAATTATCCTTAAGATAAGAAGGCGACCTTTGATCGTTTAAAATTGAATAAACAAGTAAAATTCTAGAGCATCGCCTTTGACGTATAGGTAGCCATTTAAGCTTTGAACGATAGGATGATATGTGGTCATACTTACGTAAACCAAAAATAAA
Organism: Parnassius apollo; assembly: GCA_907164705.1. Classification (NCBI taxonomy): domain Eukaryota; kingdom Metazoa; phylum Arthropoda; class Insecta; order Lepidoptera; family Papilionidae; genus Parnassius; species Parnassius apollo. The sequence continues at coordinate 10,044,884 of CAJQZP010001558.1, read as the reverse complement.
TCTTATGGAATTATTAAGAAGGCGCTCCAACTTGTTTAGAAAATTTTCTGACAGATCTGGGTAACATACATCGAAATAGTCGATATAGGTAGAATAAGGGAATGAACCAGCGTAAGTTTGGTTTTGAAAGGTAGGAAATTTTTAAGACGATAAAGGGAACGCAAGGTAGTAACAACTTTACGACTAACTTCAGAGAAAAAAAAAATTTATTGTGGGAGGGAGCAAAAATTTAAAAAAAAAAAAAAAAAAAAAAATTATAAGGGAGGTTTTTTGTTTTTGAGGATAAAAACTTTTGGAATTAGGGTTTAATTTGTTTTCTTAGAGAATTTTAGAGAGGTATGGGAGAATTGAAATGGGACGAAAACGGTTAGGGAAAACAGGATTAGGTATTTTAGGAAGAGGTCTTACAAAAGCCTTTTTCCATGCAGAAGGGTATTGACCTGAGTCCAGAGAATAATTTATAATGTGTGTTATAGCTGGAATAAGGTACTCAAGAATCATAGACACCATTTGCTTACTAATTTCATCAAAACCCACAGCCTTGGATTTAATGGCTAACAGAGTTTTTTTAATTTCATCCTGAGTAACAGGGGGAGAAACAAAAGTCAGGGATCCGGAGAGGCTGCATTGATTCTATAGAAGCAATAGTTTGAGAACGGACTTGATGGTCTAATGAAGTAATAGAAACAAAGTGACGATTAATGTCATCCAAATTGAGAGAGGCGCCATATTCCGGAGAATTAGCTTTATTAATTCCGATAGACTTCAGGAATTTCCACAAATCAGTGGGCGAAGAATTAGTTATTTTGTCATGAATGTAGCGGCGTTTAGCATTTCGTACCACCTGATTGCATCTGTTTCTTAGCGTTTTAAAGTTAGACCAATTTTTTTCTGAGCGATTCTTTTTAAACTTCTGGAAAGCCCGATCTCGTCGTGCCATTGCCACTTGTACCCCTTTATTCATCCAGGGAGCAGAAGGATGCTTAACTTTTACATAATGTACCGGAGCATGAGTATTATACAGATTCAGAATGCTATTATTTAGAAAGGATATTTTATCATCGACGTTAGAAGCTGCCACCAAATGGCCAAAATCAATTGAAGATGCATCTCTCCTGAGACTCTCAATATTTATTCTTGAAAAATTGCGTAACTGCAGAAAAATAGGTTTCTGTTTTGGAGGTTTAAGTTTATATGAAAAATAAATCAAGTAGTGACGTGAGAAACAAGGAGCAAAGAGCTGCCCAAACTGAATCACGCGATCAGAAGAGGAAGTAATAATGAGGTCAATCAACGAATCATCAGTGTCAGTCTATGAGTTGCCGCCAATGGGAGAATGCAGAGTTCGACTGATTTAATGATTGATCAAAGTTTTTGGGAGAGAGAAGTATTTTTTAACAAATCAGTATTGAAATCACCCATTATCATGCAATGTATGTACTCAGATCCAATGGTGTCAAGAGCCGTCTCAAGTGAGGTAAAATAATCCACAGAAGGAGGACAATATACAACACCTAAAACTGCCCTAGCACCCATGTTTATTTCTAGAAATAAAAACTCAGCAGTGGCAGAAAATGGGGAGGGGGAAGATAGAACAACTTTATAAGGAATATTTTTCGTAGGTATATAGCGACACCACCTCCCCCCCTTCTCAGTCCGATCATTGCGTATAAGAATGAAATTGGGTAATGGGTACAAGCTCGACATAATAGATGGTTTAAGCCAACTCTCAGATATTAAGATAGCATCGACACAGTCTAGTGAGAATGCTTCTTCTAAGTAGGAAAAATGACTTGGAATGCTCTGTGCATTAATATGACAAAGATTAAAATATTTTTTATGAGGCAGAAAAATATTACTTAACTGATCGCGTAAGGGAAGTAAATTATCTGTAAGATCATTACCAGAGGCGTATGAGGAATCTGAACTATAAATGGAATAAAAAGATTCATCATCAGACATTATTAACTTCTAAATAGTTTTATATATAATATGTATATTAGATATTAATAAATAATAAAATATTAAATATAGATATATCTAATATTTTATATAGATATATTATATATAATATAGAGATAAAACAAAGTCTAAGAATAAAATATCTACAACGCTATACGTATAAACCAGAAAATCAACTACTCCACTATCACTGCTCTATCCCATCAGTTGACTGATAAAGATAACAATCATTGTTTTTTAAAAATAACCTTAAATTAATAGAACATTAAAATACACTATTATACAAGTAAATACAGAAACAGGATATAACAAAACATCAACATTAAACTAATAAGTCCACAGTTAGTCTTTCCCAACGAAAAAAAAATCAAACGTTTAATTTGTTAGTGTCTGTGTAACCAAATCATTTCTTGAAATCAATGTTAACAGGGATATAGTAAAAATTGTAAAATTTAGTCATGGTATAAAATAATATAAAATAACATCCGTTTGCTAACAATATTTTAGAAACATTAAAACACACTAGGATGCAAGGTATAATACCTTTGCCTGTACTTGGCATATCGTAATTACAACAATATTCTTTATCTTTACAAAGTAACAAAATAACAGTTTGTTAATTTGTTTATATTTTTCTACCTACTTTATTACCAACAATATTATAATACTATTATTAGCTACTTTATTCTTATTATAAAAAGTAAATAATACACAATATTAAACCCTTAGTAGTTTAGTTAAGTCAATTAAACTAAAAAGATAAATATAATGCAACGATAATTACTACAATACGATCATTAGAAATAATAAAAAGCTTGAATGATACCAAGTAACATAGGACTGAATAAAGTAAACTTAATTATTTTAAAGAATCGTAACAAACTTGAGAAAGTGTGTAAAAATATCAACAACGTCATTATTTTTTGGTCACAACGCGGCGTACCCTTTTTTTTTCGTTGCTTGGACCCGATTGTGTCCCTTGATAGCGTGAGACCACTTCTTGTTGGCGACTACATTTAGATGTACTTGGTTGTGATACACCAGAGAGATTACCTGTGCTATCTTCGGTTTTGGGAGGTGATGTATTTGAAAGAGGAGAACACCCTGGCGAGTACTTCGTGACAAGATTGTCGAAGTCTTCCTCTGAAGTTACTTTTGCCCGACTATTATCAGGCAGTTTAATATAGACTGTGCCATCAAGCGTCCACACATTCCTCATGCCAAAGTACTTCCTGGTCTGCTTGTGAATATTTTGACGCGTCTTTGTGAGGAACTCAAACAATGTGAAAGACGCACCTTTTAACTTAGCCTTAGACTTCCAAACTAATGATTTTGTATGGTGATCATGGAACTGGACGAGGACTGCTCTAACTTGATCTTTACCTTGTGAGCCCAATCTGTTCAATCAGCTCACATCAGAAAGGCCCATTTTGCTATGTATTAAGCTTAGAACCTTATCAATTAAGCTTACTTCAGAGTCCTCGCGGATGCCATTGAATAGCAATACATTTTGCCGTTGCCGCATGTCAAGTCCATCAATTGTGTTTATACAACTTCTAACTTGCAGTTGCAGTAGACTAAACATTTGTGTGACCATATCCTTGAATGCATAAAATTCCTGACCTAGCTGCACTAACGTTGGATTGGATGGGACCAGTGCAGCCTTCAAACGATCTTCGAATTCTGCCATCTTTTGCATCCAGCTGACTTCCAGTTCTTTCTGTATTTTGTCAACATTATTGATGCTTGCCATATTGTAATCGTAATGTAACAGTGCTTAATGGTGGTAAATACTAGTGTTGCTGATGGGTGATGCAGTAAGTTATTAAAAGCTTGTTTACATAGATAAATTATTATTTGAGTACATTAAGATCTCTTTTCTCAATGTAATTAGCGTATAATTTACACTTATCTATTGTGGAAATTAATAAAATTTGAAATTATAAATAGGAGCACTTAAAAACAGCTGTTGACTGTAGCACCTACCCGCAGAAAAAATCGATTATATATAGATAGCTGAACTATGTCGATTTTTATTGATATTATTCATTACAAGAGATTCTTAGATTCTTGAGATCTAGTTTAATAAATACTGTAGAAGTATATAATATATGTGTAATAATATATGTAGTATACAATATACAAACGAGTTCGTTATCAAGCAACGAAGACTTGTCAATTTACTCAATTACTACACAAGAACTGATTCAAAGTCACATAAACTTCTGGAAGCTGTCTGTCATCTATCGTTCGCTAGAATGTCTTAAGGGTTTTAATTATTTTGTCATTCGGAGACTTGTTTATTGTTTTAAAGGTTTCGTCGGTTCCTTACTTATCTTCACGCACAATCCCTAACGGGGTAGCCAGAGAGAACAGATCGCCAAGTGTCACGATCCTTACATACCTCTTTCGCTTCTTTCAGGTTCATTAACTTCTTCATACATGCACGTCTAGGTTCCGAGTACTCTTGACCCTCCCCACTTCGAGCAATTTGCTCACATGGTCTTCGAAAGTTAGTCTCGGTCTACCTCGACACCTTTTAATATTTACTTTCGCTCTATATATTTTCTTCACCATTCGGTCTTCACTCATTCGTTCAACGTGCCCAAACCTTTGGAGTACGCCCCTATCAGTTTTTGTGATAAGGTCATCTTTCAATCCTACCATATTGCGAATCTCTTCGTTTCGCTTTCGGTCGGTTATGGTAACGATACACATTTTACGAAGAGATCGCATCTCCACTGCATTCAACTTGCTTTTATGTTTCTTCTGGCATACCCAGGTTTCGCTGCCATATAACAAAGTCGGTACCAACACTGCGTTATGTATTGCAAGGCGTGCACTCTTCACCACGCCTTGCCTTTTTACTAATGCATTCAGGGCACCATTGACTTTGTTTCCGGCAGCGACACGCCTATCCACATCTAAATCACATCTTCCATCCCGCTGAAAGCACTCCCCAAGTATACAATTTCATTTACCTGTTCTAGACATTCCTGATTTACCCATATTTCACATTTCGTTCTCTCTTCGTCCTTTTCAAATACCAGAACCTTAGTTTTATTAGCATTCAAACGGAGACCTTTAATTTCACATTCCTCTTTCATACACGTGACTAATGCCTGCAGTTCTGCTTCTGATGGTGCAATAAGCACTGCATCATCAGCATACAGCAGACAATTAACTATTATGTCACCCAATTTCACACCCAAACAGCTATTTTTCAGCTTCTGTAAACAGCTGTCGAGATACAGTATGAACAGCCAGGAAGACATGACACAACCCTGTTTTACGCCCGCTTGGGCGCTAAACATGGGTGACAGGTCATGCCCTACCCGCACATAGGCTTTACAGTCATAGTAAAGTGACTGCACAGACCTTAACAATCGACCATCCACACCATATCCCGGCAACAGTTCCCACATTTTCTTCCTTATAACCTTATCAAATGCTTTCTCCAGATCCACAAAAGCACAGAAAATCCTCTGGTTAACACTCAGAAGCTTCTCCGTGATCATGCGGAGAGAAAACATTTGATCCGTGCATCCTCTTCCAGGTCTAAATCCGCATTGTGCCTCCCATAAGAATCTTTCCGATTTCTCTTGCATCCTTCGAGTAAACTTTACTTGCTAAACTGGTCAAGCTGATCGCCCGATAGCACCCGCAGTCAAAATGTGAACCTTTACCTTTATATAAAGGCACAATGACCGCGGATCGCCAATCATCCGGGACATCTCCTGTCCGCCAGCACAAATTGCACAGCAGATGGAAGCTGTCCCAGACGCGAGGCTCACCGTACTTGACCATTTCAGCAGTAACTCTGTCTAGTCCCGCAGCCTTACCGCATTTCAAACTTCGAATCGCACGTTCAATCTCTTTCATGCTGATGACCTCAGTGTCATCGAGGTCCGTGTCTGGCGTGCCAGTCACGGCGTCACCCCCGGATCCTTCACTAAGATCATGACACGCATACATTTCTCTATAAAATTCACTCCATCGCTGCATGATGACCGATTTTTCTGAGAGGACGTCATTGGTTCTCAAAAACACTTTGTTCATTCTTAAGGCTGTCGCACCACTTCGGGACCTTCCAACCTCTTTCCAGAAGAGTTTGGTGTTTTCCCTAAAGCTGTGCGACAACCTCTCGTCCGCTTCTATTCTACACCTTTCACGTACTTCCTCAATCAATGTTTTTGCATGAACTTTCTGCAGCTGATATCTTTCTTTCATCTTCTCTCTCATATGCTCATCGTTACTAGAGGCCAAGTAGTCTAACCATGCTTTTTTCTTCTTTTTTACAGCTTCTCTCACTTCATCATTCCACCATGCATCTCTTCTTTTACTACTACCTCTTTTTGTCGTACCACATACTTCTTCCGCTGCACTTAGCATTCCATCCCTAAGGTTCTGCCATGTTCTCTCTACACATTCTTTCCTGCCATCGATGGTGTCAAGCTTTTCGGCTACCCTCGTGTGATATTTGTCCCTAGTATCCGCTTCCTGAAGCTTCCAGCTTCGGATGCGACAGACCGACTATGGTTCTGTTACTGCCGTCCGGTAGCGCCAACCCGCGAACAAACCCCTAAATCCTGTAATTACTAGATAATGATTCGTTCCCAGGTCAGCACCCCTGAACACTCGTGTATCCATCACCTGTTTTCGCAGCCGGTTATCCACCAGGAACAAATCAATCATACTTCTCTCATTCTTTCTTTCTCTAGTGTACATATGGATTTTCCTGTGATTAAACATAGTGTTTGTTACAAGAAGACCCTTTTCCTTGCATACAGCCAGTATAAGCTTGCTAGCATCATTAGCCCTTTTATCGCCAAACTTTCCATGCACCGACTCGTATCCTGGTCGAGCGATACCTACCCATCCATTCAAATCACCACATACAACAGTTCTTTCGTTTCCCTTAACCAAATCTAGAACTTCTCTTACATTCTCCCAAAACTCCTCCAGCTCAGCCCTGGACGACGAAGCTACCGGCGCATAAACAGCCAAAAGGAATAACTTCGTCAGTCCCATTTTGAAGCGAACCCAGAGAAGTCTTGAGTTCACAACCTTGTATTCAGTCATAAGATCGACCAACCGGGACGACAACAGCACTCCCACTCCCTGGCAGGCGTTCTCGCTTTTCGGGACTCCGGACCATATAACTAACGTCCCGCCAGGGAGCTCTTCAGTACCACTGCCATTCCGTTTGGTCTCCGACATACACACGACATCTAATTCTCTTTCTTTCATTATTTCGATCAACTCATTCGTCTTATCTCTCATGCCCCCTCTAACATTCCACGTGCCAACTCTGCCCTCCGTCCTCCACCTTCCGCCGTGTCGGGCTGTGCGTGACGAGTGGCGGTCCCCATCGCCGCTTTGCGCGCTGCATTCCACACCAACGGGGACGAGCTGGTGTGCGTCGCCTTGGGGGGGGACGCCCTAACCCTCGTTTGCATGGGTGCGCAGCTGTGTAGAATTGCAGCCCTGAAAAGGGCTGGCAGGGGTCGCGACGAACACGCTTCTACAATGACCCCCATCTTATATATTATGGTGCCCCGTCAAAACAGCCCCGACAAAACAGCCCCCGACAAAACAGCCCGGACAAAATAGCCCACCGACAAAACAGCCACCGTCAAAACAGCCCCCCGACAAAACAGCCCAAGTCAAAATAAATACCATACATATCTATAGAATTTATAACTATACTTATACCGTGTATCTACTTCAGTTGGCGATATATGGGAAACTTCTCTATTGTGAGTTTTAGCAAGAAATTATTGAAAAAATTGTAAGTGGTGTAAAACGAATGTTAATACTTTACGTGACTTTTTTTGGTTCATTTTATGTATTTTTTGTTTTCAACAAAACTATTGCATCGTCTACACACGAAATAAAAACAAAAATAAATGTAGGTATAAAATTATATTATAATGTATATTTACAAACAAAATTCTACAAACTATATTCGTCAAAGGTTATTAATTACAAAGGTTACAATTATTAATAATTATTATAAAATAAAAATAAATGAAGTTATATAATAATATATCAATTTATAATGTCAGATTGTTGGAAATTCCGCGGAGATACGGTAAAAGGTCGTCGTTGTTATAATTTCCCATAAGAGTTTTCAATCGACGATTAAGTTGCACATACTTCTTTTTGGAAGCTTCGGGATTTCTGAAGCCGGCTCGAAAGCGTTCCAACTCTATTTCTACCCGGTCTTGTTCCTTCCTGAAGTGGTCTATTAATTTGAAAATACATGGATGGTGACAGTCAACGGTGTGTTGGAAGGTTACAGAGTTGTTTGTACGCGGAAGGCCCTGGTGCACTCTATCATGAACATTCCATACATGAATAGGAAATTTTGGATCTGCTCTCCGATTTCTTCTTTGCCGTCCTATATAAGTATCTTCCCAGTAATCGATGACTGCATCAATTTCTCGTGGACAGCTTTCGGTTAGCTCCTCAAAAGCAGTGATTACGTCGCCCTCTTGGACAAAAGATAACGCTAGTAACATTTTCAAATGCATTCTCACATTTTCGTCATTGCGATATTCTTCTACAAGATGTAGCTCTTGGATTTTCCTCCATAAACACTGCCCTAAGTGGAATAAACAACCCATCATCTGAACACCATGAAATACCTGGCAAACTGCATTTTGGATCGCTTTCTCGAAGTCGGATAAGCAGCTTATTGGATTTAAAGTGGGTTTCAACTCCATCAATTTTTGAAACACTCGAACATATGTTTCTTCTCGTTTATCCTGTAGAAGCACGTAAATCAACGGAATAGAACGGTTATCTACCAATGCATGAATGGTAAATACTTGTAAAAATAATTGTGGGGCTACTTTAAAGGTTCCATCTACGTGCCAGTGCCGGTGCTCCTCTAAAACTTCCAAATTTTCTTTAGTACCAAACATGAAGATGCGATGAGGATCATTCTGTCCAGAATCCCATAACAAGAAATTTAGATTTCTTGAAGTGACTTGTATTGCAACAGGAATATTAATATCGGCAACAGAGCCTGGGTTTGGGCACGACACTTCACGCCTTTGCCGAATACGCTCAACAGTTCTCTGAGATGCATTGTACGATGGCAAATGGACTGATGCTTCCAAATTTATCCCTCTTGTCGATCCTTGAATCAACTGCCTTGGTTTCTCAAGGGTGTCCGCTGCTCGCCTTTTCATATTAGACACAGATTTTTTTTGCTTCATTTTTAGCTGGATCTGGAGCATGACTGTGTCGAGTCACATTTACCACGACATTTTCCAATGACACTTTGACACGTCCTCGGCAAGGTGTCTCGGCGCATCTCCATGATACACTGCCATCGGTATTAGTTCTCGCCTTACGATACCGGTGCCCATCGTTCAACAGTAAATCTTTGCCTTTCTGCGATTGAATAAGTTCCATGATCTTCACCAGACAAAATTCTACAAGACTATAGTTTATTTGTGTGTCCCGATGTTCTTATATATTACTTTATCCCCCCTTCTTGGAACCTACTCATAATAGGTATAGTCCGTTCATCGGTTTAAGAAACTAAATTTTCTTTTACGGGGGATTATCCCCTTACCTGGTGCTGCAATTATAGAATAATTAAAAATAAGTAATTTATTAACACTTCCCATGTATTTCTAAATGACCCATACTCGTTCAATAGCAATAAGAGGATTATCGCCGCAAGAGGTACAATAGGTATTGTAAACACATTACAAATTACTTTCTTAAAGCGATGAACGGACTATAAGTTATTATAACATTTATTCAAATCTGCTAATCGGCCGAAACGTAAATCGCCCCTTCCTGGAACCTACTCATAATAGGTAAGTTAATTAAATTGAAAGCTGAATATAAAATTCCACAATATATTCACAGAAATAATTATTATTATTATATTATATTTTCATTATGTAATATACTCTGAAGATAAAAAGCACGATTATCAATGCAACTAGCAAAGTAATAATATTATACTACCTACAACGATCATATTTCGTAAATTACTTACTTAGTTTTATAATTATTTATTTATTATTATACTTTTATGTTTTGTCTGTTTGTTGTTTGTCTGTTTTGTCGGGGGCTGTTTTGTCGGGGGCTGTTTTGACGGGGGCTGTTTTGTCGGTGAGCTGTTTTGTCGGGGCTGTTTTGTCGGGGCTATTCTGTCCGGGGCTGTTATGTCGGGGAACCATATATTATATATTATCGGTTCCTATCTTCGGATTCTTGTAATAAAGGCATCAATGACCTTCCATTAAAATAAATACTTCCTTTCATTCCATCAAGGTTATTTTCAAAATATAATTTTTCTCACACAAAGCATTAAGCTTGACTTTCCTGCGCAACATGATTAATAATTTCGGCTTAGAGATCATTTTCACCGGTGTCCGTTACATACAATATTAAGCCAGGAAACACACTAAGTGATTAAAAAAAAGAATAAACATCTACTACACTCTAGTATCACAATTCATTTTGATCTAAAATTAGTGACGTCCATAATATAACACGCATTACAAATCTAAGTTTGCTGTTCCAAAGTACACACCATTAACTAGAATTTCATTTTTGGGTGGTTATAAATCCATCCTATTTATACAAAGATTCACTGTAATATGACTGATTTTCCCTGGCACGAATTCTAAGAGCATGTAAAAGCCTTCTTATTAAGAAAGGTTATTAATGTGTAGACATAATGAGTTTCCTTAGACTTACTTACTTACTTATCTTCACGCACAATCCCTAACGGGGTAGCCAGAGAGAACAGATCGCCAAGTGTCACGATCCTTACATACCTCTTTCGCTTCCTTCAGGTTCATTAATTTCTTCATACATGCACGTCTAGGTATCCGAGTACTCTTGACCCTCCCCTCTTCGAGCAATTTGCTCACATGGTCATCGAAAGTTAGTCTCGGTCTACCTCGACACCTTTTAATATTTACTTTCGCTCTATATATTTTCTTCACCATTCGGTCTTCACTCATTCGTTCAACGTGCCCTAACCGTTGGAGTACGCCCCTATCAATTTTTGTGATAAGGTCATCTTTCAATCCTGCCATATTGCGAATCTCTTCGTTTCGCTTTCGGTCGGCTAAGGTAACGCCACACATTTTACGAAGAGATCGCATCTCCACTGCATTCAACTTGCTTTTATGCTTCTTCTGGCATACCCAGGTTTCGCTGCCATATAACAAAGTCGGTACCAACACTGCGTTATGTATTGCAAGGCGTGCACTCTTCACCACGCCTTGCCTTTTTACTAATGCATTCAGGGCACCATTGACTTTGTTTCCGGCAGCGACACGCCTATCCACATCTAAATCACATCTTCCATCCCGGCTGAAAGCACTCCCCAAGTATACCTTCCTTAGACTTTATTTAATTTAATATGTATATAAAAATAAGGTTTAGTTGTAACTGTTGGAATTCCTCTTCGAAACTTCGAAAACGCTTCTTCTAACAGGGCATCCTTTTAGAAGTGACTTGTTGAAGCGATGTCGTAGCATTTGACTTCCACAATTATTTTTAATAGGATAAGAATGACAAACGAGCACACATTGCACCTGATGGTAAGTGGATGCTGTGGCCCATAGACATCTATATCTACCCTCGATTAGGAATCAAAATTCAGATGCGTTGTCACCCGTGAGGACTTAGAATGCCTCCTTTACAGTAAGAAGGGTCTCCAGTTGTCTACACTCACCATACGAAACACAGCAGTGTTAAGCTGCTATTTTACGACGATATTGTTTGAGAGGGTGGTCCTTCCCGGCCGAGCCGACCCATACGAGCTACAACTATACTACTAATATAGCTGCAACATGATTCTACCACGTAATAAAGCCATAAAAATATTAGGCTTTAATTTTTTTGTCTTCTAGTATTTTACAACTGACGGCCGTACACCTAATAAATTGTAATAGACAAATGCAAATTGTCGTTTGCGGCGTTACGTATGTACATTATTATGGTGCTAAGCTATAGCATGTAAAGCACTCTAAAATTGTATTTAATAAAATAATGTAAGCTTTAGTTGAAAAATATTTCTTTATAATATTTTTTATAGAATGTTTTCTGTGGCCCATAAACATTTAAATATATCCCTGATTATGAATCAAATTACAGATGCGTTGTCACCCGTGAGGACTAAGATGGAATGCCTCGTTTCCAGTAAAAAGGGTCTCCAGTTCTCTACACTCACCATACGAAACACAGCAGCATTAAGCGACTATTTTACGCTGGTATTCTGTGAGAGCGTGGTCTTTCCCCCGGTCGAGCCGACACATTCATGCTACAACTATACTATAACTGCAGTATGGCTCTACCACGTATATATATTTTGTTTACGCCAGACGTAAAATTATCGTGTAGTGGTTACCGTGTAGTGATTACCGTGTAGTGGTTACCGTGTAGTTGTTACCGTGTAGTAGTTACCGTGTAGTGGTTACCGTGTAGTGGTTACCGTGTAGTGGTTACCGTGTAGTGGTTACCGTGTAGTGGCGGTGTAAGAATATCCATAGACGACAGAGTGAAACAAATTAGGAGACGGGCAGCAGCGTCTTATTAATAACACCTAAAATAAAAAATATTGTGGTCGCCAGTCCACTTACATAGCGTGGCAACTATTGCTAATATGTCCCTATGAGACAATTTATGGTGGAGGCTTATGTTCAGCAATAGACTTTTCATAAGCTGCAATAGTAATGTTAAATATTGCATGTAGTATGATATCTAAAAATAAATAAAAAACATATATTACATCACTAAAAAAGCTGAGAAAATCTTAACAAAATGTATTTTAGCTTTAAATTGAAAACAGAAAAGTATTTACCGCGTTAAACTGTAAATGCAAAACATGCAGTAGATAATAAAAGGTCTTCTCTGATGCAAAGACTCTTAATCTTGCTCCGTGATTGATGACCGAAACATCGAATGGGCGAGCGAATGAAATCGATTCGGTGAGCAATAGCATACATTAGCATGTGTATGGAAAGTGATAAAAGAGTCTTTAAGCGATAGAAGGTTTTCTAGATTATCCTCTTTTATATTTACATAAATATAGGCATTGATTTTAGGCCGTGGTGTCTCAGGGGTTAAGCGCCCGCTGTAAATTTCACAGTACGCGAGCAACCTGGGTTCGATCCCCGCCAGTGTCAATGCAAATATACATGAATTATACATGGAAAAATACCTAGAACCAAAATTTTTTAGCCCATTGAGCCGTTATAAATGAAGCTTTGAAGGGTACTTCCAACTTTTAATTTATATATATATATATATATATATATATATATATATATATATATATATATATCTTAATATATATAAATTACGTGTCACGTTGTTTGTCCGCGATGGACTCCTAAACTACTTAACCGATTTTAATCAAATTTGCACACCGTGTGCAGTTTGGCCCAACATTTTTTTTAAAGGGCAGAGCAACGTCTGCCTAGCAAGCTAGTATATATATATATATATATATATATATAAATAAATTACGTGTCACGTTGTTTGTCAGCTATGGGCTCCTAAACTACTTTACTAATTTTAATCAAATTTGCACAACGTGTGAAATTTGGTTCAACTTGAGAGATAGGAAAGTTTTTTTTGCCTATGAGTGAATTTAAGGATTTTTAATAGGACGTGATAAAGGGTCGTCGAAAAGGGCAGAACAACGTCTGCCTGGCAAGCTAGTATGCATGTATATATATATATATATATATATATATATATATATATATATATATATATATATATATATATATGCTGCCAGGCAGACGTTGTTCTGCCCTTTAAAAAAATTGTTGGGCCAATCATCGTTATGATATGTAAAAAATCATTAAATGAAGAATTTTACCAAAATTACATGAAAAATCCAAAATGAAGGACTGCTTTCAACTCATAGACTTCGAATATATTATCAAGGAATCGGTTTATAACTCCGAGTTTCGATGCGATAGCACTCGAATAAAAATTATCGCTCAAGTTACCGCGTGATGCGACGTCTTCCCTATAATGTATGTTAATTCGATGCATCTGCCATAGAATATCTAAATACGGAAAACGTTCCCACGTCTAAGAGCTGTTTAATACGAAATATGTCATTATGTAAATGGTAATTAAGTAAGAATGGCGTTGTGAAAGAAAGATCTCTTTAAAAAAGCAGGTGCTGGGAAAACGTCATATAAACTTAAAAACTTCCCTGTCTCACGATTCGAAACTTATTCGAGATCATGCTCATGTTTAAGTGTCAAGTACCAACATTATTTGGTTATCACACTCTATGATGAAATTTAATCTAATCGTTTTTCAAACCGAGGTAAAATTTATAGTATTGTATTTACTTGTTAAACTTCCAGATTCTATCTCATAATACTTTATCAATAATGGGAACACGTACATAATATATTTATTCTACATTTATTTTACTCTAGAAAGTAAAGATGTGTGACTAATTTTTAAAGTAAGTAAAGAAAAAAAATTATAATTAACATTAGAAAGTGAACTCAAACATTCTCAAAGAATGAAATAATTGTAATTACGCTTGCCAAGCGTGGCAACGATGCCAAACCCCCTATGAGGCAATCTACAGGGGAGGCCTACGACTAGCAGGGAACTTTAATAGGATGTTACGGGTAGACTAAAAAATATTACAAGTTCAAGTTAAGACGCTACGCCGACCAAAACCTTGCGATAGTGCGTTTTTCAGAGACTATTTCTCATTATACGAGTACATAAAAGACATACGCGTCAAATATAAATACGCATGGCAGACAAGTTGGAAACTGTATTTTTTTATTATTTTGTGTAAGAATCACTTAGGATACACACTGAAAGCCGCTAAAATTATTTAACATTTTCAAACTACTGTATGACATATGTTAACCTGCTTGTAATAAACCTAACTTCAATATAAATTATTTCAGTTTAACTTAAGGGAATTTCATTCAAAATATGTCTTAGGATTACGCCTATAATAATAGTATCTTCTATCTTATTTATTTTAATTGTTTTCGATAGAAATATAGCTAAAGATAAGATGGAATCGTAGCTCTATCATTTTATTTAGAAGATAAAATTTCAAATAGCGTCACGAAGTAAATATAATTTGAATAATTCGAAAAAACAAATGATGTTCTTTTAATTTTGAAGTGGAAAGTATTCAGTGTACGAAAGTATTATGTTGCACTTTCCTTCGAATAGTATTAGACGAGATAATCAGACGGTTTATCTCTAAAATATGCAGATAATTTCAAAGTTAGTGTTGTGAACGACATAAAATTTAACATGGATCATATTAGAATCGAGACCTTCCTGTTGGAATGCATAGAGTAAGTCTTTTTAAGACCTTATTATTAAAATTTTAACTTTTTGGAATGATCCTATAACTTATTTGAAGCTGTCAAGTTTCTAGATGGCATGAAGCGTTACATATCAATATATCATTAAACATGAATTTCTTAAGCCTTGGAAAATATAGCACGCAAACAAATCCTTGGTAGATAACTTATTAAATGTGCAATTGTAATAATCACTTGGGTTGTTTGTTTGTTCTTAATCAAACATATATTTGGATGCCGTAACAATTATGACAAGTCGCGACTTTAGAGTAATTACACATATACATATGCATAGAGAGAACCTACAATTCTACATAAATTGAGTCCATATCCATATACTCCCTTTTTCATAAGGCGAAAATAGACAAATCTATTGAAAGATGTTGCGTGTAATTCATACATGGAAATGGAAACGTCAAGTGGTCGTCTTTTGTCTCTTTATACTATGCCAAATATGAGAGTAAGTATATACATACGTATGTTCAGATTTACTAGAAAAATGGTATCGCTATTGTGGTAGTATTATACGTGACGTAACTTTACAAAACATGTCAGTTTAATCTTTTTTTTTATAGTATAGGGTGACAAACGAGCACACAGTCCACCTGACGGTAAGTGGTTGCTGTGGCACATAGACATCTACATCTATCCTCGAATACGAATCAAAATGCAGATGCGTTGTCACACGTGAGGACTAAGATGGAATACCTCGTTTTCAATAAAAAAGGGTCTCCGATTCTCTACACTCACCATACGAAACACAGCAGTACTAAGCTACTATTTTGCGCTGGTATTTTTTGAGAGCGTGGTCCTTCCCTGGTCGGGCCGACCCATTCGTGCTACAAATACACTAATAATATAACTGCAGCATGGCTCTACCACTTTAATCTATAGTGGTTTCGTTCGCAATTTTAGCAACAATCGACATAGATATACTTGTTTTTGTTTAGTTATTTATTTTTATTACTTTATTATGTGAATAAAAATATAAAGAAAAAAATAAAAATAAGGTAAAGAAAATAGTCTTTTCGAACGATCAGGTAAATTGATTTCTAAATCAAGTACTAATGAATACTATTTTACACAGCAAATATTCGTTTCGCAAACTTTAAAAATCAATAGTTATGGAGGTGTGAATACTAAGTCTTGACAGACACACGGTACACAAGCTAGTTGGAACCTATAAGTAAATAATTCCAATTTTATATGCTGACTCACGATCCGCCTCAGCTTCGACTATTTTCTTGATCTGATCTCAACAACTGAGCTACTTATCGGGTTCAATTATGTGTGTGTGTGTGTGTGTGTGTGTGTGTGTGTGTGTGTGTGTGTGTGTGTGTGTGTGAGTGTGTGTGAGTATGTGAGTGGGTGAGTGTGTGAGTGCGTGAGTGTGTGTGTGTGTGTGTGTGAGTGTGTGTGTGTGTGTGAGTGCGAGTGTGTGAGTGTGTGAGTGTGTGTGTGTGTGTGTGAGTGTGTGTGTGAGTGTGTGTGTGGGTGTGTGTCTGTGTCTGTGTCTGTGTCCGTGTCTGTGTATGTGTCTGTATGTGTGTGTGTGTGTGTGTGTGTGTGTGTGTGTGTGTGTGTGTGTGTGTGTGTGTGTGTGTGTGTGTGTGTGTGTGTGTGTGTGTGTGTGTGTGTGTGTGTGTGTGTGTGTGTGTGTGTGTGTGTGTGTGTGTGTGTGTGTGTGTGTGTGTGTGTGTGTGTGTGTGTGTGTGTGTGTGTGTGTGTGTGTGTGTGTGTGTGTGTGTGTGTGTGTGTGTGTGTGTGTGTGTGTGTGTGTGTGTGTGTTTATCAAAATCGTACAGCCGTTCTAGAGTGATGATCTTTAATACATGCGGCAATCGATTTTAATTTATATAGACTACCAATTACTTAGTGAAAAACTATATTCAACAAAGCTTTATCTGCTTGGATGAAAATATTTCGAAATTATGAAGTTAAGGCAGGTTCTTGATAATGCTCCGTGTGGAGTTGCCGGTCCTCCCATCGGGCGAGTCCCCAAGAGGCGGATAGGGGAACGCCACTCAGATATGGGTGGTAGCGGAAAACCGTCGCTGAACAAAACTGGCTGGGTTTGGGCGTACCTTTGATTCCGAATGGAATCAAAAACGACCGAGGGCTTGTTTGGAGATTAGAGTGCCTACTAATCCTCTCCGTTGAGAGGAACAGAGTATGTGACATGTGCGATGAGATACCAGGTGCACTTGGCTTTTGCCGACGCCGAGCAACCCGTTATCGCGGGATTTTCAGAGACAACATCCTGTAAAAAAAGGAAATTGAATGGGCTGTGCTCCCACACCCAATCTCTGGGCAGTCATGGGAAGAAACCGTATCCACTTTGCCACCATTCGAACCTCGGAATCCCTTTGGCGTGTCATGGATCACGTCTCGCTGCGCCTGAGAGACCGATGGCTCTTGGCTTAACCGCCTGGAGACGCGAGGATGATAACCTCTATAAAAAATCACCCGAAGCTCAAGCGTGGTACGCCGTGAGGAGCTGCATGGCTGATAGGTAAATGTTCAGTCGTTAGCATTGCCCCTCGTCAGGGTACCAGCCGAAACCTTGACGGGTTGCGTATAGGCTTATCCGGGCGAAGGAGGCGCTGCTCGGATGGACTGTTATTTCCTCCACACTCGTGAAATAAAAATGGAATAATCTAAATATTTTAAAACAGAAGAAGTAGATAAGCAGGCTGGATCGGAATCAGGTGCAAGTCTACCTAGCGATGTATCAAGTACGGCTTCGAAGTCTGGAGACCGCTCCCGTGGGGCAAAAAAGAGACGTATAAAGAAATCAATATCGTCCAGCGACAGTGAAGTTTTTTTAAAAGAGGCGAATTCTAAGACAAGAAAATAGGTGATACCATTAACGGATAAATCTGAGGAGTTCGTAGTGCCAAAGCTTGAGGAAGCTCTTAATATGGCTGAAAGGCAAGTGGAACAAATGGCTTGTGCTGCCAATCAGATATTGCCTACTTTAGTCGGGATGACAACCGTTCGGCAATGGCTCTCAACCAACAGGTTCGCGACGAAGTCGAAGTCGTACTGATGGTAACGGCCAAGTCGAGAAATCTGAAAGGCACATTTCAACGTGCCTTAAAGGATGCAGCCACGTCAATAACAACAGTCTTGGAGGTCCTAAATTGAGTCCATATCCATATACTCCCTTTTTCATAAGGCGAAAATAGACAAATGTATTGAAAAATGTTGCGTGTAATTCATACATGGAAATGGAAACGTCAAGTGGTCGTCTTTTGTCTCTTTATACTATGCCAAATATGAGAGTAAGTATATACATTCGTATGTTCAGATTTACTAGAAAAATGGTATCGCTATTGTGGTAGTATTATACGTGACGTAACTTTACAAAACATGTCGGTTTAATCTTTTTTTTATAGTATAGGGTGACAAACGAGCACACAGTCCACCTGACGGTAAGTGGTTACTGTGGCACATAGACACCTACATCTATCCTCGAATACGAATCAAAATGCAGATGCGTTGTCACACGTGAGGACTAAGATGGAATACCTCGTTTTCAATAAAAAAGGGTCTCCGGTTCTCTACACTCACCATACGAAACACAGCAGTACTAAGCTACTATTTTGCGCTGGTATTTTTTGAGAGCGTGGTCCTTCCCTGGTCGGGCCGACCCATTCGTGCTACAAATACACTAATAATATAACTGCAGCATGGCTCTACCACTTTAATCTATAGTGGTTTCGTTCGCAATTTTAGCAACAATCGACATAGATATACTTGTTTTTGTTTAGTTATTTATTTTTATTACTTTATTATGTGAATAAAAATATAAAGAAAAAAATAAAAACAAGGTAAAGAAAATAGTCTTTTCGAACGATCAGGTAAATTGATTTCTAAATCAAGTACTAATGAATACTATTTTACACAGCAAATATTCGTTTCGCAAACTTTAAAAATCAATAGTTATGGAGGTGTGAATACTAAGTCTTGACAGACACACGGTACACAAGCTAGTTGGAACCTATAAGTAAATAATTCCAATTTTATATGCTGACTCACGATCCGCCTCAGCTTCGACTATTTTCTTGATCTGATCTCAACAACTGAGCTACTTATCGGGTTCAATTATGTGTGTGTGTGTGTGTGTGTGTGTGTGTGTGTGTGTGTGTGTGTGTGTGTGTGTGTGTGTGTGAGTGTGTGAGTATGTGAGTGGGTGAGTGTGTGAGTGCGTGAGTGTGTGTGTGTGTGTGTGTGAGTGTGTGTGTGTGTGTGAGTGCGAGTGTGTGAGTGTGTGAGTGTGTGAGTGTGTGTGTGAGTGTGTGTGTGAGTGTGTGTGTGGGTGTGTGTCTGTGTCTGTGTCTGTGTCCGTGTGTGTGTATGTGTCTGTATGTGTGTGTGTGTGTGTGTGTGTGTGTGTCTGTGTGTGTGTGTGTGTGTGTGTGTGTGTGTGTGTGTGTGTGTGTGTGTGTGTGTGTGTCTGTGTGTGTGTGTGTGTGTGTGTGTGTGTGTGTGTGTGTGGGTGTGGGTGTGTGTGTGTGTGTGTGTGTGTGTGTGTGTTTGTGTGTGTGTGTGTGTGTGTGTGTGTGTGTGTGTGTGTGTGTGTGTGTGTGTGTGTGTGTGTGTGTGTGTGTGTGTGTGTGTGTGTTTATCAAAATCGTACAGCCGTTCTAGAGTGATGATCTTTAATACATGCGGCAATCGATTTTAATTTATATAGACTACCAATTACTTAGTGAAAAACTATATTCAACAAAGCTTTATCTGCTTGGATGAAAATATTTCGAAATTATGAAGTTAAGGCAGGTTCTTGATAATGCTCCGTGTGGAGTTGCCGGTCCTCCCATCGGGCGAGTCCCCAAGAGGCGGATAGGGGAACGCCACTCAGATATGGGTGGTAGCGGAAAACCGTCGCTGAACAAAACTGGCTGGGTTTGGGCGTACCTTTGATTCCGAATGGAATCAAAAACGACCGAGGGCTTGTTTGGAGATTGGAGTGCCTACTAATCCTCTCCGTTGAGAGGAACAGAGTATGTGACATGTGCGATGAGATACCAGGTGCACTTGGCTTTTGCCGACGCCGAGCAACCCGTTATCGCGGGATTTTCAGAGACAACATCCTGTAAAAAAAGGAAATTGAATGGGCTGTGCTCCCACACCCGATCTCTGGGCAGTCATGTGAAGAAACCGTATCCACTTTGCCACCATTTGAACCTCGGAATCCCTTTGGCGTGTCATGGATCACGTCTCGCTGCGCCTGAGAGACCGATGGCTCTTGGCTTAACCGCCTGGAGACGCGAGGATGATAACCTCTATAAAAAATCATCCGAAGCTCAAGCGTGGTACGCCGTGAAGAGCTGCATGGCTGATAGGTAAATGTTCAGTCGTTAGCATTGCCCCTCGTCAGGGTATCAGCCGAAACCTTGACGGGTTGCGTATAGGCTTATCCGGGCGAAGGAGGCGCTGCTCGGATGGACTGTTATTTCCTCCACACTCGTGGAATAAAAATGGAATAATCTAAATATTTTAAAACAGAAGAAGTAGATAAGCAGGCTGGATCGAAATCAGGTGCAAGTCTACCTAGCGATGTATCAAGTACGGCTTCGAAGTCTGGAGACCGCTCCCGTGGGGCAAAAAAGAGACGTATAAAGAAATCAATATCGTCCAGCGACAGTGAAGTTTTTTTAAAAGAGGCGAATTCTAAGACAAGAAAAGAGGTGATACCATTAACGGATAAATCTGGGGAGTTCGTAGTGCCAAAGCTTGAGGAAGCTCTTAATATGGCTGAAAGGCAAGTGGAACAAATGGCTTGTGCTGCCAATCAGATATTGCCTACTTTAGTCGGGATGACAACCGTTCGGCAATGGCTCTCAACCAACAGGTTCGCGACGAAGTCGAAGTCGTACTGATGGTAACGGCCAAGTCGAGAAATCTGAAAGGCACATTTCAACGTGCCTTAAAGGATGCAGCCACGTCAATAACAACAGTCTTGGAGGTCCTACATAGGAAGTCAGTGAATGTTGAAACGGCAAAATTGCAGGCTGAAAACATAAGGCATATCCTATCATTAACTAAAAGATGGGTATTGAGAGGTATGTGTAGAGATGCTGTGATTGAAGCCTCTGTTGTCCATTCGTGGCTGTCCCCACCAAATGAGCCTGTAGAGGTTGAAACGTAGGCAACTTGGTTTCGGGATGCTATGACACACATCTGTGATGCAAGCATGTCCCGCGCCAAATACCCACTTCTTAGGCGCCAGGTGTAATGGTGGTCTGTAGAGATAGCAGTTCCACGCGCTACCTGTGTGAAAGCGAGGCACCAGTACGCCAGGTATAGCAGAAGACGGCTCCGTAACGATACTGTAGAAGAACAGCTATACGAAAATTCTTAAACAACTGGTTCAAATTGAATGAAATTTGAAATATATCGTGTTTATATAATGCCTGCTTGGTTTCTGAAAATTCAGGTTTCTAGTTTTATCCACAACGAAGTTATAGGGGGTCAAAAATAGCCTGAACTGCTTCGAGAAAAGGATGTTACGGCCGTGCCGCTTTTTTGCTCGACTTGGCTGGGGCACTTCCGTGCCCCCAGATTTTGTTATAATTGAGCAGCTATTTAATTTTATTATTTACACTTGCATTAGCCCCAATATATACATAAAATTGTTAGGACACTAGCTTTATTTCAAAATAAGGTGATGTACAATAACGTTTAGATATTTTTGTATATTGCTTTTTTCGTGGTAGAGACATACTTCGTTATACAGTATAGTTGTAGCACGACTCGGTTGGCTCGACCGGGGAAGGACCTCGCTCTCCTAGAATACCAGTGTTAAAAGCAGCTCAACGGTACCGTGTTTCTTACGCTGAGTGTAGTGTAGAGAACCGGAGACCCTTTTTACTGTAAACTAAGCATTTCATCTTAGTCTAAATTTTGATTCGTAATTGAGGATAGAAGTAGGCCACAGCAACCACTTACGATCAGGTGGACTCTGTACTGGTTTGTCAGCTTTATCCATTAAAAAATTGGAAAACTTGCAAGCCGTCATTTACTCACATTGTACTATCATCACCTTCTTTTTAAGTGCTTTTAATTCTAAACGTAGGATATATACTACCAATATTACTATAAAACAGAACTAAAACCGTCTTCTATAAATTTCTGAGGCTAATCTTGAATCTTTGAATTCGGAACATTTAGATCAGGTACCAGATGTTATTGACTCCAAGGAAGGAAGCCACCTCCCACCTCTCCTCTCATATTAAGGTGATAGCTGTAGAATCCTCGGAGCAGATCAGGGAGACGAGTGATCGTCGTTTTGAACTCCCAAGGAATTTGCGGTGATTGCTGAGAGAGAAAAATGCTGTGGTTAGGGCTTATGACCGTTATAGAACCGTCAGTAATAGGTCCAACTTGCGCCGCAGCTGGAGAGAGGCTAAGGAGCGAGTGGCCCAGCTCAGGAATACACATGGCACACACTGATGGAAGATATTTCGCCTTCACATACTGCCTTTTGGCGAAAGCTCTTAAAGTCAGTTAGATCTGGTTGTTGGTTTGCGTTCGATGACTCGGAAAGCATGGCTGATAGCATCAAGAGGCAATGCTCTCTCAGCACTCGGCCAGTCGACCCCGTCTACCCGAACACGGTGTACGATGAAGCGGCTAATCTATCCGCCTCGTTACCAACGGATGGTCCACTCCCCCCTGTTACTTTCGATGAGGTGAAAACTATTATCAAAAATCTCCGACTACGAAAAGCGCCAGGTGCTGATTGTATTAATAATAAGATATATAAAGCCTTACCCTCCTAGCTACCTCCAAGCTGATCTGCCTTTTAGTGGCCATTTTAAACATCCTTCTTTCCACATGTACTTTCCCAGACGTACGAGTACTCATATGGAAGGAAGCGGATGTTATCGGTATTCATAAACCGAATAAACCGAAAGATAGGGCCTCCAGTTACAGACCCATTAGTCTCCTCAGCACCACGGGGAAAATCTATGAGCGCATCATCCCCAGCCGGCTGAAGGATGTCGTACTAAATAAAAACTTGATTCCAAACGAGCAGTTTAGCTTTCGAGCCCAACATACTTCTGTCCAACAGGTGCACCTCCTCACGGAGCACATTTTCGATTATACTATAAATTCAAACAGGCGCACTGCATATACCGGTGCTCTGTTTTTCTATGTGGCAAAGGCCTTCGACGAGGTTTATAAACTTCTCCATTTTGGAGAGCCTATAAGACTTCTCAAACTTAGGTGTCTTTCAGAGCAATAGATCTTTGCGTTTCCGGGTTGAGTGGACCTTCTCCTCTCCTAGACTTCTCAGAGCAGAAGTTATCCAGGGTTCCGTGCTCTCCCCAAATCTGTACTCGCTCTACGTGAGCGATATTCTCAAAATTCCAGAAACTCATCTCGCGCTATATGTGTATGACATAACAAATTATTTTTCTGACAACAGCCCATTCAGGGTATGTATTCGACTTCAAGCTGCCGTAAACGCACTAGGCGATTGGTGCAGATTATGGACAATCGAATTCAATTTTAACAAAAGCAATGCGATCGTGTTAAATAAAAAAGCTTGCTATAAAAAGCAAATCCTCAGACTCAAGCGACACAGAAAGGGTAGACTCTCCTTCTACGATAACCCTATTCCCTGGGTTAAAGAGGTTAAATACCTAGGAACATTAGATCATGCGATGAGCTTCTGTTATCACATAAAAGCAGTCTTAATTAAGGCGAAATTTGTAGTAATATACTACAAATTTCGCCTTAATTTATACGCCTATATAGCGTAGTATATTAAGCCTTTACGCCTTAACAATTAAAGGCAGCAAGTTGTCCTTAAGACACAAGCTGCATCCCTACAAAACCTGCGTTCGTCCAATTAAGACTTACGTAGGTGTGTCCTTTACCCATGCCTAACCTTATCTACTTCGGCAACTTCTAGTTGTCCAAAATAAGTTTCTGCGTCGTATAATATGAGCTTCATCATATGGATCTGCACCGCGATCCTCTCGATGTACAATCCTTCCTATCTTAAGGAATTATAATTCCTTTACCTTCGTATCTTAAGAAGTTATTCTTAAGATACTTCGATTCAATTAAAGAGCACCAAAATCGAGGCGGGTACGTTAACCCTAAAGAGGGATGCTGCCCCCACCAGGAGACGTCCGAGAAACGTTCTTCTTGATCCCGATGACGAGATTACCTACATGAATGGATCGCCCCATCCCCCCCCCCTCCACAGATAGGGAATCCGCCTATACATAACACACACACACACACACGCACGCGCACGCACACACACACACACACACACACACACACACACACACACACACCCACACGCACGCACGCACGCACACACACATTCAGATACCACACTATTACAGAACACTAGGGCCACGACGATCTCGCCGGCGACCACGAGGTCGAAGACACACCCCGTACTCGAGGTTTAACAACCGCAATACGGGGCGTTCTTAGTAGCGACCCGTTTCCCCACATTGCGATAGTGATTCAAGCTGAGGTTCGCACCTACTTAGAGGGGCCCTTGAATCATATCGAACCCCCCCCCATTAGCTAGAGGAGCTTCACTCGAAAAGCAGGGGCTGGGGTCCCTTGGAACTGCAGTAAAAAGGCGCGTCTGCCTCTCCGCCGGCAGACAGGCCTCTCCGTTGCTCGTGAGTCCTCGCCCACGAGTCTATTTCGATGAATTTCTAAAGACCGCAGGGCCAACAGCATACACTTTCAGAAAAAAACTTCTATAAGTTTATACGAATATAAAACACATATGTATGTTATTAATTTGATTGTTACCACAAGATCGGTTTTTATTTATTAAAAAAACAGTTCGTTATTTAAAAATTAACCAGTAAGATACCAATAGGTTTGCTTCCTTGCATAGGATTGTTCCTCAAGAAATCTCTATAACTGTATTTTACATAATACGCACTGATGCAATCACCACACAATAAGCAATCGAATAATAACCCCTTTTATACATACAATATCATCTGTAAGTCATTCATACCATGATGTACCTATCTAATGGTCAGATTGCCTTGGTACATGCTTTATGAAAACGCGCAGTAAATAAATACCAATTTTAAAATACCGCTAAATATTCACTTACAATTTAATAAGTACTCTTATGTCTAGACAGTAAGGTGTATCTCACGATGTTAAAGAAGATTCGTAAGCAAATACGAAATGCTTTTTGTGTGCTACCGATAGACGCGCTCTTTGTCCATTTCTTTATTGAATATCGAACGAATAATCGTAAAGTTATAAATACGTAGGAGCGATATTCAAATTGGCAACCATTTCGACTTAGAATGGAAACACATCTAAAAATATTACAATGGGTTCATTGCACTACGGAATACGGTACTATCTCTTATAAAAGTATAGAAGTATTAGAATTTAAGTAGGCATTTTATGTCCGTCGGTTTCTTATGAAGTTCCATAAAGTGAAGTGGTGCCTATCATTTTTACCTCGTACTATACCAGAGTGAAGCCATGTAAAGGCGGCATAAGAAACTCCACTACCCCATATCATCTTGTAAGTTTTGCGAGAGGCGGCAGAGGTAACAAGGGTGGTGGGCAGCAGCTTAAAAAACTGCAGTTTCTAACCCATCTGCCACGCAAGGCAACTGTGGCAAATGTATATCACTTTGAGGCTATGTAAGGAAGAAGCATGTACCTGTATATAGTGGTCATTTTGTGGGCTTTCATGAATGAGTGATACCAGATTAACCTAATTTTTACATGCGAGAGTCACGCTACAGCTGTATTAATGCTTCAGCACGACTGCGTAACTCCACAGTAAAATACAAATGGCTCTTTTACGAATAATGAGACATTCTATTGAATCAATCTCTCAGAATACAACAATAAGAAGTCTAGATTAGCACTCATAAATATAATAATATTTAAAAAACACGTAGTCACTCTTACTTATAAAAAAAATGATTTGAGGTTCAGCTTACTTGATATTAAGTGATAACTGCAACACCAGGGGAATTGCAGACGCGTTGCCGGTCTTATAAAATGTTAGCAATGTTAAACTTCAATAAAACTTGCACTCGATTCGATGCATCATATCCAAAGAAAACAGCGTCCTTTTACAAAATTTTATGTTATAGTATTAAATTGGAGTTTCATTTAAATACGATGAAATATTATGTGGTTGGTGCTGCGATAGCGCCAGTCGTTCCTTTTTTGTTTTCTTCTTTATCCTTTTTCACGTCACGTGTATAAAAAAAAGTATCTGTAGTGTGAGGTTTCTTCTTGATCAGTGTGTTCTAACATCAAAAGTTCAAAAAAAATTTGCAGGCATAAGCGATAACATATTCTTTTCTTGGGTAAGTTATCAATAGAAATTGGTGGTATGGAGTGGAGTTCGGTACCCGCAAAGTGGTGGACCGCTAATGATATGGATGGTAATGGGGAAAGCGTCAAAGGTGCATGTCCAATGTCTATTTTAACTCCGCTAAGAAACGCGACTAAAATAGGAGTTTTGGCGGAAACTTGGCTGTAGATGGATAGTCACTCCTATTTTGTCGCTTGAATAATGGTTGAAGTGGCTTTCGATTCGTAAAAGTGATGCGATTTTGTGAATTAAGTGTCCGCGCGTGTGAACTATTATAGAAAACGACGAAACAAGTGCTTTGATGTCGATATAAACCTAAAGTTATTCTGATCGCTTGGACGCCTTATGAACTTGAGTGGCGGTCGTCATCAACTGTCCGCTGGGTTGAGCTGTCGTCGAAATCTCCCAAGGGATTCGCAATGTGACGTATCAGCATAATGTGAAGAAAAAGAATATAAAAATGAAGGTTCCGAAAGAAATGATAGGCTCAGAAGGGCTGGAACCCGGAGCTGTAAAGTGAGGTAATAAAAAAGTGACTAAAATTTGTAAGTATCTATGCACGTAAGAGTGGATTCTGATGCGTATTATGTCGTTGCAAGGTGGTTAAAGAAGCGCATTTCAACCACGTTTTTATTAAAAAAAATGCAAATACGCTGACTTTTTTAGTGTTAATTATTTGAGATTATGCCGGAATTATTAAATTAAAAAAAAACTAGTTTAAATCGATTCGGCCGTTCACGAGAAAACACTGAACAAACATAAAAAGACATGCGTTTTACATCACATTTTCGGTTTTTAACTCGTTTAACAATTACTTTCTGAAACTCGTTTGAACAGCATGTCAAAAATCTTTTCAATTGTTCATTCTTGAAAAATATAGAAATAAAAATTTTAATTATGGTTTTCCTCGTATTTGATGATGAATAACTAATAAACGATTTGATGCGATAAATAACTAATAAAAAGATAGGATTGTGATATTATGCGAATGACGAGAGAAAATCGATAATTAGAACAAAACAGGATTTAAAACGTGCCATTGGATGCGCAAAATCTCAAAAACTTCTCGAAAAACCGAAATCTAATTCACACTACTGTGCATGTACTGCCCGTTCAGTTAAAGAATGGGATAGACAATTGGTAAAATTAAAAATTTTGTATAACCGACATAAATATAAATTAAATGAGAACATCATCAATGTTGTTGAAGTCAATTAAATACGCATTATTAAGGATAACTCAAAAACTAATGTTCAGATCTTGAACAAATTTATATGGGACCACAGAAAAAGCAGCGGCTTTCAAATAAAAACAGGATCATCAAAATCGGTTCATCTAGAAAAATGTTCTGAGGTAACATACATAGAAAAAAAAACAGTTTTCATTATTGTCTTAACAATACAGCACCTTAGCGCATTTTCAAGGTTACGGGCTTGATTAGTCGCCATTTCTAATCCCATTCTTTGTCTGTACGGACTGTACCATACCTTGCGGCGCACTGCGTCGCTTTAGTTCAAATGTTACAAATTATGCAAAACGGACGCCAGTAGTGGACATAATGTATTCGATTTTAAGTAAGGCGATGGCATCTTTCACGTGGCTTTTGGATGTTGTTTGACATTTTGTATTACTGACATTACTGTGATTTTGAAATATTATTGGAAGTCTTATTTTAATTTTATTTTGTAATTCAAATTTAAATAGTGACGGCAGCTTCTGTTAACAGCCTATGATGGTCCATGGTTGGACATGTGGACAATGATTTCGATTAAGTTAACAGGCTTAGCCAAGGCTGTCTACTGTAAGTTTTATTTTGGAAAATACCTAAATAATCTGTTTCAGATATACACTACTTCATATAACCCAAGGGTGGCGTCGTGAGAGGCGATAGAGGGAAAATAAACCAGGATTTAAGCAGCAGCATCTTTCTAATAACAACTAGAAAATAAAAATTTTGCCAACCCGTCCGCCAAGCGTGACAACAATTCCACCAGTGATACTATCCCTATCTTTTCCGAATTTTTTTGAGAGATTGATTTTTTTTTAATAAATGTTATTTAATGATTATCTTAAATATATATAACCATATATTAATATATTCTATAAAGGAAATGTACTAAATGCTAGTACTAAATTAAAGTACGTTCGCAAACCAATGGTATACGATTTATTCTCTTTCGACACTCAAATAATTCGTAATTGTATCAATTCACGAGTGTACGTGTCCGCATATTGTGCTAACCATTTCACTTCGGCACGGAAACACTATAAAATATATATTAATATTGGTTCGTCTGTAAAATTATTGAAATAATTGTTTAATTGGTTTAACAGAATTATGCGGTCTGAAATTGACAACAAAAACATCACTGAATGACGTAGTCTGTACAAAAATAACCAGTCTTTAAGAGTCTCAACGCAAAGTATTTTTTTTCTTAGTTCTTTTTCTCTTACATTATCATTATTAAGAACTCTATCAGATACCTAATTCTATTAATTACCCTACATATAATTGCCTTATTGAAAATTCTGGCTTACTTCAAACAACTTCGAAAATACAAAAAGGGCCTCACTGAGAAACATCTTAAAATGGCAGATTAGATAATAGGTGCCTTTTTAAAGAACATCGTTGATTGAAAACTATGTAGTGTTTTCTGATTTAACAAATCTTTACTATGACTTACAATCAAACATCTTTCACCTATCTTATTCTAAATAAGAAAAGCCATCTACCATCGTCATCTGCATTTATTTTTGTCTATAGTCTATTTACCTCTGGTAAATTGGTTGTAAACAGGGTTAGTGACGTCCTCGTGAGAAAATTTTATAATTTGTTATTTTCTTATTTCTGCCGAACACGTTCGAAAATAATTAAAATTAGAAATATTATTTTATTAGAAAACAGACTACAGAATTCGAAAACGGTACCTTTATAGAATTTCCTTTATTTAATATGTAAAAGGTGGGAAGATCAATTACGGACGAAATATCTACTTACCGACATACTAAGGTCAAAATAAGACAATTAACCCCACGGCGTGTTCAAATGCCGCAAATAGAAGCTACCGGTGACTGAATCGACTAATGAGTAATTAGAGTCGAACCGTGCATTGAAAAACTACATCCCGAATTTTAGTGATTGACATTATGCATATCGATATTTCAACATTATAATATTTTATTTTTTATTTTAACTGAATAAGTTATACAAGCAAACAGTATTTATATACTGTTCTAAAAATAAAGTTAATGGTGATGATTTTAACTCCAATTCAAAATAGTATATACAGCATAACTGCAATAGAAACTAAGCCTTAGTGCAGAGTGAATTGTTATAAAAATACATTACATATTAAGAGAAACACGTAATTTTTTTTAAATATAAAAACGCTAGTATCGAATATGCCTAAATGAACATTATTATGCTTAATCATCGTAATCACGCACATTGAAATCACAATGAAAAGTAACATATTATTGTACCTGGTATATAATATCAACTTATTCATTTATCTTGTGCTGTCGGTGTAAGAGAATCAGTTACCCTATTTCGTCCTATGAGCGACGTAAAAATGGACTATCGGAGGTGAGGTATCATGAGATTCCTCTAGCATACCTCAATCTCATGATGGTTTATGCATAGTGTATACACCACATATAAAATAGCTATAGCGTTAACAGAAAACAGTGTCAAAGTTGGAAATCTTTTGATATTGCTATCGGCAATTTGCCTAACTAGTGTAGCAATTATTGAAAATCAATCATAATATGGGAGAGACCCTTGCTCAACAGTAAACTATTATGGGCTAATATCGCTAATAAAGTAAAAACCTATGCTGAGACTAATAAGTCTGAACTGAAATAAAAGTTTATAATACAACACATTGACATTTTGAACGTTACAAATAATCCATTTTATATCGATAAAAATACGTTGCAACACACTCACACTGTCTAAAGTTAGCACTGGTCCACTGCGCGGTTGTTGGACGCGTAGTGCCACACCGCCGGTGCAGTAATTGGTTTGCTCAACCGCTATACGCAGATTTTTATCTCTGATTATTGAGTTTTCACGCCAATTAAATATTATCTCGCTTCCTGCGGAAGACGCGTTGTACGAGTACTCGCTGATATATTGTTAGATTATCGGAATATTCTCCTTGTTAAGGAAAAGACAGGTAAACGTAAGAAATGAACCATAAATGTAGAGAACTTAAACTTTTCATTATTGAAGATTAATTGGCTGAATAGTTGGAGTACTATGCATGGACTATACTTGAATATGCGTTTATTATTTTGTTTTTATATTGAGTATATATATATATATGTGTGTGTGTGTGTGTGTGTGTGTGTGTGTGTGTGTGTGTGTGTGTGTTGTAATCAAATTAAGCAAATCAATTTTCACCTATCCTAACCTAACCTAACCTAATCGAAAATTGAACGAATCTGAACATGCATACATACGCACATGTGCACACACGGACATCCTCTTAAAAACCATACTATTCGACTCTAAAGACCTTGAAACGTGGAGATATGTTAAAATTTCCAAATTTCAAAATCGGACTCATTACAATAACTTCCCACTGGGAAGTAAACATTGTGAAAAAACTCGCATTTCTGAGAATTAAAAAAATATACTTTGAAGACATGTGAAGACCGTCAACGGGCATAGGGACAAACCGCGCTACCCCTTGCGTGCTTCCTTGAGCTTCTTCTCGAACGACAAGTAGCTTGTGTCCGGCAGTGGTACTGGTGGTTTATTTTAATTTTAGAAATAGGTGATTGTATAACCATCTCTTATATGTATATCAAATGACATCGATCAATATTAAGCGACAATAGCCTAATGGTTGTGTCGCAAACGTCGTAAGTTCTAATTTAGTGGATTGGAATTCCACTTCTGTCGTGAACGACTTTAAACATAAGATTTTTAAGCCTACTAAAAGTGGTTTAAATTATTTTAAGAGTAACTATTAATGTTATTAGTATTACTAGTATTTAAGAAAATGTTAAATACACAATTCTAGTACAGCGTTTGCCAATCTGCCTGTGAAGCGTGGCGACTAGGACTAGTCGTCCTACTACAGAAGAGGTCCAAATTCAGTAGTGGACTGCTAGGGCCAAAGTACTCGTAAAACAAAAATATATTTGAATTTTTTCAATAGGAGAGGCGCCAAACGAGCATTAGGCTCACCTGTTGGTAAGTGATTACCACCGCCATGAACAACTGAAACACCAGGGGAATTGCAGATGCGTTGCCGGCCTTTTAAAAAGGGAAGGTCCCTCAGTCGTATCAGTCCGGAAAATCTCTGGTTGTAAAATATTTATATACACTTATTTCAGAAATTTTAAAACTTCAATAATTCCATCATCTAGATAGATGTATATATATATATATATATATATATATATATATATATATATATATATATAAAAATTATCGGAATCTCGGAAACGGCTCCAACGATTTTCGTAAAATTTCAGGATTCATTTTTATAAAATGTCGTTTTGTCCGTGTTTTCAGGCTATGAAAATCTGCTACAATATAAGACGGTAAATTTTGACACTGTATTAATGATCGTAATAGCTCAAGTGGATATCGGCCCGACGCGAAATCGAAATTCCCTGGTTCGTGTCATGTCTTCGGTGTCACTTTTTTCCTTTTTTCTCAAGTTTTCTTCTTTTCTGAAAAAATATATTATTTCAGCCCTTTTTTAGATTTTTTTTAAAAATACGAAAAGTTAATTGCACTCATGATTATTTATTCTAATAACCAGTTCAGTTTTTTCTATTATGTCGGTAAGATCAAAAAATATTCTTCATATTTTATCAGTATGTAATTTTTATCTAAATATAGTTTCCAAAACACACGATTTTCAAAAAAATCAAGGTCATCCCGGTACTAAAAATTAAGACAGCAATGTTAAAATAGCTTACATGTTATAAAAAATAATATCTTATGATAATATGTAACTGATACAATAAAAATAATGCATAAAACCAAGCGGCAGCTGTAAGGAACATGGATATTAGATTGTAATTAAATCATTCATAGATCATTTATAGTATTACATTTTCCCTATATTATAAAGCGAAGAGTCAATATTATCGCACACGTAATTCTGCGTTCTGTCATTCTGCCTTTGAGATTTAATTTCGATATTATGGAATGGCTTTCCACCCTTTAGCTGATCTCCAAACCTTATTATTCTGTCAGCAGAAATCATTGTTTTTTTTTAATGAAACTGATGTGACAAACGTACTTTCAGTACACCAGAATGTAATTTGCTACTGCAGTCGATACAGGCAACTGAAAACAGAAAGTTAAAGATGCATTGTCACCTCTAAGGTCTAATATGGAATGCCTCACAGACTTTATTTAGTTAGAAGTTATTAGTGAGAAAGCCTGTATTCATTAGTAAAAGGATGCTACCGACGCAGACGGACTCCTAGTCAAATACCTACCATCTTGAGCAATATTACTTATGACATTACATTGTAACCGGGCGAAAAGACAGACGCTGGAAAATTATTCCTTTTTTTTTTTTTTTTTTTTTTTTTTTTAATAGGATAAGATGACAAACGAACACACAGTCCACTTAGTAAGTGTTTGCTGTGGCCCGTAGACATCTACATCTATCCTTGATTACGAATCAAAATGCAGTTGCGTTGTCACCCGTGAGGACTCAGATGGAATGCCTCGTTTCCAGTAAAGAGGGTCTCCAGTTCTCTACACTCACTATACGAAACACAGCAGCATTAAGCTACTATTTTACGCTGGTATTCTGTGAGAGTGTGGTCCTTCTCCGGTCGAGCTGATCCATTCGTGCTACAACTATTCTACTAATATATTTGCAGCATGGCTCTACCACGTAATGAATATTCCATTGTTTTTCTGTATTACGCATTATGAACGTTTAAGTAAATCATGCGTTTACCACGGGAAGTGCTTAGAGGAATTGGTCAGATTATGCAGCCGCCATTTCCACCAACGCAATTTGCGACAAATTCCCGATTCCATCCACACCATCTCGATGACTGGCGGTCCACCACTGTGCGATTTACTAGGAACCTTTTAACACCGGCGGTTTTTCCGCACCGATATGACTTAGGGGTCTTCAAAAACGAGCTTACTTCTTTTTTAAAGGCCGGAAACGCACCTTCGATTCACCTGATGATGAAATTGTTCGTAGGCGGTGGTCGACACTTTCCATCAGGTAAGCCGCATGCTCGTTTGCCGGCGCTTCTTTAAAAATAGTTAAAGGAGTTCAAATGCATGAAATGATGATAACAAAAGGGTTAAGATCCTCCGTGCGGTTGGTTATCTGTTGGTGAAAGGGTTGGTGAAATTAAATTATTTGATCCCAACGAACACTCACTGGAATTTACGAGTATCCAATAGAAAATAGAGAGTCCGCTAGTGAGGTCGATAATAATAAATAATGCTACATTAATGTCACCTTATTGAAACTATATATAATAGGTATTATCTAAGAAGCCTTCTTGCTAATGATCCAATATATTTTCTTTTTCGTTATGATTATGTTAACCTATCCAATATTTTATGAATCGTTCGTTTTCTGTTAATGTTTGATACTCCGGACGTGGCGACTCATTTACAAGCTACAACGGCTATCTAGTTGCTTGCAACATGGCTTAACTGCGTATAGATAATTAATGAAAATATACAAAGTTCAGCCTTAGGACAATGTTCAGTAATGCACTTATGATGGGCTATTTTAAAGATGATAGACTGTGATAGTGAGACATGGTTCAAAAATAATTCTCATATAGGCAATTTATTTTACTAGAACTTAACATAGTTACATATTTTCTGACAAGCCGATGGCATTTAGGTGCAAACTCGGTCAGTTTCTCGGGTCAATGGTGTCTGTTTGATTCAAGTATCTTTACCTATTGTTTGATTTATTTTTAATAAACAAAAGGTATAAATGTTTAAGTTTTTATTTGCTTAGAACTAACTTATTTAAGTTTTATTTGCATAGTCAACATTTGCATGCCGTGGCAGCCTATAATTACGATGATACTTAGTATTAGTTTGATATTCATTTTAGTTTCAATGCAATGTATTAGTGTTCAGCTTGTTGGCTGTCCTTTTAAATAAATAAAAATAAAATAAATAGTTATGTGAGTAACTAGTTCTTATGAATGAAATCTGTGAAAATATATCTCGCAGTGCCGTTTCTTAAGCACGCATTATAACAGTGCCTTGTTCATACGCTCCAACAATAATATAAATATTATTAGCGTCCCTGCACATTGTTCCCACGTGGGCAAGCTACAGCGTTTCATTTAACCAAGGATTATCTGCAATAATAACTTGGCTCGATTGAGCCGAACAATACACGAGCGGACGTGTAGGTGGATAGTATCAAACTATTGATGAAGGGTATTCTTACAGAGTTGATATAACACCTTAAAATATGAACTTACTAATTAAAATAAAAATTTAACAGCCTCACGATTAAGTACTGGTCATATTTCATTCACCAGCAATGATACGTATGTGTAAAAAAGTTAGATTACGTTACCAGCACGCCAAAACTGCAGCGTCGAAAGTGTTTAATTAGCCACTCTTTCATACTTCGTTTTATTATATTTTATTATGTTTGATCATCATTACGTAAGATTACATTTTCTTTAAGTTTAACTAATCATACATGGTTTCGTAAAAAACGACAACAATAGCCTGGAAATGTAGTGAAATAAAATCAAATAAAATCTCTTTATTTTAGATATAACATCCATAACGGTTAGTAGGTACACAAAAGTTATAACTATGTTACTAATAGTAAGGAATTATTAATTAGCTTAAGTACAAACCAGGCCTGTCTGAGGCACTAGGTTTATACACATGGCATAGTCACCCAGTTTCCCATAACAGGACAATCTGGCTTGTCACTAATATAAAAGTAAATGTAAGTAAAACATTAAAATATGTAGGTGTGCCGCCGCTGGGACGATTGGATTCGGAACATGTTTTCGGTGGTTTTTTGGGCTTGTAACATATCTTTAAAATATATCATTGTTTTAAATACAGTTGACATTATAAATTATTCAAATTGTTTTAGCATAATATGTTCGTATGTAAGTATGCTTAAAACGTACGTATTATGTACAATTTAAACGTTATGTATGTAATTTATCAGGTATTGAGTATATTACTTAGGTTAATTGTAGTTGTGTATATTTATTTTTGTATTTACACCTATAGTATGTGTATTTTTATATTTACATTCACGTATAAATTATCCTCATATTTTATGGCACCTGCTAAAGTTCTCTGCTTAGCTTGTGGTTGATTGGTAGAGAATGCCTAAAGGCATTAAGTCCGCCAATTGTACTTAAGTTGTACAATTGTACATTTTAAGTGCAATAAAGTTTTTAAATAAATAAATAAATAAATATAGTTTTTGGCGCAGGATACAGTACGCCGCGTTGCCCCAAAATGTGACGTGACTTCACCATGAGCACGATATATTTGCGTTTATTTGTGATAGTTTTGTTTTGCTATCAATAATTTCGTAGTTATTTTAACATTTAACAAAGTTTGCTTAAGAATAAAATAGAAACTGCATATTTTGACTCAAGATGAGACGAAGGTTTTAATACGTATCTGATAGCGCGTAACCCCCTCGTGTCTGTACTCGATCAGCTCCACTCCCTTACGCGCTCATAGATAGAGATTGAGTTACGCTGGGTTACTATATTGATGTATCGTATTCCTTTTTCAGTCTATTGAAATATAGTTTTTTTTAATACATATCTCAGAATGAAAGTGAACACAAAACGTTAACCTATCTGATATTAAGAAAAGGTGGTAATAACATCTCTGCAAAACAAGAATCTAGAAGCCATTGTAACAGCAACTTCGTCTGATTTAATTGTGGGTAGCGTTAATTGGCCATTGTCCAGCATATTGATTTGCCCTTAGCTGCCCTTCGGTTAACTATAGCCTATTGTTTTTGTGGACCCTTACTAGAGGATGTAACGAAACAATTCATTCAGAACATTTCGAACTTAATTCTGTACCAATTCGATATCAACTAACTGTACAATATTTCTAGCTGATTTAAATAATAAAAATATGTACATGTTACTCCTATTTACATTTATTGTTAATAGTTTTTTTTTTTTTACAAAAGTGAAATGACAATCGATCGTACGGTCTACCTGATAGTGACTGGTTACTGCATTTCAAGGATACCTGCAGCCTACTTCACGTAAAGAAGATTACATATGTGTTGTCGGAGGACTAAGATGGACTGCCTCACAGCCGTTAACTATGCTGGCTCTCTAGGCTCCGACCAGTACACAGTGTCGTATTTGTTCTATCTCTGCCGCAAAATATCAGTGCCTGCAAAAGTACTAGCCCAGACAGACTCCTCGGTAGCAAAGCATTCCTACCATCTAATAGGTAGTATAACACGCTGAGAAAATTATTTCAATTAATAACCACTTTGCATAATAAGTATTTCAATGTGTGATTTATTTTTTACTTGCGGGATTATATAAATCTAATAAATATAGAATAACCAACAAAATTCAAGAAACACATTTAAGCTTTGCTTAATTCCAGCGTCGCGTTTATTTAAGCAGAATTTTAAAGGTCAAGGACACTGCAGATTCTTAACGGTACGTAGCTTTATTAAACGTCGGGCTTCCCCACTTATTAGTTCCGCAAGATCTTGAGAACTGATAAAAAGATATTCTTGGATCTCTAAGATAACAACTTAACTTCTTCCAGTAAACTATACGATTTGGCAACAAAGGATTGTAACAAAAATTCTCTGGAACAATTCCATAATCGTAATAATTATGTAGCAGCCTCTCTTATCAGACGGACGTATAGATGAGGCAACTGACCAGAGAATATCGTTTTACAAACGTCGTTCAACGTGTTCTGCAATTATAATTTTAACTGTACACAACGGTTCTCGTTAAAAGCAATTTTTTGTAAGCACGAATAAAAACAGCAATGGTTGTTGCTTTTATAATTATGAGCGCACTTATTCAATATCTGTGGTATTATGTCAAAGCGGCAACCAGTTAGGCAAATTATCTAAGAAGAACCAGTGGCTTCACCTGCCGTCTCAGTCGGCGTTTATTTATACATGCAAGCAAAAGGTTGCTGTTAGGATTTTAAGACCGATTTACACTTCGACAAGTACGGTAGCAAGTTAACTTGCGAACATGGCGAGTCAAGTAGAAAATCTCGTTTGAATGGCAATAAGCGAATTAAGTAGCAAGTTAACAATTAAGTTCAACGGGATAGTCAGCTGGACTAATTTTCGGCGAGTTAAGTGCGAAGTGTTGCCCACCTGTGCGTCTGCCGCCAACCGCAACTAAACTCGCCGCTCTTATGATCGAGCGAGTTTAGTTCAGTGCATAAGTTGGCAGGACGCAACGTTTGCGCGCCAAAACGTACAATTGTACTTTTATAATTAACCATAAAATTATTTAATCTTAAAACGTCATACTCCAACGAACTCTATGAACTAATGTCCTTAGGTTAGTTAAACTCGCCACGAAGACATTGTTTGAACGCTACTGTCCACTTACCCGTTTACCGTCAACTGCCGTGTAACTAAACTCGCTACTGTACTTGTCGAATTTTAAATCGGTCTTTGTAGACAGTGATTAGTCCATTGTATTGTGTACTAATTATTCATTTGGACTTTTTGACTATTTAAATTTTTTGTGTTATTTTTTCTATATTATAGTTTCTTTTTTTATATTGTGTATAATTAGTATTAATTGTAAATATTATTATTTTTATTTAATGTTACGTGTATAATAACTGCTGTAATTTTAAAATGTATTTGTTTTTTCTATTATTTGACATCATTACCACTTTATTACGGTCAGGTTAAAGAATTGTATTACAATCTAAATATTGTTTTCCCATTATTCATCATTCATCGTTACAGGTTAATATATAGTACATTATCGACTGCTGAATCTAGGCGTCTCCTATATACATATTTTCTCGTTGGAGAAATAATTGAAATAGTTGAGTTACTTGACAGGCAAATTAGCCACCTTTTTTTTTGAGATTTTTTTTATAAATAATAATAAAATCTCAAAATAATCAGGTAGACGCAGCATCCCGTCTCCTGTTACAGTTTCCTCCTGTCGCTTAAGACACCCTGAGAGGTATGTATTAGTGGATCCTTTCACTCGGCGATTTTAAACAAACTCATTAGTAAGCATTTAAATTTATATTAACAAAGAACTGAGGGCGTTATATTTTTAATGAGGGCTCATGCTGGGCGGCTGATTGAAAACATATCCTTCGTCCGTACGTCTACACTAACCCATAAAATATTGTTTGTTTTGTTCTTGAAATAATCAAGTGTTACACATTAATATTGTTACGCTAAATTATATAGTCATACATTTTATGGAAATTCTCTTAAAAGCATTTAAATACATATTTACATTTAACATTATTGTTAAATTAATTACAGTAATATATGTATGGAGAGGCCTAGGTTCAATAGCAGATTTTGACCATTGTAATGAATGATGATAAGATGGTTAAGTTTGTTACAACCCATAGATTTTTTTGTACCTCCGAACACATCATCCGCACCCCCCCCCCCCCTCAACGACCGCTACTCCCAAGATAATTTAATCAAAAGAAAATTAAAACTGCGTTTTTAGTGTAGTTCAACTTTATTTTTTAAACTTGCTTGTTAGCGAGGTAGGTAAGAATTTGGCTGTAGCGCGACGCAAGGCGGATTCAATTTCTGCACTGAACAATATATTTATTTTTTTGATTACTATTCTTGGTGCCGAATGTCTTGCGAAATCCTTAACTACAGGAGAATTTCCTAGCGTGGATTATCTAGTCAAATGTAGAAAATCCTTCTACAAACCGATTTTTTTTTTCATTCATAAGTCACCGTTTGACTACATAAGTAACATATCCATCTAATGTTAGACAGTGGTAATGGCGATAGTATAAAGCATGATAGGCTAAAACTGCCTATTGACCTTACCTTATATTAAAGGCCTTATTATATAAAGACTCACATAATCATAAACGAAAGGAAAGCGTTTGTATAACGATAAGAATGAATGGACCTCAAAAATCTCGATCTTATACGAGTAAACAAAGTGTAAGGCAGCCCCCAATAGATTTGGTGACCTGTATGGCATGGAGAATAGAATATAATAACTTTTATTCATCATAGTTTTCAAACAATTCTTATTGAAAGTCATTTTTGTTTTGACCATTGGTTCGGTAAAAGTACTCTGTCCTGGGAAGAACAAGCAAGAACAAAGCGGGACATTTTTTCACAGTAGTATTAAACAATATAAAGTAGGTTATGCAATTATTTACAACACATTTAAGAAACAGCTTAGGAGTGATTACCTGGGAGTCATTCCCATGGGTTATTATCAAACATGTTAGAATTTATATTATAATAACCATTTTATAGTTTTTGTCTAATAAAAAATTTAAACTTTTAATGAAGATACCTCGTACATTATCATGACCTTGTTGCCAACTCAGGACAGTGTTGTGACATTCCTCAAGAAATGCCTATGTTTTACAGTGGTCTTGTAAAGGGTTGTAATGATGATGACGGCAAATAGAATGGTAACGGTATTATAAAATGCCTTGCATTTCCGCCGTTATTCTAGATGTTTTTATGCAGTTGTTTGTTCCGTAATTTATTCGATGACCACGAACTTGTCATTACTGTACATGTCATTATAAAACTTGAAATTATAGTCTATGTAAATCCAAAGATTTGTAATCATACTTCGAATTCAAGATCATATTTGAAATTGAAATATTATCTTCCTCGACACGGATAGACATTCTTACGTGGTTGAGTCACACTGCAGCTGTGCTGGCTATTCAAAATTCATTTTTTAAAAGGGGAGGGGGTAAAAGAGCGTACGGCTCACCTGATGGTAACTGATTACCGCCACCCATGAAGAACAGCAACACCACGGGAGTTGCAGATGCGTTGCCGGCATTTAAAAAAGGAGTAGGCTCTTTTCTCTGGTGGTAGTCGATTTCACTTTTTTAGTTAGGAAGTTTTATATATATATATATATATATATCGCACATTGAGAAGAAGAACGTCACTAAACAAAAAATGTAGTTTTGAGGAATAAGCATTTAAAGTATGAAAAAATGACACCATTGCAGTTTTTGACTTCGAAACTATTTTTTGATGCTGTTTTCACTAAAAATAATAGAAAACTATTTTAATATTATAATTTACTTTTTTATTATTAATTTCTTTGACTTGTAATGTTGATTTTTTTTATAAAAATTTGTTTAGTGTCATTCTTCTTTTTATTATTACTGCAGAACCAGTGACAAGTTGTAGTCATAAGAGTCACAAAAGCGATGTAATTTTTTTAAAATTACATTACTAATTTCAAATTAGTTGCGAAATATCGAAAAATAAAACAAAGGAATACATAGTTATGTATTTTTTATTGTCTGACAGTTATCTTTGGGAGTGTTAACTATTACTATCAATAGTAATGGTGACTAATTTTATGAATAATTATTCTAATTGTAAGCTTACCAAATCAGTCTCCGTAGTAAATAATCATTAATCTGTCGTTATTTATTAGAATATTAATATTATTTTACTTAAGTATTAGGAACATTATAGATCAAGTACTAAACTACCAATCTAAAAACTAAAAATAATAATTGAGTACCAAAACATTTTTTATAAAATCTATAAAAATCAATAGTCAAACTAAAGAACATTTACTGTTAGAACATAATTAAGGCATAAATGTGTAGCAAAATAAAGTATATCAATTTACATAGCAAATCAAATAACATGAGATCAGTTAAAAATTGAAATCAATTAAGAACAAAATTGTAGAAAGAACAAGCATAGTAAAGTGGAATAGCGCGCTCGCTAATAAGTTTCTTCAGGTCAGCTTTTTTAGCAGCAGATAAAGATATTCTTGATGAATATAATTGTTTTAATTGAGGTCTGGCCCGGCTTAACTTTTGCAAATTTATTTCTTTAAATGCATCTTGTAAATAAGAAGTTTTATAAAAAACTCTTATGCCATCAGACACATTTTCCGACATTTTAACTTTTAAAACTTTAATATCACTAGTCTTAACCTTTTCTCCTTCTTTATTTTTCACAAGTTTATATTCTTGTAGGCTCTTTATGTCATAAAATTCGTAATGACTCATTTCCTTTACTATATATTTATTTCCCCTTTTTTTTGCATCTCTTATAGCACTTACATACTGGTCTGGAACATAAATTGGTCCTGACCGTAGATTCTTTTAATTTGTTTTTCAATCGTGGAATGTGCAGCATCTCCTTCATTCTGAGTATGCCCTTTTATCAAGAATTTATGCGTTATTGACCGAATTTTATCGAGATTCTTAACTGCATAAATGTACATAGAAAATACAAACTGGTTTTTCTGCTGCCCACCACAATTGTCACTGTAAAAAATGAAATCTAATGCCTCAGATGCAGCTGCTGTTTTATCTTGTAAATACTTTAAAACACAAGAGCCTATTTCATTGGCACCTCTGTCTCCTTCAACCTCAGTCCAAAAGAAACATTCAGTATGATCCTTTGCCAATTCACAAATTGTAAAATTTAAACAATTCAATCGGGATCTATAATAAAACTGACTCGCATTACCTTTAGGTACTTGTAGAACAGCTTGTAAATCGTAACAGGCTACTATGTTTTTTTCGCTTACGGCTTCCTTATCTTTCAATTTTTCTACTCGGCTTTTTTCTTTTTCTTGTAAATGAATTCTGTGTTCTTCTTCGAGCTTTTCCTTTTCTGAAGGTTGTGAATTTTGATATTTAATGCAGTCTCCACATTGGTCTTTCTTCGGAATATAAAAACTAATATTAAATTCTTCTTTAAAAAATTTTCGGTA
The DNA here is from genome assembly GCA_907164705.1 of Parnassius apollo. Taxonomy (NCBI): domain Eukaryota; kingdom Metazoa; phylum Arthropoda; class Insecta; order Lepidoptera; family Papilionidae; genus Parnassius; species Parnassius apollo. Next base: position 10,002,278 of record CAJQZP010001558.1, on the reverse strand, counting down.
CGTGTGGATTTTAACATATGGCAGTCCGTTCTTTTTCGCAATCATTTTTATAGTCTGTGTGTAAATCGGTTAGTGTTTTTCCTCCATCAATATATTCTCAGCTGGTTTGTTTCCTTAATAAATGACTTTCGATTCTAGGTATGCTATTTATGTGCTGTCGGACCCCATCTAACAATTCCACTTACTACTACTTGACGATGTTTGTTATGTTTACCTCGAAGTTCTGGTTCAACGATTCCTGACGAATTCAATTTTTCAATCACGGTGCGAATAGGTCTGTCATTTAATCCCAATGTATTTTTGAAAAAGACTTTGCAAACTTTAATTTTTTTCCCCATCTATAGTGAAATAAAAAGAATGTTTAGGTTTTCTATTGCTATCAATTTTTTTGTATTGGTATTTAGGCTTGATTTCCCTAATATGTCTGGATATAAATTCTCTTTGTTTAACTAGAGATCCCATGCTCCAGTATCGTTTAAAAATAATTTGACGCTGTTCCTCCGAAATCCTCTCCTTACATTTTTGTCGGCAACCATCACCGCAAGGATTTCCTATTTTTCTACAAGATTTAACAACATTTGAGGTAGATGTATATGATTGCCCTAAATTGCGCAATGTTTTTGCCAAGGCTTTTTTGTTTATTCCTCGTTTTCTTTTGCGTGTCTTTTTTAGGAGAAGAGTTAGAATTTTGGCACTCCGCTGAACGAGAAGCAGACAAATAAGATTGTTGATGTGTAATTAATGAGGTGACAATTTTCTGTGCAAGAACTTTTAGTGGTAACGGTTCATTCGAGTTATGGAATTTTCGGACATCCGTTGAAATTTCTGTAGATAAATTTAAAGCACTTGGACTGATGTTAAGTAAATTTTCAGAAAGAGGGATGTGTCCAGAAATGTTATTTGTATTCATATTTGATTCTATAGAAGAAACTTCATTAAAATGAGATGTGTAATCTTCTGAATCTGATGATACAGATTTTTCGGCTAATTGCATTGAGTTTGATGAAGTTTTTGGTTGAGGGGGGTAAGTATTTACAACCGGAGAACTATAGCGTTTTAATTTAGCTGGTGAAGGAACAAAATTACTATTTTTTTTACATTTTGAGGAATCAGACTCGGAATCTGAGCTAGAAGAATCTGAACTAGAATCTGAGCTGGAATCGGAGCTGGAATCGGAGCTGGTGTTAGAGTTGGATTTCGAAGTATTAGAAGACGACGACACAGAAGTTGATCTTGACGAGACGGATTTAATTGGACACTTTGTTTCTTCCAAAGATTTGATTGGCTGAGAGAGGTAAGTTTTATGTTGTTTTTGTTTATTTTGTCGCTTGAAATCATCGTCTGAAGACGAACTGTCAGCTATAGATGGGGGTATATACTCCCTATCATCATCGGAAGCAGGCGAAAAATCTTGATCAGACTTTTGATCGGAAGAGTAGGACGATCCTTTATCACGTAAACTTTGGTGTACATTATAAGCACGTTCATTTAAAGGTATGTTTCTTTTTGAAGTAGAAGGTACAACTTGATTTTCTATCGGTTCTTTCTGGTCGGTTGGGCTTACTGGTAATAAATTTTCTTTTTCTACTTCGCTATTTGTTGAGCTATTTTTTTTGGAGATCTTTAATAATTTCTTTTAATGCTAGACTTCTGGAATTTGGTAGTGGCATTTTGACTGAAATAGAGGAGAAAAAAATATTAAAACCATATCAATATTGTGTAGTTAAACAAAATGTGGCTTTATGTCTTAAAGTTTTTTGTATTATCTTCAAATGATGACGTGAATAACTGTTGCTTCCAGCAATATGTCGATATGATACTGTTTTTTTTTTACAAAAAAACTAACTTAAATAAAATAAACTTCAATTTAAAACGACAATCTTCAAAAAAGTACAACAACTAATTTTATACTATTTGCTACTTAATTGTAGGCACTAAACGAAATATGACTCCTTTACTTTCAATCAAAAACTTAATTTCTAGTTTGGTATTATATGAATACTGACATTTAATGCAAAATGTCATAAAGATTTTAAAAAAACATATCAATATTAAAACAATAATGTATTTATACTCAAAATGACACTATGTAACTTTGTATTTCGACACTTTGTGGTGTACTAAATTGATAGAATATCGACACTATTCATATAAAGACGTTATTACTTCAAGCAATCTTAAAAACTTACCAAAAAGTTTTACTACACAACGACACTATCCAAACAACAACGTTATTCTTCGTAGGCCCTGTAGTGATACGCGTCGTGTCTCTGTCACTACTAAAAAAAATGCCGCTCTTTCTTGTCCTAAAAGCGTGCCGCCCCGCCAGAAAACCATAACGTCACTACGCTATCTAGCCACAATTAGAGGAACTACGACAAAACGAGTCTTTGCAATACAGAGATTGTTTTTTGAATAAAAAGATGGCGTTTTAATGTAAAATTACCTTAGTTTTGTTTAGTGACGTTCTTCTTCTCAATGTGCGATATATATATATATATATATATATCACTGTTTCACTAGTATGCAATATATTTCAAATAGACTGGGTGATTTTTTACCGTCTGGAAAAAATAGGGTGTAATAGAAGGTTTTTATACTATCGTGGTTCCCTCGTTTTTTGGCTCTAGAAAATCGAAAAATCATCCTCATTAAAATCTTCGTCTTTATGGCGGATTTACGAAAATACATAATATAACATATATATATATATATATATATATATATATATATATATATATATATATATATATATATATATATATATATATATATATATGTATATATACTTACAAACACAGCTGCAGCTCGAATGGATTGACTTAACCGGGTTAGGTAAGGACTCGGCGATCTACATCTATGTTCTGTGATGGAAGTGCTTAGTAATGCCTATACGACTCTTACAACTTCGTCTGGAACAGGGTTCACGGTCTTATAATTTGGCTATTAAAAAGAGAAACACAGAGATGATGATGATGATAGTTTTTGATTTGGTATTGTTACCAATCATCATGTCTCCTCCGTGAAAGTTTTTGAGCTTATTTACCGCTGTCCAAGTGGGGTAATGCGAGCCTCCTCCTCTGACTGCTTAGCTCGTGTCGGTGTTCTGGGCGGTAAGAACCGCACAGGTACGCAGGTGTACGGTATGTACGCGATGTGTACTGGAATGTGTCATCCCTGCCTATGGGTGCGACGACCCCCAACTATTATCCTACTTTTGCTTGTCCCAGTTGGTGTGGGTTTAGCGTCAATCTTTATGTGTCTGCGACGTTTGGCGTACGTTACCCGGACCACGGAGTATCGACGTGATGTTTGGTGTTGGAACGGAGTTGGTTGCGTTTGCCACTAGCGGTTTTGGATGGGGTTCGGCACTATCAAAGTAGCGCTGAGAAATCTCCTTGAAGAATTCGGAGGGAAGTTGATAATCACTTTGCACATCTGAACTCTGTTGATACCACACTGCTCCGGTGGCTTTACGGATGAAGAAGTTTTGGACTAGTTAGTTAGTATAGGTGAATACTATATGTATGTGGGCTACACTTAAGTAAAACATGATAGGTCTGACGCAGATTTTATATAGGTGGAGTTTGTTTCTGACACGGCAATATTTTCAACTAGAAAAGTGACATTCCATTTTAGTCTTTTAGGGTCAAAGCGCATCTGCATTTTTATTGTTTATCGATGATAGCAACCACTTACCATCAGGTGGACTTTGTGCTTTGTCACTCTCATTCTATAATAAAAATTGGGTCGTAAACAATCCAAGGCCAAACATAGATGAAGCCGGACGGAGGATGGAATGGATTACTTTTTAGAATCCACAGATGTATAAAGAACTTTCTAACACTAGTATTTTATAGGATTTTGTGTTATCAGTTGGCCACCAGAGTCTCATCCGTTTCTACAAGTCCACTCTATAAATGGAAAAATTATAGATTACAATTTTACCTGGATTATATTAATGTTAAGTAATTGTATTCATACTTATTTTGAGCAGCCCGTAAAATAGCGTTAAATAATAATGTCCTTCAGAACGAATTTCACGGTGATCAACTATAGAACCAACAATAGCACTATAGAACCTTAGAACACTACACACTACTATAGAACTACTAATACAAATATATGCGCAAGGATAGATGCACTCTCTATTTCATCACTCTTATTTAGTGCGATGCGAAGGTAATCCGAAACGATTGGAAAGAGATCAGGCGCAGGATCAACGGCTTTACATGCTTTCCGAGGCACAGAGATGGAACACCGCCAATATCTTGACTACGGCCTACTATTGAGAATTTCTCGACAGGGTAGGTTCTGAGAAGGTACTTTGATGATGAAACGCTTTAGATATTTGCCTTCTTGTTGTTCGTATTGCTATGCCTTAAAAGGTACATGTGTACGTTTGTACTGTTTAATATTTATATAGTTACAATATCACATGTAACGCAGTAATTAAATAAATAAATAACAAATTTGAGCCTGACTTGAGATTCGAACCCGAGATTTCGAGATTAGCAATAGGCCTCCTCCAAGGGAGAATTTGCCATAACTATCAATTCATTTGCATTGGCAATAGGAGTAGCGATCTACGACGAAGTTAGTGTGTACGACATTTCACGCACTATCTCTTGTTACGCTCGCGGAACACCACGTGTGCCGATCTGAGTATTTTACATTTGGAGTGGATGACACGGTTATAAGAGAGATTAATCCCCTAGATGCAATATATCGTGAAAACCTTTGTTCAGACATGTACCATGTAATCTTTCTCACATTACTAAAAGTCAAGAACGAGAACTATCGTAATGAATTCTATTACGTTGCAATTATACGTAAATCACAATTACATTAGTTTCTAAAAAAATATGTCATTATTTATTGATTTATTTATTTTACAATTTATATAAAATAAATAAGCAAACACAAAAACAGAGAGGACATATCATGGTGGAGTTTTTTTTTACGAGAGCGCTACTTATTTTTTTAAGTTTCATCCAGTAGGCCAGATTATAAATTGTTGCTACCAAATACGTATTAACATATAAGTTTAGTTCTCTCACGACTCATAAATAATTAATAAGCCACCTCTAATCGAAACTGCTATATTGCTCTTCACTCAGCATTTTCCTAGAAACTAACATATGTGAAAATAGATCATCTATCAAAGTCGCGCGTAAATCACGCTTCAACGGGATGTTAAGTGTTAAATACTCGTTGGTATTAGGTATTGATAGATAATTACTATATTTCATCACACTTGTATTTAATTACTTTATTGGTATAGTAATACTATCATCACCATCACCAACAACTGCTGAAACTTCACTTGAGGACTAAACTCGCAATACGTTTGGGATAATTGGCGATCCACCACCACTGTGCGATTAACAGAACTTATCTTCCTCCTACAACTCCTTGTTGAATCGATTACTACTAGCGATTTTTCCTGACCGATACGACTTAGGGACGTTCAAGAAAAAAGCCTTTCTTTTTTCAAAGGCCGGCAATGCTCCTGCAATGTCTCTGGTGTTCCAATTGTTCATAGATATCAGTCACTTACCATTATTCAAGCCGCAGGCCCCTAAATTAAAAAATATTAACCTAGTGGTTAAATTAGTGGCGGTGTAAGATTATTCACTACCCCATATCGTCCCGAGGGTGTCGTAAGAGACGACAGCTGGAAAATGAAACGGGAGATGGGCATCAGCGTATTCCTAATAACAAATCAAAATAATAAAAAGTGTACGTTGCCAAGCTTGGCAATTTGAGGTTGCCAACCGGCTTGCCAGGAGTGGCAACTATGGCAAAATCCCACTATGAGGGAAGTCTATGTTCAGCAGTCGACTTTTATAATGGATAAATGGATGGATTTGTAATGGATGAATGGAATAGTGGGATAAAAAATTAATAATAAAAAAATTACTAGAATTATTCGTCACGCTGGCTAGTGGTTTGGCATTCGCATTATCAGACGTCTCTCACTTGTGGCACTGATCCCTGTCACCGGTCTTGGTATTTCAGGTCTGACGTATGCAAGATGGTTATACCGCCATCTATCGGATGCCATTACAACTTTTAGACATTTTCTATAGTTGCTTTATATACAAAACCAGAGTGGGTATTTTATATGAAGCACTAGATTATATTGTAAATGCTAAATACTAGATTCAATCACTAGATTAAACATTTCAGATATCATTAATACAGTCAATCAAAAGTCATACAAGAAGTCGATGAATGCGGGTGGCTCACGACCGTGCTTTGTGACATTCCTTGCCTATGTTCAGCAGTGAACTTGTGAAGGGATCTAATGATAACAAAACAAGCATACAGTCCACCTGAATGTAAGTGGATGTTATGACCCATAGACAGCTAAATCTATCCTCAAGTGTTAAAATGTGATGTGTTGTCACCTCTGACTAATATGAAAGGCCTCGTTTGCAGTAAATAGAGTAACGGTTCTCTGCACACGATACGAAACACAGGAGCATTAAGCTGCTATTAAAAGCTGGTATTCTGTGAGAGCGTGTACCTTCTTCGCTCGAATTGGTCGGCCATTTGTGCTACAAGCGTAATATAGCTGCTGCATGGCTGTACCACGTAGAGTTATTCTCCAAACCAGTGGTAAATAATACTTAAAAATGACTTTCAATGAGTACTAAGATAGTTTATAGAATATTTTAGAATTAAAATTTTATATTTCTTAAATCTAAATCAACTCTCTCTAAATTTACGCCCTCTTTCTTGTTTACATAAATTATGCTGATCTTGAAATAATTATTTTGTTTAAAAAATAAAATTCCACACTTAAGGTAGATACCAGAATCAGTAAATAACAATCAACATAAGTCCATATCAATTAAAAACTGGCTGTTAAAGTGATAAACCACAAAGATTAATGCACTTTACTATATTTTATTATAGACGCTTTTATTAATTACCACTCGTCTAGCGTGTTAGAATTTATGGTTTGATTCGAGTGTACTGATTATTCCACTTTATCAAATGCGACCTAAGTTTAAATGTTTCTTCATTTAGACATAGACGAAATATATATCGTCACCATCATTAATGCCTTTCACTAGTCCACTGTTAAACTAAGCATCACCAAATATGGCACCAAACTAGGTCCTAAGCCACCTGGATTCATCGACTTCTTACCTGGTCATTACTTCATCTTGTAGAACCACTCTACACTTTGACTACAGGTACGAGGCTGCCACACGCAAACCTTCAAGTTAAATACAATATTACCAGCCTCGAACACAGTCGCGAAATGGCCAGCCGTTCGGTGTTCTATATAAAATACATATTGGAGAGTGTGCACAGTTTTTTTTTTATTGAACTGACCAACAAGCTTACTGTTCATCTGATGGTAAAAAGCTACTGCAGCCAATGATCAAAGCATCTAACTCCAAACAAGGAAAACAAGAAGATAAAGATAAAAGATAAAGATACATTTATTGCATAACTGTGTACAATATGATCTTAGTACAAAACATATAGTTTTAGACTCAACAGTCTACCCATGTCGGATATGCAACAATTAAGAAAATAAATTTAAAATTTACTACTTACTAACATTAATTTTATTAAAATTGAGATTAGAAACATTTTCAATTGACAATTTCTTTAATTTTGTTTTGAACATATTTCAATTTAATTGTTTAATAGCTGTTGGTAACTGTATACACGAATAGCAGTAATATAGGTACTTTTATAGTAAATCATATTTTTCATTATAGGTAAGCTAATATCATAATTATATTAATTGCGAATGTTCTTTTTTTAAATCAGATTTCAAATTAATATATTGTTTTCAACAAATAGAAAGAAAGATATTTATTCAATGAAATTATACACATGACATTAGTAAAAAAGACAATTAAACGTATGGCAGATTAAAACTGCTCGTGATGGAGTGTGTATCGAGTCAGTGAAGCCAAGAGTGGGTTACTACTCACCGTAATGCTGCAGGTTAACTTTCAGCGGTGATGATTCTGCCATAACCACAAAACCACGCACGATGAAATATATTTTATATCTACTTTTATAAATTAAAATATATCAGTGCTTCATAAATATAGCTATATATACATTTAGAGATATACACACATAATATATACAAGACATACACAGACATTCCATATTATATATGTATATATATATATATATATATATATATATATATATATATATATATATATAAACAAACGTAACCATAGGTTAGCCGATAAGCACGATAACAATTAACATATAATGCTCAACGATGCTAGAAGAAACACATCTACTGTTTGCAACAGACTTATCACCTAATTATGTGATATCTAATGACATCTAAAAAAGACATATTTAGAGGCCATATTTGTAATACACCAAAAAGTCGAAGTTTGTTCACAACAAAAATTATATCAAAAATAATCATTGAATTAATTATACCTAAAAATACACTTTACATCGAAATGGTCGTTTTAACTCATTAAATAACCTCTAACTTCTTTCAAGAAAATCACTAAATGAAAACATTGCCCCTTCTATAATTAAAACATGTTATCAAACGCACTCACACAGCTAAGTTATTGTTCGTGCGTATATAACACGAATCCGACCAGTTAACACCTAGTTTCGTAATTAAGAACGTATCTCAACGAGTTTCGATGTCACAAGCTCGCTATCGGGCGCCAAAGCCTGAAGTGCATTCACAAACGATTAGTGTTGTTCCTCCTAGGCACTAGTGATGTAATTAATCACATTTAAAATATATTCTTTATATATAAATGTATAAATTGGATTTTCTAGACTTTTCCTATAAGAATTTTACACAAGGTTCCCAAAGTTATATAAATATAATCGTCAATGATTGAATTGAATAACTTCCCTAAGAAAATTGGAAAATTCTCTGAAATTACAATTACACCACACAAAACTACATTCTTTATAAATGTAAAGTGACGAGCGAGCGTACAGTCCACCTGATGCTAAGTGTTTGTCTCACCCATAACATAGTATATTTTGTCATTTTATTATATATTTTGTCAAGTGCACCATAATATAGGTGCACTTGACAATATATACAGTAAGAAAGCAAACCAATAAAAGTTAATCTGTAAATCCATATGACGGATAATTTAGCGGTCAGATTTGTCAACAGATACCATAAATGCTTAATTAAAAGAAACTTTTATATATCCAGAAAAGAAACGCTTCAGTATCGAGAAATGTTCTTTGTGTCTTTTTTTAATTTCAATCCAGCTTACTGTTTATCAGTGTTAATAAAATCAAGATCGAACGACTTCGATTCCTACCATCCCTGACAGCCATTATCATCAGCTGATTGCACGCCTAACTGACGGTGAGACAGATTTGAGATAACAGCTAAATCTACTTAATATTCAAGCAACTATAAAACTATAACCATGGTTCAATTACAGGGCTTAGACGAAGAATCTTAAATATGATTTTAAAACACTATTTCGATTGGATATAATGAAATTACAACGCATGAAAACTCCAATGATAAGGCATCCCAGATAGAGTGGATTTTGCCATAAATACGTTTTAAGGTTGTTCAAAATTTATATTCTAAGATCTGCGTAATAAAATAAAACGATACACGGATCTGACTTATTTTTTTATAGTATAAGGTGATAAACGAGCACACAGTCCACCTGATGGTAAGTGGTTGCTGTGGCTCATAAGCATCTACATCTATCCTCGATTACGAATCAAAATGCAGATGCGCTGTCACCTGTGAGTACTAAGATGGAATGCCTTGTTTCCAGTAAATAGGGTTCTTTACACTCACCATACGAAACACAGCAGAATTAAGTTTTTATTTTACGCTGGTATTCTGTGAGAGCGTGGTCCTTCCCCGGTCGAGCCAACCCATTCGTGCTACAACTATACTACCAATAATAACTGCATCGTGGCTCTACCACGCAAAATTTACACGTCATTTATTACGCAGTTCCTAGAAAATTAGTTTATAACAACCTTAATATAATGGATTTCCGCAAAGTAACGCTTGATTCTTTTTGTTACAGTTTTTTTAACTATTTTCAATTATTTTCTGCTTCTGCTTTTAGCGGACACGAAATGAAACGTGTTAGTGGATATTCTTACACAACCACTACACAGGAGCACTACCTAATTTTACAAATTGTTATATTTATAAAATCATAAGCATATATTATTTGACAATTTAAATACCTTTAATGTTACGTCACTAATAACATTATCTTTTGAAAAATTGTGCATTCAGTATTATGTAAAAAACAATCTCATAAAACAAAACACATAAAAATGTATTTAAAAATTAAGTAATATTATAGTTATTATTATTATTATATTACTTTTATATAGTTTACAATGCATGTAAACCAATTTTTAGTTGTAAGTTCATTATTTTGTCAACAAAAATCCAGATTCAAAAGTGATATTCGATCTCGATCGACGAATATTGCTACTGAATTCGGAATTCTTTATACTTATTTGGTATAGCCGTGCTGCAGCTATATAATGGTTGTAGCACGAATGGTTCGGCTCGACTGGGAAAGATACACGCTCTGAGTCATAGCATTCAATTACCATCAAGTAAACTGTGTGCTCATTTGTAATATTCACATTCTTTTTTCTTCTCTTCTCTCTATAAAAACTTCTTCTTATTCTATAAAAAACGAGTTTGATTTAACGATAGCACAAAAGCGGGAAAAATATTATCTGATAAAAGTAACTAATTCTGAATAACTTGTTGTTTTCGGTTAGGACTTTAACTATTCCATTCAAATATCGATAAGTTTTTAAAAAAAAATAAGCATATTTGTTAATAATTTATATTAATTCTCGTTATTAGAACTTTTTTATAAAATTTCATTAATACAAATAATAAAGTAAAAAAAGAGTACTACAATAATCCGACTTTAGATACATATTAATCAAAAATAATTTAACTTGTTACTCTTTGTTGTAAAAAAAAGAAAAGCAAAGATGTCAAGGGACATTTTATAAAGGATAATAAAGGACACAAATGAAATCGCACACTTAGCCGTATCTTTGTTAAGATACAGATAATGCGAGGAGACAAAGTGGTGAACTTTAAGCTTAGTGCATACGGTACAAATGAATAAAAAGTATAATTATAGTTACTGTGAAAAGTAATAATCACACTCAAAAAATATGTTTGAATATTATCGTTGACAGACATTAATTCAGAAAAATGTTATAGGTATGTAGTATTAAAACTAGAACGACAGTTCAAACACATTTGTTTTATCAATGTGTTACATTTCGTAGTTCACTAAGAAATTAAATTAAGGAAATAGTAGAGTATATTAATCGCTGCTATTAAGGACGTTGAAATGAAATTTCGAGTGACATAAAAAATTGCAAGTGATATGTTGTAACAAATTCTTAAATATATTCTAAAACTTAAGCGTCGTGAGAAGTAACTATGAAAAGCCAGTAAAATCCAATGGATTTCGATACATATAATATTTTTTTACGCCAGATGTAAACTGCCACGATCAGCGACGGGCGGCGGCATCAAAAATGCAAGACGTCTAATTCTGCGGTCGTTGCGACCACAGAATACTATAATACATACATAATAGAACGGGGGAGTGAGTGGAGCCCGTGTAGCCAGTAAAATGCCACAAGACGTCAATTCACACGTATAAATGTCAACACGAGAAGTGTTTTGACGTTACAATCGTTTTCAAATTTCGCATGCAAATTATTTAGAAAATAAATAATTGCACGCTATTTACCGTCTGTCAACACATCAAATCGGGTTCGTAGTAGTGATTAACTGATAATACGACGTAATTGCTTGTATGTGTGCTCCCGGCAACGCCTATCCTTGTACAAAGTAAGGTTGACAGCCATTCTATTATGTATTATAGTATTCTATGGTTGCGACATTGATTGTTATAAAACCAAGCATAACGGTTGAGACGAACACGCCCTACAATACTAACTATTTGTATAGTGGCGGTTTAAGAAAATCCACTATCTCATGTCTTTCTGAGAGCGTCGTAAGAAGTGACAGAGGAAAAAGGAAACAGAAGATGGGCAGCAGCATCTTCCTGATTATAACTCAAAATAATAAAAAAACTGCGGTCGCTATCCCGCTTACCAAGCTATGGTAAAATCCCCCCATGAGAGGCTGGAGACCTTAAAGTTAAAGTTAAAGTTACAGCCTATATACGTCCCACTGCTGGGCTCAGGCCTCCCCTCATTTCTGAGAGGGTTTTAGGGCAAGGAAGTGTCCGCCGCGCTGCCCAAATGCGTGTTGACGAACTTCACATGTCTTCGAAATATTATTTTCTTTCCTTTTTTTTTCTTATTCCTCAGACATGCAGGTTTCCTCAGGATGTTTTCCTTCACCGCCGAGCACGTGGAAAATCAGCACTTAAAATTGCAATTAACAATTTCATTGGTGCCGGCGGGGATCGAACCCGGGTTACTCGCGTTCTGTTATATTTACAGCGAGCGTTAACCACTGAGCTACCACTGCTCTAGGCTAGGCTTAGGCTGGAGACCTAATAATCTATAATTGAGGCCTATGTTCAGCAGTGGACTTTATAGGCTGTAATGGATGACTCCCTACAACGGTAGACCCGTACCACTTCGCGCGGCGGGTTGTCGTGTCGCATTATGTGATACTCTTTTTTTACACGGTAGAGCCACGCTACAGCTATAATAGTTGTAGCGTAAATGGGTCGGCTTGACTGAGGAAGAACCACGCTCTCTTGAAATACCAGCGTAAAAAAGCAACTTAAGGACGCGTTTACAAAATGGATAGGTATAGAATCGCACTACTACATTGACAAAAGTCACACACACACTAGTGTACGCACGGTTGGCTGTGGGAATCGTAGTCAAATGAAATTATTTTGATAATTTGAAAGATTGAATTTGTTTTTCATTTCTTATACCTACCTCAGAAATATACTTCGATACGAAATATGAATACCGGCTCCAAAGACTGCTTGGCACTGGAAGCCCTCTACTGGTAGTGAGATGTTAGCTCTGGACTTTGAACTGGTTTTGTCAGTTATAATAAGACCTTACCTACCTGCGGACTTGATGGAGTGACCTGAAGGTGTAATTTGGTGATTACAACAATAGGAACTCCTAGACTAGTGGAACTAGGTGTGCCGAGTTTGGGTTCGTTTTGTTGGTTATGATGAGACCTTACCACCGGACTTGATGGAGTGACCTGAAGGTGTAATTCAGTGATTACAAGTGGAACTCCTAGACTAGTAGAACTAGGTGTGCCGAGTTTGGGTTCGTTTTGTTAGTTATGATGAGACCTTACCACCAGACTTGATGGAGTGACCTGAAGGGGTAATTCAGTAACTACTGCTGGAATTTCTGAACGAGTAGAACTAGGTGTGCCGAATTTGGGCTCCGTTTTGTTAGTTATGACGAGTCCATACCTCCGGACTTGATGGAGTGACCTGAAGGTGTAAATCGGTGATTGCAACTGGAACTCCTAGACTGGTGGAACTAGGTGTGCCGAGTTTGGGTTCGTTTTGTAGGTTATGATGAGACCTTACCACCGGACATGATGGAGTGACCTGAAGGTATAGTTCGGTGATTACAAGTGGAACTTCTAGACTTGTAGGACTAGGTGTGCCGAGTTTGGGTTCGTTTTGTTAGTTATGATGAGACCTTACCACCAGACTTGATGGAGTGACCTGAAGGGGTAATTCAGTAACTACTGCTGGAATTTCTGAACCAGTAGAACTAGGTGTGCCGAATTTCACTCCATCAAGTCCGGTGGTAAGGTCTTATCGTAACTAACAAAACGAAACCAAACTCGTCACACCTAGTTCTACTAGTCTAGGAGTTCCATTTGTAACCACCTGATTACACCTTCAGGTCACTCAATCAAGTCCGGTGGTAAGGTCTCATCGTAACTAACAAAACGAACCCAAACTCGGCACACCTAGTTCTACAAGTCTAGGAGTTCCACTTGTAATCACTGAACTACACCTTCAGGTCACTCCATCAAGTCCGGAGGTATGGACTCGTCATAACTAACAAAACGAAGCCCAAATTCGGCACACCTAGTTCTACTCGTTCAGAAATTCCAGCAGTAGTTACTGAATTACCCCTTCAGGTCACTCTATCAAGTCCGGTGGTAAGGTCTCATCGTAACTAACAAAACGAACCCAAACTCGGCACACCTAGTTCTACCAGTTTAGGAGTTCCAGTTGCAATCACCGATTTAGACCTTCAGGTCACTTCATCAAGTCCAGAGGTATAGACTCGTCATAACTAACAAAACGGAGCCCAAATTCGTCACCCCTAGTTTTACTCTGCAAGAAGTTCAAATAGCGGTCACGAAAGTACACCTTCATGCCATCAAGTCCAGAGGTAAGGTCTCATCATAACCAACAAAACGAGCCCAAACTCGGCACACCTAGTTCCGCTCGTCCACGAGTTGCAGTAGTAGGTAAGTTTATATATCCTACTTATTTTTAGCTAAATAAAAACTGTGAGTATAAAAATAATAATTTTATCACTTGTCAAGTACTTATGTTTCCAATTTGTTTTTTTCTAATATTTTGTGTATGTACAGCGATCTTTTCAGAATGAGCCGCTGCAAACAGGCGATACAGTGTCCACTCACGACGGCGGCCGAGCGCGGACTGTGGTTTCATCGAAATCTTTGTACAATAAATCAAAGCAGGCACCAACAATAAAATAGCCCTTATTGCAATACATTATGATTCATCCGTATTACCAAAATATGTGAAAAAATGTGCATCAGTTTTTATTTTTTTTACGACTATTTGTGACATTTTGTTAAAAAATAAACCCAGGGTTTTTTAATTGAATATGTCTGTCATCTTATAGTATTTTTTAAATTTTTTTAAATATGTTGATAATAGACCAAAACATGTACCGAAACACAAGCCGGTATCGTTAATTTTGTAGAAAATGGCAACGAAAGTTCGTTTTTACAATATAAAAAACTACTATTTTCAACAAAAGAGTTACAGACATTTGCAGATGAAGAACCAATCTATACATGGTAGTTTTTACTTATATTTGATTTGGTTTAGTTTTGTCACAAAATCTACCGAAAAACACCCTAATTTTGGTTGATTTGCAAACGCGTCCTTAAGGGGATATAGTAAGTCAGCTCAAATTCTAATTTCGCCCCCACTTCCCCGCGCGTCGTATGCTATGTACCGATATGTTTGTAATCACTAATACTGTAAGTAGAAAGGTCGTTAGACACTTATTTCATTAGGTTTATCATATTTATGCCTGTTTCTTAACGCCAAGCCAGCCGCTTCTTATTTATATCACGGTTATTTCCCATTTTAATTTTACGTCGTACTGTTGCGTAATGTATATTCTGATCGTAAGCGACACAACTTCTCCCTTCAAAAGCCTAAGCGATACTAACGGGCGACAGGAATCAAGCTCAAGATGCCGATAGTTTAGGTAATTTCTTTTTTACGGTGAAAATAATGGTATTTTAAAAAAAGTAAATAACATAAGCACTGCTTTATAGTTAGTTCAGTTAGTATGCAAAGTTTCATGATCTTATTTAAAGTATTTTATGAATAACAGCGGTTTATTGTTTATTTTGGAGGTAACTTTGGATTTTTTTTTCTATCGAGAAAATTTTACGAAATCGTGTTTTCGTCTAACATAATCATTAACATTAATCCTCAACTTTACCATATATTTATTTCAAAATTAATGCTGCAATATTTTCGGCATAACGAAGGATCTTGCTAAGCCATTTGACATTATATTTCCCCTTAAGACTGCTGTGTTTCGTATGGTGAGTGTAGAGAACCGGTGACCCTTTTTACTGGAAACTAGGCATTCTATCTTAGATCCCGGTGGTATAACGCATCTGCACTTTGATTTTTAATCGGTGATAAATGTAGATTGATGTCTATGGACCACAGCATCCACCTACCATTATGTGGAATGTGTGCTCGTTTCCCAAACTTATTCTATAAAATTAAAATTGTTAACGCAACTCCCCATTATCAATCTGTAAATTTGAATTTAGCGATTTTGGACGCATCCTTCGTTATTATTTTTTCGTTGAACTACACATATCGCGTACTCCGTACAGGCGAGAATATGCATTGAAGAATAAGTTTGCTTATACCCCTTTGAACCAGCATGCTTTCAAAGAAAACCAGCAAGAAGTAGCAAAAAAAGGTCATATCTCGTATGATGTGTGACAAAAACTATAGAAATCCTATTGCTGATAATATGACATTCCATCAAACGACAGTTTTAAGGGTTGTAAAAAATATACCAACTTATTCTTTAAAGGCTTCCTCGGTAGGTGCGTAGTGCACCCTACGTATTAACGAGTGAGACTGTGGAGACCTAAATAACACAGACTTTCAAAAAGGAGCAAAATTATTAGAGCGAAGAAATCTGCGTTTTTTGTAATTTTGGCGTAACAAGCGACCTAACAGTCCACCTGAAGTAACTGCTGCAGTCAACCACCATTTGCAACCCAGATTAGGCAAAAAAGGCTACAGAGGAGCTTGACCCATAAGGTCTAAGTTGAAATACCTCGCAGCCTGTGTTTGTACTGGTTCTCTTAACTTTCAAACTCGAACACGGCAGTGAAAGTGAACACGGAAGGAAAAGTGTGGTACATGTCTAGTTAAACTTTTCGGCAGAAAGAAAACCTATCACTTAGTATAAAATAACCCTACAACCTAATACTCGTTCACAAACCTACCAAAATTAATGATTTTAGACTAAACTCTTGAGGTTATATTCCAATAATTAGTGTAACTCAAAGAGGTTAGTATATATATATAACAATATTATATAGGCTATAAAGAACACGAAAAAATAAACATGAAGCAATTGTCTATTTCGACAACTTACCTATAATGTTGATTATTTGTCGATAATAAACCTGTATTTGCTATCGACCTTACTAAATACAAAAATATTATTGTTTTCCAAGATCTTATACACTTAATACAGATAATGAAACAAATAGACCGTGTACCATGTGCACTAGCCCACGAAGTATGAAAGGCATACCTAGTATCGTAATATTTGCGAATAATCCACAAACAGGTAATAGTATCCAGGGACTGAGAACACTGAGAACTCTCAGATAAAGAAAATATCAAGACTATTATAGCCCGTCGCACGCACGTCGCTCCGACGTTCGCATAGTGTGGACATACGTTTATTCATATTTTTAATAAGAATTGGTGCATTTGCAAGTCTAGCGCGTAGCTCTCAAACAAAATTAAATATACAAAGATAGTACAAATAAACTTTTACAGCTGCCACCTATAAGTTTAAGTAGATACTCGAAATTCCATTTGGAACAGTCCTGGCTTATAGTAAACGCCACTAGTCATAGAAGTGCGCAGAACCGAAAAATAGGTGTCGGCACGGTGAGGTGTGAGGTACGGCGAAGCGAAACCATAGCAACGGGTGACGCGCTACTCCCAAGTAGTTTCTTCCTGCGTCCCGTCGCCCGCACACCTTCTTGTGTCGTCTTGTGTACTATCGATATCGAAAGTGTTAGCGACTACCTGTTATAAAATTTTAAATTTTTGCGATTATTTTTGTACTTTTAAAAATATTATTCTATAATATTTTCAAATAGTGTGCAAATATTTATTACTTTATAAATTATTTTGGGACTATTTAAAATAGCGTAGTTCGTAGTATATTGTATAAAGTTGTAAATATTTTGTTATTTTCTACAAGATGATTTTTTTTGCAAATTATTGCATGTAAAATAACCTTATAATCGAAGGCTATCGCATAGTATAGTTTAAACAGCAATTACAAATACAAGAATACAAATGCAAAATATTTTATTTCTTTAACTAAGTGTACATAAAATACAGAATATTATTTAGAAGCAGTTAAAACCTAACGATGATATATAAATATATTGTCGTGGAGACTTTGATGTATAATTATAATGTTGACCTTTGACTTTTTACATATTAAAATGCCATAATAAAATTTTCATTTTTCTGCTTGATTGTACATTGCGCATTGGACTTTATTTAATTTCATTTTAAGTGGCACGACCTATACCCCTCTCGCTACTTTCATTCATCTACGCTAACTTCTCGTCGTTAAGGGTCGAGTAAATTTGGCCCATTTTCAATACATCGCCAATTTGATCGATAAACTCTCATTTTCGGTGTTCCTTGCTGACTCTGCCAATCTGCAGCATAAATTTGCTTTGTCACTCTTTTCTCATTCATTCCTTCTACGTGTCCAAGTCACTAAACCATTTTCTTAATCCTGGTCACAATATCTTGCATACATAGTAATCTATAATAACTCTGAATGGAGGTTAGAATAACTTTACTGAATATTTTCGATTTTCATATCTAAGTAAGATGTTGTATTTCGCTACTAATATCGATATCATCGATTTTTCATTATGAATCGGACGATTTTTGTAATTTTACGATATTTTATTGTGATTTTTTAATTTTTAATAACGGATTGCCTTGACAGCCTATAAAAGACCACTGCTGTTTTACACAGTTCTCCAACGTAGATTGCCTTATAGGAGGACTTTGCCATAGTTGCCACGCTTTGGAGGCGAGTTGGCAACCGTAATTTTTATAATTTACTTTTTATAAAAACTAGGTCATAAAAAAGATACTATCCATCTTCAATTTCAGTTACCCTCTTTTTTTTTAAGCTATTGCATAGCTTTTATCGCGGGCCTTGAGCGCGGGGACCGAATCCAGAAATTCCGTAACGAAAAAACCTCACGCTCCCCACTCCGACGGGCACGGAGGTGTGGCGTTGAAAGCCGTGTATCGTCTAACGTCGTTTCGGTTCGGCAGACTTCAGCACGGTGTTTGTGTGCGTGCGACTAGACGTATGCGTGTACACTAGCTGCTAACTCAATGATAAAAATTCCTGAATAACCTACATGTATTGTAAGATATTAAAAATATTTTAAACAATATTAACTTCTCATTTATTCAATAAGAGAAAAAAAATATTTTCTTATCGGTCACCATGCTCAAAAAGTGTAACTTGATTTAATATCAAAGACTTAACTGCATAAATAAAACAAATAAATAATTATAATTGCATAAGTTGATAAAAAATGCTATGCAATAGCTTTACCGCGGCAGTCACCGAGTGCCACACGTATTTTTTTTATTCTTAGTTTTATTATTTCATAAATTGACTTATGCAAAAAAGCTTAACATAACATAGTACAATAATATTAAATTTAATATTGACTATTCCTCGTTATTCTTAGCGTCACGGTTGACCGTATCTTTTGTAGTTTCGCATCCACTGGCCTGTCATACAGCGGGTCTTAGCGAATTAACACCAGAGTAAATTTGCAATACTTGTATCATGCAGTGCCTTTTACAACACCGCGTCTTTGGGAAGCTTTTTTGCATATATATATTTTACATTATGATGTATTTTGATAATGTTTCGAGATTTTTGTAATTGTTGCTTATTAATGCAAATACGTTTTTGTGACCTTCCTTACAAAGTTCCTTATAAAATTTAAAATTATTTTTCCAACATCATCATCATCATCATCCAAAACCATATACTTCCATCGACATCCTGCATCTCTTACCAAGTCGTCACTCCATCTAGTGAGGGGCCGCCCTACGTTTCGCTTATCGTTAAGAAACTCAAGAATCTTTCTTCCCCATCGCTTCTCCATGCCAAAAGGTCAAAATTTTTAAGAATAATATGAAACACTCAACCGTGACAATATCAGACCTTACATGTTTGTGATTGTTATCCCAACTACCATTGGACGAAATTTAATCTAAATGTCAGTTAAATATTTCTTTGTTTTCTCACGCAGCCTCCATATTGCTCACGATTGGTATAAATTTGCCACTGATTACTCAAAGTGGGATGGTAAATAAAAGCTTCTGCGATAGCAATAAAATTTAATGCGACTTGTGAGAGAACAGTACTTTCATGGCATTGAATATAAAATATTAAATATAAAAAATATCAAGGACATGAATGAACACCTTGAATACAGTAATGGCTCCTCATCTGCCTCACCTTACCTGCATACAACTCTTTTCATGTAAACTATTTACTGATAAATGCGAACCGACACCTCACGATACCTTAGTGGGACTATTTCCAAGGCAAGACATGCGTGAGGTATTGTACTCTTATCACATTGAATTTAAACAATTTGATTATAGTAGTGAGTCCTCATCTGCCTCACCTTACTTACATACTGGTAACTGCTCACCGATGAACAATCTCCTTGCGAACACATTTGAGAAGCACGGTACTCTCATCTTCTTGAATTCTCATTAAGAACCTGAATAAGCAACTTGGATATAGTGGTAAGTCTTCATTTGCCTCACACTATCAGCATACTGTTAAATGGTTATTCATGAACGGGAAGCTATTCGTCACTTGTGAGACATGTACTCTGCAAACGTGCGGTACAGTATTTTCATCGCCTTCAAATCTCATCAGGAACCTGAATAAGCATTTTGGTCATAATAGTTGGTTTTCATCTGCCTCATTTTAATTGCGTGGGGTTAACTGCTAACTGATTAACAGGGTTTTGGCGAAAGATTCATATTGAAAATGTAACCCAATTCGACCGAACCCAAATCCCAAAGCTCACAGATGAACAACGATTTAACCTCTACAAGACGTAACCCGCCTCCCAAGCGAGGCTAGAATAACTAAATAATGTAGCGTAGTGACTCAAAATGAGTCTTGGCCTCCGACAATAAAAGACGCCACTTAGTTCTGACCTGAACTGAGACTAGGTACAATAAGTTAATAATATCTAAATATGAGTTTTTACGTGTGCTTTAAAAAGGCCTTTATATTATGCAATTGTGAATTTGTGATCTTTAGCAGATGAAGAAGTGGTGACGGTAATATTTCGTTGTTATCATTGTAAGTTTGTTACTTACATAGTAAGTAACAAACTTATGGATATTTTCTGCGAAGTTTAACAAGGAAAATAATTACCATAATTTTTCATATTGTTTATTGTCAAAGGTGAATTACAAAAATAATATATTTATGTAACAAGAAACTATGAACCGACAGCTAATTTATCCTTTCGTACTTTAAGATTTTTACTTAGCATTACAATGCACGTTTCTTTGCGCTTATGTTTTAATATCATTAAAAAAATGTTTGCATTAATTCTTTATCTAATTTATATATATATATATTATATATATATATATATATATATTATATATATATATTATATATATATATATATATATATATATATATATATATATATGTGTGTGTATATATATATTTTATATATATTATATATATATATATATATATATATATATATATATATATATATATATATATATATATGTGTGTGTATATATATATATATATAACCTATAATAATATCAGATATATAGATTCTTTTAAATATTTATATTTATCGAAATGCTTTTAAATACGTTACGAAGTGGCATATAATCCTAGAGAAGTTTCATTCTATTCTTTACTGTATGTAATGAGGAGCTGACTGGGTAAAAGTAGAGTGTAAATAGGCAGTCTTTGGCTGCGTCGTTACTCTAGTGGTCCTAATATGCGATAGCTGATCTTGAGATTCCGAGTTCGAATTCCGGGTCGGACGTTTCTGTAAGAAATTCTCAGTAACAGGTTGGAGTCACAAAGTCCGCAGATGATTAGTCTCCGTTGAGACCAGCCACCGTGACTGAAATTCTTCTGAATTAGAGTGTCTGGATATTTGTTCTTGTACAATTAATGTGTGTGAACTGCCGCCACGATAGGATAGGGATAACCCTAGGGTAAGTAGATTCTACCCATCGACATATACACCTGTCCACAATTACGAATCAAAATGCAGATGCGTCGTCACCTCTTAGGATTAAAAATGATTACCTTGTTACCTAATAAATGGATGTCTGGTTCTAAACAATCGCCATTTGTACGGTGGATTGGTTGTCTTTTTCTAGCCAAGCTATTCGTGCTACGCTAATTTTCTCCCACGTAGCTTTAACACTGGCATAAACATACCATTTAAAAGCAAAGAAGAACATTTTTTTGCGCCCGAAGCAAATATGGGCAACCCTCCGGAAAGCGGGGGAGGGAGGTTGGGAATGCTCATAGCATACCACGCAGCCGGCTGCGTGGTTATGTGGTGACTTTTACCCACTAAACCCAACCTTTTAGGAATTGGCTTAACGATCTGACTAGAGATCTCTAAGCCGTATACGAACGCGACCCTCCTTGGCAGAAAGGAGGGCGCACGCACAAGAAGAACACAGATGCTTTTTTAATTTATAGTTGTAGCACAAACGGAGCCAGCTCGACAGAGTAATAAACAAGTTTTCATACAATACCAGCGTAAAATAGCAACTTGATTCTGCTGTGAATCGTATTTCGAGTGTCTAGAAAGAAGGCATTTCATGATGATCAAAATGCAGATGCGATGTCACTCTTGAAGACTAAGCTTCAAGGGTGA
This sequence comes from Parnassius apollo, assembly GCA_907164705.1. NCBI lineage: Eukaryota > Metazoa > Arthropoda > Insecta > Lepidoptera > Papilionidae > Parnassius > Parnassius apollo. Next base: position 9,979,786 of record CAJQZP010001558.1, on the reverse strand, counting down.
CATCGCATCTGCATTTTGATTCTTAATTCAGAATAGATGTAGGCGTTTCGGCCACTGCATTCACTTAATCTTAGGTGGACTATGTGCTCGTTAGTTACCCTTATTATATAAAAAAATACATTGTTAACCCTGAGAAGTAAAATGAAGTGCCTCACGTTTATTTTACATCAACCTTTTCAAACTGCTATGTAGAAAAGGTTTTAACCTAGTATCGTAGCTCTAGAAATACGAGTATTAAAAATGTAAATACTTTCGTTTTTATCCATCAAGAGAGAATATGCACCGGCCTTAATAATCAACAGAAATGCATTAATTTATTTTAACCGTGTTTGATCTAAGAATAAATTAAGCATAAGATATATAAATATTCAAACATAACAATCACCAAATATTAACGCAAATATTCTTCATCAATATGCAAAAATTTCACATTAATAGAAACTCCAGATCCATTGCAAAGGTCTCATTAAAGAAGTATGAAATTCTTAGGTCTCAATTGATTAGCCGGCCCGACGTCTTCGGTCTTCCTTATCCTACCATTTAGGTACTGCATGTTAATGGCTATCATAAATAAACATACAATTGTATTTGTAAACGTTAACGTCAAGCTGCAAACACAACTTAGCAATTTATGAAGTAACAATTGATTAAAACAACAGCTGGTATTCAGTTGTTTTCGTTGTTTAATTTAGCGCATTTTCAAAAGATAAAGATAAAGTACAATTTGGCCTCGCGATCTTAGTGTTCCGTACTATTATATTATATTTGTGAATAATGAATTAGTAAATCTATTTATTAATATGTGACGAAAAATCTTTGTACCCATAATCAAGAATATTGCGCACGGAGGTAGGTAAGATTTGACATAGTAAAATTTTATAATATGGGGAAGGAGCGCAGAAAGCTAAAATTTATTTAAAACATGTATTACAAATATAAAACAATAATTAAACTTTCTGATATCCGCTAGCTTCGCTGGGCGCACGATAATAGTCGATAATAACGTAGCTATAAAGTATCAAGATTTTTTTATGGGGCTATCGTAAAATCCGTTCTTAGTTAGCGTCTACATTGCGAAATGAGTAACTATACTAAATTTCAATTTCAAGTTAATTGGGTGTATAGTTTTAGAGATGATGAGCAGTCAGTACTCATTGAGTGAATATGTTAAGGAGTATAAATTAAGGTAGAGGTTGTTAATAAAGAATTTTAAATTTTAAATATTTTCCTTGTTTTTTTTGGGGAAATATACACAAAAATAATCGTCTAAAAATAATACGAAACTCACACATAACTATTAATACACACATAGATACATTATAACAGTATTATTTGCTTGGTGACAGCGACAACTCGGACTCGGATCACTCGCTCGACTGATCTGAATATTGTATGAGGGCGAGCAGTCTATGTTGGTAAACAAGTTCAAAACAATACAACCGTTATATTTGTAATTTAATAAGGTTAAAAAGAAGTAGATAGCAATAATGTCATCAAAATTACTTTTATATGAAAGGTAACACCATCTTTTTGAAAATTTGACGTGGCAGATCTCTTTTAGGACATCAATTCAGCCATGCAACTAGGTATAGTCAAGTGAACAGTGCGGTTTTATTGTACTCATAGGCATATAGGACCGCGTGAACTTATACTTTGACAGAGAGGAACGCCTGCATATGGCATTCTCCTCCGATCCACCGGTGGCCCGTGTTGCTCAATGTCATCTCAAAAACCTAAACATTTTATTAATTACGGTCGAATTTCGACCACTTATACTTAAAAAAGGTAATTTTAGGGCATTATCATTCAATTTGTTACATGCAAATATTATTATTATAAAGTAAAATCTGATAGATAAACGTGTAGTGACAAAGTAAAATGTCCACTACCTTATAGTTTATATACCCATATCGTCACGTGGGTGACTTATCAGACGACACTGGGGAAACTGAATCAGGAAATGGACGCAGCATCTTCTTAATAACAACTCAAAAATATATAAAACTGCTGTTGCTGAGAGTGGCAACCATGGCACAAAACCTCCTATGAGACCACAGACTCTTTGGGGGTGGTCTATCTTCAGCAGTGGACTTTTATAGGCTGTAATGGATGGATACCCTATTTAAAGATACCAATTATAATCTAACTATTCTTGAGTAAAACAACAAGAATTATTATCTTGCTTCAACAATAAAGTAACAAGCATTTATTTACGTCACTCGACCACATCGTACTGTTTCCAATAATACATTGTTAGAAAAGTGAATAATAGCTTAATGGAAATATACTTAGTAATTACAATATCATCATCATCATCATCATTACAGCCCTTCACAAGTCCACTGCTGAACATAGGCCTCCCCCAAGTAATGCCACAAAGCACGGTCCTGAGCCACCTGCATCCATCGACTTCCTGCATATCTTACCAGGTCGTCACTCCATCTAGTGGGGGGTCGCCCTACACTACGCCTACCGGTACGAGGCTGCCACTCGAGAATCTTTCTTCCCCATCGGTTATCGGTTCTTCGAGCTATATGGCCGGCCCATTGCCACTTCAGCTTACTAATCCGTTGGGCTATGTCGGTCACTCTGGTTTTACTGCGGATATCCTCATTTCTGAGTCTATCACGCAGAGAAACTCCGAGCATAGCCCTCTCCATAGCTCGCTGAGCGACCTTGAGCGTCCTCATACGGCCAGCAGTGAAGGACCACGTCTGAGATCCGTAAGTCATCACTGGCAACACGCACTGGTTGTACAATCTAGTTTTTAGAGATTGAGGTATACCTGACGAGAAGATATGTCGTAATTTCCCGAACGCTGCCCAGCCGAGTTGAATCCGTCGATTGACCTCTCGGTCGAAGTTGGACTTACCTAGTCGGACTATTTGTCCAAGGTAAACGTACTCGTCAACAACTTTGAGCATAGTGCTCCCAACAAATACCGGCATATGTGTGACATGGACATGAAACATAATCTTGGTTTTGTCCATGTTCATCTTAAGACCTATCCGTTGGGAGGCATTATTGAGGTCATTGAGCATAGTGCTTAAGTCCTCCAGCGATTCTGCCATAAGGACTATATATCAACTATAAAAATATGTATTACAGTAAGTACTTATAATATTTTTATAAAACTCATGAACTAAAAGCCTACGATTTTAAGTAGCCGTTGAAGCCCATGGACTCCTTCAAAAAACTTAAAAAAAAAAAACAGGCAACAGTTGGGTTGTCACTTTTGAGGACTGAGATGGAATGCCCCATGGCCCATAATTATAATGGCTTTCTTTAACTTTTAAACCTGAATGCAGTCACACTCTTTCGGTTCGTCGCTTTTTAAGACACTCAAGTCCTAAAACGTCCGGAAAATTTTATAGCTTTTAAAGGGTGGCGGTAAAACTATTTTTTATAGAAAAAGGGTGACAAACGAGCACACAGTCCACCTGATGGTAAGATGCTGTGGCCGATAGATATCTACATTTATCCTCGATTAAGAAACAAAATGCAGATACGTTTCACCCCTGGGACTAAGATAGAATGCGTCGTTTCCAGTAAAAAGAGTCTCCGGATCTCTACACACACCATACGAAACACAGCAGTATTTTGCTGCTATTTTACGCTGGTATTCTGTAAGAGCGTGGTCCGTCCCCGGTCTATAATATAGCTTCAGTGTCGCTCTACCACGTTTTAAATATGTTATTATATTTTATTTACGCCAGACATAAAATACCCAGACCGGTATTGTGATCAAATGGAATCGTCAATCCCCTTTGTATTAATAAGTGTTGTTTTTTTTTTGTTTTTGGGAATTGTGAACATCCTTAATTACTATTATATTATATATATATTTATGCCCGTCAACTGTTCGGTAATATGAGGCACCGTCAGAATAACTGCTTATTGGCCTTAGCAACACTGCTAGAGCATCATGCTGAGTTGTATGCCTTATCAATGCAACTCAATGTAGTCAAGATTACGGGAACGTAAAATGATTTTTTAAAAACTATTTAAAATCTATTTTATTTCTTAATACAATTATAATTATAACTACTTAATTAATACGTCTTGACAGAAGTCGATGTCAGAACGAAGTGGCCGCTCCCATGAGCTCTGCCTGATGCCTCATGCAACCAAAAGCGCTGACTCTACAGTTACTGGATACTGTCTAATGCTTATGCAGCCCCCTCTAAATACGAACCGTAACAACCCTATGGTCTTGTGGTTGCATAACTCCTCCCTCTCCAAGAGCGGAATTATCGGCTGCAGTGTTTTCAGCTGTTGTCCGATGATTCCGCCATCTGTTAACTAAATTACTTTTACATTTTCTTAAAACGCTAAGGAAAATAACAATAGGTAAAATAACATACAGTAATAAAGTAGCTAAGCTAACACCTCTGACCCTTATCACACTATTATCACTTTGATCACTATGTTCACTGCCACTGAATTTAAGATTTTGATTCAACACATATGCTAGATGTTTCAGGTCATCTAAGGCTAAGCCTTTCAGGTTAACTGCTCCAGTATCCGTCAGGTTCAGGTGATCCAGTCTTGGTAAGTTTATAACTGGGGTCACTCTATAGCCAAGTTCCTTAGCAAAGTATAGGCGGTGCAACAATTTATAATTATCTATGAAGGTCTCACAATCCTCACTAATTTTTATGATGTATGTGCCCAAAAGTGATTCTTTAGTTATGTCATCCTGGCATTTATTTGTTAATATTATTTTATGGTTGGCGTATATAATCCAATTTACAGGGCCGATAGACTGGATTTTGACATCCTCAAGATCAACGAGCCGAGGTTCGCATAGTGTGAGATTGTTTTGGAATTTCATCAGTTGTTCAGCACATGTGTTTCTAGGATAGGATACCATGTTGGAGCTCATACACAGGAATTCATCCGCCGCTATTTCGGTGCACGGCCGGGAGACCGGTAAGTATTGTGAACCTTTCACCAAAATGTAGGGATACTTGGGAATTATTACAGACGTTCTGTTTCTAAGTGCATCGAAAACAGGTAATGGGTATAATTTGTAATAATTATAATTAAAACTATCAGTAAGTGGAACTTCCATCAAGTACGTAATCTGGTTTGCTTTCATGTAAGCTTTTATAACAATAGTTCTTTCAATCTTTATTAAATTTTCTACATTTACAGGGTACACTAGGTTATCGACTTTGGCTATATCATTAAGTATCACTAACAGTTCAGATGAATTAATAATTGATTGGTGTAATACTGAAACTTTACTTAAAGCTAGAGCAGTTTCTATTTCACTAAGTTTAAGGTAAATACTACGAAAGTTACTAATAAACATATTATACATGCCTAAAATATATGTGTTATAAATTGAATTATTTTCTTTGGTAGCTATGTATTTTACTATTCGTTCAATTCTTTTTAAGCGTTCATCTAATATTAGTTCATTTTCATGTAAAGTTTCTGTACTATTTGCCAAGCTATTCAGCATTTTAGAAACAACGGTGATTTTACTATCAACACTTAATTGGTTGTTCTTTAATTTAGATATAACGGAATCGTATCTAAGAGCATCTTCGTGATCTAAATTGCCGGTGATTGCTTTAATGATTGATCCTAGGGGATCTATGAGACCTCTTTTAAATCTATTGGATGGTACAAGTTGCTTGAATTTTTCAATAGTTATATCGCAAGAATAATCAGCTTGCGTTTTCATGGCTTGGAATTCATAAGCATAAGGTTTATTTATATCAACTAACCTACTAAAATCTTTGAACTTAATAATATTTAAATCTAAATTTTCCTTTATTCCTAATAAGCTAACTTCTTTCACTATAAGCCACCTGCTTGTTTGTTTAAAAGCTTGGCCTTCTTTTACAGGAAGCAGGCCCGGGTTGCTGTCAATTTTTTGAAGTTGAAGACTGCGGGTCCCAAGTATATGAGCCATAGTCAGGATGACCACGCACCACCTGTGGAGGTCGTTTGAAATTTTTAATAGGTACCTTTGTATCCCGTTCACCTATTTTAACGGGAACGATATTACGTTCTGCAGGACCTTGGATAACAGCTTTCCTGTACCTAGGTTTGTCCTTGCTTTTCCTAATATTGATGTCCTTTACGTACGCTATTTGCCCTTCGTTGAGTACTACCTTTGTTTCTCCTCCTTTCCGTTCCCTAGCCTTTTCCTTTTGTTCAATCATTCGATCGGAAATGTACTTATATAAATATTTAGTGCGTTTTTGATGGTCTTTTAACAGCTGTTGGGTATAGGCCCTATCGAAATCGTTATCAAAAACCTTTCCAGAATCAGTGTGCCCAAAGCAGACTTCAAACGGAGTTAAACTAGTAGTTGAATGTATTGTGTGGTTATAAGCCATTATAGCGTAAGTCATAATAGAAGCTGCATCTGTAAATTTCTGCTCGTACTTAGCAATACGATATATTTCAATTATTGTCGAATGAAAACGTTCTATAATACCTGTGGAATTAGGATTATTGGGTGTTGTGATGTGAAGGTCTATTTTATACATATTTGTAAGCTCTCGCATTAGCTCATTGTTAAACTCTTTTCCAGGGTCGCAAGTTATCTTTTTTAGGTACGCCATAGAATGAAAAGTACTTTATAAGGGCTCGAACTACCTGAGGTGTGGATCTATTTGAGATTTCAAATGCTTGACCTAATTTACTAAAAGCATCGATTAAGGTAAGAAAATATTTATTTTCTATAGAAAAAAGATCGATGAAAACTTCCTGAAAAGGAGAATTCTGGGTTTGTGTTAATTGCAAGACCGGTCTAATTGGTTTTCTATCATATTTTGAAATTTTGCAGGTATGGCAATTATTAATTACAGCCGAAACTGTTTCCTGCATATTATCCCAAAAGTAGTTCCTACGTATGCTTACCATGGTTTCCTTTATACCGCGGTGACATGTTTTACCCTCGTGATGTTTTAGAATTATTTCCCTCTGTTCGGCCTCGTCTTCTACGTATATGACACGTTCTGTACACTCGAAGAATTCTACAGTGCCCTTTTTAAATAGTTCTATGATAATTTTGGAAAATTGTTTTCTATGTGATTCGTCCTCAAAGTAAATGAAGTATTTAATCTTTGGTTTTACATATTCTTTTAAAAATTGTTTAATTAAGATTTCGTTATTGATAGGTAAGAACACTTCTAAAATTTTGTGCTTTTTGTTTGAAATATCTTTGACCTGCATTTCATTCCTAAACCAAGTGAATATAAGTATTTGATTAGGTTTAGTATCTACAGCTTCCCTTAATATAGGTATACCTGTTGATTCTAATTCTAACGCTGAGTGTACTGTTTCTGTGCTAATAGATGGTACGGGATAAGTTTGTTCGGTTATATCTATTGGATCAGATGCTGAAAGGGTAGCTGATAGGTCAGACACAGTTATTGTATCGGAGTTCTCATTTGGTTTGTTAAGTTTCGCTATGCGGTAAATTTCGTCGGTCAAGCTGTCTACATAGTTTTTAAGGTTTTTGTCTGTATCGGATACATTCACTTGCATCGAATCAGTGTCATCGTCGGAATCTAATGCGTTTAGTTTGATACGAGATAGGGCGTCAGCGTTAGTGTTCTGCTTTCCATTTTTGTAGATTACCTCAAAATCAAATTCTTGTAAACGTAGTCGCCATCTTGTTAATTTACTATTTGGTTCTTTGAGTGCATAAAGCCAGGCAAGAGGTCGGTGGTCAGTATATACGTAAAATTTTTGTCCGTACAGATAAGGTCGGAAATATTTAACTGCCCATATAATGGCTAGAAGTTCACGTTCGATTGTGCTATACTTTGTTTCAGTGTCACTTAGGGTGCGACTGGCGTATGCGACTGGTTTTTCAGAACCAATTGCCCCCTGTGACAACACGGCGCCTAATGCGACAGAGGACGCATCTGTTGTAAGTATGTAGGGTTTAGATGGGTCTGGGTATTGTAAAAGAGGTGCATTAACAAGTAATTCTTTGCATTTCTCAAATGCTTCTATATATGATTTGTCGATAATAATTTTATTTCTTTTCTTCAAGCAGGAAGTAAGGGGTTGCGTTATTTTCGCGAAGTCCCTAATGAAACGACGGTAATAGCCTATGAGTCCCAAAAAACTTTTTATTTCAGTGGTAGTTTTCGGAAGTGGGTAATTAATTATTGCCTTTACTTTGTCGTCGTTCGGTTTAAGTCCATCTTTGGTGATGCTATGACCTAGATAGAGGACTTCTTTTCGCAAGAACTCAGATTTATCAAGTTGCACCTTGAGGTTAGTCTGTCGTAGTCTGTCAAAAATCATGCGTAACTTTTCAATGTGTTCTTGGAGACTTTGAGATGCCACAATTATGTCATCTAAGTAGACTAGACAATGGATTCCTTGCAGGCCTCTTAGAATGTTATCCATTGCGAGTTGGAAGGTTGCCGGCGCTGTCTTTAATCCGAACGGCATTCTTAAGAACTCGTAATGGCCAAATTTGGTGCTAAACGCAGTTTTTTGTCGGTCACTTTCGTTGACTTCAATCTGATGATAACCGCTTGCAAGATCTAAGGTCGAGAAGTATGTACATTTGCCTAATTTATCAAATATGTCGTTAATATTTGGTAGAGGATATTTGTCTCCTATAGTCACTTCGTTAAGTCGTCTGTAGTCGATCACCATACGAAATTTACGTTCCCCAGACGCGTCAACCCTTTTTGGTACTAAATGAACTGGGGCACTCCAAGGAGAGAAAGATTCTTGAATGACATTGTCTTCCAAGAGTTTCTCTACTTGCCTCTTTATTTCCTGAGCTTGAGCGGGTGGTTGTCTGTACGCTTTAGTATAAATTGGGTCTTCATTAACGGTACGGATAAAATGTTTCACTTGATTGGTGAACGTCAAGGGCAATTTGTCACAGTAAAAGATGTCTTTGTATTCCGTACAGAGCGCAAAAATAATTTTACGCTCTTCCTCATTCATGTGTTCTAATCTTAATTTACCTAAATTTTGTAATAGGAGTTGGTCAATGTCGGTATCAGTTTTATCTACAAGGGAATTAACTAGGGTTTTCTCACTGTCATTAAAAGTCTCAGTTTGGAAAGGTCGTGTCACGGTCAGGGTCATTTCTTGTTCGAGAGTATTTTGGATAACTGTTGAAGCATATCCGTTATTGCACGTCACAATAGCACTTGGCATTCTAACACCTTCACAAAACTGCTTATAATTTAATATGGCTTCGCCTGAATGTACATCGGTTGGTAGTTTAACACGTAATTCCGATCTAGGAGGTAAAATAAAAATGTGATTTTCAAAATTATGTATAATAGGGATATTTGTAAATTTTGTCGAAAGTATATGACGCTTTAAATCGATGACAGCCTCTAATTGTTTTAATAAGTCATTACCTATGAGGCCATCGTAACGCGAATCTACATTATATATATAGAACTTATGATATTCGGGGCTTTTAAATGTGGGTGGTAACGGAATAACTATGACCTGATTATGGCTATGTGACTAATAACCTCGAAGGGTTCATTAAAAATTTCGTTTTTAAAATATTGATATGCTTTGCGTGGGCTTATAAATGAACGTGTGCTACCGGTGTCCAGCATGAATTTAGAATCTAACTCGGGGATATATATATAAGGTAATTTCAAATTAGAGTCACAATTTAGTTCTATGGTTTCGGGGGTTTGGTTGAGGCGTATATGTGAAAATTTTCAATATTTTCCGTCGTCTTGATGTCATTTGTATCTGCCGCGTTAGTCTCAGTTTCCGCGCTTACAGTTTCTTCGGATTGCCATTCGGGGTAACAATAAGAAGCGTCATTAGGATATTGATCGAAATAGTGTGGGTTTTCGTAGTAATACATATCGTCGTTATAATCATTCTCGTTTAATTCTAATTCATTTATCCTAAAACCTTGCTGCGGTCGTGCTACAGGTGCTGTGCGCATCGACACATCTGTGTTAATTCGCGGTTGGTTATGCTGAGGGGCATTACTATTATTATTGTATCGCTGTTGCATACCGAACTGTTGAGGACGCATCGAAGGCAAAGGCTGAAGGCCTACAGGTCTATAGCCAAATTGAGGTGGACGATATCCGAATTGCATTTGGTTGTTATTAGGTTGTGGTGGTCGATAATAATTTCCGAAATTGTTAAATTGTCGCTGCTGACCTTGAGTGGGAAGCGGCATCTGCACCTGCTTGTTCGGTGGGATACCAAAATTATATCTAGGTGGTTGGTTCATTTGCATGGGCTTAAAACTAGAAAAATGTTGAGGTTGAGTGTTATTATTACCGAATTTAAATGATGACGATGCGTTATGCGATTGTGAATGAGATGCGAGATTAGATCCAGACATTTTGTTTCTCATTTGGTACTGACTATGGAAGTTAACTTCTTCTAATACAGTGGAGAGCGCATCCTCTAATGAATTTGGGGCCTTGAGACGCACTACTCGAACTAAATGTTCCGGTAAATTGTACAGGAAAACGTTTAATGACGTATTTTCATAAATAGCCTTTTTACTACAACGCATATTTGAGTCCGATAACCGATTAACTTTGCCTATTAAAATTGATCTCAAAGATTGAATTCGACAGCAAAAATCTAAATAACTTTCTCCGGGTTTAATTCTTAAAGTCTCAAGTTCGATATTTAAACACTCCTCACTTCGCGAGTCTCCAAAATGCTGAATTAATAATTGCTTAAACTCATCCCACGTTTCGATATCATCGCGCTCACCGACTAATGCAGCTGCATTGCCGATAAGGCGACTTGTTATTGTATTCATCACGTACAAATTCTGTTCCGTCGTGCCAGTAAATTTAGCTATAACATATTCACACATTCTTAAAAATAGATTTAAATGACGTTTATCTCCATCAAACGTAGGGATGATTTTAATCATTTCACCGGGGAATAAGTCTGATATTCTCCATAATTATGTATTAATTTACACACACACACACACAAACAATAAAAATAAAATAAAATGTAAAAGAAATCTAAATATCACACAAAATTATTAAGAAATAAAATGTATATGCTTAATAAGACTATTTCTTTGTAAAAATATAATTTGTATATAATTTGTAAATTATGGAAATAGGTAAAACTTAAATTATTTATTACGTACAATTATTTATTTAATTTTTAAACTATTTAACCAGAATACGTTAAAATGAGAGAAGTTCGATCTCAAGATAACAGAACGTCGAGGTAGTGGAAAGGATGGTGAAAAGTTCTACTCACCAGCCCCCAGCTGCTCTCATGGTTCAGGATCAGCTTCGCTTCCTTGACAAATTTCTTTGGTTCGAGGATCGTCTCGGTTTTTCTTCGCGCCGCGGACCTCCGATTACGACAGAGTTTTATATCGAATTCGCGAAGGACGCAACACTACCGAAGTGTGACGATCCTACCGGCTGCGCCAGTCAAGATTACGGGAACGTAAAATGATTTTTTAAAAACTATTTAAAATCTATTTTATTTCTTAATACAATTATAATTATAACTACTTAATTAATACGTCTTGACAGAAGTCGATGTCAAAATGAAGTGGCCGCTCCCATGAGCTCTGCCTGATGCCTCATGCAACCAAAAGCGCTGACTCTACAGTTACTGGATACTGTCTAATGCTTATGCAGCCCCCTCTAAATACGAACCGTAACAACCCTATGGTCTTGTGGTTGCATAACTATGTTTTTGTGTATATTGTTATTATTTTTGTTTGATTTTAGTTCTTGTTTCTTTATATTATACATTGTGTTGTGTGTGATGAATTATTCATTCATTTATTCTTAATAAAAGTCGGGTGAAGAGTAAATTAATCATCATTACACTTTCTGCTGGAGACAGGCGATTTTTTGTTATTGAAACCTTGAAAGGATTGAAAACCAAGGTAAAGTTTGTAGCGCTGCTTCTATTTGTTATATGTAGGTTTACGCACAATATTTTCGTTCAACACCGAGCACATTGTAAATCATCGTTCAAAATTACAATTAACAATATTATTGGCGCGGGTGGGGCATCATCAGCCGGCATCGACTATATTTGCTTATATACTGTTATAAAGCTTATCTAACACGCTAATCTGCCACAGCTCTTATCTAGTTCTGATTTACTAAAGATATATGGTTAAAAGTTAGGAAATTTTATACTTATCTAACACGCTAATCTGCCACAGCTCTTATCTAGTTCTGATTTACTAAAGATATATGGTTAAAAGTTAGGAAATTTTATATGCTTCTAAGTACATATCTATATTTATTGATGATTAAAATATGGCCCGTGAAATTTAAAAAGCCGAACTTGTTTTCGGAAATTTTCCTGCATATCATTAGTCCCTATACTGGGTATACTGGTATATATATGAGTATACTGTATATACAACTGCCTGAGGGAATAGAGAGTGCACCTGTGCTTGCGCATACACTTGGGCACTATAATCCTGTCCTGCACCGATGGCTAGCCTTCGTTGAGGCAGGCCGCCGTGGCCGGAATTCAGTCTGGAGGAGGACATACTGGTATGAAGGTAGTAGATTCTTTTTTGCCTAGGAGTTCTTCTGAGTAGGCATCATCCTCATACCTATTTCTGGCTCCAATTTGCAGTGATTGCATGGAGGATGTTCTCAATTTAAAATGTTTTACTACTACAAATGTGCACAATATGCAAATGTGCAAACAGCTCTTACGTCGTAGGTGTGGGTAATATGGTCACTTTCTTATAACTTAAGAACTACAACATTGTTTGCATAGATGACTCTGTCTTATGATAGCTCTTTATCAGTCAAAGCGCTGCTCCGTCGACGCCATTTTGACAGATGACATTACAGTAAATATTTTAGTTGATTTTAGTATTGTGTAGTTTCGTTAGTCTTTTTTAGGTTGATTTTTCGAAGTATTCCTAAATATTGCCAGAGCTTGTTTGCTATTTTTTTCTTAATATGTTATTTATTGTATACGACTTTGGGTTTTTGTCTCTGCCCTCCTCCTACTTTTGGTTTTATAGGGCGGCAAATCTTAAGGAGGCCATATTACCCTCACGTAGCTTACTACAAATGTGCTCACACTGTAACATTCACATTCACATTCACTACAATGAAGACATCTCGAGGGAGATGAAACTCGTGGAATGAATTACAATACAGTCAGATCAGAATACAATTTGTGTTTCTACACTTGTAAAATGTAACGGCTGCAATTACTAGTACTTAGACAACCAAGTCATGCTAACGTAAAGAATTTTATTTAGTATAGGTTCTATAACTAAAATCATACAGGTTTTCTAATAACTGTTAAGTAATACAATAACTTCAATTCTGTAGTAAGTAGGTGCGCTGTCGCAAACACTATAAATTAAAGCTATTGTCTAATTGTCTCAGACTTAACCAAAACATAAATCATTTACTTCATTCTGGACATCCTGTTAGCACATTTTAAGGTAGCGCGGATCAATATTAGAATCATTAAATTTTGTATTATGATTAAATAATTCTATAGCTTATAATTTAATCTCCATAAATAACAAACAAGTAACAATATAACCCAATTTTCTGGCATTTGCAATTCCACTTTACTTATATTTCTCCTTCAGGCCGACGATGGATTGGAACATTACTAGCAGCCTCTTACTTCACTAGTAATGCTGCAATACAATATAGTAAAGCTCAGTGTGAGTTCATCAAAAAAATTTTTTTTCATAGCATTGGGTAACAAACGAGCACACAGTCACCGCTGAGGGTTAAGAAAGAATGTCTCGATTCCAGTAAAAAGGGTCTCCGGTTCTTTACACTCACCATACGAAACACAGCAGCTGCTATTTTACGCTGGTATTCTGTGAGAGAGTGGTCCTTCCCCGGTCGAGCCGACCCATTCGTGCCACAACTATGGTACAGCGGGTGACTATACCAACCGTAACCAACTTTCGGAAAGATGACGATATTTTCCTTTCACAGTATAAAGGCGACAAACGAGCACACAGTCCACCTGATGATGAAGTAAGTTGATGCTGTGGCCCATAAACATCTTCATATACCCTTGATTAAGACTCAAAATGTAAATGCGTTATCACCCCTGAGAACTAAGATGTAATGCATCGTTTCCAGTAAAATTTTTTTTTTTTCAGGGTCTCTGTTTCTCTACACTTACCAAATGAAACATAGAAACATTAAGCTGCGATTTTAGAGCGAAGTCCCTCACCGATCGAGCCGACTCATTTGTGCTACAATCGTAATAACTATAGTATATTATTAATTACCTGGCCAGAATATGCTGTTTACATATTCTCTTGTATATGCGTGTCTCATCAGGTCGTCTCTTGTTCTATCAAGTGATCGTACACAGCGCTTGCCAGTTATAAGGTTGCCACTCAAGTATCTTTATTTTAATTAAGTGTTCACTGTATATAGGTAATCATTTCTCTTGTGATGGCGGCAGGAGTGAATCCATCACATCATTTTATTAGGTGAATTTCATAAGAATCGACTTTGGGCAGTACCAGAAACATTTTCTGCCTTTGATAGATGCTGATAAAACTATATTGTATTCTCATATGTTATAGTAACATGCTGTGAGCCCCCTCCCCCCACGTTAGGCTTCTCTGTCTACAGTTGGCTACAGAGGTCCATGGGCTACAATAGCCACTTACTAATAGGTGGACTGTAAGATAGTTTGTCTTTTCAATTTTGTATGAAATATATTTCATATACAATACATTTCAAACGTTATAGTAAAATCCTCAAGGAATCGTTGATGAGCACAAGTAACTGTAAACCGAGTCCTCTACTATAATTCCATCGTCCCAATGGTCTATAGTATCATATAAAAATATCAAGTCGCTTCAGTGTGCCTTATATGCAGTACAATGGTGTACGTGCTTTGCGGGCCAGTTTCAATAGAACGTAAACGTGAACGATACTACTTGCTCCGTCTTATTATTTCTGTAATTGTAAACATTTCCGTAAAAAATATATCCTAATTAATAAATATTAAAAAGTAGATCTTATGCGGGAGATCATATGTCCTAAGAAAGTGTTGGATATATCGTCCACAAGTATCTCGTTAACAAGGTTGTGAAGACTGATATCACAAAACTGTATTCCTTGAATGTCGTACATATCCATGCCTCAACCTTACCAAAGTGAGAAGCGAAGGTGAACGAGAAATATGAGGATATTTCTAGAGTCATACGTTACACCCAAACTCACTAAACGCTGTGATTGGAAGACGTCAACGCAATACTGGGTACAAGAAACTACGTTGAGCTGAAGGTAAAGAAATTTGTAATAGGTCAATGGATCCAAGCGTTCAACAGCTGGTTGAATTCGTGGAGAAGGAGAATCTCAAAATGTAAACTTTTTAATCCATGGCCCACTGAAGTGAATCCAGTCTAACCCTGATGGTTAGACATAAAATGAGATTTACTTATGACAACTAGACGGCAACTGCTTTGGGATGGATTAAAAAATATTCACACTCAATTCCGTGGCGCAACGACCCCGATATGGGGCATGAGAACTTGCCACTCCTCCATGTCCTGCGCTAGTTCTCACCAGTTGTATTCAGCTTGAAACGTGAGCAGGTCAGCTTCTACCCGGTTGCTACAACCCAAATAAGACCCAAATATGCTGTCCTTGCACTTCGATCTTCTCCCTTCCGTTTTTTATGACTGAGCCACCGGAGGCGATGGGTTTTATTTATCCAATGACGTTTGGCTCAGACATGAGTTTTTCTAATTCCTTCTCAGAATCTTTCTTTCGGTTACTAAGAGGTTGTTCTCTTCCTTCTGTGTTAGTGTCCAGGCTAAAAAAAATATTAATCATATTAATTATTTTTAGCTTTAACGTTCATGTTTACGTTCTATAGCTATGCTTGTAGCTGCAGAAAAGCGAAAATCACTATTTATTGTCTAAGTGACGAGCTATAAATTTACGGGACAACTGCCTGACGCGCTGGCATTGTGATCTATTGTGGTTTTATTGGCCCCGGCATATTGAAAACCCGTCTCTGGGGATTATTATGGAAACATTGCCTTTCTGCACACTTGATGCTGCTTTTTGTCTGTTAAACTATTTCGCTGCCTAAAGTACGCAAATGGGTTTTACATTCAAGAGTACTATTTCCTTGTAATTAATATTTTGATTTCTATCTACACATTGTAAGTTCAATAATTAAAGCTGTTTAAATTGAATTTTTTGTTCAAATTTCTGTTTAGTTATCTAATATATAAGAATTTGTTTTTGTTGTTCGTACTTTATGCGCTGCTATACTAGTCCAGCCATTTAAGCCTATAGGTAAGAATCTCGGAATTTGAGATACCCAGCTATAAGTCTGTAAATACTTGTATATTAACACCCTAAAAGTTGTTTCGAAACCTGCATATGGTTTGGTGTACGCTATTAAATTTCAAGGTCAAAGGTCACAAAAATCGGTTTTTGCGCTTTTTTGTAAATATATCATTTCCTATGGGTTTTTTGATATTTGTATTTATTATCAATATTGTAGAATACAAAATTCTCTAAAAATTTTGTTTTAAAAAAAATTTTATACGTTGAACCGTTTTCGAGATAGAGGCCGGAGAGCGCGCGGTCACAGCATCACTTCAGGTTAACCGGTGCCTCCGGTCGAAAACGCGCCATATATAGTTGAACTATCGATAAATCAATGATTATAAATATTTGTCAATTTTTATTAACTATTATATTATATTTTATCATTTTCTTCATGCATTAAATCTATATCTATTCAATAATACTGATAACCGTTATAGACCGTTAAGATATTGATTTACTTGTCATTTTAATTGGGCGTACACTGTCTTACGAACAAGAAATTTTTTTTAAAAAAAGTTGGGAAAGGAAATGTAAAAACGGAGATATACTCGACTAAAAGTTTTGATAATTATCCTCATTCCAAAACACATATTTTATTTCTGCACGCATTAAGTGGCTGTGACACAACTTCTGCGCTTTTTAAAAAGGGAAAAAATCATTTTTAAAAGTTTTTGAGAAACTGACAAATTTGGATAAACTAGCTGCGCATTTGAGGAAGAAAATTGTTCGTCCCAGAGATTATTAGAGAGTGGAACTCAAACCTAATTGTCAGTCTATAATGCTCCGAAATCTGTGAAAAGTCTCGATCATCTTCGTTATATGCATTACGTCAAGTCTACAAAACTTAAAAAACCTGTGCATCTTTCAAATATTACACCAACAAGTGCAGCTGTTCATCAACATTTCAATAGTGTATATTATCAAGTTCAAACTTGATTAGGGCATAATTTGGAACCCCAGGTATGGGGTTGGGCAATGCGAAACTGCAATTTTACCACCTGCTCCAGAAGGTTTGCTAAATACAATTTTCTGCAACTGCAAGAGTGGTTGTGGTTCACGATGCGGATGCAAGAAAGCGGGTCTGCAATGCTCTTTAGCTTGTAGCCAATGTAATGGGCAAGCTTGTCTCAATGCTCTACCATATCAGAGCGACAATGGAAATGAATTAACGAAGACGGAACCTTTGACCCCGAAATCATGGAAGTACTTGAGACAAATGTCGTTGAAGACGATAATGAAGACCAGTTTGAAATTTACCAGCAGCCGGAAGACGACGATAAAGAGGAAGAAGATGATTAAAATTATAAATTGTAGTTTTTGTACACTTTATTCCATTTTTTTACTTTTAATAAAAATTTATGTATTGATTGATATTTTTAATAAAAAGATTAATTCATAATTTATTTGTTTTTTTTTCATCATGTAAGAAGTTATTAATATTAATTAGATTATAATTCTAATATAATTCCTATATTTTCATTAACAATTCTGCAATTACGTGGGCTGGTAATTGTTGTTAAATAAATTAATACTGAATAAAAAGTGGATAGGTTAGGAAAAAAATTATGAAATATAATATAATAGTTGATAAAAATTTACAAATATTTGTAATCATTGATTTGTCGATAGTTCATCAACTATATATGCCGCGTTTTCGACCGGAGGCACCGTTTGACCCGAAGTGATGCTGTGACCGCGCGCTCTCCGCCCTCTATCTCGAAAACGGTTCACCGCATTAAAAAAATTTACCAAAATTTGTGGAGAATTTTGTATTCTACAATATTGATAATAAATACAAATAGCAAAAAAACCCGTAGGAAATGAGATATTTACAAAAGAACCGCAAAAAACCGATTTTTGTGACTTTTGACCTTGAAATTTAATAGTTGCGTACACTCTACGATATGTAGGTTTTGAGACAACTATTAGAGTGTCAATATACGAGTATTTACAGACTCACAGCTGGATATCTGGAATTCCGAGGTGAACTTACTATAATGACTAGACTATACCGTTCATCAGATTGCAGAAAAACTAACTCAACCTATATCACTTGCGCGAAGATTATAAGCATAGTACTTAACTTACAGTACGTTGTACCGACAAATTTGTAGATCATTAAATTTCAATAAGTGTATTACTATTCGAAATTAAATAATATAACTCTTCCAAATTTAAAACAACATTTCCACAATTATTTCTTCTGTGCCAGCAACGCGCCATTCATTTTTCAAACTTAAAATTTAATTTACTTAACATACCTAACGTACTTAAAATTACCTAACTACCTACTTAAAATTTAATTTACCTAATGTACTTGAGAGTATACACGGGGAGCCTATGGGTCAAATACACCAAAAGATCTCTTCAAAAGAAGCAAAACCAAAAGAAGCCCTGCGCATCCAATATAATAATATATTCAGGATGCTGTTGGGACTGCCTCATTGTTGTAGTGCGTCAAGGATGTTAGATCAAGTCAAGATAGATTTAATGCCATTATACGCAAAAAACCGCATCCCTTATTAGCAGGGTACGTGCCAGCCACAACGGCATTCTGAGGAACGTATCGGACGGGTATACATCACCGCTGTGGAAATGTCTTGTCCAGAGACTGGTCAGGCCCTATCCCCCCCCCCCCCCCCCGGCGTCCGTCTCAGCACAGGGTATTACTTTTTTTCCCTAGACTTAAGCAAACCATGTTTTTACTAACCCTTTTTATTATTTATTATTATTATTTTTGAACTACTAACCCACGTATGGGTTTTAAATTCTCTGAAATAAACTATTTTTATTTTATTTTATTTTATTTTATTTTATTTTATTTATTATACCTTGACTAGTAAGACCTATGAATCTATAAAAATTCAAAAGTCATCGTGTGGATTTTACTTTATTATATTTATTGTACAACCTTAACCAGTAAGACCTACGAATCTAATAAAATCCAAAAGTCATCGTTTGTATTTTATTTTATTTATTGTACCTTGACTAGTAAGACCTACGAATCTAATAAAATCCAAAAGTCATCGTGTAGATTTTATTTTATTTTATTTATGATACCTTAACTAGTAAGACCTACGAATATAACAAAATCCAAAAGTCGTCGTGTGGGTGTCGCAATAGGCAAATATGGGAAGTGTCAAAAAAACGCATGGCTGCCAAGCGAAGCTATTTGGGCAAATTTTCCTCCACTCGAATGTCGGGGTCATTTTGGCCAATATGGCGCATCTGTCGATCACTTTCCGAAGTACTTAGTATATAACAAGTATACTAAGTATATATGTATATATATATTAAGTAAGTATATTGAAACGTTATTAAATAAGCTATCAGATTATGCATAACAGATATATATGTTATACATATGTATATTATATATATATATGTATAAAAAGTTATATATATTTTTTTTATCATATATGTGTTACAAATAGTTTGCTATCACTCGACGCCATATTATGGCGCTTGACAGATGCGCACATTATTTGAGACGCCAGAATATGGCGTTTGTACAGACGAGGGGGTAACAGGAGAGGCTTACGTTAGGCCGTAGACTTTAATGAACTGACGAAAAATAAGAAGAATAAAGTTGATGACTGCTTTAAATATAGGGAAGTATAGATACGAAAATAAATTTCTTTACGTACTAGGTAGTTAGGTAATTTTAAGTACGTTAGGTATGTTAGGTAAATTTAATTTTATAATGATGTGTTAGTGAACAATTCACTTAAAAATCATCATTATAAAATAAAAATAAAAAAAATTACCGACTTGAGTTTCGCTTCAGGAAACCGTGGTAGATTATAACGTAATTTAGGTGATTTAAAGAGGTATTGTCGAACATAATTAAATATGTTTAGTAATAGTATATATGTGATAGTGTGATATTTGTAGTGGCGGCGTAATTTTTCTGTGTTCCGTTTCCTTCCTCAAAATTATTTGACGACGGTTCGAACATACAACATGCGCGTTGTAGGATAGAACGTCATCTTTGATTCCAAATACCCCACTTACATGTGATTTAAGCACTGTGCTGATCGACGAATAAAGTTTGGCGACCGAAAGATGGTGAAAATTCGTCGATAAACTATAATTTACTTACACTACTATCAAAAACGGATCTGGAAAATATATATTTTTTATATAGAATAGGGATGACGAACGAGTACACAGTCCACCTGATGGTAAGCGGATAATTATGCAGAAGCGTTGTCAACCCCGAGAGCTAAGATGAAATGCCTCGTATTCAATAAAAAGAGTAGAGCCATGCTGCAGCTTTATTATGGTTGTAGCACTAATGGATCAACTTGACCCTGAAAGGACTACGATCTCACAGAATACCAGCGTAAAATAGCAGCTTAATACTGCCGTGTTTCGTATGGTGAGTGTAGAGAACCGGAAACCCTTTTTTGGTGGGCGCGAGGCTATCTGAAAAATGTTTGTTAGAATAAAAATTAATGTATATAAAAATGGATGTGTATTTTAATGATTAATTAAGTACACATTTTAAACATTCGTACTTGAAGGAGATTTATTTCGCTTGAACTTGTCAGATGCCCTATGCCAGTTTGAATAATTCTCGATTCAACTTCAAGGCTTTGTCGCATAAATTAAGAGCCTCGTCAAGAACGCTAGGAATTTTCGTTGTTCGCTTTATTTTAACGAGAATTTTCTATAGTACTTGAATATTTACTTAAGCAACATTGGCATTGCAGATTTTTTTTAAATATAATCAACTCAAGGAACCTTTATGTCTCGTGAATGTCGTAGAAATATACAAAATAAAAATAATATATTGGGAATAAATTCGTATCCGCTGGTATCATTAGATGTGTGTTTTTCATAATTCTTTTACCAAATGATAGTTAAGAGGTGAGAGTAAGTCAGCTCAAATTCTAATTTCGCCCCCACTTCCCCGCGCGTCGTATGCTATGTACCGACATGTTTGTAATCACTAATACTCTAAGTAGATAGGTCGTTAGATACTTATTTCATTATGTTTATCATATATATGCCTGTTTCTTAACGCCAATCCAGTCGCTTCTTATTTTTATAACGGTTATTTCCCATTTTAATTTTACGTCTTCCTGTTGCGTAATGTGTTTCCTGATCGTAAGCGACACAACTTCTCCCTTCAAAAGCCGGAGCAATACTAACGGAGCGACAGGAACCAAGCTTACGCACCGATAGTTTAGGTAATTTCTTTTTACAGTGAAAATAATGATATTTTCAAAAAAGTAAATAACATAAGCACTGCTTTATGGTTAGTTCAGTTAGTATGCAAAGTTTCATGATCTCATTTAAAGTATTTTATGAATAACAGCGGTTTATTGTTCAGTTTGGAGGTAACTTTGGATTTTTTTTCTATCGAGAAAATTTTACGGAATCGTGTTTTCGTCTAACATAAACCTTAACATTAATCCTCAACTTTACCATATATTTATTTCAAAATTAATGCTGCAATACTTTCGGCATAACGGAGGATCTTGCTAAGCCATTTGAGGTTATATTTCCCCTTAAGAGGCCTATTTAAAAGTATTACATTCCCAAAGTTTTGTTTTATGTTTCTAAGTACATGTACCTAGAAAGTATATATATATATTTAAAGTATTTTTTAAACGTTAAATGCACACTAGTTTCCTGTATGATTATGTTATAATTATTTCCTGTATCGTGGAGGCAATAAAAAAAAATTAAACAAGGACAAACATCCAGCCCTGAACAAATATTTGTAGTAATAAATAAATTTATTTCTACTTGTTTAAATTCGTACAATCTTCTGTGACCGTGAATCGTGATTATCACAGTGTGACGTAAAATAATATTTTATCTTGACCCACCATCATTATCATCATCCTTACAGCCCTTCACAAGTTCACTGCTGAACATAGGCCTCCTCCAAGGAATGCCACAAAGCACGGTCCTGAGCCACCTGCATCCATCGACATCATGCATGTCTTATCACGTCGTCATTCCATCGATCACTAATTTTTTGTCTTTCTTTTTGGGGGCCCCCCTTTTTTCGGTTGTCGGTTATTCGAGCTATATGGTTGGCCCATTGCGACTTCAGCTTATGTACTAATCCGTTGGGCTATGTCGGTCACTCTGGTTCTATCTACTGCGGATATCCTTATTTCTTAGTTTATCACTCAGAGAAACCCCGAGCATAGCCCATTTTACTGCCTTGTTTGTCTAGTGGTTGTAGTAGTAGTAGTGCGACTTTTGATCGTGAGGTCCTGGATTTGAATCCCGGGTCGGGCCAAAAAATCAGTTATTGAGTTTTTCCTTCAATAAATTCGCATTATTTGCCCGGAGTCAAGAAGTTGGCGGTGACGGTGTGACCCCCGTGCCTTGGAATGCACGTAAAGCCGTTGTTCCTGCGCTTAGTCTCTCTCCGGTCGTGTGGTTTACTGTCCCACCGGACTATGAAAGTGAAGGAATATAAAGTACACCTGTGCTTTGGCATACACTTGGGCACTATAATCCCCTCCTGCGCAGATGGCTAGTCTCCGTTGAGACTGGCCGCAGTGACCGAAATTCGGTCTGGAAGACATTATTATCTTCTATATCCCGTATGTGTAATACATCCATCAATTTTGATTTCCAATTCGCCTTATAAGGGATGGAGTTTCGACAAATTCTCTCTTATACAGAATAAATCATGTACTAATCACTGGATCATGAGTTGAGATGATATTAATTAATTTACAAGATAAAGACAATGTAATAAGTCTTCACTTACACATAACTTACACATACTGGAGCCTTGAAACTATTCACAACTCAAAAGGGCGAATATGTTCTATATTTTTAAATGAAAAACAAATTAATTGAAAGCCATAAGATCGGCCCAGATTTTCCCATAATCACCTTGAATCCTGGCGTACATATCCATTTTTTGAGGCTATCAAAACTTCACTGTATCAAATATAAAATATGTAGTATCTAATTCTACCAAGCAGTGGCGATCTGCCCGCCAATCGTGACAACATGTTTAGTACAGTGGAATTTTATGGGCTGTAATGAATGGGTGCGTTTGGCAGAAAAAAGCGCTAGCAAGCGCTTGTAAGCAAAATGGCGATCATAAGCGGTAAGTGCTGTCAAATCGTAAGTAGCTATTTTCCTCTAGGACACGATGTTAGTTTTAACCGGGGAACCTAACCTAGTTTAAATATATGTTTGTAAAGTATTCATATTAAAAACTTACCAATCATGAATTTTTAATAACATCTGTATGTTTATTCATGTCATTATATTACTTAAAACTAATATTCCACAAAACAACTTATAAACTCTACTTCAAAACAAACAAATTAAATAAGCAAAATGGCGAATTGTGTCAGCGCTACTGAAGTAGCAATCGTGTCCTGGCCGAAAACTATTTTAGCGCTTGTAAACGCTTGCTAGCGCTTTTTTCTGCCAAACGCACCCAATGGATGATGGTCGGAAAATCCAATACCGAACACGGGCTTCCCGTGACTATACATGATTGAAAATAACCCCTGGGAATGAGGTGATCGCATACATCCTGTTTCTTAATGTTTTCATAACAATTGTGTAAAATTTGATATTGTTAAGTATTAGTTTTTTATAAGTCCCGCAAAATTTCTTGTTGGTTCTTTAGAACAGAGGTTTTTTAAGAATCAGTGGTAAAAATACCTATATTTAAGAATAAAAATTACATTATAATCTATATTAAATAAAAATAATTATATTCAATTTTATTCTATTCATATTTTTTATAGAATAAGGGTGACAAAGGAGCACGCAGTCCACCTGATGGTAAGTGGATGCTGTGGCCCACAGACATCTATATTTACCCTCGATTAAGAATCAAAACGCAGATGCGTTATCACCCGTGAGGACTAAGATGGAATGCCTCGTTTCCAGTAAAAAAGGGTTTCTGGATCTACACTTACCATACAAAACACAGCAGTATTAAGCTGCTATTACGCTGGTATTCTGAGAGAGCGTGATCTTTCCCCGGTTTCCCCATTCGTGCTACAACTATAAAATAATGGATTGCCTCGAAGAGGTTTTGATTTAGTTACCACGCTCCATGATGGACAGGCAGACATACAACCGCACTTTTTATTATTTTGAGATGTAATCAGGACGATGCTGTCTCCTATCTCCTGCTCCTTTTTCCTTTATTGCGTCTTATGACACCTACGGGATATTGATATGAGGTAGTGTATCTTAAGCCGCCACTACGTGACGAGATAATTCCAATATCGGGCATATTTTTCTTTGCCTGTCACTACCACTCTACTCTAATAATTATTTTATAATTGAGGACGGTGTCCACCTTTCGTCTATGTTTTTGAATAAGGGTGACAAACTAGTGACAAACCTTATGGTAAGAGGATTTTGTGGTCCATACACTTCTGCATGTATCCTTGATTAAGAATCAAAATGCAGATGCGTTGTCATCCCTAAGAACTAAGACGTTATGCCTTATTTCCAGTAAAAAGAGTCGTTTCAGTATTATTCTGAGTATTTGCTTTAAATTTAAACAGAAACCAAGGATTTTAAAATCTATACAATAACACGTGAAGATAAATCTTTGTACCCCTTTTCAAGAATTTAGAGCACGGAGGAATGTGAAGTTTGGCATGGTTTATACGAAGAAGAAGCACAGAAAGCTTATAATATATAACTTCATTGTACCCCGCGCATTGCTACCTTAGAAGAAATAATTGAGGAAATATCGTGTTAAATTTGGAAGAATTAAGTATTGTTTAATTAGAAATGATAAATGATAATACATTAATTGAAATTAAACGATCTACAACTTTCAAATAGATTGTCGATATATTTTATACGTGGTAGAGCCACGCTGCAGTTATTATGGTTGTAGGCATGAATGGGTCGTCGGACCACGCTCTCACGGAGTACCAGCGTATAATAGCAGCTTAATGCTGCTGTGTTTCGTATGCTGAGCGTAGAGTACCGGATACCCGTTTTACTGGAATCGAGGCATTCCATCTTAGTCCTCAAGAGTGACAACGCATCTGGATTTTGATTCCTAATCGAGGTTAAATGTAGATGTCTACGGGAACAGATTCTTGCAACAACATCCACTTACCACCAGGTGGACTTCGTTTGTCACCATTATCCTATTAAAAAATACTATGCCTTAACGCAAATGCAAGCAATAATTTTTTTTTTTTTTTTTTTCTTTTTTTTTTTTTTTTAAAAATCTCAGTTGACAAAGTTTTACCGCAATCTGATGAACGGTATGACAGCGCATAAATACGAATAAACAAACATTAATATTTGTATATTAGAGAAGAGATATGTGTAACAAATACAATTAATCACGTAGAATAAAACATTCATTATTTAAGCTGATACCTTAGAGTAATTACATACATAGTACGTATTCAGCAGACATCTACTGGCATTGTCAATGGCTTGTCGCTTGTTTACGTTCATACTTCCAATGTCAATGTCAGTTTGTGTTCACAGCGCACTTTCATCCATTGCAGCCTTCTTTCATCCATAACGGAAATCTTCTACCATTGATTGCCTCATAAGGAGGATTTTGCCATGGTTGCCACACTTGGTAGGTGTATTGGCAACGTTGGCAATGCAGTTTTTTGTCATTTTGCATTGCTGCCAGGAAGATGCTGGTGCCCATCACATGTTTAGTTCTCCTCTATCACCTCTTACGACACCAACGGGGCGATATGGGGTAGTGGATATTCATACAACGCCACTACCAGGTTTTGGCGACCACTAGTAAATTATCACACATCATCCTCATCATTACAGCTCTTCATAAGTCAACTACTGAACATAAAACTCCCCCAAGGAATGCTACAAAGCACGGTCCTGAGCCACCTGCATCCATCGACTTCCTGCATGTCTTACCAGGCCATCACTCCACCTACACTACGCCTACCAGTACGAAGCTGCCACTCAAGAACCTTTTTCCCCATCGGTTGTGGGTTCTTCGAGCTATATGGTTGGCCCATTGCCACTTCAGCTTACTAATCCGTTGGGCTATGTCGGTCACTCTGGTTCTACTGTAGATATCCTCATTTCTAAGTTTATCACGCAGAGAAATGCCGAGCATAGCCCTATCCAAAGCTCGCTAAGCAACCTTGAGCATCCTTATACGGCCACACACTATGTACTATATTGTACATGGCACTTGAAAAGTTCTGTTTATGTTTACGCGTGGTGCACTTAATATAATGGTTGCTAAATTATGCACAAAAACATCGGCATCATCAAGAATAGTTAATTCAAAGGCTGTTGTATATTTACATGCATTAGGCGGTTATAGTTCATATTAACGATGACACAAACTGAACTGTATCTGCACTTAACGGATGTGTTTATAAACTTACTTACGACTAGAAATGGAATAAAGTAGTAGCAAATAGTAAAAATAAAGTTTGTATTTGCATTTGCGCAAGTACCTATGTTCAGCCTGATTACCATTTGTGTATTTGAAATCATAATTACTGTGGCGCTGACTAAATTCAAAGACTGGAAGAAACAAGAATTTATTCAGGCTTTTTGTAAGGTCTTTACCCATTTGCTTTAAAACAATACACGTTAAAATAGTTCAAGAGCGAAAACTACAATTGAAGTGTTATTAAAAATCTTGTTTTCTAGTGATATACTTTTTTATTTATACGTATATTAGCCGGAAAATGCTTCGTGAGCTGAATGAATGAAACTTCCCAATCTATAGTTATAATAATAGTAATAATAACAATGTCTTCCAGACCGAATTTGGGACACGGCGGCCATCCTCAACGTAGACTAGCCATCATCGCTGAACAGGATTATAGTGCCCAAGTGTAGGCGCAAGCACAGGTGCACTCTCTATTTCCTCACTCTCATAATCCAATAGGACAGTAAACCAACACGACCGGAGATTGACCATGTGCAGGTCCAACAGCTTTACGTGCTTTCCGAGGCACGGGGTGAGACACCGCCAACTTCCTAATTTCGGACAGCTACTGAGAATTTCTTGACGTAAAAATCCAATAATTAATTTTTTTGCCCGACCAACGAGGCAGTAAATCTATGGTATTGGTAACTTAGTATTACGAAATAACGCCGCACCCACACCTCAAATTTTCGTCAAGAACGATTGATATATGGTTCACAATGGCCGCTTACTATCATATGACTTTACACAAAAAATCCATCATTTTGTTTGCGAGTCATAATTTGCAACTACAGGTTAAAAATACTAATACGATTGTGAATGACCTTGAAAAACAGCTGTAATTATTGTCATTTGCTTAAGTAACCGGCGTATTGTAATGTCGTAAAAGACGATGTTAAGGCCATAGAAATATTATGGTAGATAGATAACTGACTGTCTCCGTTCTGTAAGATGACAGCGTAGCCATCTCGTTTATATTCAGGCCGGCGAAGGGTAGTAGTCTGTAGTAGACGTCTGATACTGCTATCGTCAATCCGCTTACCAAGCGTGACGGAGAGGAAAAAGCTCCCCGCAACGGGAAAGGCCTATGCCCAACTTAGATGGGCTCATTAAAGAGAAGAAGATATCATTAACCGTTATCAGTACTGAGCCGTGGTAGCTCAGTGGTTGACGCTCGCTGTAAATATAACAGAACGCGAGTAACCCGGGTTCGATCCCCGCCGGCACCAATGAAATTGTTAATTGCAATTTTAAGTGCTGGTTTAACACGTGCTCGGCGGTGAAGGGAAACATCGTGAGGAAACCTGCATGTCTGAGGAATAAGAAAAAAAAAAAGAAAAAAATATTTCTAAGACATGTGAAGTTCGTCAACACGCATTGGGGCAGCGCGGCGGAAACTTCCTTGCCCTAAAACCCTCTCAGAAATGAGGGGAGGCCTGAGCCCAGCAGTGGGACGTATATAGGCTGTAACTTTACTTTCTTTTTTTATCAGTTACAGCCTATTAATATCCACTGCTGAAACAGGCCTCTCCCATAGATTGCCTCATAAAGAACTATTTTGCCACGGTTGCCACGATCGGTTATTAGAAAAGACACTGCTGCCCATCTCCTGATCTGTTTCCCTCTGTCGTCTCTTACGATACCCACGGGATGATATGGGGTAGTCGATATTACTGACTGGATGTAACAAAAACTTATTTCGCTTAACACTAAATGAATCTTAATCTATTATCGCTAAACTAAAAGCATAATTCAAAATGTCGTGATTCCCACAGTGACACTAACCTAAGTAACGGAAAAAACGTTTTTGGGAAAAGACAGCATTTTTTGATTCTACAACGAGCCGAAGCTCAACTTTGGATATTAGAATATAGCAAAGTTCAACTTCGGATAATGGAACGTTCCTAAGTTCAACCTTCGGATGAGGGTACGTTCCGAAGTTCAAACTTCGGATATTGATGAACGAGTTTACACGTTTATCTGATCCACTAAGTGATTGTATTCTTCTTAAGTGAATTCTTGATTATCTAGTCAGTGTGCATGTAATTAATATGTAACGTTAGTCTCTACAAAATTATCGTTTTAAGCAATTGTAATCCAATGTATAAAGAAAAAAACTTAAAACTACGGCGGGCAGTCTGCAGACTGCTCTCTGGGAGCGACGGCAGGATCGCGCTCGGGCAATGCAGCTTACACAGCTTTTACAGCTTACACCCAGCGCTCTTCTACCGGGCTCCAAAAATGAAAACTTAAAACTCCGGCGCGGTGTCTGCGGACTGCTCTCTCGGAGCGGCGGCAGGGTTGCGCCGGGCGGTGCAGACGACGTCACCCAGGGCTCTGCTGCCGGGTACCAGCATTGTGCCCGGCAGCAGAGCGTCAAAGCCTCGGGCACTGAGTCAGTTGTGCGTCATCGGCAAAGTGCCAACGACGACTTACGACACTACACGACAAAGATAAAATATTCTCAAATTTTTTCTCAGTCATAAAATTAAAAAGTGTAAGATTGATGAACTATTTTACTTCCTTTTACTATTACGATTAAAATATCACAAAAATTGACTAAAGTACAACATGAATATGAAATAAAGAAAAAGGCAGGAAATAGTCACCAGCTCATAGTCTATACATTGTCGTAAAGTTAAAAATAGCCTTTAATACGGTATCGAAGCTCATCGCATCCTTAATCGTCCCCTATGAATATATATAACCGTCGTAGGAACAAATAAAATTACGTTTTTATATCGCCCTGTGTCGGCGACAAGCGTTTTAATTTTATTACAATTGTAATTTTATCTTGTTTCTGTAATTATAGCTCGAACGAATGCGCGTCGCTTTGAACGCAACGACTTTTATTACTATGGCATACATACAATTCGATAGCGACGATGTAAGGTAAAATATCTAGGCATTTTACAAATTTAGATAATGTTTTGGTCTGAATATCTTTGATGAAAATGATGCCCTGTTAATACTGTTATGAATTTAAGTTAAAGTTTAACCTGCATGTCTGAACAATATAAATATTGCGAAGACTTGTGAAGCCCGTCAACACGCACTGGAGTAGTTAAAAGTTAAACCTAAAGTTACGGTCTATATATGTATGTACGTCCTACTACTGGGCACATGCCTCCTCTCATTTCTGAGAGGGGTTTAGGGCAAGGAAGAGTCCGCCGTTATATAAAGGCTGTAACTTTGCCTTCGCCACTAATTTTAGATTTTTTTTTTGGAATTAGTATCCACGACTGAGAGATTAGGTCTTTTAGTCAATTAGCATTCACATTGGTTACGGATGATTGCTGCGGCGGTCATATGTAACAGTTATGGATCTTTTTACTAAGCGGTATTTTTATTACATATATCGCATTTCAAACGCGAAAATGGAAGAGTGCCGTACGTGTTCTAAACTTCTGTTGTAGTTCATAATACCTACTTCATCATAACTTAAATAATATTGTTAAATTATTACTTTAATAGTTTTATAGAAAACACAATTACGGAGACTGATGACTTTGGCATTAAACCCTTAAAAGTAATGTATCGCACGATCTGTTAGCACATTTTTTACTTGTAAACATATAAGAGCATTCTGCGCACCACCGCTCCTATACACACCACAAAGGCATAAATGTACCTATGTAGAAATATTACGATAACTTTTTTTATAAGTGATGGGGCAAACGAGCATGCGGCTCACCTGATGGTAAGTGACTACCGCCGCCCGTGAACAACTGCAACACCAGGGAAATTGCAGATGCGTTGCCGGCCTTTTAAAAAGGAGTAGGCTCTTTTATTGAAGGTCACTAAGTCGTATCGGTCCGGAAAAATCTCTGGTGGTAGTCGATTCCACAAGGAAGTGGTGCGAGGAAGAAAACTTCTTTTAAATCTCACGGTGGTGGACCGCCAGTCATCCAGATGATATGGATGGTATCGCAAGTTTTGTCGCAATGTGCGATGGCGAAATTGTGCGACTGGAATCAGTCTGAATAATTCCTCAGAGCATTCCCGTGGTAGATGCGATGATATACGCAAAGAGACGCAACATCTGTTCGCAGTGCCGGTGAGTCAAGCCGATCTGAAAATGCTTGGTCGCCGACGATTCGAACAGCTCTGCACTGAAGAACAAAACGGAAGAAGCTGGCACTGAGGAGCCCCAGAGAAGGCTGCCTTCCACGATTTTAGGACTACGCCTAGAGAGTAGGAGTAATGGAAAAGACGCGTTAAAACCGGTGCCAACTCCGGAACACACGTCTTCAGCACAATAGCTATTGTCATATGTAAAATAATAAGTGAATGGTTTTTATTATGCTTATTTTATCTTTATTAGGAACGAGATAAATTTAGGCGATGGATATCATGGCGCTGAGGACCAGAAGAACTATCCTTTAAATGACATTCAAATAATGGTTCTAGATGTGGACGTTTGTGCTTGTTGTAATTTATATGTGTAGACTGTGTCTAGGATAGAGGAGAAAAATAATAGAAGAATTAAGCGTAAGGAAAAATTTATCTCGTTTTTTTTACTGATTTGTCATTTCTTAGATCATCCTTATTTATTGTCCTTCCAGTGTACATATTCAAAAAGCTAGAGTTTGTCGACAAGAAGTCTAACACCACATACACACGACATGATGATACACACAATAGGGTATACCTACAATAATACGAATATTATATATTATGTTGTGTTAGTGACAAAAAGAAAATCATCAATACTTGGCCTTATAGATGGCGCTGTAGTCAATTTATTTAAATTAAAACATTAACTTTATATTTTACTTTTTATTTACATTGTACTTTATATTTACATTGTAATGATGATGATAATTTTATGTTAGCGACATTTTATTATAAACCAATTATTTTTGTTACAATAGGTTTTATTAGTTCTATTAGTTGGTAAAAATTAATGTTTCTTTTAATTCAGAATATAGTACGTGAGGGTAATACGAGTATGGTCATCCGGTTAATATGGTCACCTTCTTGTAACTCAAAAACTACAGCCTTGTTTAGATGGCTGTGTGATACGATAGCTCTTCATCTATCAAATAATAAATGATCAAAAGGGCTTTGCTTTATTGACGCCACTTAGACAGTTGACATTATAGTAAATATTTTAGTCGATTTTAGTTGACAGAGAGTTGGTGTAGTGTAGTTAGTCTTTTTTAGTTGATTTTCCGAAGTGCTTCTATTTATTGTCATAACTTCTTTGCTTTCTTTTTCTTAATATAAAAGTTAGTATAGTATACGAATTTGTTTTTTGTCTCCGACCTCTTCTTAGTTTTGGTTTTATATGGCGGCAAAGCTTAAGCTGACCATATTACCCTCATGTAACTTAGTTGCATAATTATGTTTAACATCTTTTATATTGTAACAATATTTTTACGAATTATGACATTTAATTTATTGTTAACTCTAGACAGTTTTGTAGTGCTACGCGGCACCTATACTTACATAACAGTCCGTGGTTGACAACGTAACGTGGTAGCCCGATCATAAAACGTAAAATTTGTGTTGCACATTTTAAACCATTAATTATTAAATTTTATTGACTTGACAATATTATAACGTAATTACGCAGACCCGTTATGCTTCACGAACTATTACCGTCTATCAAGTAACGATACCTTGGGCCTGAGGCATGTTCTGGCTTACTCGGGCACGGCGGTAATTTTAGTGCGCGGGCGTAACGCTCTGGGCGAACGCCATTGCCACTATACCGCACCCGGGGAAAACAATTTGACTTTCGTAAATACAGAAACAATTTGTAAGGCTGCCTCATTATCTATTATTAATGTTTTAATTGGTAGGCGTTACCGACAGTTGACTGATTAATAAGGTTTGTTTAGTGGGTATCAATTTCGGTGTATATTGTTTTTGATCTATTAACAAGGAGTTGAGAAATTACTTCATTTGTAGTGTCGAACTTTTTAAATTTGTTATTCTTCACAATTTATTTTTTTATTTTAATTACAGGCCGTGGCTTACGAAACGAAATGATATGATATATACTATCTTCGACGTAAGAAATGGAAATTGGATTTTTTTATACACGGTCACACAGTTACACACAGTCCACCTGATGGTAAGTGGATGCTGTGGCCCATAGACATCTATTACGAATCAAAATGCAGATGTGTTGTCATCCGTGAGGACTTAGGTGGAATGCCTCGTTTCCAGTAAAAATGGTCTCAAATCGGTCTCCGGTTCTCTACACTCACCATACGAAACACAGCAGCATTAAGCTACTATTTGACGCCGGTATTATGTGAGAGCGTGGTCCTTCCCCGGTCGAGCTGACCCATTCATGCTACAACTATAATACTAATATAACTGCAGCATGGCTCTACCACGTATAAATTTGTATTCTTAATTTAAAATTTTTTTTTTTTTTCTAAATTGACTGCTGTTTTGAAATGAGGTTTCTCTGCCCAGATTAATGTTCTATTCTTAGTCCTCAAGGGTGACATGTCAGAAAGTTGTTTTCTCAGTGACAATATGGCTGTAGAATGTACAGTGGCCGCTTGTATTATTTGGATTTTGGAAGACGTAAATTCAGATAAAAAAGCGATCTAATTCCAAAGTGACACAATAACCATCTCGTTTACGCTAGGCATAAAATACATGGGCCAGACGGAGAGTCTGCTCAAAGATCCTGTACTGCAATCATCAATCGCAGGTGGATTGACGATCCAAGCGTGACGATTAAGGCGAACCCTCTCTACAACGGAAAAAGCCAGCCCAGCTGTGGGATTTAACAAACTGATGAAGAAGTTGAAGAATGGCCATTCCATTTTAGTCCTTAAGGGCAACATATCTAAATCATAACGGTATTTATGTGCCCCAGTATTCATTTACTATCAAAACTGTGTGTTTGTTAGTCAAGGTTAGATATATATAAAAATATTCCTTTCCCTCCTTCGTCCTTATATAAGATGCCAGATAAGTATACCGCCCACTATCAGAGGCATCATAAGACATTTTGACCAATTCCAATGCCGTCTCCTATGAGACCCACGGGATGACATGTGGTGATAAATCCCACTGCCCCGACATCGCACGACATGAAGCTACACATTAAATAAATCTAATTGTTTCAAGAAATATCAGTAATTTAAGTTAAAAGGAACCACCAGAAATTTAAGTTAATAAACGCCCTAGACCCAGCGCGATATGGAACCCTTTTTAAATTAGGTATATATTAAATAATCATAATACCGTGGTAGCTCAGATGGTTAGCGCTCGCTGTAGTACGCTGTAGTACGCGAGCAAACCGGGTTCGATCCCCGCCGGCACCAATGAAATTGTTAATTGCAATTTTAAATGCTGATTTACCACGTGCTCGGCAGTGAAGGAAAACATCGTGAGCAAACCTGCATGTCAGAGAAATAAAAAAAATATTTCGAAGACATGTGTAGTTCGCCAACACGCACTGGGGCGCACTCTCAGAAATGAGCGGGAGGCCTGTGCCCAGCAGTGGGACGTATATAGGCTGTAACTAACTAATACAAAATGGCAACCATTTTTACCACGTTTCTAATCGTTAAAGTTTCAAATATCTAACTCATCAAGAAGTTACTTTAAAATGGATTGCTAAATTTGTACAGAACTGACAAACAAACACACAGACAAGAAAGTGGTTAATATTGCACTATTATCCAGCTCTGAGCTATATTTAAAGTTTTATGTCTCTAGTTCATCGGAAAGTTAGTTTAAAATAAATTGCAAAATTTGTATCGAACAAACAAGAAAGCAAGATACGATATAAGATACAATACGGTAAAAACTATTGGTAAGTCCGAAAGCGCATGCCTTAAGCGCTCATGCTATCCGTAATTTTTTTAAAGTATTTTAAATACATACAAGTTTTCCCAAATAACCTTATTGTTATTACTTAATAGGGTTATAATTACTATTATTTTTATTTTTCCGATAGTTTATGTCAAACGTCAATAAAAAAAGTTTGGAAAATCCAAAAGTGCACGACTCATAATGCGCATATAATCGTGACAAAATATGTAGCCAAAATTCTCAATTAACAGTGGTAAATATTTCTTTTAATTTTACAATGTTATTATTTTCGATATTAAATTTTTTTTATTATTGGTAATTGAAAAACTTATAACAGAATTATCTTAAAATGATCTGAAATTAACTTTAACGAAATGTCTTTAGATCGTGTTATACAAGACTATTTCTACATTTTTAGTATTTGTTCTTATAGTCGAAAATAATGTTTATGCATTTTAAGTGATAAACTAGCTTACAGCTGACCTAATGGTAAGTGAATACAGCAGAAAACGGGCACGTGCAGCAAAGAAGGCAGTAGAAGCGTTGTTATCTGCACGGACTAAAGTGGAATGCATCACAAACCGTCATTACACTGACTCTCTTTACCTTTCAGACCTGAATACAGCAGTGTATGCAATTCTATTTGACAATAGAAATATGTAAGAAGGTGGAGACTGGATAGACACATACCCTAGGGAAAGTAGGATTTTTTATAGGATAGGGTGACAAACGACCACACAGTTCACCTGATGGTAAGTGGATGCTGTGGCCCATAGACATCTACATTTATCCTTGATTACGAATCAAGTGAGGACTAAGATGGAATGCCTCGTTGCCAGTAAAAAGGGTATCCGGTTTTTTACACTCACCATACGAAACCCAGCAGCATTAAGCTACTATTTGACGCTGGTATTCTGCGAGAGCGTGATCCATTCCCGGTCGAGCCGACCCATTCGTGCTACAACTATACTATTAATATAACAGCAGCATGGTTCTACCACGTATAAAATCTCCTACCACCAAGTCAATTTAGTCAATTATATCTAATTTTGTCAACCTGCTATCTTAGGCTCGTGAATGCAATGACTAAGGAAATGCCATCGCGTTTATCACTAAGCGTTATAAAAAAACCTTTAACCAGATTTAAGCGCACAATGATAGAGAACCGGAGACTCGTTTTACTAGAATCGAGGGATTCCACCTTAGTCCACAGGGGTAACTATGCATCTGCATTTTGATTCTTAATCGAGGTTAAATGTAGATTTCTATGGGCCACAGCATCCACTTACCATCATGTGGACTGTGTGCTCGTTTATTCCCTGATTCTATAAAAAAAGGGCTGCACCACTGCTAAGAACTACAAAAGAAATGCATCGATTGAGATGTCAGATACATTGAATGTTATTTGCGATGATAAGAACCAGTTTCGGACCGGCATCCCGGTTGATACACGAATTTACAAAAAAGTTGCAGCGACGCATCCTCTAGAACGTGTCAGGTGTTTTTGACGGTTGTGTCAGACATCTTGCAATAATGCTGTAGCATCGCGTGCTGAGCGAGGAGAGTCACGAAGAATGCATCGGAACGTAATCCTTAAGATTTCTGCGGTCCTTTTATAGCTTACATAAACTAATTCATTTATAACTTTAATTTTAAATAATAAAAGATTTCAATTTTAAAAGCGTTTCATTAATTAAATGCTTTGACGACTCATGAAGGCATTACCTAATCATTTGGTCGCCGTGCCGTGGATAATAGTTTCTATTCCTGGTCGATACAAGTATTAGTGTGGCTTACATATAATAATGTCGGATATTGTATGTATTTTTATAGGGAGAAGTATTTTTTTATATATGAATAAAATCAGACATTTTTTACATTACCTACTGATATATCAATTTAAGAACATTATCGCGTCTACCTTCGGAAAAGTCATCCTAGGTTCGGATACTATCTTAAGCTAATACAATATGCGTAAAACTATTAATTTCCGGCTCTTAATATATTGTGATTATATCCGTATCTTCGGCACTAACATATAAGTTTGTGTTTTACACATTTCTTTCACTAGCCCATAAACAGTCAACTACCATAAAAAGTCCTCTTTTATAGTAGGAAGAAATAGCGGCAAACGCTAAACACGTTCAATTCTGCTTTCCGAGTTAATTTTTGAGTACAAAATTATGTAGTCAGCTTCGTTGGTCTTTTGGTCATAAATGTGTTTGCTGATCATGAGGTTCCGGATTCGAATCCCGGATCGGGCCAAAGTCGGTGATTAGGTTTTTCTGCCCAGAAATTTTCAGTAGCAGCCCGGAGTCAGGAATTAGTAGAGCACGTAAAACTAGGTCCTGTGCTTGATCTCACTCCGGTCGTGTCGGATTACCGTATATGAAAGTGAAGGAATCGAGAGTGCAACTGTGCTTGTTCATACACTAGGGCACTTTATTTCTACCTTAAGCAGATGGCTAGTCTCCATTGAGACAGACCGCCGTGACCAAAATTCAGTCCGGAGGACGTTACATTTTTTTTAAACGTTACCTCCACACTAAGAGTTTCTCCTGTATCGTAGGGACAGTTTACAAACATAAATTTTACAAGAACCAGAACCGAAACAATTACCTGCATGCCATACAAATACTTGTTCCGTGCGGGATTCGAACCCGCGGCCCTCAATGCTCATTGCTAAGCCACTGCACCACGAAGCCGTCGAACGAACGAAAACGTCGAATTATTATTATTATATCTGTTATATACGATATAGTTATACCGCCTACTATCAAAAAAAAGTTATGATAAAGTCTTTATACATTGCACTGTTAGGTACAAGCCTCCTCTGCGCCCCCCCCCCCCGAACGGGTTCCCGCCTTGTCGTGGCGGGGGGCTTAGAAGCCGTGGCTTGGTCACCCACGGCGAAACAAAGAGGAACCCATATGGCTGGTCCGAGGTGGAGGGCCGGCCCGAGGTGGCCACTCCGAGTGGGCTTGGGAAGCCCACTTCGGATGTGTGTTGGTGGACTGCGGTGAGAGGTGTGTCCTCCCCACCTACCGCTGCAGCCGAGGTGGAGTCGCGGAGGAAGAGGAGTGTTGGTATGGCGATGCGCCCCTCGCCCTATCCTCCGCGACTCAAACGGGGCCGCACCGTTGATGCGGTGGTGGTGGGGCTACGGGGGGAGAGGATTGTCGGTATTGCGAGGCGCCGCTCTCCCTACCCTTCGCAGCCGAATCTTGGTTGGCGGTGGAGCCATAGACCAGATCCGCCGCTGGGGTCGGGAAGGCTAGTACTTCTAAGTGCTTGTTTTTCCTGGCCCCGTGGCGTTCTTGCATTGGACGCGGGGGCGTCCGTTGCGCAGATGTAATTAGAGGCCGAGAAGGAAGGCGCGCCATGTGTTCTGGTGCGCCTTACCTGTGAAGGAGAACGGGGAGGAATATTCCGCTCCCGAGGAGGTGCTGCCATGGGGCGGCAGGCACTGGTGGGGCTGCGGATGTGTGCGAAAGCGTTCCCGTGGCCCTGCCAATAAGCGACAAAGGTGGAACACCATGGGGTTTTAGTCGGTGCGAGTCCGACATAACCCGTCCTTGCCACCGCGAGGCGGGTATGCGTAGGCATATCCCCAAGTAAAAAAAAAAAGCCTCCTCTGCGCAGCGTTACTCCAATGCGTGTTATAGACATATACATGATGTGTGGCATGCGTATTTCCTCATAACACTTGGTAAATTAGCGTTCAAAATTGCAATACAATTTCATTGGTGCCGGCAAAGACCAAGATCAGGTAGCTCGCGTACTGTTAAAGAGAACTACCACGGCTTGCTTATCACATGGCGAAGTGACATACTTGTACCCTCAAAGCGAGACTGCGTGATTCTCTAAAGCTGCAACAAGATAGCGTGCTATTGCTGTAAGTTGTGGGTGAAATTTATAAATGCTAGAGCCACGTTGCAGCTATATTATGGTTGTAGCATGAATAAAGAATTTAACGGGGGGTTTAAAGCATTTCCATGGTGCTGTGTTTCGTATGGTGAGTGTAAAGAACCATAGACCCTTTTAACTGATAACGAGGCATTCTTACATCTTAGCCCTCAGGGCTGACAACGCATCTACATTTTGATTCTTGATTGAGGAATGTAAATTGTAGGTGTCTATGGGCCCAGCATCCTTTTACAGTCAGGTGGACTGTGTGCTCGGTTGTTTTAATGAACTCTTGAACGGCGGAAAAAGATGACATAATTTACAATGATTTATGACTATCATCATCATCATCACAGCCCTTCACAAGTCCACTGCTGAACATAGCCCCCGCCCCAAGGTATGCCACAAAACACGGTCCTGAGCCATCTGCACCCCTTCCTGCATGCTTCCGTCTCACTCCATCTAGTGGGGGGTCGCCCTACACTTCGCCTACCGGTACGAGGCTGCCACTCGAGAACCTTTTTTCCCAACGGTTGTCTTATTAATGACTATATTATAATAAAATTACAGCTAACATTTGCGCGAAAATATTATAATTAGTTTAACGTTGGGATATTTCGCTCGCGTTGTATATCGAAAAATTCCTCGCGTGCGGGCACATGCCAATCTTTTTGTGCGTGAATATATTCGATCTCGAATTCAGTTCAAACTTGTTTCTTTAATTGCCAGGAGTATCAGGGGTCCGGTTGTACGCGCCAAATTTATTTTAATATATTTACGTTAGTCAAATCACATGCGTATCAGTATTTATATATTACCAAAGATGTTTCTTTAGAAGTTTTCACTTATATAATAAAACTTTTCATCTACTACATGTGAAACATTGAATAACTTTTCTATTTTGTTTTTATTTGGAAAATTATCTAATCGATATGGTCGAAGTAATCTTACGACCGTTAACAACAGCGAAAACCTCATTATTCGATGCGATTATTTTGGGTCACATTGCTTATTTAAAGAATGATACTTGTCAAAATATATTATTACAGTAATACAAAATGTATTATTGTAATAATACATACTCATAAAAAACTACCTAAAAATCTATTAAGTTATGTGGTAAATTTACGATGCAGCTATACTATGGTTATAGTACGAAATAGTTCGACCGGGGAAGAACCACGCTTTTACAATACCAGGGTGAAATAGTAGCCTAATATTTGTATGATGAGTGTAGAGAACCGGAGACACTTTTTCCTGGAAACGAAGCATCCCATCTTAGTTCTCAGGGGTGATCATGTATCTGCATCTTAATTCTTAATGGAGGATAGACGTAGATATCCATACGCCACCGCATCCACTTACCATCAGGTGAACAGTGTGCTTGTTAGTCACCCTTATTTTATAAAAAATGGTCTTCTGACGACAATTTTAGAAGTTACGTGCGGACAAAGGAACTTACTTCACCTTGTAGAGGAGTTGTAAAAATACCCACTCCCCAAATCGTCCCGTCGGTTTCGTAAGAAGCGACAAAGGGAAACCTACCAGGAGTAGAGCAGCAGCGTCGTCCTATTAGCAACAAAACAAAATTAAAAAAATTACGTGGCGTGGCAGCTGTGGCAAATACTATGAGGTAATAATTTCTTATATTTACGCGAACATTACACTTCTTCACATCTGCAGTCTGTGAACATGTACAGGATCGCCCCCGTCACTACATCAGATTTGATAGACCACAAATCCTCGCTAAAGAACACCGACAACTTCCAAGGATGATTTGCGAGGCTATTGAAATCAGAAAACATCCTAATTTCAATCTAGAAGATGGCTGGGTGCTACTATCTGCTTGGGATCCTACAAAAAATAAAATTAAATCCCAACCAAGCATACAACTGCAAGACTTCAAGATTACAATAAGTTCATACTGCATAGATCGGAACAAAAAAAAATAACTTTAATCTATGGTAACCGCGGTTAACTATGACATATGGACGTTGAACATCTCAGTCCTCCCCGTGACCATGGGTGCTGTAAAGTGCTCGAAACGTCGGGTATATAAAACAGTTAATATACGCGATAAAATCCATAAAAACTAGTTTTATTTAACTATAACGTAATCTATGTTAGAGGCTTTTGTTCAACAGTAGACTAAAGAAACGTAAATATATGCATACATACTAGTCAAAGTTATCCCCTAGGCTTCCCCGCAGTTGATATACACACATCTCTCTCAAATTTTGTAGAACCTCGTATGTTAAAGTTGTTAAAGGAACTTTCACAACAAAGTAACGAGCGATCGTGACGGCGGCAAAAAGAGTGCCGACCCTCATTGATTGAACATAATAATTCAGAGAAATTGTAATCAACGTCCAGTTACAATGCCCCATGGAATATTCCCATATTGCATTAATTATCAGATTGGACGTTTCTTGTTTACTGCAGTATTATTTTCATAAGTTTTGTGTTGTGTAGCTTATATATTGTCGTATATTTTAATTTCTTGTAATGAACATTGAATAAAACTACTTTTACGGATTTTATCGCGTTTAATTTAAATGATTTTTAATTCCCGACGTTGCGGGTGTATAGCATATGGTCAGGGAGACTGAGGTCACTGACGTCCCGATCTCAATACCATATGCCATACTTATACGTGCTTGGCGATGAAGGAAGACGTCGTGAGGAAACCTGTATGTCAAAGAAATTAAGAAATATATATTACGAAGACAAGTGAAGCCCACCAACACGCATTAAGGCAACGCGACGGACATTTCCTTGCCTTAAATCTCTCTAAAAATTGAGCTTGAAGACACACAAATTACTGTGCATAGCGTTGGAACGTATATAGGATGCGACCAACTAAAGAAAGTGCTTTGTGAAAGTCACTTTTTACATGGTACAGCTACATAATAGCTGCAAAACTAAATATTCTGCTTGACCGGGAAGAAACAGGCTTTTACAGAATACCAACATGAAATAGCAGCATAATGCTGCTGTGTTTCGTATGGTAAGTAGAAACCATTTTCACTCTTAACGTCATATTTCATCATACTACTCTGAGATCAACAACGCATCTATATTTTGCTTAAAAATAATAGATTACGTCTATAGATCACAACGGTGACTGGTAGACTATGGACTTGTTTGTCACCGATACTTATAAGCTTATAACCCTAGTGTAGGAGTAACGTTATTTTAAAATATAAGTAAGAAAAAGGAAAAGAACTTATAAGGTATTTAATATAATAAAAATCCTCATTGATATCATAACCCTTGCATTATATTGATATTATTTTATATCGCCTTAATATAAGACCTCCATAGTTCAATATTACTTTGAAAACCACTTTCTTTTCTAACTTTTTGAATAAGTTGAAACCAATTAACCTCAAACAATTAGTCTGACGATGGGAAACTAGATAACTTCAAACTATCTAACGAACACCTTTAAATAAACTTAGCTACTTAACATTAAAGCTTCAGATACATTAGTTTAAGTGTAATATTATAAAGCATTTCCCCTGTTTGAACTTTAAGTTAACCCTCTTTATTAATGAAAAACTGTTTTGTGCCTTTGTACGGTGTTTATACGTGGTAGAGTCACTCTGCAGCTATATTATGGTTGTAGCACGATGGGTCGGCTCGACCGGGGCAGTACCACGCTCTCGCAGAATATCGGCGTAAAATTGCAGCTTAATACTGCTGTGTTTCGTGTGGTGAGTGTAGAGATGCTTATACTCTTTTTCATTGAAAACGAGGCATTAACTCTTAGTCCTCAGGGGTGACAACGCATATGCGTGTTGATTCTTAATCGAGGATAAATGAAGATGTCTATGGCACAGCATCCACTTACCATCAGGTGAACTGTGTGCTCGTTTGTCACCCTTATTTTATGAAAAAAAAAGTTTAATGTCTGCAAATGTCAATAATTTGCAGTGGTAGTATACCATCACGTGATCTTTTAACTCGTTTTTTATACTAATGTATTTTATTGTAATACGAGTGATATACTTAGATGGATGGCGTGTTATATGGTAATAATTAACAATGGGGGTAATAATTAACAAAAAATATAATTACAATATTTTATGGTAAGGATAAAAACATTTGATTTGTTTTTTTTAAAGCCGTGTTGGCAACGTAAGAAATTTCACTAAGTACCTCATTTGGGATGGTACCAAAGATGTTTTGGGAGGTGACAGAAATTATAAATAAACTGCCAGTTATTGAGTTTTACTGTCAATAAATTCTCAGTAACTGCGCGGACACAGGAATTTGTTTTTGTTTCATTCACCCCCTTGCCTCTAAAAAACACGTTAAACCTTTGGCACTGTGCTCTGATCTCTCTCTCTCTCTCTCTCTCTCTCTGCAGTTGTTTTGAATTATCGTCCCATCAGACTATGAGAGTGAGGGAATAGAGAGTGCACCTGTGCTTGCGCATACAGTTGGGCACTATAATCCTGTCCTGCGTCGATAGCTAGTCTTCGTTGAAGACTGTCCGCTATGACCAAATTTGGTCTAGAGGACATTATCATTATTTATTATTAAATAAACTGCACTTGCAAACCCTCCTGCCAAGCGTGGCAACTATGGCACATATCCCGCCCTATAAGTACAATCTGTAATGTTCAGCGGAGGACTTTGACAGGCTATATACATGAATGAAAGAATATTTTTAAGTAAATCGATACCCACATACCTGCAAATTTTACTGTAGCAAGGAAAAAAATTTCGAAGACATGTGAAGTTCGCCAACACGCATTGGGGTAGCGCGGCGGACACTTCCTTGCCCTAATACCCTCTCAGAAATGAGAGGAGGCCTGTGCCCGGCAGTGGGACGTATGTAGGCTGTAACTTAACGTTATTATATTATATATACCATTATTCTAAAACCATACATGAAATAAGTGTTGATAATTATTTTTTGGGCGAATTTCAAATCTGTAGACATCATGCCACACCTATATGAATTAACGTGTGACCTATATTAAAATTCGAGTATATTTTAAAGCCTAGTGAATTGCTAGCCTTATTTGCGACATGCAAAAAGCTAAGATCAATCACAGATCTTCCCTTACTAGCAGCGTTCACTGTGGTCCTAACAATGAACGATTCTCTAATTACTTTCGTAAGTACAAAACACTGTCTTCTAAGTCACGACCAAGAATGCACAAAGTCAACGCATCGATCTTTATTCGTGATCGTTTACTTAAAAATAATTTTGCTTTTGTAAAATAATTAACATGGTGGTCTAAGTTTAGTAAAAATATTGGAGAGAGAGCGTAGAAATTAGTAATTGCAATATTTGATTCCCTTATTTTCTTTTAATCATTGGATAGCACGGCGGATCTCTCTTTTTCGTTTTGTATATACCAAGCATTGAGACGAACTATATCGCTCCACATTTATAAAACTTACAGGCAATAATTTTAATATTTGTCAACATCATCTTCTTTATTCGAAGAAGAAGAAAAAAAGGAGTGCTTTTGCTAACCTAGTGTGATTAACTATCAAGACCTTAATCACCACTAATTTAGTAACACTTTATTTATATTTTTTCATGTTAGTTCTTTTATAGGTCCCAATAAGAATGTCACAATGGAACTACGAGCATCAAGGAATCACTATCTTCGATGAAATTCATAAGAAAAATGTTAACA
Source organism: Parnassius apollo (assembly GCA_907164705.1). Taxonomy (NCBI): domain Eukaryota; kingdom Metazoa; phylum Arthropoda; class Insecta; order Lepidoptera; family Papilionidae; genus Parnassius; species Parnassius apollo. The sequence goes on along the minus strand of CAJQZP010001558.1, from coordinate 9,935,717 downwards.
TAATTTATACTGGTAGTATTTACAGGGTCCAATATCAGTAAATATAAATAAGTAAATATAATTTTGTTAACATGTGCTCGCAACCTAAAACTAAAGAGGTATATGTTGACGAGGGAGGCTAGCATAGCAGCAAGTTCACTTAAATAATTACTGCGTATTAACAACTAAAAGTCTAAAGTGAAATTAAAAATGACATTTTTATTAATTATAAATAAATTACTTAAGACCTCCGAACCCCCCAACCAATAAAACTTATATCATTTCCCTTATGTGTGGTAACGCTTTCAATTATAAAACAATACCCATAAGATTACAATCTTGTCAACTCGATCAAGCGAACATAAGTTAAAATAATTCATCAACAAAATAAAAAAAAATTACAAATACAGCTATATCGGCGATATCTTGAATACGTATATCGTATCTCGCAACAAAAAACTGATCTGGATTCCAACTTCTCGGAACAAAATTTTAATTAAACTCGACGTGTACTGTGTTCCTTTTATCTGCCTTGAAAACAATGAAGCCAACAATTACAAAGACCCTCGTGAGCCTTACGGGACTTGAGAGAATAAAAAAGTTCGAAAACTCGACCCAAATTGCTGCTTTTTGTGCCGAACAGGTTCAATAATGGTCGAAATTTGCCGAAAGCAAAGTACATTTTCGGGTCAATTTGATTTATATGCAGTTTGATACAGTTCCGCTTTCTTTTTCGTTCGTCAGTATGACGTGGATTGACGACGCATGAGAAATGAGAGTTAGGTGAATGGCACCTTATGTCATATCTGAAACTTTGCGCAGGCTCAAAACAAATTGAAAGGCCATGAGGAAAAACTGCGAGCACATAGCATGATCAATGATTTGCTCCATAGATACCGTTATTAGACGTAGCATCTAATCCAATATAATATAATAAATTAGAATTTTTTTATAGGGTAAGGGTGACAAAGGAGCGCACAGTCCACCTCATGGTAAGTGGTTGCTGTGGCCTATAAACTACATCTATCCTCGATTACGAATCAAAATGCAGATGCGTTGTCACCCGTGAGGACTAAGATGGAATGCCTCATTTCCAGTAAAAAGGGTCTCCGGTTCTCTACACTTACCATACGAAACAGAGCAGCATTAAGCTACTACTTTACGCTGGTATTCTGTGAGAGCGTGGTCCTTCCCCGGTCGAGCCGATCCATTCGTGCTACAACTATACTACTTATATAATTGCTGCATGGCTCTGCCACGTAAGAAATACACACCAAGGCAAATTTACAGTATAATATCGCGAAATTGCCACATCATAGTGTTGTGATTAGTATAGTAAATGACTGAAAATAAGGTGACAAATGAGCATACGGTCCAATTGATAATAAGTGGATATTGTGGCTCATAGACACAGACGTATATCCTCGATTAATAAATTCGAATTCAAATTGTAAATGCGTTGTCATCTGAGGACTAAGATAAAATGCCTCGTTAAGAGTAAAGTATGGTGAGTGTAGAGAACCGAAGACTAGTAAAAGGTTTTTCGGTTTTATAAATTCAAAATACGACACACAGCAAACATCACTGGTATTCTGTGTGGTCCTTTCCCTGTCTAGCTGACCCACCGTGCTGCACTACCACTTCGTAAGTGCGCGTACTTGCTTGAAAATTAATCAGCTGGCCCCAAATAAGATCGCGCCATCGTGAAATATCAAAGTAAAATATAAGTGTAGCTCTGATGTGTTTTGTATTCAAAAGTGATGATAAACAGAAACACATTTACTGGTAACAAGATATCTGATCGAAGCCATCTTTATGGAGCTTTTCATTTTAATATATAATGTGTTATGTCTATGGACTACAAACTACAAGTTCGGCCACATATACTAAGTAGTTTGCACCTTATCTTTATCCACAGTTTTTGAAATGGCCTAATCGGCGTTACAGGCCGAGTAATTACGAATCTGGATTATCTGATACATCAGTCCATTGCTCTGAGCTATTGTTGTATATGCTACATTGATTATGTGAAAGAGATGACTATACAAAGTTTCTGTGCTATCGATAATGTTCAGGATGACATAGCACCATTATACACAAAAATCTATTCTATTACCTGTAAACAATTAGTGAAAACAAAAAGCTTTTTACATAAATAAATTAAATACTAGTATGTTCCCGTTTCTTTTGTTAAAGCCGTGGCAACATGGAATAAGCAATCGCCCTAAAATTTAAAAGTTTGCCTCGTCGATTCTAAAGCATTTTTTGATTGGGTGACAAACGAGCACACAGTCCACCTGATGGTAAGTGGTTGCTGTGGCCCATAAACATCTACATTTATCGTTGATTACGAATCAAAAACAAATATGTTGTCACCCGTGAGGACTAAGATGGAAAGCCTCGTTTCCAGTAAAAACATCTCCGGTCACCTACACCCACCACAAGAAACACAGCAGCATTAAGCTACTATTTTACGCTGTTATTATTCTATGAGAGTGTGATCCTTCCCCGGTTGAGCCGACCCATTCGTGCTACGGCTATACTACTAATATAACTGCAGCATTTCTCTAGCACGTATAAAATAATACAATACAACAATGAAGTGGAATAATTTTTCCAGCAAATAATTTTTTTTTATCTTACAATCTCTTTTTTATAGAAGAGGGGGCAAACGAGCATGCGGCTCACCTGATGTTAAGTGACTACCGCCGCCCATGATCAACCGCAACACCAGGGGAATTGCAGGTGCGTTGCCGGCCCTTTAGAAAGGAGTAAGCTCTTTTCTTGAAGGTCCCCAGGTCGTATAGGTCCGGAAAAATCGCCGGTGGTAAATTATTCCACAGAGAGGTTGTACGCGGAAGAAAACTTTTTTGAAACGTACTGTGGTGGACCGCCAAGCATCCAGATGGTGTGAATGGTATCGGGACGTTTGCCGCGTATGCATTCACGAAATTTGGCGGCTGGGATTAATCCGAACAATTCCTCAGAGCACTCTCCATGGTATATGCGAAATAAAATGCAAAGAGATGCAACATCTCTTCGCAGTGCCAGTGAATCGAGCCGATCGGAAAGCACTCGGTCGTTGACGATTCGAGCCGCTCTGCGCTGGATGCGGTCAAGTGGAAGAAGCTGGTACTGGGGAGCCCCAGCCCAGAGATGGGAACAGTATTCCATGTGCGGCCGAACCTGCGCCTTGTAAAGCTGCAGGCGGTGTGCCGGCACGAAATATACTGTCCCGCTCTGCTGAGCACGCCAAGCTTTTTAGAGGTAAATTTGGCCTTCTTTTCCAAGTGACCACGAAACTGCACGTCACTCGATATGTCAATGCCGAGGATTCCGATAATGGCTGAGACAACAAGCGGAGTGCCTTAAAACTGAGGAGATACGACAAAGGGGTTCTTTTTAGCGGTTAACGCGCAAACTTGTGTCTTCTGGGGGTTAAACTGGACTAGATTTAGTCGCCCCCAATCCGAGACACTGTTCACCAAGGACTCGACTTCAGACACAAGTTTTTCCCGGCACTCGGAGACGTTTTCGCGAGAAATATTGGCTCGGCCGGTGTAAAGAGCATCACCAGTGCTGTCATCTGCATAGCAATTAATGTTACGGGTTTGCAACATATCATTGATATGCAGAAGAAACATCGTTGGCGATAGCACGCAGCCTTGTGGAACACCGGCATTAATAGGCTTGCAATCGGATCTTGGACAGTCTACAACGACCTTGATGCTCTGATCTGCAAGAAAGCTGGTGATCCAATCGCACAATTTCTCGGGAAGCCCATAGGAAGGGAGCTTCGAAAGAAGCGCTTTGTGCCAAACCCGATCGAAGGCCTTCGCAATGTCCAATCTAACGGCCAGTGCCTTCCTCTTGGACTCTACCGCCTCCGCTCATCTGTGAGTTAATTAGGCCAGAAGATCACCAGCTGACCGACCACGGCGAAAATAGTATTGGCGGTCACTAATCAGCTGGTGATCCTCAAGGTACCTCATGATCTGGCAGTTTACAATGGACACCATTGTTTTGGAGAACAAGGAGGTGATGGCGATAGGCCGGTAGTCGGACGGGTCTGAGCGGTCGCCTTTTTTAGGGATCGGGTGGACGAAAGCCGTCTTCCATGATTTTGGGACTACGCCTAGCGAGTAGGAGTACCGGAAAAGACGCTTTAAGACCGGTGCCAACTCTGGAGCACACGTCCGCAGCACAATTGGAGGGATTCCGTCAGGCCCACTCGACTTGTGGATGTCCAGGGAGAGAATTGCTTTGCGAACCGAGCGCTGTGTGAACTGCACTTCCGGCATGGAGCACTCACACCGCGGGATACTCACCCCGTCATCGAGAGTCGAGTTGGACGCAAAGAAAGAGTCTAGAAGATCGGCTTTCTCCTTTGCGGTATGGGCCAGTGAGTCGTCCTCCCTGTGCAGAGATGGAAGAGATGGCTGACAGAAATTCCCCTAGACAGCCTTGGCGAGAGACCAGAATGCACGGGTTCCAGAGGGAAGGTGAACTAGTTTCTCGCCAATTCTGCCTATGTGCTCTGACTTTGCCTTAGCAATGACTCTTTTGAAGGACCCAGAGGCGGAATTATACTTATTTTTTATAGCGCTGGTGTTTACATCCCGGGACGCTGATGCGTCAGCCCAGGCTCGGTAGCACTCCTGCTTATAGCATGATGCTATTTTACAGAAGCGACCAAACCATGGCTGAGATTTGCCTCCAATGGGCACCACAGAGGAAGGAATAAAAAGTGCCATGCCTTGAAGTACCACATCAGTGACAGAATCCAAATGTGAGAAGCAAACAAAATGAAAAAATGCAAAGAAAGACCGCATCCCATCCCAATCGGCTGACCTATAGTGCCAAACACGGCGGCAGCCTGCAGAATGCAACTGCGATTTCAGCGTGAGTGGCACCACACTCCGGACAAGACAATGGTCCGAGGAACCTAAAAGGGACGGAATCTTCGACGGAAATCTGATATCCGTCCGGGTGAGAGGTCAGCAAAAGGTCCAACAGTGAAGGTGCATGATCCTCCACATCTGGAATCCGCGTAGGCGAAGTAACCAGTTGTGTCAGATCAACCGGATCACGATCTCTACGGAGGGGATCTGCTGTAGCAACGAATCTGTAGCCATTTGGACGTGTTCGAAGAGTCGGTCTATTTCGGCATTACCGCTATGGGACCTATAGAGGCACCCGTAGACGCGCGGATGGTCGTCGCTGTCTACGCGTAGCCAATGAATGGACAGGTCCGAACCTTCAAGTCTGCCGAGGCGTCGATAACAGATGTCCTCTCTGATGTAAACGCAAACTCCAGCCCGAGGCACAAAGGAGTGTTCCAGTTTGTACCCCGGGTAGGAGAGATACGAGACATCAGCCGGAGAGGACACCTGCGTCTCGGTCAGAAAGAGCAGAGCCGGCCTCGCTGTCTCGAGATGGTAGTGGACGGCGTTTAGGTTAGAGTGAAGTCCCCTGATATTGCAGAAATTCACGGACAGCGTGGCAGGGGTCGCCTTGGTCTTATTGTCCCGTTTGCCCCGAGGTCGTGGTACCACTCCGGTTTGAGCCGGCCCATACGTGCAACAGCAAAGCTGCCGCGTGGCTCTGCCACTGTTAAGTCTGACTACAATGTGAGTGCCTCAAGCTATTGCCTTTTCGTAAAGCTAAGTTAGTGCGCTTTACTACCTTTGGTGACATTATCATTACTTGTTATCAGGTCGGAAAGTAGTCAAACACTTACTTATATTATAATAGTTTAAAAAGAACGCAAGCAAAAAGAGTTCAATTCACATAGCACCAATGAAATTAAATGCACTTTTAGTACTTATGTGTGTACCTTTTAGTGATGAATTTACCGTGAAAAATCTGGTATATTTCAAAAACTTAAGCAAAATGTTATAAAGTATAGGATTCCGTCAAAAGGCATTAGCGCTGCGCGTTGAAATCATGCCTGTCCCCTAACCATCTCAATAACGAAAGGGGGCTTATTTCCACCAGTAGGAGTGACGAGATAGAATGTTACTTTATTTGTCAAACAAAATACGCATATATCAAAGCATCGTGATAATATTTAGTGGCGCTTTATCTCAACGACATGTCTCTTGATATTTTAAGGCTGCTTTTTTCAAGGAAAATCGATAACGGTTTACACTAGTGACTGTAAATCGTTAACTGTGAGAAATTACTTCGTGGTTAAGGTCCCTTAACCTGTCCAATATACGTCTCGACATAAATCAAGCTTACGTTGGTAATTATAAAATAATAATTTATACAACCGTTGGTAACTAATGTAGGGTAGCGTTTCCAGATGGGCATCGTATATCTTTTTGCATAATATATCGATTTATTTTAATGATAATGATGATTATTTCCTCGTTATCGATTTCGATCGCGACGTCATCTCCCAGTTAACAACCGCGGTCATTTACTTGGTAGAGTAAAGTCGCAGTGTTATGGCTATCGCACGATTTTATCAGCTCTACCAGTGTAGGATATCTCGCATACTATACCAGCCTTGAATAAAACAATAATGCTGCTGTGTTTCGTGTGTTAAATGACGAAAAACGGAGACTCTTTTATTGGTAATTAGACATTCTTTTTTGGTCCGTCGTTGTGTTTATTATACCGTGTAAAGCCAAGCTGCAGCTATATTATAGTTGTAACACGATTGGGTCGGCCTGACCGAGGAATGACTACGCTCTAACGGAATGTTGAAATACCAATGTGATATAGCAGCCTAATACTACTGGGTTTCGTAAGGTGAATGCAGAGAACCGGAGACCATTTTTGTTGGAAACGAATCCCTTTTGTTGAATCAGTGCGATCTAATACCTTCTACTGCATCACCACATACCATCAAGTAGGATAGTATAGTTAAAAATAGAATAGACTATTAATAGAATTAGTTAGTAGAGTTAAAAATCCATCTTAGTAAAAAATTTAGTATTTTTTAAAAAAAAAATACGAAAAAAGGCTCGAAATAATAGGTTTTCTCACAAAAGAATGGAACTTGAAAAAAAAAAGGAAAGAAGTCGGCCCGAAGACAGGACGCGAACCAAGGCATTACGATTTTGCGATCTCTCGATATCCACTTGAGCTATTACGATCATTAACACAGTGTCAAAATTTATTATTCAAAATATATTATTATATCAGTCGTCTACAACCAATCACAGTCTGACATAAACATTCCCAAAACTATAACTATAAGTCACAAATTCTCTCTATCTAACTATGAGGAACATCTTACATTATTATATAAAGTATTAAGTAGTATTATCAAAACAAAACAACATCAAACCAACAAAATTGAGTCGAGCAAGAAGCGTGAGCAAAAACTAATTGCGTTTTCTTTTCTTTCTTTTCTTCAGATAGGTGTCTGCACGATCCCATTTGATGAGCAAAAGACAGTTAATGCTGAGTAGCACACAATCATTAATTTGTTTACCCAGTGTCTTTGAAAGATTTAGGGAGAGAAGTCGGTTTCTGAAGATGTGGTCAGCACATGTTCAGATTTTGCACCATGCGATTTCTTTTATTTTGTCGAAAATCAAAAATTTGACGAGAGGTTTCACATACACCAAGCCAGAAGAGGCCGTGATAGGTTTCAAAAAGCACGTTAGACTTTATGTAACGTTTTGCACGTAAGAATTTTCATAAATAATTTGAAGGAATGAAAAAGTATTTGAAAGCATTCATCAATTACATTACTTATTATATTATTGACTTCAAGATACAGTTAGCATGAATAATTAAAAGTTGAAGGTAGCCTTCATTAACTATGACATCAGGACGTCAAACACCTCAGTCCCCCCCTTGACCATAGGTGCTGTAAAGTGCCTGAAACTTCGGGAATTAAAAAAGTTAAAATTAGTCGCGATAAAATCCGTAAAGTTTTATTATTATGGTATTCGCTTAAATATAAGAAATCATTACTTGTGTCGGCGTTTCCTCTAATAGTTCACATGTTCAGACACTTTATACACAAAATTGCATCACTTCTAGGTATCAAAGTCCACTTCAAACCCATTCAAAATTATTTAAACAATAAAACAGGAGCAGCAACCCGTCCACGGTCAAGTTCCCACCAAAACTCCAGTATGCCTTATTCATGTGTAATACAAACAGATAATTAAGCATGTAGTCGTGGTGTAAGAATATTTTCTACCTCATTTTATGCCGTAGGTTTCGTAAAAGGTGTCAAAGGGAAACCAACTAGGATTTTTTTTGTAGGATAGGATGACAAACGAGCACACAGTCCACCTGATGGTAAGTGGTTACTGTGGCCCATAGACATCTACATCTATCCTCGGTTACGAATCAAAATGCAGATGCGTTGTCATCCGTGAGGACTTAGGTGGAATGCCTCGTTTCCAATAAAAAGGGTCTCCGGTTCTCTACACTCACCATACGAAACACAGCAGCATTAAGCTACTATTTTATTTTTTTTTTTTTTATACGCCGGTATACTGTGAGAGCGTGGTCCTTCCCCGGTCAAGCCGACCCATCTGTGCTACAACTATACTACTAATATAACTGCAGTGTGGCTCTACCACGTAATAAAATAGGTTAGGTTAGGTTAGGTTGCAGCGTCTTTCTAACAACAACTAAAAATTAAAAAAAAAACTGCCGTTGCCAATCCGTCCGCTAAGTGTAATAACATTGTAAAGTTTGTTCTGTTTAAAAAAATATAACATTCAACCTTCAAACATTTATGAGTGATTGATTATGATGTGGAATACAAATTGAGCGCGTAATAACGGTGTAAGAATTTCCACTACCCCATATCATCCCGTGGGTGTCAAACTAAGAGATGGAATGAATTAAAATTAAAATTAAAGAAGCGACAGTAGCCCAATGGCAGGGCGCGGACTGCGAACTAAAAAAGGTCGTGGGTTCGAATCCGCAATTCGACTACTGGCGTGAACCACTCGTAACACAAGCAATTTAAGCTTACCACGAGTGGTTAAGGGGAATATTAGTAATGTTTATAGCATTGTTAATATTCTTTTAAAAAAAAAAAGATAATTTGACTAGGTAAAGACCCAGAGCCGGACTGTTCATTTCACAAATATTTCTTCCGGCCTTATACTTACTATATATTTCTTCCATTCAGAAATCGAATCCGAGACCCATCGCGTCTCAGACTAATGCTCAATAACTTCACTATCAAACCTTATCTTAGAAGAATATCTATCATGAAAGAACATAAAAACCTAACACAAACAATTTGAATAAACTATTTCGGTATCTTCTTAAAAATAAATTTTAACTTCGCTCATTCTATTATTTACAAAACTGTTAGTTAAAGTTCCGTTATAAAAAGTTTTATATCCCGTAACATTTGTTCCTCCAGCCAATTTAAATCATATCCGCAATAGAATTGCTCAAACAGGGGGTACAAGGGGATATTGGCAAAATTTGTTTTGAAACTTTTTGATTGATATCCTAATTGATTGACAGGATGGGTGCCACTGCATAATGCAAAAACTTTGTACATATTTACGAAAAAAAAAAGTGAATTACGAGGGTGTAAGTCTTTACGTGATAAGACATACCACAGAGGCTGTGGCTGTAGCCTAAATTAATGGGCGGACTTCATTGGGGAAGTACCACGCTCTCACACAACACCAGCGTGAAATAGCAGCTGCTGTTTTCCTTTTATTGCATGTAGCGAACAGGAGACCCTTTTTACATCTTAATCCTCAGGGGTCACAACACGTCTGCATTTTGATTCTTAATCCAGGATAAATGTAGATATTTGTGGGCCTTAGCATCCACTTACCATCAAGTGTATCGTATAAAAAAATTATCATTGGCATTACAGCCAACCACAGGTCCCCTGCTGAACATCACCCTCCCCCAAGGAATGTCACAGTACACTGTCCCGAGTCACCTGCACTCGGTGATCAGTTTCAACATGTCTTACTATGTCGTTACTCCATCTAGCAAGGTTCGCCTTCGTTTAACGGTACGAAGCTGTCACTTCAGAACCTTTCTTTCACTTAAATGTTCGATAGCTCCGTAGTGCAGTGTCTTAGCGATGAGTTGCAGCACTGAGGGGAGCGGGTTTGAATCCCACACGGAACAAGTGTCTGTATGTCAATCAACAAGTGTTTGTTGTTGTGTAAGCTGCTTTCACAACACAGATAACGTTAAAAGAAAATATATAGTATAAATATAGTAATTTAAAACTGTCTTTTATCAGAAGAGTTGTCCCAATATGTGTATAAAAGTACATAATAAAATCCCCAGTGATATTCGAAAATCGCCATTTTACTTTTTTCAAAAAACAGTGAGGCTTATTCAGAATTGTTTCTATTCCCTTTATTGTTATAGACCAAAGTGATATTTCATATAATCATGACTTGACTTGATAACTGTTGACATGTACACCTTAACTTGACGATATTTTTTTTAATTTTATTTGGCATTAAGACTGAATCGAATTTTGTATTATTTCTTGTTTATTGTTAACGTCTATGTATATGTATATGTATGTGTGTGTTATTTATCTTGTGACATTTTATTCTTAGGTTTATTACGAAATAGTAATTAATCATAGATATTCATAGAACATTTATATAGCACTAGACTGACAATCATAAAATTATATACATATTTGCATGCCACTGGCGAAATATGATTGTACCATACCAAATTATTAATCCTGTAACTACCATATTTCTTGCAAATAAATTATTATATGTTGGGGTATCTATATAGTTTACTCATCTGATTGGGTTCTATAAACATATAATTATAAATTAAAATGAAAGGATAAATATACATAAATATCAATAAAATAAAATAAATACAAAAAATACATAAATAAATAAGATCCAACCAGATGGAAGCCCTCGGAAGGGGAGACCAAACGGCCGAGGGTTAGGGGGAAAGGGAAAGAAGCCGGCGGACGATGCGGGCGGTATCGAGGAGCACCGCCTTCTGCATTTGAGCCCGGAGCGGTCCGTCACGGAGTCCCAGTCGCCTCAGATGACCCGAGAGGCTGACTGGGATTATCCCATTCGCAGAGACGACTACAGGAATAATTTCGGCCGGCAGACCACCCCACATATCGGTCACCTCATGAGCCAGGTACAGATATTTTGTTCGTTAATCTGTTTCGGATTTCACGAGGTTCTTGTCATACGGAATGGTATTTTAGACCAAAAATATCCTTGACTGTGCCCGGTCCATCAGCACAATATCAGGCTTATTCGCAAGAATAGTCCTGCCTGTGATGATGGCCCGGTCCCAGTAGAGCCTGTTGCGGTCATTTTCGAGCACGGCTTCCGGCAAGTACTTGTAATACGGAAATTTCCGGTCCACGTGACTTTATTTCAGAGCGAGCTCTTGGTGCTTATTATTATTATTATTATTATTATGGGGTATCTATATAGTTTTCTCATCTGGTTGGGTTCTATAAATATATAATTATAAATGAAAATGAAAAGATAAATATACATAAATATCAATAACATAAAATAAATATCATCATCATCATCATCATCATTACAGCCCTTCACAAGTCCACTGCTGAACATAGGCCTCCCCCAAGTAATGCCACAAACCACGGTCCTGAGCCACCTGCATCCATCGACTTCCTGCATGTCTTACCAGGTCGTCACTCCATCTAGTGGGGGGTCGCCCTACACTACGCCTACCGGTACGAGGCTGCCACTCGAGAACCTTTCTTCCCCATCGGTTATCGGTTCTTCGAGCTATATGGCCGGCCCATTGCCACTTCAGCTTACTAATCCGTTGGGCTATGTCGGTCACTCTGGTTTTACTGCGGATATCCTCATTTCTGAGTCTATCACGCAGAGAAACTCCGAGCATAGCCCTCTCCATAGCTCGCTGAGCGACCTTAAGCATCCTCATACGGCCAGCAGTGAAGGACCACGTCTCAGATCCGTAAGTCATCACTGGTAACACGCACTGGTTGTACAATCTAGTTTTTAGAGATTGAGGTATACCTGACGAAAAGATATGCCGTAATTTCTCGAACGCTGCCCAGCCGAGTTGAATCCGTCGATTGACCTCTCGGTCGAAGTTGGACTTACCTAGTCGGACTATTTGTCCCAGGTAAACGTATTCGTCAACAACTTCGAGCATAGTGCTCCCAACAACTACCGGCATAGGTGTGACATGGACATTGAACATGATCTTTGTTTTGTCCATGTTCATCTTAAGACCTATCTTAGCTTAAGTCCTCCAGCGATTCTGCCATAAGGACTATATCGTCGGCAAATCGAAGGTGAGTGATGTACTCGCCATTGATGTCAATACCGTATCCTTTCCAGTCCAGTAGCTTGAAAACGTCTTCCAATGCAGCGGTGAAGAGTTTCGGGGATATAACGTCACGTAAAATAAATATAAAAGTACATAAATAAATAAAAGCCCAACCAGATGGAGGCCCTCGGCAGGGGAGACCATACGGCCGAGGGTTAGGGGGAAAGGGAAAGAAACCGGCGAACGATGCGGGCGGTATCGAGGAGCACCGCCTTCTGCATTTGAACCTGGAGCGGTCCGCCACGTAGTCCCAGCCGCCTCAGATGACCCGAGAGGCTGACTGGGATTAGCCCGTTTGCAGAGACGACTACAGGAATAATTTCGGTCGGCAGACCACCCCACATGTCGGTCACCTCGTGAGCCGGGTCCAGATATTTTGTTTGCTTGTCTGTTTCGGCTTTCACGAGGTTCTCGTCATACGGAATGGTAATGTCGACCAAAAATATCCTTGACTGTGCCCGGTCCATCAGCACAATATCAGGCTTATTCGCAAGAATAGTCCTGTCTGTGATGATGGCCCGGTCCCAATAGAGCCTGGCGCGATCATTTTCGAGCACGGCTTCCGGCAAGTACTTGTAATACGGCAATTTCCGATCCACGAGACCGTATTTCAGAGCGAGCTCCTGGTGTAGAATTCTGGCTACTAGGTTGTGCCTGTGCAAGTACTCAGAGTTAGAAAGCGCCGAACAACCGGAGATAACATGCCTAAGTGACTCACCGGGATGGCGACAAGCTCGACAGATGTTGACGGTGCCATCCTTTAGGATGTATCTCCGATAGTTGTTGGTCTTAATAACCTGATCCTGTATTGCACAGACAAAACCCTCGGTTTCCCCGAAGAGATCACCAAAGCGTAGCCAGTGGAGGGCAGCTACTGTGTCTACGAAAGGCTCATGTAGAGCCTTGTAGAACCTCCCGTGGAGCTCCTTCTCCTTCCAAACGGTCTCCCGGTCGGAAATGCTCTGCACTGCCGGGTCTTGCCATTGCTCGTTGGCTAAGGATAGAGGGGTAAGTCCTTTATCACAAGAAATGACGTCCTTATAGAATGGATCATCCGATCTCGCCAGGAAGTAATCACGGAGGCTGCACACTTCGCGATTATGCATGGTGAGCGCGCTTAGGAAGCCACGCCCACCATGCTTTCGCGGCAAGTACAGCCTCATTACCGACGATCTCGGATGATGCATCCTATGGGACGTCATTGTAGTGCGGACTTTTCTATCCAGGGCGTTAAGTTCAGTCTGACTCCACCTGAGTATGCCAAAGGTATACATGAGGACAGGCATGACCCAGCCGTTATATGCGTGTGCCTTATTCACACCGGACAAAAGGCTGTTAAGCACTTTGGTCAAGCGTGCATAAAACACGTCGCAAACTGACTGTTTCATACCAGTCTCATCGATACCGATGTTTTGTGACATACCCAGGTATCGGTATGTTTCAGCCTCGGAAAGGGTCCTTAAGTTGACGGGCATAGATAAGTCTACGCCCTCAGAGTTAGCAACCCTTCCCCTTTCAACATGGAGGACCGCACACTTATCCGTCCCAAGCTCCATTCCAATGGAATTGCTAAATTCACAAGTGATGTTTAGCAATTCCATAAGATGGGAGCGACTGGAGGCGAATAACTTGAGGTCATCCATATAGAAAAGGTGGGTCACTTTTGTCCCTCCTTTCCGTAGCTGAAATCCCCTCCCGGAGCCCTCCAGTAAGGTACTGAGGGGGTTCAGAGAGAGGCAGAACCAGATTGGACTCAGACAATCGCCCTGGAAGATACCCCTTCTTATCCTTATGTGGTTCTCCGCAGCCATCATCCGCTCGCCCAGATGACAAAGGATCGTACTCCACTGCCCCATACACTGCTCGAGTAAGTCTCTAACTGTACAGTCTATCTTGTACAGCTCGAGGACTCTCTTTAGCCATGTATGGGGCACCGAGTCGAATGCCTTTCTGTAGTCTATCCAGGCGGCGGAGAAGTTCCGACGGTTAATTATTATTATTATGTGTGGGGTATCTATATAGTTTTCTCATCTGGTTGGGATGTATAAATATATAATTATAAACGAAAATGAAAAGACAAATATACAAAAATATCAATAAAATAAAATAAATACGAAAATACATAAATAAATAAAAGCCCAACCAGATGGAAGCCCTCGGCAGGGGAGACCAAACGGCCGAGGGTTAGGGGGAAAGGGAAAGAAAGAGTTATTATTATTATTATTATAGAGGTAACGTTAAAAAAAAGAAAGAGAAGTGTACATCAAACTTCTCTCGCCTGAACTTTCTTCTGAACTCCGAGCATAGTCCTCTCCTTATCTCGCCTTGATCTTCCTCATACGACAATTAATAGAATCAGGTGTTACTTAGCGGAAATCTATAACTTTAAGATATTAAAATTAATTAGCTATATTATTATTACTACGTGGAACTTATCTTTTTTTTCTTTCTCATACGACCAGTAAAAAAGGACCAATATGTCATCACTGGCAACACTCTGTTGGTACACTAACGCAATACAATTTGTAAAGTTTTATTTTATTTTATAAGTAGTACTCGCATAAATATTAAGAAACATAAAAAAATTAGTTTACCGTAACAAATTCGTTGCAAATCGCATCATAACTCCCCACGTCACTAACAACGTCACTCGAGCCAGTGAATGCCTCGATTGTAAGTAACAAGTGCACCGGAGAATGGCAATCCGGCCTATTTCCGTCGCTTTCCCACAATCAACCTCGCTGGCGAAGAACTTCCGCCGCGCCACCTGATTGACGGGAATAATGAAAATTGACTAGTTGATTGTTCGAGATACGAAAGATTTAATAACTGATGCTAGTGATTGCGTACGTCTGTTCATTTGGTTTGATTTAAACCACACATTGTTAAGGTTTTGTACGTATACATTTGGAATCCTTACGCGGTAGAGCCATGCTACAGCTACATTAGTAGCATAGTTGTAGCACAAATGGATCGGCTCGACCGGGGAATGACCACGATCTCACAGAATACCAGCTAATACCAGCGTGCTGTGTTTCGTATGGTGAGTGTAAAGAACCGGAGACTCTTTTTACTGGAAACGAGGCATTCCATATTAGTCCTCACGGGTGACGGTGATAGATGTAGATGTCTATGGGCCACAGCAACCACTTACCATCAGGTGGACTGTGTGCTCGTTTGTCGCCCTTATCCTATAAAAAGATAAAATTTCGCGTTTTTACAAATATACTTATGACGCACTAAAGTGGAACCAAATTTTCATCATGATTAATTTTTTGGATAACACTTATTATCGGCAATAAGCCGCAATGTTGATTCATCATCATTCATCAGTCATCTCGCCTTTAACTTGCGGAAAAGCATTGTACATCTAACGATAAATGGCGAGTAGTTTATAAGACCTGATAGAATAGATTAACATAATATCCACTTAAATTAATTCTTAAACAAAACCTTTTTAAATTTTTATTACTTCACGCGGGGACAGCTTTGACATATAAAGCGCTAGTCCGGTCGTGCAATGAGTACTGTGGGTACATATGGGGTAGTGGAGAGGCGTGCTAAGAACTATATTAGATTGGTGACCTTAGTTTAGTTTTTAAATTAATTTTCTCAGGCTTGAGCTCAGGCGAGGAGTAAATAGCCGTTCGGTGTTCTACAGGATGCATTTCGAAGTGAGTGCGCAGGAATTACATGTCTTAATTCTCCCTCCACTTTACATTATCGGACAAAAGTCGGCGCTTCGTTGTCAATATTCGACGCATTCAAGCCAAGTGGCTTGCTTCATCTTTTGTAATGCGTACAACATAAAGTAAAAGTAAAGTTACAGCCTATATACGTCCCCCTGCTGGGCACAGGCCTCCCCTTATTTCTGAGAGGGTTTTAGGGCAAGGAAATATCTGCAACGCGTGTTGGCGAACTTCACGTCTTTGAAACTTTTTTTTCTTATTTCTCAGACATGTAAGTTTCTTCACTATGTTTTTCTTCACCACCGAGCACATGGTAAATCAGCACTTAAAATTGCAATTAACAATTTAATTGGTGCCGGCGGGGACTTTACTAAAAAGAACTATATTTGTTTATTTTATAGAATAAGGGTGACCAAGCGAGAACACAGTCTACCTAACGGTAAGTGAATGCTGTAACCCGTAGAGATCTACATCCATCCTCGAATCAAAATTATATGTAGCGCGTTGACATCTCTGAGGTCTAAGATGAAATGCATCGTTAAAACGTTATAAATTTAAGAGGTGATAAAATAATTATTAGGATCGAAATCAGGGACAAACTTGAATGGTCTAAGGGACAAACAATTGGACCATTTGCTCTAGCATCCACCACTAAAAACTGAATTTAAAAATAACAGACAGTGATTACTAATGGATTAATTATTATTATTCATGACTACCGATTCGCCCCAGCTTTGCACGCGTGATTTCTGAATTTCGACAACAGCGTTAGCGACCGGGTCCAATTGCGAAATTCCAATCAGTCAGTCCAAAGAAGGTCCACTTCTCTAAGCCTAGAGACCCACTCAAATACACAAGAAATTTCATCAAAATCGGTCCAACCATTTAAGAGATTTCGCGAGATTAAAGGACTGCAATTGATTTTTAAATATAGAGATTAAAAGTGGTTTCCATTAAATTCATGTTTGTTGTACTCTGTTATTTATGGGATTTGTTAAAACCTATAGCGACAAACTGAAATGCCGAAACATAAGTCAGCCTGAAGATACCCGCACCTGACGGGCATTATTTTTAAATTCTTATTATTTTAAAACAAACGATCCTTCGATAACTAAAGATGGACGGACGTTCAGCCGGATTTGCGAGGCACGTCGTATGTCATAAAGGATACAGCATACGAGTACATGATTGTAGAGTTACGAAAGTTTTGATAGCGCCTGCGTAAATTTTACACACAAAAGAACACAATAAGAGGCGATTATCTCCTCGTCTGTCCAAACGCCATATTCTGGCGTCTCAAATAATATGCGCATCTGTCAAACGCCATAATATGGTGTCGAGTGATAGCAAACTATTTATAACATATATATGATATATATAACATGTATATATATACATATACATATATATAGTATATATAGTATACTATGTATATATATATATATATATCATAGTATACTTGTTATATACTTACATAGTACTTCGTAAAATGCTCGACAGATGCGCCATATTGGCCAAAATGACCCCGACATTCGAGTGGATAAATGAGTAATTTATTTAGGGAACTTTTATTACTTGTAGTTATGATAATAAAGGGACTGATACATGTCTAGCAGTGGATTTTTATAGGCTGATATTAATATAAGTATTTCATAAAAAGAAACGATTTGATGTAAGATTATTTTCTGTACTAAGTTTTCAGTTTAGTTTTGTTTTTGAACTTGATCTTAGTCTAAACTCCTGAAAAAAGTCTATAATAATATTATAAAGACAGAGTGAAAATTTTGTGATTTTGTATATACGTGGAAGGTAATCCCCGGTACCGTATCAAACCGCGTTCTTTCACCATTTGAAAAGTATATTATTCAATGTGTGTATATATTACTGGTAAAATCAATGATGGTTGTCAACTAAGTCAGGAAAAATCGTCTTTTTTTAGGGATTCAACAATGTGCGCTGTATTTATGGTTAAAGTTGCACGACAATAATAAATGGCTGGCTTCTTAGAAAGTAATGAAAAAGCGGTGATAGCATATGTCTATCTTCTGAGGATAACTCACAGTAACAATTTTTGTGCACGGTGGTAGCGGGGATCTCGGCGCGAGAGAAACAATATCAATAATTATTTAACCCGGGCAACGCCCGGGTGGGCCATTAGTATATTGTGAAGTTTGTTTGTTACTTTATAAAGATGCCAAGGTATTTTCAATTTTGACAAAATAACGATGTGTAAATTATATAACAGTTAATACATAATTTGCAGTACTATGTTGTTAAGTATAACAATGAAATATTAGGAAAAAATTGAAAATCCGTTCGTTTTTGACCATAGGAGATAATAATAAATTTAAATCGGTAATTAGTTTATAAAACAAAAATTATAGTCTTTACACGTCCCACTCCTCGATCTCCAGGAACCTCGTTTTAGGGTAAGCAAGTGTCAGTCCCGCATCAATAGCTATTGGTGGACTACATGTGCAAATAGTTCATAATTATATAAATTAACAAAAACTGTATGATTTACTGAATGATTGATGATGACTGATGAAATATATTTAAGACTCTAAGTGGAACACCAATATCCTTATTGGTTTTTGATTAAGTAGTGAATGTAACTGCTCTTTTTAAACGTAAATCTCTTTACCTAAAAAGTTATTGCATGACCCGTATATATTACATAAAGTAACACCCTTTTTATGCTTCATAACAAAATAATATAATAAATAATCATAAATAAACGAACACCATTGCGAAGAACTTGCAGCTTTTGTACGCCATATATGTGCATTTACCGTTCATGATTATACATCAAGTCCGTGTCTAAATATTTTAAAGCCAAGGAGCAAGGTGGTTTAAGGTGTGAGTCGACTATGTCGTAATTCTGACTTGTTATCGACTTTGTTGTGATTATTTATTGTTTGTTTAAACAAACCGAGGTCTGACACATTCTTTTAGTGCCTAATGAGAAGACCTCCTGATACTTTATTGCAAACTGTTGTAACAATTCCAAAGCTTTATTATAGTATCCTATAATGAAGTCTACTATATAAAATTTGTTGTATCGGTAACATAATATAATACAATGAATCAACTGGTGCGAGACGCGTGGTACGGCGCTCGTACCTGCTAATTGTGATCACTCTTTACCAAGTCTCTGTGTGCTTTTACAAGATGATGAACAACGAAAAAACCTGCCAGAAAGCTATCATCCATTACTATTCTTCAAAGTATGTCTTTTCGGCTTAGTGTTAAAAAAAACCTTTTAACGTGACAGCTAGTACAGTACAAATATACGTAATATTAGAGCACTGTTCGACTTTCGTATAATAAGTGGTGAGAACTGTAGAACCTTTTAAATGGTATCTAATTAGGCATTCTATCTAATAGGAGTTAACACACGTCACGCAATTTGATTCATAATCGATCATATATATAGGTGTGTCTTAGCCAGAGTGTTACCATCAAATGAACTATGTGCATTTTGTAACCTAAACTCACTTACTTTGAGTGTAATATGGTCATCCGTTTAATATGGTCACTTTCTTACAACTCAAAAACTACAGCCTTGTTTGCATAGATGACTCTGTGATCCGATAGCTCTTCATCGGTCAATCAAATAATGAAGGGTCAAAAGGGCGATGATTTATCGACGCCATTTTGACAGTTGACATTATAGTAGATATTTTAGTCGATTTTAGTATCGTGTAGTGTAGTTATATTTTTAACTTGATCTTTTGAAGTGTTCCATTTTATTTCCAAAGCTTGTTTGCTATTTTTTTCCTAATATATTAGGTATAGTATACGACTTTGTGTTTTTGTCGCTGTCCTTCTCCTAGTTTTGGTTTTATAGGGCGGCAAAGCTTAAGGTGACCATATTACACTCACGTACCTTATAAAAATGTCTTTTTTGACAAATGTATACTCTATGTGAACTTTCACCTGAGATTAAGCATTGTTTTTTAATAAATAGTCAATAAATTTTATTTCGCAACTCGATCGCAACTCTAACATAGAACAAACGTTGTTTTAACTAAAGTTTTATTAAAATATAAATAACAGATTTAAACATCATAAAATATTGAACTTCTTGCCTGTATAATAACAGATTTAAAGTAGACAGCAACAGTAATACGTAACAAAACATGAAGAGAAATCAAGTTCTTTCACTGTCGTTGTTACAATATCTAAGAGCGACCTCACACAAGCTTGCCAACATCCAGTTAAGTATGAACTGCTTTTACAGTTAACGGTAATACAGTGTTAATGCGCCTCAACAGCGCTCTTATTATTCGAAGTAATTATATATAAATATATTTTGTGCTCTAAATTAACAACACCTGTACTCATCGTAACTTTGCACAGTAAAAGCTAACGTAAAGCTTTGTTCCTTCAACAATAAAAAAAAAGTTTTTAAGAATCGCATAATATGTTTTTCAAGATCGTACATTTTAAAACAATTGGAAGTTTTAGTATTTCAATTATAAATATTATACTTTGGGATAACATATATATATTAAAAATACTGAAATCTAATAAAAACTATTGATATATGAATATGCTATCTGTGTCCATGTGAACCGTGTGTGGTGAGTCAGCAATATAAAGGTATTTTAAAACCAGCACTAATTATTACATTATAAATGCCTAAGTGAAGTTATTTATTTTTTGAACTCATGAAGGGTAAATGTAAAATCGCGGAGAGTTTCTTAGACTCAAGGGCTTTCAAAGACGGCGTTATGAAGAAATAGATGATTAACCCTCTCGTTAAATTTCACTGGCTGCGTTCGAAAGAGAACGGAGAAGTGAATTGATTACCAGGCTCCGAAGAAATCAATAAAAGACCAGTAGCTAACATAGTTTATAAGAATAATAGAAACGGCATCCTTTCATGATCATCCACATTTATTTCAAAAATTGGCTATTATTCACCACATCAAAGCATGCACCAAAGTAAATATATTTTATTCGTGGCAGAGCCACACTGCAGCTGTATTATGGTTGTAGCACTGATGAGTTGGCTTAACCAGCGAAGAACCATGCTCTCATAGAATGCCAGAGTAAAAAATCAGTTTAATACTACTGTGTTTCCTATACAGGGTTTAAAGAACCCGAAACTTTTTTTACTGAAATATATATGTATATATTTTTTTTTTTTAATGTATATATATATAATGCCATATTTCAAAATAATGCATCATTATTAACTGAACTATCGTTGATAAAAACGTCCTCCTCAAGTATGAGTTAAGCTCAAAAATAATTTAATATAAATAACAGATAAGCTACCATAGCAACTATATAGCATAGCTACTTCGTTTATCTGGGTGTAAAACCTAAAATGACCACCCGATTGTGTTGCCTCATAAATATTCTTTCGAAAGATGATTTATATGTCAGGCAGGTCTAATTATTTGGACCGTGCCGTTTCGAGATCAACTTTTTTTCACATCTCTGAAAACAAAACGGCAATACTCAGAATTGTACGTATAATCACGCGTTTAACAACACGTAATATAATAATTGTAGGTGATTGTAAGAGAAAAGCATTTTACTTGCAATTTTTTTTAATGAACGAAAGCGATCCGTGAAAGGTATTAAACGGCAAACGCAAATTATGGTTTATGTGAAATGAAATGGTCACAATCATTCAGTGTGCGCACGCAAGCAACGGTTTATGAAAGTCTACAAAACCTGTATGGCGAGAGGGTCGCTCTTTGGTCAGTGTACCTGAATTGCTTTGTTGGTCATAGGTTCAAATCTTATCTAATGCCGATGTGCAATACGCAATAGGTTTGATCGCCAGAATTTATATGATTTCTTTGGTTTCTAAGGTACTATACAAGAGAAAATAAAGAAAAAGATCATTTATTATTATTTTCGCATTGATGCTTATTAGACCGGGAGCTGGTGACAGGTGACGTTCCACGATTTTGTCGTGCATGCCTTTTTTAAGGCTTGATAACTAACCCTAAAATATCAAAGATTGTCGGGGCTTTAGCCACCCCGCGCGTCCTCTTCATAAGGAAAAGTGCTTTTTTTTGTGTAGCGAATTTTCGTATTTTTCTGTGATAGTATACTGCATGCCATTGTAATATACGGAAGTTCAAGCAAATTGAAGCTCTAATAATTGATGGCATGCACCCCGCAGCGGCCCAAGATGATCAAAGGGTTCTGAAAACCTGAAAAAAATTAAAGGGCAATTCCGTGTTTTCAAATTGCATGCCGATGTAAAGAATGGAAGTTTTTCTAATAAAAACACTGGAAAAATTGGCATGCACCCCTCGTATGACCATGGCATGCTTGCCAAGTTTGGAATCACGGAAAATTTTTCAGCGTTGGTCATACGAGGGGTGCATGCCAATTTTTCCAGAGTGTTTTTATTACAAAAACTTCCATTCTTTACATCGGCATGCAATTTGAAAACACGGAATTGCCCTTTAATTTTTTTCAGGTTTTCAAAACCCTTTGATCATCTTGGGCCGCTGCGGGGTGCATGCCATCAATTATTAGAGCTTCAATTTGCTTGAACTTCCGTATATTACAATGGAATGCAGTATACTATCACGGAAAAACACGAAAATTCGCTATACAAAGAAAAACGCTTTTCCTTATGAAGAAGACGCGCGCGGGAGGGGGGCTAAAGCCCCGACAATCTTTGATATTTTAGGGTTAGTTATCAAGCCTTAAAAAGGCAAGCACGACAAAATCGTGGAACGTCACCTGTCACCAGCTCCCGGTCTATATGGCATATTGTATGTTATATACACTTACCGTTACGGCCTATTAAAGGTCAATCCTGAACAGGCCTCCATTTAGATTGCCTCATAGGGCGATATTTGTCATAGTTGCCACGCTTGGCAAGCAGATTGGCATTATTATATTATTTATTAGGAAGACGCTGCTGCCATCTCTTTTTTCTCTGTCGTCTCTTACGGTACCCACAGGATGACATGAGTTAGAGGATATTCTTTCATCGACACTATATGATAGTTTAATACATTCACACAGTTTAAATTGTGTATAGATACTGTAAATTTGCTCGGCCTATGAATGCGGGTGTGTGAAGACTTTTTGTAGCAGACCATTCTACAGCAATAGATTTATTTCACCTTTAATTACAACAATAATGATAAGTAAAGTTAAGGTTAAAGTTAAAGTTACAGTTACTATATACGTCCCACACCAGGCCTCCGCTCATTTCTGAGGAGGTTTTAGGACAAGGAATTTTCCGCCGCGCTGCCCCAATGCTTGTTGGCGAACTTCACATGTCTTCGAAATATTTTTTTCTTATTTCTCAGACATGCAAGTTTCCTCACAATATTTTCCTTCACCGCCAAGCACTTAAAATTGGAATTAATAACTTCATTGGTGCCGGCGGGGATCGAACCCGGTTTACTCGTGTACTGTAAACTTTACAGTGAGCGCTAACCATTAGAGATACCACGGCATAATGATGAATAATAATGTGATATTACGACCGTTATGGTTCCTTTTTACCAAATTGATTAATCCCAATAAAACGAATATTTCATAGATTAAACATACTGCTCTATTTTTAGTTGAGTTCGGGAACGACTATTTTCATAATTCATCTGTATTTGTTTGTTTATATGTATGATACGCGATATCCTCACCGTGAACCGTATTAAGACATTCCTTTTTATTAAATAGGAAATTTCTCAATGGTGGTCGATCACTTTTAACTTGAAGAAAAAATTTCACTACTGAAGCTGGAAAAATTGGTGATGAAATTTTTTAATGGTATTCATTTTTGTTATTAATTTTAGTTGTCGTCGCCGTTTAGTGATTTAGTCAACATTCTACCTGTAATCTTGAGGTTGTGATATTTAAGCCAGGTTTTACTTTTCTTTAGGTTTAATTATAATGTAGTTAAACGGCTCATACACGCATGTTTAATTAGAGATGGCAATTAAAGCACTATTTTTCACACAAAAATACAAGATTAACAAAATAAACTTATCAGCTACATCAACTAATTCGTTTATTTGTCAAACTTGTATTTTTGTGTGAAAATTAGCGCTCTAATTGCTGTCTCTAATTAAACGTCAAATAGTCCAATACAAAACTTATGGTGTATGATCGAAAACTGATAAGGATATTATATCAGAAGGAACATCACCTCACAACCAAAGTTCGAGAACCACAAATATACGAGCTGAACGTTTGAACCAGTCTAGGATACAAAGCCATAACTCATGGTATAGTACCTATAGTAGTAACAGTTTACACGCGCCCGACTTTTGATAAGGATTGGAAACGTGTCGTTTAATTAAAATCGCTCTCAGAAGCTCTCAGACTGGAGACAATACTGTACGCACTGATGCTTAACGACAGATGTAGTTAAGAGTTTGAAACGTACCCAAACTCCTAAGCAAACTGGAAGTCTACTTCCTATAAAAGTGTTAGAAGCGTTGCTAATATTCTTTCTTTAAAAAAAATTACTGCCCTTGAATAAAACTAAATTTACGGATTCTATCACGTTTATTTAACTGATTTTACTTATTTTTAATTCCCGACGTTTCGGGTGCTTTACAGCAACCATGGTTACGGGGGGGGACTGACCATGACTGGTGACCATGGTTGCTGTAAAGCACCCGAAACGTCGGGAATTAA
The DNA here is from genome assembly GCA_907164705.1 of Parnassius apollo. NCBI lineage: Eukaryota > Metazoa > Arthropoda > Insecta > Lepidoptera > Papilionidae > Parnassius > Parnassius apollo. Next base: position 9,911,121 of record CAJQZP010001558.1, on the reverse strand, counting down.
AATTAAGTAAAATCAGTTAAATAAACGCGATAGAATCCGTAAATTTAGTTTTATTCAATGTGTAGTGTTCGCGTAAATTTAAGAAATCATTAAATGAATGTCATGTCAAGATTATCTATCCTAAAACTAATGTCTACTGCTACACAATCCATGTATATATCTATCATACACGAGTAACAATATTGCTGGGCACGCATCTCTTAGCCATTATGCGCCGGTTCACATCTTAATCTAAAGGTTAACCGTATGTCTGTTACTGTCAGTGGTCGCGCCCCGCTGTGCTGTGCCTGCGCCTCTTTACTTACAGCGTGGTACAAAATCAAAAATTATGGAAGGCAAAATTCATTAATCCCTTCCTAAATATAAACTCAAGTACCAGAGCAGCATAAACTGAAAAGATACAGAACAGATATTAATATTAAAATTATTCTGCATCGTTATTGTTGAACACTAAAAATTATATAGCATAAATTTTGACGTACTCTGAATCCTTTACTTTTATTTCTTAAAACCTAGCAAACATCTTCTTCTTTTTTTATTTTACTTACAGCGTGGTGCAAAATCGAGAATTTTATGGAAGGCAAATTCATTGCCGTGTAGTGGCGGTTAAGAATATCCACTACCCCATATCTTCCCGAGGGTGTCGTAAAAGGCGACAGAGGGAAACAGGCAGGAGATGGGCAGCAGCATCTTCCTGATAACGACAACTGTACGACAAAAAAAAACTGCGTGAACCATGCACAATTACACAAATAGACGGCCCCCAGTCCCCGGCGGCCCCGCTATTCCTGGCTACGGTGGCGACCATGGTAACGGCGGGGCAGGGGGTGCTAAGAATCTCCGGTGGAGGTTCGGTTGCCACCTACGACGACTCGACCTGGCAACATTTAACGCACGCACACTGAGGACTGACGAGAAGATCCTGGAGCTGGAAGAAGAGATAGACAAGTTGCGCTGGAGTATTATAGGATTATCCGAGGTCCGAAGAGAGGGGGAGAACACGGTGATTCTCGAATCCGGCAACTTGTTCTATCACCGGGAGGGCGACCATCTGTCCCAAGGAGGTGTCGGATTTATCGTCCACAAGTCTCTCGTCAACAAGGTTGTAAAGATTGGGAGTGTGTCGACGAGGGTCGCGTACCTGATACTCAGAATCACCAAACGGTATTCGCTGAAGGTCATACAGGTTTACGCACCAACCTCGGCACATTCCGACGAGGAAGTGGAGGAAATGTATGAGGATATTTCCAAAGCCATGCATTCCTCCAAAACCCACTACACGGTGTTGATGGGAGACTTTAACGCAAAACTAGGCACAAGAGAAAACGGTGAGCTGAAGTTAGGGAAATTTGGAGTGGGGCAACGGAATTGAAAGGGGCCAGCAGCTGGCCGACTTTATGGAGAAAGAGGGACTCTTTATGATGAACTCTTTCTTCCAGAAGCGGCCCCACAGGAAGTGGACCTGGTCGAGCCCCGACGGTTCCGACAAAAAATGAGATTGACTTCATTATGACGACCAGACGCCAACTGTTCAGTGATGTCTCAGTGATCGCAAGGGTGAAAACTGGCAGCGATCACCGAATGGTTAGAGGCACACTGAACCTAAACGTTAAGTTGGAGAGGTCTCGTCTAATGAAGTCAACGCTCCGTCCCCCTCGTGCTCTAATTCAAAATCCCGAAAACTTTCAGCTCGAGTTACACAACCGCTTTCAGTGCCTACAAGATTGCAATGCAGTGGACGATATGAATGACAAGCTCGTGGAAACTGTCCACGCGGTCGGAGCTAAGTTCTGCAAGACCCGCCGCAGAAGAACACAAAAACTCTCCGATCACACTCTTAATCTCATGGCTGTTAGACGGGAGATGAGGCTGCAATCGTCAACAGATTTGACAGCATACAGGCAACTGAACAGACAGATCTCCAAATGCATGCGGCGAGACTTACGCAACTTTAATACTGCTCGTATTAAAGAAGCGATCGAACGGAACCAGGGCTCCAAAGTCTTTGCCAGAGATCTGTCTGCCCGTAAGAGCCAACTGTCAAGGCTGAAGACTGAGTGTGGCAGCATCGTTTCCGGGACACCTGAGATTTTGAGTGAGATTGAGAGGTTCTATGGGCAGCTGTACACATCATCGTTGGAGCCATACGCAAGTGTGAGTAACGATCCAAGAGCAAGTCTTATCCGACACTATTCCGATGATATCCCGGACGTCAGTCTAAGCGAGATTAGAATGGCTCTCCAGCACCTTAAAAACGGCAGGGCCCCAGGCGAGGATGGAATTACAGCGCAGCTTCTGAAAGCGGGTGGAACACCGGTACTTGAAGCCCTTCAGAAGCTTTTCAATTCCGTCCTCCATGGTGGCACTACTCCAGAGGCGTGGAGCAGAAGTGCGGTGGTCTTGTTCTTTAAGAAGGGCGACAACGCTCTCTTGAAGAACTACAGACCGATTTCCCTTCTGAGCCGCGTCTACGTGCTGTTTTCGAGAGTCATTACGAATCGTCTCGCACGCAGACTCGACGACTTCCAGCCTCCCGAACAAGCCGGTTTCCGAAAAGGCTTCAGTACCATAGACCACATACATACCCTGCGGCAGATTGTACAGAAGACTGAAGAGTACAATTTGCCACTTTGTCTGGCGTATGTGGACTATGAGAAAGCCTTTGATTCCGTCGAAATTTGGGCGGTGCTGCAGTCCCTTCAGCGGTGCCAAGTTGACTGTCGGTATATCGAAGTGCTGAAGTGTTTGTACAGTAAGGCTACGATGGCTATCCGAGTACAGAACCAGAGCTCGAAACCTATCCAACTGCAGAGAGGTGTAAGACAGGGTGACGTTATATCCCCGAAACTCTTCACCGCTGCTTTGGAAGACGTTTTCAAGCTACTGGACTGGAAAGGATACGGTATTAACATCAATGGCGAGTACATCACTCACCTTCGATTTGCCGACGATATAGTCCTTATGGCAGAATCGCTGGAGGACTTAAGCACTATGCTCAATGACCTCAATAGTGCCTCCCAACGGATAGGTCTTAAGATGAACATGGACAAAACAAAGATCATGTTTAATGTCCATGTCACACCTATGCCGGTAGTTGTTGGGAGCACTATGCTCGAAGTTGTTGACGAGTACGTTTAGCTGGGACAAATAGTCCGACTAGGTAAGTCCAACTTCGACCGAGAGGTCAATCGACGGATTCAACTCGGCTGGGCAGCGTTCGGGAAATTACGACACATCTTCTCGTCAGGTATACCTCAATCTCTGAAAACTAAAGTGTACAACCAGTGCGTGTTGCCAGTGATGACTTACGGATCAGAGACGTGGTCCTTCACTGCTGGCCGTATGAGGACGCTCAAGGTCGCTCAGCGAGCTATGGAGAGGGCTATGCTCGGAGTTCCTCTGCGTGATAGACTCAGAAATGAGGATATCCGCAGTAAAACCAGAGTGACCGACATAGCCCAACGGATTAGTAACCTAAAGTGGCAATGGGCCGGCCATATAGCTCGAAGAACCGATAACCGATGGGGAAGAAAGGTTCTCGAGTGGCAGCCTCGTACCGGTAGGCGTAGTGTAGGGCGACCCCCCACTAGATGGAGTGACGACCTGGTAAGATATGCAGGATGTCGATGGATGCAGGTGGCTCAGGACCGTGCTTTGTGGCATTATTTGGGGGAGGCCTATGTTCAGCAGTGGACTTGTGAAGGGCTGTGATGATGATGATGATGATGATGATGAAATTTATTAATCCCTTCCTAAATATAAACTCAAGTACCAGAGCAGCCTAAACTGAAAAGATACAGAACGGATATTAATATTAAAATTTTCCTGCATCATTATTATTGAACTTTAAAAATTATATAGCGTAAATTTTGAAGTACTCTTTCTTTTAACACCTAGCAAACATTTTTTTCTTCTATTTTACTTACTGCGTCAAACAAAATCACCAATTAAGGAAAATAAACACACTAATCCCTCCCTAAATTTAAGAGCACGTACCAGAGCAGCATAAATTGAAAAGATATAAAACATGTTGTGTTAATTGCCTAAGCTTCCCATATGCACCATTGATATTTGAACATCAAAAGTTATATACTTAGCATTAAATACTTTTAATCCTTGGCTCACATTTCTTAAAACGAAATAACAAAACATCTTCCTTCTTCTACTATAACTAGATCATTGCCACGAGCACACACTTTTTTAATTATTATAAGCAATGTTTGACAATAATCTCACTTAATGGTAATTGCACTTAATGGTAAAAGCACTGCACAAGTTGTAAATGGTAAATCGCACTGTCTTAGCGTAACAAAAACCAATTCACTCTTGCCTTGAAGACGCCCAGATTGTATTCGGATGGAAAGACACACGCCGGGACTTTACAGAAAATATATATTGACCTTACAATCGCTAATGACTTGTGACTTGTATCACATCGTTATAATTTGTTCAACTAAATTGTCTGTAAAACTTACGCATAGAATGTAATGTTTAATAACTTGTGCCATGGGAGGCTGATTTGTAATTGTACGCCTGTTTCGTGCAACGATAGTTTAGAACAAATAACCTTTTGTACGTCGCTGTACGAGTATGATATTACAACGGCTCCTTTAAAACAAGATAAGGTATCACGAACTATGAGTACATTGTCACGAGACGTGTCAAATGCATAAATCTTGAGGAAGGAGCTGTTATTGAGGTGTTCATGAATAAAAAAAAATAAAAACACATAATATCACCATAGAGAATTTTTTTAAATATTGTATTAAAATGTCTTATATGTATGTACACGAGTAGATACTACATCATTGAATAAAACAATTTTTACAGATTTCAAATTCAGTTTAATTTAGATTTTTTTAATAGTATAATTGTGACAAACGAGCACACAGTCCACCCGATGGTAAGTGGTTGCTGTGGCCCATAGACATCTACATCCATCCTCGATTACGAATCAAAATGCAGGAGCGTTGTCACCCGTGAGGACTAAGATGGAATGCCTCATTCCAGTAAAATGGGTATCCGGTTCTCTACACTCACTGAAAAAGAAGATTGATGATTTTACGTATTCTGTGAGAGCATGGCCTGGTCGAGCCGACCAATTCGTGCTACAACTATACTACTAATATAACTCCAACATGGCTCTACCTCGTTTAAATTTTTAATTCACGAAAAATCTTTTTGTTACGTGGTTGGGGTTTCTTACGTGCTAGAGCTACGTTGCAGCAATTCCAGCCATAAATACCCTCACAGAATATCAGCGTAAAACAGCAGTGTAACGATGCTGTTTTTCGTATGATGAGTGTAGAGAACTGGAGACCCTTTTTACTGGTAACGAGGCATTAAGTGTCATCATCTGTACATGGCTTCTTAATCAATGACAGAGGTGATATCTATGGGTCATAGCATCCACTTCCCATCAGGTGGACTTTACTTGACGGTGGAAAAAGCGCTTCGCGGTTACTTTATCGTGCGCAGCCTAAAACTTGGATGTTCGAGAAAATAATGTACTACATCATATTAGAGGTCAGTATATCTATCTTTCATCTTCAAGCCATAATAACGTATTTTATGTTGAAAGTTATTTAAAATGAAAAACTGATTATGTTTTAATTGTTTCACTTCATATATGTGTAACTATTCACGTCGACAACGGCGCGACTACGGATCGTGTGATCCGGGTGGGTTGTAATTAGGGTTTTCCTTTTTCTGCCAGGAATTTTTCTGTAGCAGTCCGGTAAAATTGGAATGTTAGTCCTGCGTCTGATCTCTCCGGTCATATCGGACTTCCGTCTCGTAGGGCTACGAGAGTGCACGTATACTTGCACTGTTACGCACACATTCGTCCTGATGGCCATTAAGTCAGTGGTAGCTTCGTGTGCTCTATTTTCTGTAAAAATCAACAATTGAATATCTTGATCATAGACCTGCTGTGACAGGCACTCTGTACGCAAAATAAATAATAAAATTCTGAATCTACAAAAAAACGTACAAAAACTATTTTGTTTCATCAAGATTTAAAAAACATGAGGTTTCATAGCCTTGCATCTAGTAATTTTTCTCTGTTTTCGATATTACAGTGGTATCTGAGGGGACAGATATTTAAAAAGAATAAATAATAATAATATCTTTATTTCGACTAACAAGTATCATATAACGTAATTAGTATAATTATGTAATAACATAGCCTATTTTTAGTAATTAGTGTTTTTTTTTGTTTTTTTTTTTTTTTTTTTTTTTTTTTTTTTTTTTTTTTTAAAAGTTTGTTTTTGTTTTCATTATAATAAAGAAAAGTTGAATAAAAATAAGAGATTAAATAAAAAAAAAATGAAAATCTTTCAAACCGAAATCAACAAATGTTATGATTATTTATTTGTTATAAATCAGCAGTCGTCAGATATTAGGGTGCACAGCATGAAGAGATGTGATGATGGTAGAGCCACGTGGCAGCTATGTGGTGGTTGCAGCACGAATAAGTAGTCTCGATCAGGAAGGACCACATTTTCACAGAATAACTACAAAAATAACAGCTTAATTCTGCTGTGTTTCTTATGGTAAGTGTAGAGAACCGAAGACCCTTTTTACTGGTAAAGAGATATTCTATCTTAGACCTCAGGGTGATAGTGCATTCTAGATTTTGATTTTTATCCAGAATAAGTGAAGGTGTCTATGAGCCACAGCATCCACTGATCATTAACTTTGCGATTGTGTCCTGTGTTCTGTATATCATCCTTTTTTCTATAAAAAGGATATATATTCTTCTAAAATATATTATAAGTAGAAAGAATGAAAATAAAATAACATATTTATTAAGTACCTGTAATAATAAACTAATTCTCACTTATTATTGATTTATTAAACTCCTATATTACACGAAAATCGTTCGGGAATTGAAAAAAAATAATATAACCGTTTTCAAAAAAACAACGATAAGCATATCACTTATAGCATATCACTTCTAGCTTAAACTGTTTCGTTAAAAAGGTTTTTTACAAATCAGTCCAAAATGCATGGAGGACAATAATTTTCTGTCTCGAGAAAGTAATAGAAAACCCCTATTTTGAACTTCATGATCCTTTGTTTTTTACATCCGAAAAAAAGTTGGCAACCCTCGTAGGTTCAATGTTTTTTAATCGGAAGTTAGTTTGATTGCCGTATAATGGATGACACACACGGTCAGTTCGACTGATCATTCCAACTGATCAGTTCAAAATAAATCTGTTGATATTTTTTAAAGTATCAGAGTATTGATATATCGATAAATAAACTTATATATAAAACTCCGATATTGAGGTCGCCCTGATTGTGGCGATAGTCTGTGCCGGTGCAGGAATGGTTTCCTGCCGCTGAGGTTGTTTCAGCGCGTTTCCGGTTGGGGTTGTGGTAATTGTGGTGGTGGTGGCTGCCGTAATGGCGCCCGTGTTGCCTGCAGGGGCATAGGAGGTTGCAGAGTTACACCCCTCTTGCAGTACGCTGCAACTGCAACACTGGGCACCGCCTGTCGTTAGCCGCGTGAGCCTTTGCGCAGTTAGCGCACTTCGGCTGGTGATCACGCGGCTTGGGGCACTCGGATGCGGTGTGGTCGCCCGCGCAGCAAACGTAATTAACGGGACGATGGCAATTATACGAGGCATGCCCGAAACCCTGACATCTATCATCTATGGCATTGAAATGGGCCGGCTCTACCTTGCCAGCCCCCAAAAGAGGCGCCGGGCATGTACATGTTGGCACCCCAAAAGCTACAAAACACCGTGAGTAAACTATACTTAACTGTCTTTATCTTATCCATTACTGGTACGTCTTATCAATGCTTAAAATATTTATTGTCAAAATTAAATGAAAATATTTTTAATACTTAATTCGCATTACATAACCGAATGCTATGTAATACATGACTCTAAGTTAATATCTTGACTTTTCTCAGAATTTATCATTTTATATATAATCATGAATTTAATGTTTATCCTAAGAAACAATGAAAGATTTAATGAGATGTCTATCTCGCGTCACCATGTAGGACGACCTCTCACTGGATGAAGTGACGATCTGGTAAGACATGCAGGAAGTCAACGGATGCGTGTAGTTCTGGACAGTCGTTTGTGGCATTCCTCGGGGGAAGCCCATATTCAGCAGTAGTCTTGTGAAGGGCTGTAAAGGTAAAGATGATGATGTGCCATAATAGTTAAAATATCGGTCTTATTAGAAAACGTGGGTATATATAAAAATCACAAATTGAAATATCAGGCTTAAGTTATTAATATTCTTTTTTTTTCGTTTTCTTAATCCTTTTTTAATCCTCGCAAATCCACTCATCAATAAACCACGTTTTGTAATAAGACCGATAGAGTTTAGTTTAACACTGAATGAACCGTTTTGCCGGTATAATATGGATATTTCACATGAAAATATTCATGCCCCATTATCCGTTTCTGACAATAATTCCCCGTCCCACACGTTGAAAAATTTTCTAAGTGTCTCCGCTAGTTGCTGAATGATGTTATGTAGAAAGTAACCATAACAAATAATAACGAATTTAATACTTTTCGTTAATAACAAAATAAAGAGTAACGTTATGAAGCTGAATAATATTAAAGTTGTGAAATTTAAGCAACGCTATTAGATATGAAGATAATTTTGTATGGTAACGAATGGTGTGTATTACTCAGGGTAGTTTTAGTTTGAATTTAATGATCATAGTAAAAAGGGAGGGATGTACTTTTCCACATAATGCTAGTATACACTAGACACAACCCGCACAGTATAAGAACAAGATTAGGTTTACAGACAATTTCACTCTCCAATCGCTATTTTTCTATCATCTTTATGATACGCCCCATTTTATATTTCATTTTTATTTAATTTTTGAAATTAAAAGTGCCAGAGTTTTTACTGATTTTTGAACTTTTACAAAAAGACACTGCCTTCGTGCTATGTGGTGGCGCTGTGAAGGAAACCATTATTCCATTTCGTCCACTGGGTGCCGTAACGCTTCGCTTACACCTAATCGGTCATCGGCCGAAGTTTGCTCGGGCGATGACGGCCGAACTCGGACGATCGAATCAAACACTTGTAAAACAAAGAGAGTGCGTACGCAAACACGACCGTCATCGTCCGATAACGCACGAAAACGGCCGATCAACCGTCGAAATCGAACTTGTTGGGATTTCTCGCCCGACTGCCGGCGTCTACAGTGCAAATTGAGTGTATTTATAGTTTAATTTAATCATTTTGTCTTTATTCTGTTGTTTCTGTCAGTGTTGTTATCTACCTAAACGACTATGGATATTGAAAATAGAAAAATATAAAAGAATACCGGCAACATCCAATGTCAGCACATGTGGTACACTGTTGCAGTGTAAGCAGATACACGTTCGAGTTCTCGTCCGGGTAGTTCTGTCCGCCATCGGCCGACAAAATTGGTTTTGGTGTACACGTACCGTAAGAGACGACTACGGGAAAGGCCAGAAAATATCTTATGTCTTATGACAGATGGCGATATCTATGTTATCTATACTTATGTTTAGCTTGACTGGCGATGTCTGGTATGTCTGGTGTACCAACGGCTAATTCGTATTGGTACTCTTTGTGGTCAAAATTTATAATAAGCATATTTCTAAATGCACAATCACTTTAAGTTTAATCCCATTATGTTCATATATTTCAAGTTTATTTTTTTTTCATTCGCTTTCTAAGTACAAAAAAAAAATATTTTTTTAAAATTGTTTTTTTTTTTTTTTTTAATTAACCTAAAGAATCCTTACAGTAAATTAGATATAGTGTGCGTGTTTGAGGTTAATACGCAATGCGAGGGAAAGTCTTATAATTATGTATCTTAACACATCATTTTTCTTAATACAATTTTGAACCGGTAGGCGAAGTGTTCCACTGGGTGTAGCAGTGGGCTTTTGTAGGCTGTACTGAACGAATGTAGGGCGGCCCCCTACTAGATGGAGTGACTACCTGGTAAGGCATGCAGGAAGTCGATGGATGCATGTAGCTCTGGATCTTCATTTGAGGCATTCCTCGGAGGAGGCCTATATTCAGCAGCAGACTTGTGAAGAACTGTAATGATGATGATGAATTAATTTTTTATCCGAACGAATCAATAAAACTAACTAAATTAAATTTTGATGTTAACATACAAATTATGAAAAAAATTATTCAGAAATAATTATAGGTAACAAAGTTACTATTTCACTCTCGAATCGAACTTTCTACATATGAACAGCAATCCGATCTAGTTAGGAAAATGATTGTGATAGGATTATGTTCATCGTTCGTGCCAACAATTTACGATTTCTGTCTCGCTCTCACATTGTTAACTCCGTGAAAATATGTCCCATTGCACGTCATTATAGAAATTACAATGATTACGTCGGATTCACTGCGGACGTGTATCGATTGACGAGTTGTGTGATAGTCACTATTGAAGATATAGAAGATTATTGAATAGCTCATAGGAAAATATTTCTAACTGTCGTCAAAATCTACCTAGTTACAAAACAGCGGGTTTTTATATAAAAATGTATGTTAAATATTTATTGTTTTTCTGGAAGAAATTGCTATCAGCAATAAGCCCTCCAATTGCATACTCCTTTTGTACTCGTATATATAAACCGTAATTTTTGTATGGTGCGTAATAAAGGTACGTGATGGTAATATAGGTCACTTATCACTTCAAGCTTTGTCGCCCTATAAAACCAAAACAAGGATGAAGATCGAGACAAAATTACAACGTCGTACACTACTATAACAAATATTTTAAGAAAAAAAAAGCAAACAAGCTTTAGAAATAATTTGGAACACTTCGAAAAATCCACTTAAAAAAAGTAACTACACTACTCTATACTAAAATCGACTAAAATATTTACTATAATGTCAACTGTCAAAATGGCGTCGATAAAGCAGCGCCTTTTTGACCCTTTATTATTTTATTTACTGATGAAAAGCTATTGTATCACACAGCCATCTATGCAAACAAGGCTGTAGTTTTTGAGTTATAAGAAAGTGAACATATAAACCGGATGACCATATTACCCTAACGTACTATAATAAAGATTTGAGAGTCCCTCGTCTGGTAATATTACTACTCCCCGTCATCATTTTATGAAATTCGTGTTTTGAAATTAAAAAAAAACTTGAATTAAAAAATTAGCGTTTTTGAATCAATTTGCCGCTATCAATTGAAAACCTCGTTCGTCAAATAGTAGGATGCACGGCGTGTCGGTGAGGTTTGCAATTAGGGAAGGGATGGAATGTAGTCAGACTCAGTAATTATCATCATCATCATCTTCTTCTTCTTTAAAAAAACGTTACCTCCACACTAGAAGTTCTCCTTCATTGTGGTTTTCACAGTTTACATACATAAATTTCACATGAACAAACATCCATACCCCGTCAAGTGTAATATGGTGCATAATGTTTTCCGCAAAGTAACGCTCGATTCTATAAATTTCCTTTTTATATCGTAAATGTAACGAAGTAATACTATAAATTATACTCTTCACATCCTCTTTAAGTCTACTGTTGTATATATACCGTTACGCCGTTACAGCCTATTAAAGTCCACTGCTACCCGCCCCCTCACCTAAACTTCTAAAAACTTCTAGTACCCGGGCTGCCCGGGTAGGTTAGGGGGCCAGATGAATCTCCCGGGCGGGGATCTCTCGTAACTATCTAACGGCCAATGCCAGTCTCTTGGACTCCGATGCCTCTGAATCGATTTCTTCGTCAACAGCTACGGATGTTATGCAGAAGGCAAGCGCCGATAATTCTAGTAAAGCCAAAGCTAGTAAACGTGCACGCAGGAAATGGAATGAAGCTACGAATATCTTTATACTACGCACATATACCTTACTATCACATCTACGGAAACAAAAAACATTAGGTCATACCGTACCCAACTTTTCGCAAAATTTAAAGCAACAATACCGAATACTTCCAGAATAATCCGTAAGTTGCTGTCTAAAGATTAAACGCTTAACTGAGTTCGTTTGGCTAACAGCCCGAGAAAACGATATAATATCGGAACCTCGGGAACGAGAGAATACTAAACAAAAAGTATAGTACTAGTAATAATAATTGTTTATTTCGGACAACCTGTACATTCATATGGGTTAATAAGGTAACTTAAAACTATGTTAGTAGTAAATTAAATAAGGTTCAAAAATTACAATATACATGAATAATATAAGGTACATTTTGATTTACTAGAGCGACTATCAGGAGAAATATCCTTATAAGACAATCTCTAGGATGGTCCTAAATTCAGCAGTGGACTATAGATAGTCCACTGCTGAATTTAGACAATTTTTTTGTGTGACGGCGCTGTCGTCACGCCGCAAGCGAAATACACCGAAGCCTAAATGACGCTATCAACATTCCGAATCATAAACAGTATATTATATAGAACATCTCCAAATTATCAGACTATCACAAGGAGTGTTGGCCGCTCCCCGGCAGAACATCTTGCCCGGCGGGAGATCTCCCATTTTCCTTCTACGGCCACAGTATATAAGTCAATGGCCAATTATAATTTGTTTTGAAAGTACGATAATTTACAAATTATAAAAGCGAAGGGAGTTTTGGGAGAAAGTTGGTCGCCTGCGGGTAGTTGCTCCTGTATTATTCTTATATAATTGTTTGAAGTGGATTTTGATTCGTAAAAGTCGTGTAATTTTGTGTAAAAAAGTAAAGTAAGTAAACAGCCTATGTATGTCCCACTGCTGGGCACAGGCCTCCCCTCATTTCTGAGAGTATATTAGAGCAAGGAAGTGTCCGCCGCGCTGCCCCAATGCATGTTGGCGAACTTCACATGTCTTAGAAATATTTTTTTCTTATTCTTCACACATGTAGGTTTTTCTCACGATGTTTTTCTTCACCGTCGAGCACGTGGTAAACCAGCACTTAAAATTGCAATTAACAATTTCATTGGTGCCGGCGGGGATCGAACCCGGGTTACTCGCGTTCTGTTATATTTACAGCGAGCGTTAACCATCTGAGCTACCACGGCTCTAATTTGTGTATCATTGCAAAAATTTTGCGCATATGAAATATTAGTAGCAATTAACTAACAAAATTGTAAATATAATGCTAAAACGCCTTGATATGTTCGTCCTAGACTGTGCTCTTAAACTACCGTCAAAATCTCGTGAAAACTTTGCAATGTAACGCATCAACGTATTGTGAACAGGTTTTAAACGTATTATATTTATTATATAGGATAGTATCTTTTACTTTTACTTGAAAAGTGACAAAAGATTACAAAACACTTCACTAAGTATGTGTAAAACGGTTATTTCATACGTACAGATATGACAGTATAAACTTATGAGGAACGCCGAGTTTTACATCAAAGACCCTTTCTCCTACCAGGAACGCATAAATTCTTAGACACATTTCACGTTTTAGAAACCATACCAAGTCGTAAAAGCATCGCTTCCATTTGGCAAACAAATATTAACATTACAATAAACCGCCTTGAAGTCATGCATTCAAATGACGCATTGCCTATAATGGTGGCAGCGACATTTACCTCATTGTTACCGATGCCATCAATTATATTATTCCTAGTAAACACCAATAAGGACTGCGGTATGAATATGCAATATCGCTACGAGAGATCGAAAACAGGTCTTTATCTGGTGGATTGCCATCCTGTCAAATAGACTAAGATCGAGTGCCGCCTAGACGACTTTAATAAAATGCATGTACATGTTAAATTGCGGTATATATTTGTACAAGCACTGCATTTTGAAAATTCAGAAGAAAGTTATTTTACTATAATTCATACAGATTGACCATTTGTTTATGCAATCCAATTCTAAAAATGTCATTAAAGTATACAGTTAACAATGAGAATTTCTTAACTAATATCTTTATAGTAGATAATTCCAACTTTTTGTATTTGGATAAAGGCATCGATGGGGTAATAAATAACCGTACATTTACTACTAGTAATCGGCTTTCGCTTTGCACGGTTGATTTCTGGATCTCGACAACAGCACCACCTACTGTTTTTTTTTAAATATCCAGGGTCCCACTCAAATACTCACAAATAATTCATCAAAATCTATTAAGAAATTTTCGATTTTTTGCGAGACAACTGAAAGCAATTGATACATATACAGAACCTTAGTGCGGTATTCTTTAATTTTGTTTATTATATATAAAAGATTAGTTTATGTGGTGACCATAATCTAAAACCGTCGTAGGAAATAGCGCTCGTCTTATGTCCCATTTACATTCAGCCCTGTTGAGCAGGGAAGTGAGCAGGGCAGTGGGCAGGGTAGTATGTAAACAGGCTACTCGCGCTGACACTGCCGCTGCCGCTGCTACTGCCCCACGATCCCTCAAATGTCGGTTTTTCGTGCGGAAGTCAGCCTTCGAGGACGAGGAAAAGGCTGAGTGCTTTGCAGATAGTATTGCCGCTCAATGCTCTCCTAGTTCTCAACCCGTCGACCCCTCTCACGTCCAGGCAGTGGAGGATGAGGTCCGCCGCCGGAACTCACCCCCTACGGCCTCCGAACCTATCTCTGTGTCCAATGATGAGATTTCATCCCTCATCAAAGGACTTAAGCCCAAAAGGCTCCGGGCGCGGATGGCATCTCCAACCAAGCCCTAAAACACTTTCCTGAGCAGGTGTTAACCTTTTTATCTATTGTCTTCAACGCCTGCTTCAACCTCAGTTATTTCCCCACTACGTGGAAAGAGGCTACTGTGATTGGAATTCCCAAGCCAGGCAAGCCTCTCAACCTCCCCCTCCAGCCATCGCCCCATTAGCCTCCTCAAGGCAATGGGCAAGCTCTTCGAAAGAGTCATCCAAACGCATATGAGGCGCTATCTGTTTCCCACAGACGGCGACCCTCTTATCATTCCCCATCAATTCGGTTTCCGAGCCAAACACTCATGTCCCCAACAAGTTCACCGCATTGTGGAATATATCCTCAGCGGTTTCTATCCTCATCGTCATAAGACCATCGCGGTCTTTTTCGATATAGCTAAAGCTTTCGATAGAGTCTGGCACACAGGCCTCATCTACAAGCTCTATAAAATAGGTCTCCCCGATCGTCTAGTTCGTCTCGTGGCCTCCTATTTAAAACATCGTACCTTTCGTTTTAGACACGAAGGCACGCTTTCTTCACAGCGAACTATCAAGGCTGGTGTCCCGCAGGGCTCAGTACTTGCTCCTCTGCTGTACATCTTGTTCACCAACGACATTCCCATCCCGTCGAAAGGTGTTCAACTCTCCCTCTTCGCAGACGATACTGCCATCTACTGCAAAGGTGTCTCACTACCCTTCATACGGAACAAGATCCAAAAGTCAGTTGATGACCTAGGAGCTTGGTTCAAAAAATTTAGTAGATTATAAACGACGCCGTCTCAAAAACACTCCACCAATACGTATGCTAGGGACCATTGTCCCCTGGCATACGTCCGCCAAATATTTAGGTGTCACTCTAGACACAGGGCTCACTTTCAAGCCCCACGTCAAAAGAGTAACCCGTCATGCACGTTTTTATCTGTGTAGGCTCAACAGTATGTTGGGCCGACACAGTAAAATGTCCCTTCGAAACAAGCGTACCCTTTACAAGGTCTGTATACTACCAGTCATGTCCTACGCGGGCCCCGTCTTTGCCCACGCAAACCCTAATATTTTAAATGAACTCCAAATAGTTCAGAACCTCTTCTGTCGTCGAGCTGCGAACGCACCTTGGTACGTCCGTAATGCCGACCTTCATCGGGACTTAGAGCTCCCAACAATTCAACAATTTTTTAAAAAACTCTCTGAGAACTTCTTCAAAGCCTCAGAGTCGCACCCAAACCATTTAATTCGTGAGGCAGCTTCTTATGCAGCCCCACCCCCCTCTCGCTATCGTGTCCGCAGGCCGAGAAACTCTCTCTCGGACCCGCCTAATAAACTTTCAAACGACCTGAACTGTCTCCTGGCGGCTCAGACCAACTCTAATTAAATAAAATTATTGTAATAACTAACATTAATTTGCCTTCGTTTGCCTTCACTCCCTCAGCGGCACTTAGCCGCCTGCGCCCTCTTTTCCCAAAAGAGTGTCGCTCATGATAAGGCACAATAGAGCTTAATCAGCCGGTTGCCTGTCCCCAAAGGCGGTTTTTAGAGGGTATCACTTAGGGTCCCCGGTAGGACAGTGAGCCCCTCATAACCACGATAGACCGGCTATCGTGGTATGCGTAATGCATTTTCCGCCTCCCTACGTATAGGGTAGCCCTTTAATTGCTTCGGGCGCAAAAAAAAAAAAGCGGAAGTCAAAGGACGGGCAGTGCGAGCGGCAGTGAGTGTTCACATTCAGCTCCATCGCTCACTTCGCGCCAAGCGCCTGGATGAATGGACGTGCGTGCCGTCTTGTTATTAAATAAGTACGATCTACCAAAATGCCTTTCGAGTGGAATAATGAAAATACAATAAAGTTTTTAGAACTGCTGGAATCAGAAAAAACTATATGGGATTTCAACGATGAAAACCACAATTCATCATCTTCTACGAATACGAATTTTCTTTTTGAGATAACATAGTACCTACGTACATAATTAATTATAAATTCGTCAAAGGGGGATGCCCACTGTTCATAGACACTTCGGCCATGGGTGCCCACATATAAAAGCATATGGAAATGATAATATGCAATTAAAATAATGAAATGGTTAAGGAATTGGTTTAAAAAAAGTCGGGATTTTTATGATATAAAGCTTTTTATTTTCACAAATACAGTTTTTTAACGACTACTTTTACCAATTTTATTGCTTTTAATTTCTTTAACTTTTAATTCCCGACGCGTGATTTTTCTATTGGAGGCCTATGCCAAAAGGCACACCGAACAGAGGGACTTACTTTAACTAGTATTACAATAGGAACTCAAACACAAATATTATGTAACCCCAAAGTTCGGAAATAAATGGCTATATTATTATTATACTATTATTATTAATTCCTGACGTTTCAGGTGCTTTATAGCACCCATGGTCACGGGGTACTGAGGTGACTGCCATCCCAATGTCAGTATTGGGACATGGAGTACCTTCAGCTTTTTTATTATTAGCTACGCTTATCAAAGGCACAATGCCAATAAATTCTGTCTGAAGTGCCCAAAATGTCAAGTAAACATAGTGGATGCTTTGCACTTGCTGTATATTTGATGAAAGTAAGAATAGGAGATAGTGATGAATGCATATAGGCATTATTGCAAGTACCAAGAAACAAATTAGAGCGGCTTATTATTTACGGCTATTATTATTTTTATAGTCCAATCTACGCAGATTGAACTTACTCTATCTTTAAGTCTTGCAGTGGTATGCTTGGGGTTTGTTTTAATTTTATTAATTATAGTGTCCCAAGCAGGTGTTAGTACCCAACCGCCTTCTCTACTGAAATTAGGATGTTTTTTAATTTCAGTAGCCTCACATATCATCCTTGGTAGGAATTAATGTTCTTTAACGAGGATTTGTGGTCTATCAAATCTGATGTATGTCTATCTGGTTGGGGTGACACCCTTGACATACGGTAGTACAGCAGGCACACGTTCAACTGCGGTCGGCTTCACTCGGTCACTGTGACGAAGACGTGGGACCCGAAGCTTGATTTTGTACAGAACCTGCTTGACGTGCTGAAGCTCCGCAGCCAGGTGCTTGTTCTCACAGATCCCATATGCTCTCTGTAACAAAGATTTGCTCATGGTAACTAACTGTGAAGGATTATGGTGAGATTCACCGCTTAAATATCAGTTTGTATGGGTCTTTTTTCTATACACAGTGTGACCTATGATGTTGTTAGGATTTTGGATAACAAAAACATCTAGGAAAGCTAAGAAATTATTTGCCTCAGATATAATATCATAATTACTGAATAGAATTTGGCACAGAGAGTGGTAACGATGGATAAAATTCATAGGAACAACATCCTGATTTAATATTTCTTGGGCCATATTCATGAGCCGCTCTAATTTGTTTCTTGGTACTTGCAATAATGCCTATATGCATTCATCACTATCTCCTGTTCTTACTTTCATCAAATATACAGCAAGTGCAAAGCATCCACTATGTTTACTTGACATTTTGGGCACTTCAGACAGAATTTATTGGCATTGTGCCTTTGATAAGCGTAGCTAATAATGTACAGTATATTCGGGCATATTGTAAATATTTTCAAAGTCTATATGATGGTAAATATTATCTTACAATAATGTAGAAAAATCTATAATTTGTGCTACACTAAATGTTTTAATATGGTTATATATTAATTCTAAAAGTAAATACCAAAAGTTACTATTTAAATGGTAGTTACTGATTCTACATTCTGGAGGTACATAGTAATTGTATTCACTAAAATACATACCCGCAATGCTGATGGAACAGTGAGTTGATTGGAATTGTTACAACCAGGAAAAAACGTTGATTTTGTGTGAGTGGTGCTCTTACAAAATTAGGCAGCAGTATATTGTATGATGTATGATCTAAGCTTTGTTGTTCTAGGTTCAATACATTACTCACTTTAGATTGCTACAAGGATGGACTAGATGATTCAGATGGTTCCCGTTCTAAAGTTTAACGTGTTGCTGCTTTATCAATCCTTCGCAATCATGACACTCACGCGATGACGATGGCAACTGAAATAATATTAAATAAAAAAAATAAGACAAAGTGAACAAAATAAAATAGATTTGTTTACTTTAAACTCAAATATAGGTAAATGTTACTTAAAACTTAATGCCCTATATTATTTAATAATTAAGGACTGACTGCCTACCAGTAGTCCAAAAACAATTAAAAATCGACTGTCTTATTTCTTGGTATTTGATAAAAATTGTCCATTTCGTAACTATCTGGTGTTAGCTAGCTAATCTTACCGCCGTGTTACAAATAAGCTATTTTGTTTGTCAGGTATAGCTTGTGCATATGTTAAAAAATAAAACAACTTCATCATTTCATACATTCATCACTATCAAATATCAGCACTAGAATTAATAAATTAAAAACTGTTGAACACTTACTTTTAACTGTTGTCACACTATAATGTGATCGACAATCTCACTCCATATGAGTTCTTGAGAATTTATTTGAAAAATAACAAACAAAATAACACAATGGCAACTATTTAGTTGTGAATTCACTAGTACCTTTTTACTTGTTGAATTGTGATTTCATTTCGCATGACATATTTCCTATAGCTGTCAGATTTGATGTTGCCACATAACTAACATAAATACAACGAAACGATATCGATTTGTATTCGATTAGTAATGAAATGAAAAAAATAATAATATTTGAGTTTCGCTTTCAGTTCTACACGCTTTTTAAAATATATTTTCTTTTATTTTTTTAAATTATGTTTTAAACGTATTTTTAAGAACAGTTAAAATGTGGAGTAGCGTATTGTTATGCTCTAAACAGTACATGGTAAATCAGCTAAAAATTCACTTGTTTAATTATCATAACATGATTCCATTTTAAATGTATTGTTAAAACAGATAACAATAACAGTTAAATTGTGCAGTAGCATTTTATTGTACTCTAAAGAATTCATAGTAAATCAGTTAGTAATTCGCTTGTTTAATTATCATAACATCATAATATCCATAGCGATTCGATTATTATTCGATTAATAATTTCATAAAAAGAGAATAATCTTGGAGGTGTTTTAACTTCTGCTCGCTTTTAAAAATGTATTTTCCTTTTTTATTTAAATTCTATTTTAAGTGTATTTTTAAGAACAGTTAATTGTGCAGTAGTGTTTTATGAAGCTCTAAAAATTCATGGTATATCAGCTAGAAATTCACTTGTTTAATTATCGTAACATGATTTCATTTTAAATGTATTGTTAAGAAAAGATAAGAATAACAGTTATATTGTGCAGTAGCGTTATGTTATACTGCATAGAATTCATTGTAAATCAGCTATTAAATCGCTTATTTAATTATCATAACTACAGATGTGAAGGCGGTTGTTAACGTTTTCAACCAAGCCGATAACAACGGTTGTTTTTGTTTTTTTTTTTTTTTTTTTTTTTTTTTATAGAAGAGGGGGCAAACGAGCATGTGGCTCACCTGATGTTAAGTGACTACCGCCGCCCATGATCAACCGCAACACCAGGGGAATTGCAGGTGCGTTGCCGGCCCTTTAGAAAGGAGTAAGCTCTTTTCTTGAAGGTCCCCAGGTCGTATCGGTCCGGAAAAATCACCGGTGGTAAATTATTCCACAGAGAGGTTGTACGCGGAAGAAAACTCCTTTTGAAACGTACAGTGGTGGACCGCCAAGCATCCAGATGGTGTGGATGGTATCGGGACGTTTGCCGTGTAGTGCGTTCACGAAATTTGGCGGCTGGGATTAATCCGAACAATTCCTCAGAGCACTCCCCGTGATAGATGCGATAAAATACGCAAAGAGATGCAACATCTCTTCGCAGCGCCAGTGAATCGAGCCGATCGGAAAGCACTCGGTCGTCAACGATTCGAGCCGCTCTGCGCTGGATGCGGTCAAGTGGAAGGAGCTGGTACTGGGGAGCCCCAGCCCAGAGATGGGAACAGTATTCCATGAGCGGCCGAACCTGCGCCTTGTAAAGTTGCAGGCGGTGTGCCGGCATGAAATACTGTCCCGCTCTGCTGAGCACGCCAAGCTTTTTAGAGGCCAATTTGGCCTTCCCTTCCAAGTGACCACGAAACTGCACGTCACTCGATATGTCGACGCCGAGGATTCCGATACTGGCTGAGGCAACAAGGGGAGTGCCTTGAAACTGAGGGGATACGACAAAGGGGTTCTTTTTAGCGGTTAACGCGCAAACTTGTGTCTTCTGGGGGTTAAACTGGACTAGATTTAGTCGCCCCCAATCCGAGACTCTGTCCAGCAGAGACTCGACTTCAGACACAAGTTTGTCCCGGCACTCGGAGACGTTTTCCCGAGAAATATTGGCTCGGCCGGTGTAAAGAGCATCACCAGTGCTGTCATCTGCATAGCAATGAATGTTACGGGTCTGCAACATATCATTGATATGCAGAAGAAACGGCGTTGGCGATAGCACGCAGCCCTGTGGAACACCAGCATTAATAGGCTTGCAATCGGAGCTTGCACCGTCTACAACGACCTTGATGCTCCGATCTGCAAGAAAACTGGTGATCCAATCGCACAATTTCTCGGGAAGCCCATAGGAAGGGAGCTTCGAAAGAAGCGCTTTGTGCCAAACCCGATCGAAGGCCTTCGCAATGTCCAAACTAACGGCCAATGCCTCCCCCTTGGACTCTACTGCCTCCGCCCATCTGTGAGTTAGGTAGACCAGAAGATCACCAGCTGACCTACCACGGCGAAAACCGTATTGGCGGTCACTAATCAACTGGTGATCCTCAAGGTACCTCATGAGCTGGCAGTTTACAATGGACTCCATTGTTTTGGAGAACAAGGAGGTGATGGCGATAGGCCGGTAGTTGGACGGGTCTGAGCGGTCGCCTTTTTTAGGGATCGGGTGGACGAAAGCCGTCTTCCATGATTTTGGGACTACGCCTAGGGAGTAGGAGTACCGGAAAAGACGCGTTAAAACCGGTGCCAACTCTGGAGCACACGTCCTCAGCACAATTGGGGGGATTCCATCAGGCCCACTCGACTTATGGATGTCCAGGGAGAGGAGTGCTTTGCGAACCGAGCGCTGAGTGAACTGCACTTCCGGCATGGAGCACTCACACCGCGGGATGGTCGGCGGCGTACTCCCCCCGTCATCGAGAGTCGAGTTAGACGCAAAGAAAGAGCCTAGAAGATCGGCTTTCTCCTTTGCGGTGTGGGCCAGTGAGTCGTCCTCCCTGTGCAGAGATGGAAGAGATGGCTGACAGAAATTCCCTTGGACAGCCTTGGAATTGATAAAAATTGTGCAGTTGCGTTTTGTTAAGCTTTAACCTTTTGAGCGCCACGCCAAAAACGCATTACCGTGTCCTGTACGCCAAAGCGCCAAAACAAAATAGTGTTGCCAAGAGTTGATATATCGATAACGTGAAATAGCTTGTTTTTGTTGGTTTTTTATGCTATAAATGACTCTTAATAAACTGTATGTTTTATTTAATCTTGTGCCGTCTTCCACTCTTTTTATATATGTACTTTGTACATATAAACATAAATAAAAAACAAACAATAACAATAAAATAGTAGTAAACATTAGCACTACTCTCCATCCTAATGACGACACTGTCGCGACTGGACGACAACGGCGTAGCTGACCTTCCCTTTTGAAACATTCTTAGAATGTTGTGTATCGATTTCAAAATCGATCTAACCGAAATATACAGACATCGATTCATAATATTTTATGTGTCGGGGAAGGCGTAGGCCAAGTGACGCACAGAAGAAAAGTCTTACACTCTTATGACAATGGGGATTTGATATGATGCTGATGCTGCTAGATGATTTTGAGACTGAGAAAGAAAATGGCACAACACAAAATTAAAAATTGCTCTTCACACCCTAAGTAAAAAAAAACATTAATTGTAATTTTGTATTATTATTAAAAAAGGTACATAATTATTCATTAATCAACAATTGTATATAATTATTCGCACTAGGTAAATCAGCCTTATAATACTAAAATCTTGGTCATGGAATAAATAAACATATTTGTTCACCAATCAATCAAAAATTCAATTCATCAATCAAAAATCAAAATTCATCATCATCGACGCTTTCCAAAATCCGAATGAGTTCTGAGGAATCGTTCATGTTGCATTGCTCTACTTTTCTCGGTAATCACTTATGACGTCATCAGGGTGTCGTCTATCCTTGATCACGGTGCCCAGTGAACTGATTTTCGATGACGCGCTAAAGATGCGCTAGAGTTGAGATATTAGATTTATTATGCGAAGATAACCTGATAACATTTTTTTATTCATGTAGCTAATTATAGTTTTATGTTTATAACCTTTAATTTTATTCAAATATCAATAATAATAGAAAAAAAAACACCATTGAGCTGAATTTTGGATAGTTTTCAAGAAATCTATGCCTCCCGCGTTTGATACTAGCGGTCAACCATAGACGACTTTGGCGTGCTGGACATAGTATTTGCTTAGATAAAAATCCATTTTTATTAGTTCAATGTTTCTTAGTACTTGTGGCTCTAGAAGACTTGTTTTTTATACTCACATGTTGCTGGGTTATTCCTATTTTGAGGAGTGTAGAATTAAAATACCTGTAATAATTTTCCAATATCTATATTTCATATTTTTCGGAGCCGGGTTTTTTGTTAACTATAGACGTCGTTGGCGCTCAGGGCCCGCAGGTGTTGGTCAAGTATAGGCGACTTTGGCGCTCAAAAGGTTAAAGGATTCATGGTAAATCAGCTGGAAACTAACTTGTTTCGTTATCATAACATGATTCTATTTTAAATGTGTTGTTATAAACAGATAAGAATAACTTAACCGATCTTCTTTAAAAACAGATAAGAATAACAGTTCTTATCTGTTTTCAAAGAAGATCGGTTAGGATTAACAGTTAAATTGTGCCGTAGCATTTGTTACTCTCTAAAGAATTCATTAGTAATCAGCTAGTAATTCGCTTGTTTAATTATCGTAACATCATAATTATTTAAAAATTATATTAGCACTGTAATGATGACACCGTAAATAATCAATCGAAAAAGAGAATCGATTTTTAAATGTGTTTTGTGATTGGCAACACTTTTTTTTATTCACAAACTAATGACATAATGATTTACCTAATTTTTATTATTATGTTTCCGGTACTTTTAATTTGTGCAAAAATATTCCCATTGTTTGAGGATAAATGAATACCGCGATTAATAACCATAAATAAAGATATAATTTTTTAACAAATTCACATTGTTGGGCGTTCCATGGCCGAAAATGGGCGTCCCCCTTTATTATATTAATATAAAATTTAGTTTAAGGAATTAATGAACATTGACATTTTATTTCTAAAAACGATTAGTAACTCATATTGATTATTTATTTATTAAAATGTAAAATAAGTTAAATGGTAATATTTGCATAATAGCCTGAGATTTTTAAATTATAATTTTATTGTAATTAAAATTATGAATTAATTTATACTGTAGTGTAATTAATTATTAAAATAATAATAGCTTAACTAATCTCTTATAATATTTAATATTATTTATGTAACAATAAAGTAATAATTCAATTAATAATTTATGAACAATTTACTGTATAAGAATTCAAATAGAGTGGATCTGTATAAGTATTTAATTGTACATAATATTTGAATTCAAAAAGAATGTTTATACCTAACTTTTAAGCAATGCAATAATTTTAAAATGTAACATTGGTTTTGTATAATTATCTGTATCACGTATCCACGTCATTGATCATCTTATGTACCATGTTTTAAGCAAATAAATTTTCTATCTATCTATCTATCTTCTTTTGAACTTGATATCTTTTTAAATTATTAACATAATTTTGTATTGCAAGAAGACACAGCGCGGACGCTGTAATTATTTCGACGTCTGTCATAGTCGAAAGCCGAAAGTGATGTGAGTGGTAGGCCAGAATATGAATACACACTTCCCGTGATCCTGCTACGGCAGTATTTAGCGAAGTATTGCGCGCAGCGTGAGGAGCAGTGGCAGGGGCTGAATGTAAATAAGGCTTTATGCTAAATATTACGTACTAGAACCAGGCTGAAGAGACGGCTACAATGAATGGCTCGGCTCGGCAGGGAAATACCTAACCATTTTTTTGCTTAAAACGAAAAATGTTGTCTTAGTGAACAGACGTAACGATGCATCTTCTTTACTCCCCGTTAGCACAAGTTTAATTAGTAATTGTCATTTTAAGCGCTGGTTACTCACGTACTCACCGGTGAAGGATAACGTCGCAACCAACATGTCTAAGAAAGTTCAAATTAAAGAACCGAGAATTCAATTTAAATGAGTGATAATTTTGTATAACTTATATAATATGTATTATTTATTGCCTCGTTAGTCTAGTGGTTGTAGTAGTGCGACTGCTGACCATGAGGCCCTGGGTTCGAATACCGGGTCGGGCCAACAAAATCAATTATTGAGTTTTTCCGTGAAGAAATTCTCAGTAGCTGCCCGGAGTCAGGAAGTTGGCGGTGTCTCTCCCCCGTGCATCGGAAAGCACGTAAAGCCGTTGGTCCTGCGCCTGATCTCTCTCCGGTCGTGTCGGTTTACCGTCCCATCAGATTGTGAGAGTGAGGGAATAGAGAGTGCACCTGTGCTTGCGCATACACTTGGGCACTATGTTCCTGTCCTCTCCCGCCGATGGCTAGCCTCCGTTGAGGCAGGCTGCCGTATCCGAAATTCGGTCTGGAGGACATTATATGTATATTTATAATATTCATTAGTATTATAGCATCATTTATTAGTTAGGAACTGTTATAATTTTATGGAGGAACTAAATGTACTAGAAGTGTTTCATTTTAATCGGGAAGTATAAATATATACTAATTTATTTTTACATCGTAGCGTGTATTTGCTGGTAAATCTTCACGTTTTGTATAAAATTGTTTGTTTCTCCGAACGAATTTACACATCTCCAGATACATATAAACTGGGTAAGGTTAATATTTAATATTTAAGAAAGAACGGTCTGCAATTATTAGTCTGATCTATATTTGCCATAATCCGGATTGATTTCTTTTGGAGGGTGAATAGAGACGCTGCATCTGTGCTGTTTCCCCACAGAATGATGCCGTAACTCAGCCAAACGCGCGCATACGCATAGTTAGTTGTTATTGCCGTCTCTATGTTTGTAGTTTTTTTTTTAATTTCGCGTAATACATGTGAGAAGATCGAAAGTTTTAACCTCACTCAATGGACATGCGCTTTCCAATTCAAGTGAGTGTCTATATCTGCAACACGTAACATAATTAACGCACTTTGAGAAAGTAGTTTGTTCAAAATCGTTTACTGAATCGATTCCTATAATTTTTAATATAGGTAATTTTTTTATCCCAAAAATAATTAAAGCTACGTAAATTACAGTCACACTAAATCTGTACAGTCAAAACAAAGTGAAATAGACCGTAATTTAAGGCAATAAGACTTTTAAGAGTGCAGTTTTATTTGTATTATTACTAACTCTGTCATTCAATAAAAATAAAGAAAAATGAACTTTATTCCAAGCATGTTAAAGTATTTGCGTTCGTGGATTTGTACTGTGACCACAACATTCTTCCGGAATTAGTATAACTAATTTTATAAATAATCAGTGCATAAAAATGTTTAACTAAAAATTCAGTGTATGTATTATGTCTTTAATTGGGGTGTCTGAGGGTGTGCGTTAATTACGTTACATAATGTATATCGAGTCATTTAAATTATTTCACAGATTCCAAAACTGTGCCATTGTAAACGAATTTTAAATTTAATGTAGTTTTTGATGGGGATAAAAAGTTAATATTCTTGCTTTGGAAAATTTTATTTTTCGATTTTGACCATTCAACCAATCTGAAGTTTTGATAATAAGTAAGTGGAGTTTTTCATAAATATCAGAGTCGTTGTGGCATGAAGTTAATGAGGATATATCATCGGCAGACAAAACATACGTCTCGTCTATAGCTTTAGGAAGGTCATTGATGTAAATCAAGAATAAAAGACATCCAACGACACTTCCTTGAGGTGTTGATGCATTTGTTACCTTGCAATTCGAGCGCACATATGAAATATTTATGGTACCTATAATTTTATTAATACTTAGTGTTACGCTTAGGGTGGTAGCTCAGATGGTTAACGCTCTCTGTAAATATAACAGAACGCGAGTAACCCGGGTTCGATCCCCGCCGGCACCAATGAAATTGTTAATTGCAATTTTAAGTGCTGATTTACCACGTGCTCGGCGGTGAAGGAAAACATTGTGAGGAAACCTGTATGTCTGAGGAATAAGAAAAAAAAATATTTCGAACACATGTGAAGTTCGCCAACACGCATTAGGGCAGCGCGGCGGACACTTCCTTGCCCTAAAACCCTCTCAGAAATGAGGGGAGGACTGTGCCCTGTGGGACGTATATAGGCTGTAACTTTATTTTTTACTTTTTAGTGTTACGCTTAATATATAATTTTAATATAATATACTCGTATACATTGGTAAAAATCTTAACGATCTCTTTAAACTATAACGAACGGAGTGTGGAACGTGGGTACCTCGTGACTCCTAATACTTTTTTCATTGCAATTCAGTGGATCGAAACAGGGAGCTCAGGATAGTAATACAGTATGCACATAATATAATAATTTAAAAAAAACTAAGAAATAAAATCTTGGATGAAAATCTTTACGGGTATATAGAAAGTAAAAAGTAATTGTGGAGCTTTTTCTTTTTAATTTCCGACGTACTACTTCTTATGCAATAATGAAAGGAGGAAGTACCTACCGGATGAATTAAAAATATAATTTACTACAAAACCAGTTTTCATAGCGCTTTCAATGATAATGTCGTCGTTGGAGCCATACGCAAGTGTGAGTAACGATACAAGAGCAAGTCTATCCGACACTATTCCGACGATATCCCGGACGTCAGTCTGAGCGAGATATTGGCTCTCCAGCACCTTAAAAACGGCAAGTCCCCGGACAAGGATGGCATTACAGCAGAGTTTCTGAAAGCTGGTAGAAAACCGACGCTCGAAAACAGTAGCTCTTTAATTCCGTCCTCCATGATGGCACTACTCCCGAGACGTGGAGCAGAAGTGCGGTGGTCTTGTTCTTCAGGAAAGGTAACAACGCTCTCTCGAAGAACTATCGATATCCCTTCTGAGCCGCACTACGTGCTGTTTTCGATGACTTCCAGCCTCCCGAACAAGCCGTTTTCCGAAAAGGCTTTGACCTATTTGACACCATTATTTGATACCATTTGATACCATGAGGCACCATTGACCACATACATACCCATCGGCAAATTTTTCAAAAGACCGAAGAGTACAATCTGCCACTTTGCCTGGCGTATGTGGACTATGAGAAAGCCATTGATTCCATCGAAATTCGGGCGGTGCTACAGTCCCTTCAGCGGTGCCAAGTTGACTGTCGGTATATCGAAATGCTCAAGTGTTTGTACAGTAGGGCAGCGATGGCTATTCAAATACAGAACCAGAGTACAAAACTCCAACTGCAGAGAATATAACTATAACTATGAATATAACGTCACCCTGTCTTACAGGGTGACGGTATATCCCCGAAACTTTTCACCGCTGCATTGGAAAACGTTTTCAAGCTACTGGACTGAAAAGGATACGGTATTAACATCAATGACGAGTACATCACTCACCATCGATTTGCCGACGATATAGTCCTTATGGCAGAATTGCTGGAGGACTCATCTAATCACTCTTGCTTTGAAGACTCTCAGACTGTATTCGGACGGAAAAACAGATGCCGGCAAATTATTTCACTCCTTTGATGTACGCATTACAAAGGCAGAAGGAAGCCGTTCGGTTCTAATGTGTGGAATATCGACAACAAAGTAGTGAAGACCCGCCGACCGCCTAGTTGTCCGATGGTGAAAAGGAGAGGGAGGAATTTAAGCGTTTAATACCTGCGCACACTCACCGAAATACATCCTATAGAATACTGAGAGGCTGGCTACTCTGAACCTTTACTCAAGACTGACAAGACTGGTTTCAACCAAATCAAGGTTACCAATGTGGCTTTAACATGTCCTCCATTGAGGCCAATGCTGCTAGGTGGCATTTTGCAGCATCAGCCCATATGTGACAGCAGTACACCATGCACGACCGTACTTGCGCTTTATACTCGTATAAGGTAAGAAGCTGCCCTGGCGTGAAATACTTCCGCACCCTTGCAAGGACACCTAATTTCCTTGCGGCTGCTTTAGCCCTGATATATGTATGATGTTTATTATGTGATATCTTCGTCAATTGTGAACAAATTTTAAGTTTTTTTTTTAAATAAATATGTTATATATTTAAGTGTAGTCCCATTTTAAAAAGGATCTTTTTTTACCTTAAGCTCGTGACATTTCTTAAGCCACTCGCAATTGCCAAAAAACTAAGCTCTTCATAAAATGTAGTAGTCGATTTCAAAGAACTAAAAAAAAAACTAAATAATTTTTACTTATTAAATACATATTCCTGAATTCGGGGCTATAATTTTTTCATACACTATATCCTATCACCGACTTCTAAAGCTATTTTATTATTTTTAGTTCTCTGAATTCGGTTTTTATATATTTGGTAATAAACAAATGGAAAAATTTTAAAAATGTTGAGCAGCCGAATTCAATATAAATAAAAACAGAAGATCATCTACGTATTCTAAGTAAATTAAATACGCATTAAGGATTACTCAAAAACTACTGGTCAGGCCTTGGGACCACACGAGAATCACTACCTTTCGAATAAAAAAGGAATCATCAAAATCGGCTCAACCAGAAAAAGTTCTGAGGTAAACACACATAAAAATCATACAGTCGAATTGAATACCTCCTCCTATTTCATTATTTTGTACCCTATTATAAACCGGTGTTAAGTATCTTGTTTTAAAGCATATTTATGAATAAATGATCCTTGGCATAGAAGATAACAAAAGTCGCAAAATGCCTTAGAATTGATATAACTCAAACTACTAATGATGACATTAAAATCTCTTTGAATTTTAAATTATTGTATAATTTATAGTAGTATTTACAATTAATATTTATTACACACAATATAAAAAAACTATAATATAGAAAAACTAAAATTAAATTTTTAAATTGTCATAAAGTCTTTCTCCCAGTGGTATCGTGCCAAGAACGCTGCCAACGTTTTCCACACGACCACCACCACACCAGCAGCGACGACCAGTCGTGGATACAGTTCCTTTAGGAACTTCACTACGCACGTGGACCACACGGATCGATAGTCTCCACAGCAAATAGCAATATATTGATCAATGTTTTGTGCTTATAATTTAAAGCATTTGAAATTTCCGTTTATTACATAGGTTTTTAAGACATTAATTTTAAATGCATGCGTTGCACTATATCCTCCGGTGATATTTTAACTATATAGTTAGAGCTTATATCGAATTAGGCATTTTTTATTTGCTTGCGCTGCCATATTAAACATGAGCAAAGTTCTCACTGCACCTGCTATATTAAAGATATTGAAGGGCCCGTCAAGAATCCCACGCTGGTATGTCCAGCTAATTTTTTTCCGAATATAAAGATTAGGTAATCTGAGAATTCAGATATAATAAATAATGTATCTGAGGAATGGAGTAAAAAAACTGAGTGGCTAAATCCTTAAAAAGAATAATTAGAAAATATGTAATTCAAATGAGCTTCCCCAAGAAAATTCAATAATATGTATTTCAACTGATTTTGCTTATATCTTATACATCCTGTTACAGAATTTGCTCAATTAAACATTTTTGCCGTTAATGAAAGCCGTTAATAAAAATGCCACCTACGGTAAGTTTCTTGAACCTCTTTTGTACTGTTGAGTTAGTTATGATAACGAAATGAAGCTATTAATAATTTTAACATACTTCTCATAGGTGGCACCTTAAATAATAATTCAGTATGACAATATAGATGGCAGTACTTAACACTATCTCATGGTAGTACTTCCAACATTATCGTATGATAACATCGTGATAATAGATGGCGCTGTAACATAAATGTTATTTTTCGAATGACGTAATAAGCTTCTAACCTCGTACTGATTGAATTAAGTTCTGAATTACTCGAATCTTATAAGAACTCACGGTAATTTCGTATTCTCTAAACCACATTCTAGCGCATAGTCTAATAATGGTTCAAATTGAAATTATCAAAACGAAAATCTTTAGGTGTCTGCCGCAAGATTACGCTAGTAACCGAACAAGATAATGTATGTGGTGCCTAATAACGCTGATAACGTACAATGAGCTTCATTATATTGTACCTCACTCTCAAGTGCTCGCTCGTTTCTTCAGTCACTAGATGTCACTAGTAGAGACTAAAGTCAACTTATTTGTTCTGCAGGCAGGTGTTCACAGTATCATCATTATTAAAATTTTTCGATTTAGTTTTTTCATTGAATGCATTTTTTAATTTTTTATTAATTTTTATAATTCTTCTACTTTTTAGAATATCCGTTGTTTGGTATCCATTTCTAATCGAATTTGTATAAAATATAGTTAATATTTCAGAAATAAACACTTCCACACTTTCGGTTCGGGAATAAGCTTTCAAAATCATTCATGAGCCGAGAATTACGTTATTTCCGCTTTTTGCCAATAGATGGCACTAAATGACTATTACGATGCTTTGAAATAAAACTTCATAAAGTTAAACACTTACCTAGTGCGGCAGGGAATGCTTTTAGCGTTAAGTCCGCCTTTTTGATCCCGTACTAGTGTAAGGTTCAATAAAGTTTAAATAAATAAATAAAAATACCAGAGTAAAATAGCAGCTTAATGCTGCTGTGTTTCAAATGATGTGTGTAGACAACCGGAGACCCTTTTCGCTGGAAATGAGGCATTCCATCTTAGTCCTCGCGGGTGACAACGCATCTGCATTTTGATTCTTAATAGAGGGAAAATATAGATGTCTATCGACTACAGTATCCAACTACCATCAAGTAGACTATATGCTCGTTTGTCACACGTATTCTGTATAAAAAAGAACACTAAAAATCGATTCTTACGGTAACGGTAATAGTGAAAATTGAATTTAGCACCCCTTTGAAAACTAGATGGTTCCGAATTCGCAAGAGAAAAAATTAAATAAACACTAGACTGTATTGACTATTGATTTATATATTACACAACTCAATGGTGTTGACACAGTGCACTACTTCAACAGGATAGGAAGGAATTGGAAAAAATAGACTTCTTTCATAATGATTTTAAACTCATAAAATAACTTATCTGTTAAAATTAAACGGCTATAAATTTAAATGTATTTTCTTTATACTCTATTAATTATTTGTAACAGAAATACGCATGTACCTACACCCACTAGACACTTCCAAAGCATTACAATTAGACCAATATAATACACAGCATTCAACGAAATACCGTTATTCGGTACTATTCGGTTTTTAAGGCTTTATCGAAGACATTACCCATCTGAAACAATCAAAACATATTATAAATATATAAAGCAATTGTTATTGGTAGGTACTAGGTAGGTAGGTAGGCTGCCCACTTTTCAAATAAGAAAAATTTAAATGAATATAATATATATTTTTTATAGGATAAGGGTGACAAACGAGCACACAGTCCATCTGATGGATGGACCTAAGTGGATGCTATGGCCCATAGACATCTACATTTATTCTCAATTAAGGGACAAAATGCAGTTGCGTTGTCACCCCTGAGGACAAAGATTGAATGCCTCTTTTCTAGTAAAACGGGTCTCTGGTTCTCTACACGCACCATACAAAACACAGCAGTACTAAGCTGTTATTTTACGCTGGTATTCTGTGAGAGCGTGATCTCTCTCCGGTAACAACATCAGGTAAGCCGCATGCTCGTTTGCCTCCTCTTCTATAAAATGTATAAACTACGTATATTGAAAGTTATTTACAAATTCTTAAATGGTTTGAAAGCGGGCTTACGGTTCACCAGAATCATTCGGTATTACGTAGTAACGCTGCTTTACTAATTAAGTATAACCTAGATCATGATCATCACAATCATAAAATTATTGAATAAACTGTATAAAAAGGCAGACAATGGCAGAAGTTTTTCGTACCGAAACGACTTAGGGCCCTTCAAGAAACGCGCTTACTCCTTTTTTTTAAAAGTCGGCAACAAAACTGAAATTCTCTAGAAGTTTCAGTTGTTTGTGGGCGGTGGTCGACACTTAACATCAGGTGAGCGACACTCATTTGCCACCACTTCTAAAAAAGGTAGAATAAGGCAAATACTTGTCAGATTAATACATTAATAATTGAATATCTTTTAATAGGATCCACCTTACAGAGGGAGAGTCTCACGCCCAGCTGTTAATTGTTAAGGGCCGATGAAGAGAGAAAAGAAAGCGATATTTAATAACCGAAGGCTAAGAAAATTACAAAATAATGATCATCATCATTTTCTATATGGCTCCAGAACAAATAAGGCCTAATAAGCGAAGACAAAGACATTACAAAATGATCATCGTCATTATATTATAGTATCGGAAAGAATGGGTCACGTTAACCAGAAATTAGATTTTAGAATACCTACAAGCGCCAAATGCAGTAAATACTGCTGTTTTCTGTATATATCGTGACAGGAACCTTAGATAATTTTAATATTAATCTACGTTCCTACGGTCTAAGTCCACTGGAATGACAATCCATTCTGCATTTTCAATTTCGAGGATAGATTTTTTTTTAAATAAGGGTGACAAACGAGCACACAGTCCACCTGATGGTAAGTGGATGCTGTGGCCTGTAGAATCTACATTGAACGGCGATTAAGAATCAAAATGCAGATTCGTTGCCACCCCTGAGGACTAAGATGAAATGCCTCGTTTCCAGTAAAACGTGTCTCCGGTTCTCTACAATCACCATACGAAACACAGCAGCATTAAGCTGCTATTTTGCGCTGGTATTCTGTGAGATTTAGGTGTAGGACTAATTTGCTGGATTGTGCGCAGATTTGGCACCCGAATTAATTCTATAGATTATTAGTGCAAATCAGGGTACCAAAATGTTTTACTGTCGTCTAAAAAAATACTTTATCAACCAAATTATTCCTTCATAAAAAGTAACGCTGAACATTAGTTTACAAATTCGTCACATAGATGGCACTACTATACACATAAATGATTACAATTCCAACACAGAAAAACAAAGCCATGCGTCCGTAGGTACTGATTTTCGTTTTCACGAGTGTTTAAATACTTTTTTATTGTTTCCAACTGAACCCTCTTTTTGTTATAAATAAAAATAAATTTTACTAGTTTTCACCCGCGGCTTTGCCTGCGTGGAGGTCGGAAAACTACATTATTACAAAAAATCACATCCAAAGTTCGATTCCAAGATCTAAAACAGCATAAATATATTGATATAAAGTTATAATTTAAGTCTATCTCTCGGAAACAGTGCATTTTCGAGGATAAAAATTAGCCTATGTCACTCTCCGTCCCATAAACTCTTCCCTTTGCTGCATGAAAGAAGAACAAATTAACAAACATACTTTCGCATTGATATAATTAAAAATAGCAACCTCAAATAATCATTCACATGTCCTCGAAATACTTTTCTTAATTTTTCAGACCTACACCTCAGGTGGAACTTTGAAGTACCTACAACATTTTTTGGATTGATGTCAGAAGACCGCCGGGGTTCGAACTTAATTTGCACGCGTAAAAATTACAATTTATACGTCCCACTGCTGGGCGTAGCCTTCATCTCATTTCTGAGAAGGGTTTTAGGGCAACGAAGTGTCCGCCTCGCTACCTCAATGAGTGTTGGCGAACTTCATACGTCTTTAAAATATTTTTTTTCTTATTCCTGAGACATGCAGGTTTTCTCGCGATGATGGTTAATTCCCTGAGCTACATCTTATAAAAAATCCGATAGATAAATATAAATTTTCTACAGTTTTAAGTTTTCATTATCGAAACCTTCGAGTGGCAACCTCGCACCGATAAACGAAGTGTGGGATGGCCTCCCATAGATGGACTGACGACTCATTGGACTTTTGAAGGGAATGGTGATGATGATGATGAGGATTATCAAAACCTACCCGCAGTATCTATAATATTTAATCTGGATATTTTTAATGTTGTATCATTACATTAGCGTAAGTTTTCTACTTCCCGAAGGTATTTTTATGTTACCACGGTTAACAGTAATAATGATAAAGCTTCTGTGCATGGGTTTTAGTGTTTTTGTTTCAATTTTGACTCTTTCTTTTATTTATCTTGTGAAATGTCTAATATGTAACAACGCCATCTCTTATGTTCCATATGAAGTATAGTTAGTAGTTTTCCGAGCACACGAATCTTAGAGTAGCAACAGTAGGTATGTTGTGTGTTATTTCTAATGTCGCCTCTACACGTTGGCCAACACAGTGGCGAATGTAGTGGCGAATATATTGGCCGAGAGTTGGTGACGGCGTCCACACGTTGGTAGGTCGTTCAGTTTACTTCGGTTCGGGACAATGTGCGGACGAAATTATAAGCACCGTGGCGCAGTGGCTCAGCAATGAGTGGCTGCACCGGGCGCCGCGGGTTTGATCCCGCACGGAACTAGTATTTGTATGTCCTAAAAATAATTGTTTCGGGTCTGGATGTGTGTCCTTCTGCAAGTTATGTTTGTAAACTGCCAGCGCGATACGGGAGAAAATCCTAGTGTGGGGTTAACGTTTTTATAAAAGAATTATAAAATAATAGGAGGAGTTATAATCGATTAGTCTATGTTTTAAAATTGGGTTTTGATTCTTCTGTTTAGCAAAATATGTACTTGTATTTCTATCAGACATTTGATGTATTAAAACACCTTATAATTTATTTGGTAATTTAATTATTTTTTGAGAAAGACAAAAACAATAGCAATAAATATAATTAACACTGACTTAATAATAGGTACTAATTATAACTTAGAACATAAATGAAAAACTCATGACGAGCAAAGTGGCTCAGGACCATGCTTTGCGGCAGTCTGTGGAGGAAGATGTTCAGTAGTGGACTTGTGAAGAGCTGTAATGATGATGATGATTCGAAAACTTGCACGATTAAATTATAAGAAATCGACGCTTTTTTATATAGGATAGGGTGACAAACGAGCACACAGTTCACCTGATGGTAAGTGGTTGCTGTGGCCAACAGACATCTACATCTATCTTCGATTATGAATCAAAATGCAGATGCGTTGTCACCCGTGAGGACTAAGATGAAATGCCTCGTTTTCTTTAAAAATTGTCTCTGGTTCTCTACACTCACTATACGAAACACAGCATCATTAAGCTACTATTTTACATTGATATTCTGTGAGAGCGTGGTCCTTCCCCGGTCGAACCGACCCATTCGTGCTACAACTATACTTCTAATATAACTGCATGGTTCTACCACGTATAAACGACGTGCTTCATTTTTTTTCATTTTAAAATTGTTCTCGTAATAATCTGATTGCAAATAAATGTTCATTATTTTTTTTTATAAATAGCTTATCGATTAAAACAAATGTTTAAAAATAATTAAATCGCGCGAATTAAAGTAGTAGGAATGTTTAAAGTGGAAATTGGCACTAAAAGGCTGGTAATTGGGTCAACCACCCTACAAAGCGTGAATATAAAATTTTAATCAAATGCGTGTAATCACTCTGGGAGCTTGTAGCAAACTAAACTCGCGGCCAACGTGTGGACGCGGCGACCAAACTCTGCCAACAATCCTTTGATCTTTTGTAAAAAACCGACACCACACGGATCTCGCGCCAACTTGCGGGCCATCGTTCCAATGCATACCAATGAAGCCCAAACACCCCGTCTACACGTTCGCCAATGCTATTGGCCACTACATTCGCCACTGTGTTGGCCAACGTGTAGATGCGCCGTAGACCTAAGCATGTTCCCAGTACGGAAGAGATAATTATAACTATATCTACTAAACGTATAGCAAAGATTTTATGTAACATAATGTCCTCCAGACCGAATATCGGTCATGGTGTGCAGTTTCAACGGAGACTAGCTGCGCAGGACAGAATATTAATGTACGAATGTGTGCGGAAGCTCGTGCCACTCTGTTCCCTCACTCGCATAGTCAGATGGAACGGCAACCTGAACGACTATCAGGCGCAGGCTTTCCGAAGCACGAGGGTCCAAAACACCGCCAGTTTCGAACCTGCAATCACATGATAAAAAGTCTCGGCTACAACCAATCGACACATATAATAGCACAAATGCAAACATATATTTTTTGTTCATAAGATTAATTTTCTCTTCACAAACATTGGTAAGTCGTTGAAGTACACTCAAGCGTTTGAGTGGCCCGCAGTGAAATGAGCAGACCACTTAGACGTTGTAATAAACCACTCGAAAATATCACAGAAAGATATTTTCAGTCGTTTCCTTTCACGAAGTTTTCGTGTTTAATTGAAATAAGGTTTTAACTGGAGAAAGTTTCATTATCATACCAAATACAAGAATATTGATTATATTTTTAACTTTTTTATTTAATAAAAGTTCTGATATTTGTATAACAAACTTTTTTATGCACCTATACATATAATTTATTTACATAGCTAATTTAAGAAAAAAATTACAGTATACAAAAGTCAGCCTTAAAAATTTTTAAAAATTTAAAGTACGGATATAATATTATATTATTCTCCACTATTATTATCTACTTACCCTCTTTTTAGTATTTATATCATACTTGAGGCTGCAAAGTGTTTGAAGCGCTTGAAAGCGAAATGACGTTTGTTAACTTCAGCAGCGTCGACACAATCCGCCATTTTGCTTATTTATTTTGTTTGTTTTCAAGTAGAGTTTATAAGTTCTTTTCTGCAATTAATTTCAAGTAATACAATGACATGAATGAACATATTATACATGTTATTAAAAATTAATAATTGGTAAGTTTTTAATATGAATACTTTACAAACATATATTTAATTTAGATTAGGTTCCCCGGTTAAAGCTAACTTAGAAAGATATATAGATAGAAAATTCTTTATTGCACTCAAACAAAACAATTTGGTACAATGGCGAACTTAATGCCGAAAAGGCATTCTCTGCCAGCTAACCTTTTGTGGTGTGATGAAAGCCAAGGTTATTTAGCTATGTGTAATAAATAACTTATTTATTCGTACTATTCAAAACGTATTATATAATATTATGTATATGTTAGTTTATACATATATACACTTTATATATATATATATATATATATATATATATATATATATATATATATATATATACATATATATATAATTATTTAAATAAAATATATACTAAACCAATAAAAACATACAATATAGTATGTGAAATTATAATAAACATAATCAATAAAATTAATAAAGTAATTTTAAATAATATGCCTCAAGCTTACGTTTAAATGGATTTATTGTAGGAGCATCTTTTAAATCTCGTGGTAGGTTATTCCCAAGTGAAATTGATGATACCTTGAAGGAATCCGAGTAGTATGTAGATTTATGCATCGGGATAGTTAGAGTTTTGTTGGTCATCGAACGGGATAAGCTTAAATATGAAAAACGCTCTTTCATATAAGCTGGGGAACAAGAATTGTGAAGTTCCGGCGAAAACGGATGTCGAGCCACTTAACTCTTGAGCGAAATTGTGATATATGATCAAATTTGCGCAGGCCAAAATATAGCGTATGCACAGATTGTGCAGACGGTCGAGCATAACTTAGTGTCCTAGAGGAAAATAGCTATTTACCATTTGACAGCGCTTACCGCTTATGATCGCCATTTTGCTTACAAGCGCTTTCTAGCACTTTTTTCTGCCAAATGCAGCCATTGTGTGTAAAAAAAAAAACATAGCACACAGTCGCAGAGTGATTGTCATTATACTACATGTCAGGAATTATACTGACATGTTAGGCCTTTCGGGCAGGCTAGGGCTTTGAAATGTCAGGCTTTGTCAATACTGCAATAAAATTCAGTCGATATAATATATAGTCAGTCGATATAATATATAGTCAGTCGACATAATATATAGTCAGTCGATATAATAAATAGTCAGTCGATATAATATATAGTCAGTCGATATAATATATGTATAGTCAGTCGATATAATATATAGTCAGTCGACATAATATAATAATATATATTCAGTCGACATAATATATAGTCAGTCGATATGTATAGTCGGTATAATCAGACGTGGGATGGATGGAATCTGCAACGTGAATTGATCGCGTGTTACAAAACCAATAATTGATTGAATTTGTTTATTTTTTCCGCGATAGTTAATAACGTCAAGAATTATTTGTCAGACTTTTAAATTTTCCATCTGGTAACCCTATCCTCACCAGCTTTTTTAACTATTATTAGTCAGTACTTGACTACTACTTTTACGTGGTAGAGCCACGCTGCAGCTATATAATGGTTGTAGCACGAATGGGTCGGCTCGACCGGGGAAGGACCACGCTCTCACAGAATACCAGCGTAAAATAGCAGCGTAATGCTGCTGTGTTTCGTATGGTGAGTGTAGAGATCCGGAGACCCTTTTTTACTGGAAACGAGGCATTCCATATTAGTTCTCAGGGGTGGCAACGCATCTGCGTTTTGATTCTTAATCGAGGATACATGTAGATGTCTATCATATGGACCACAGCATCCACTTACCATATAATGTACTCCAGACCGAATTTCGGTCATGGCCACCAGCCTTAACGGAGACTAGCCATCGGCGCAGGACAGGATTATAGTGCCCAAGGACACAGGTTTCAGTTCAGCACTCTCTATTCCCTCACTTTCATATCCCGATGGGACGGTAAACCGACACGGCCGGAAGGAGATCAGGCGCAGGACCAACGGCTTTACGTGCTTTTCGAGGCACGGGGGTGAGACACCGCCAACTTCCTGGATCCGGGCAGCTACTGACAATTTCTTAACGAAGAAACTTAATAATGGATTATTTTGGCCCGATCCGGGATTCAAACCCAGAACGTCATGATCAACAGTCGCACTACTACAACCGCTCTAATGAATAAATGATGAATAACATCTTTATATATAAAAATCAATTGTTGTCCATTAGTATCGCTAAAACTCAAAAACGGCTCGAACGATTTTAAAGATTTTTTTTGTTTTGAATGGGCCCCTAGATGGTAGGTAGGTTTTATTCACATTTGGAACCGGTAGGTGGCGCTGTTGTCGAGATCAGATGTGCGAATCCGGGGCAGATCGCTAGTATGAAATAAGTTTTACACAGATTTTCGCTATATTATATCATATCATACCCACTGCCCTATTGCGATTAAAATGCAAAAGAAATATTCATTTGCTATTATTACTGTTATATAATAAGAAATTTTTTAGATTTATATTATTTATATTTAGAATTTAAATAAAAGTATATTTTATAATTTAAATTTTTTAAAAAATCGACATTTTTGCAAGCTTGATGTATCAAATGGGAGAGTTTGATGACCTCAAGTTCAAAAGAGGTCAAATACGAAATGCAGCCATTTATTTTTTAAAAAGTCAATTTAAAAGCAAATATTCGTAATTTAGAATAGTTGTCATAGATACGAAATATTAATAAAATAGGCATTGAAACAACGAAAATCTGACACGGATCAACCGTTTTTTGTCTAAAAAATTGAATATTACAAAAATAAATGATGCTTGGTGATGAAGAAATAAAAGAAAGTAGCCTCATGAGACCCGGCGACGAAATTATAAGGTTTGATTTTCAATTATTTTTTCTTGAAAAAACAAATTATGACTCGACCATATTGAATTAAATTTTTCTTATTTGATTTTGATTTAAAATTTGTTTTTTTACAGTATACAAGAAATTTGTTTGACTGACAAACTTTATAAAAAGGAGTTGGAATTCGGGAACGAACCTCTTTTTTCAAGTTCGATTAGAAATGAAGTGAGTACATATATAATACCACTTAACAGAGTGGTGTACTTATTAAATAAAATTTTAATTAAAACATTACAACATGTGCAATTTTATAATTATGTGCGTGTTCGAATCCGGCGAGAAACAAGTGTTTCCACACTGTTACCGATACAGCATATAAAAAGTCCGCAGTATAGGTCTTCCCATAGTTTAACTCATGGGGAGAGTTTGTAACCACTGTTCTTTTTAGTTGTTATGAGGAAGATGCTGCTCATCTTCGGGTTTTGTTTCCCTGTGTGTGGATTCATTAAACCGCTACTATAAGGCGAACAGTATATTTAATACACCGCAAATAACCAAGCCGTAAGCTAATTCTTCTCAGCACGTCTAAAATGCGGCGGTGCTCTGACAATAAGCTTTTTATAGTATAAGGTACGCCAGGGTAATATGGTCTCATCTTAAACTTTGCTGCACTATAAAACCAAAAATTGGAGAACGACAGAGACAAAAACACTAAGTCGTATACTATAACTAATATATTAAGAAAATAATGGCAAACAAGTTTTAGCAATAATTAGGAACACTGAAAAATCAAGAGTATATTATCTATACTACACAATATTAAAATCGACTAAAATATTTACTTTAATGTCAGCTGTCAAACTGACATCGATATAGGAGCGACCTTTTAAACTTTTATTATTTGATAGACTGATCAAAAGCTATCGTGTCCCACAGACATGTGACGTGATGTAGTTTTTAAGTTATAAGAAAGTGACCAT
Source organism: Parnassius apollo (assembly GCA_907164705.1). NCBI lineage: Eukaryota > Metazoa > Arthropoda > Insecta > Lepidoptera > Papilionidae > Parnassius > Parnassius apollo. The sequence continues at coordinate 9,869,877 of CAJQZP010001558.1, read as the reverse complement.
AATAACCGGATGACCATATTGCCCTCACGTACTATGCTAGCTATACCAGGCGCGTTGTTGCCACAAAATAAGAAATAGCAAAAATATGGTTTTAAAATTTTGTTTAATTAGAAATATTGTGCCGTGGTAGCTCAGGTGGTTAACGCTCGCTGTAAATATAACAGAACGCGATTAACCCGGGTTTGATCCCCGACGGCACCAATTAAATTGTTAATTGCAATTTTAAGTGCTGATTTACCACGTGCTTGGCGGTGAAGGAAAACATCGTGAGGAAACCTGCATATCAAGACATGTGAAGTTCGCCAACACGCATTAGGGCAGCGCGGCGGACACTTCCTTGCCCTAAAACCCTCTCAGAAATGAGGGGAGGCCTGTGTCCAGCAGTGGGACATATATAGGCTGTGTCTTTAGAAATATTGTTACTTAAAAGATTGTTAACACATTACGCTACGCGTTAGTACGATACGCGCGTCATCTATTGTATTTTAAGCACATCTATAACCTTCGCGAAGTGCAAGCATGGTATGACTATGTGTTGACGAACGGTATGGCACGGCATAAAACACGATCTAACAAACATCTATTTTTATATATTAGATAAATAAATAGGTTTCATTTATGCGCGTAACATTGTGGCACTTTGTGCCGGTGTGTTTGATAATTTGCGGCAGCAATCGGCCGTTATATGCCTCGCCATTACCAAAGTCTTTTGGGATTTAAAGATAAAATGCACGACTACTCGCAAACAGGTGGACTGTGTGCTCGTTGGACACCTTACTTATATACAATTAACAAGTTGAACAAAATATTTTTGCAGTTGGAGGTGCCCCGTTTCCTTCGCGACGGCTTCTTTCCAGATGGCTCGGATCAGCAGCAGGCCAAGTTTGCCTGGACGGAGGAGGACGGGAACATCGCTGCTCTAGTCTCCGAGCCTGGCTTCGGGACCACTGGGCAGACCACTTTCGGCAAGAGTTTGGATGCAGCCTTAAAAACTGAAATGAAGGTAAAATACGTATTATTTTATTTAGTGCCTGTAAGCTTAGGAAGTATTTATTTATTTACTAATTTACTTTTGTATTTTTATGCACAAAAAATATTACATAAGGCGGACTTAATACCTTAGGAATTCTTTCCCAGTCTATCATTAGGCTAAGCAGATATAAAGATATAGGAGTTAGTGCATCAAAAAAAAAAAACGAAAAAAACATTAACTAAGTAAGGACAAAACGGGATTATTAATTTCTAACCATTTAAAGTAAGAACTTTAGTTATAGCCTTAATACCTTCCAATCCTGGTGTTCCTTTTCTGAGAGGGTTGGACAACACCACACGCCATTAAGTCATCACAGAAGTTATCAGACTTCTGTACTTCGTGTGTTCTAGGAGGCGGATACGTCGAGCTCCTCATTCCAACCTACGAATCGAAATGCTTTTTCTTTTTTTAAGAAATCTCACACGGACCCTCACATCGTAACGTCCACGTCCGCTTCTACATCCAGTACCAGCATAGGTAAACACTTATTATATATTTAATATTAATGGGATTTTATATTATATATTTTTAGTTGACTGCCTCGTTGGTTTAGTGGTTGTAGTAGTGCGACTGCTGATCATTAGGTCCTGGGTTCGAAACCCGGGGCGGGCCAAAAAATTAATTATTGAGTTTTTCCGTCAAGAAATTTTCAGTAGTTGCCCGGAGTCAGGAAGTTGGTGGTGTCTCATCCCCATGCCTCGGAAAGCACGTAAAGCCGTTGGTCCTGCGCCTGATCTCTCTCCGGTCGTGTCGGTTTACCGTCCCATCGGATTATGAGAGTGAGGGAATAGAGAGTGCACCTGTGCTTGCGCATACACTTGGGCACTATAATCGTGTCCTGCGCCGATGGCTAGTCTCCGCTGAGGCAGGCCGCCGTGGCCGAAATTCGGTCTGGAGGACATTATTATTTTTAGTTGGATCATTATACCTATATCACACGGAATACAAGCATAAAATTGCAGCTCAATGCTACTGTGTTTCGTATAGTGAGTCCTCAGGGAGGATTCTTAATCAAGGATAGAAGTAGATGTCTATGGGCCACAGTATCCACTTACCATCAGGTTGACTGTGTGCTCGTTCGTTACAATTATAAAAAAATATATGTACATACGAACGAGATTTAGCCATCGAATAATGTTAAAGAAAGCGTTCTAAATTGCTCAGCTCTAACTTCAGAAACTAGTGATGGGGATCACAACTGCCTAGACTAATTTTGAGGAATATTTCCTCTCATCGCACCAATCCGACTGTCCTGTGTGATGATCTGGCACAATAACGGTCCTACGTGCAGTATTCATAGTGGTTTTAAAAAGATTATACGTGTGATGAAACATTTGCGTTTTTTTAACTTTTAGAGCCAGTTACCGTTACCGTAGCAGCCTATCGAAGTTCACTGCTGGACATAGGCCTTCCCCATGGATTGCTCATAGGGGAGATATTTGCCACAGTTACCACGCTTACCGAGTAGGTTTGCCACCGCAGTTTTTTATTTTTAGTCGTTATTAGGAAGATGCTGCTGCCCATCTCCTGATTTGTTCCCCTCTGTCGCCTGTAACGACACTCAAGGGACGATATAGTTAGTAGATATACTTACACATCCACTCACGGTAAACACTAAAGCCAGCAAGAGCCAGTGAGAGTTTAAGACCGATTTACACTTCGACAAGTACAGTAGCGAGTTTAGTTACAGGGCAGTTGACAGTAAACGGTTAAGTGGGCAGTAGCGTTCAAACAATGTCTTCGTGGCGAGTTTAGTTAAGGACATTAGTTCATAGAGTTCGTTGGAGTATGACGTTTCAAGACTACAGAATTTTTCCGGTTTTCGTTTAAGATGGTCCTAGGATTACGTCAAGAATTAAATAATCCAGTCAGAGAAGTATTAATGGTTGTTGTTAAAGAAGTTTTTAAGAATTTTCATGAGTGCAGCATCTCGAGCACGTTTAATTTTACAATTTGAACTTCTACTATTATGTAAACATTCGTGTTCTAAATAATCCTGTACGAATTTATACGTGATATCTTCCGTCCATATTATTATTAAAACTCAATATAAAACGTATAAATATTTAATAAACAGTATCGAACAAACTTTGTGGCGAGTTTCGTTATAAATTATAATTACAATTGTACGTTTTGGCGCGCAAACGTTGCGTCCTGTCAACTTATGCACTGAACTAAACTCGCTCGTTTACATGAACGGCGAGTTTGGTTGCGGAGACGCGCAGGAGGGCAGCACTTCGCACTTAACTCGCCGAAAAATAGCTCGGCCAGCTATCCTGTTTAACTTAATCGTTAACTTGCTACTTAACTCGCTTATTGCCGTTCAAACAAGGTTCAAACTTAACTCGCCAGGTTCGCAAGTTAACTCACTACTGTACTTGTCAAAGTGTAAATCGGTCTTTAGAGCAAGTGCTTGATTTTTGTGTTACCTGATGGTAAGGCGTTGTTATTGAAGAAAAAGGTAAAGCGCACTGTTTTAGTGAAACAAACATGATTCACGCCTTGAAGAGAATTCTAAATAGCAAGTCGCGATGAAAAAGATGATGACTGAATGAGTGCAATTCCTGTGCACACAAAGTTCCTAATTTTATCAATATGAAGGGGAAGTATTTTAGATATAAAAAGCACCAATTTTATGTTTTCTTGTCTGAACAGGGAATCAAACTGGCAAAGTGTGTGTTTTTCTAAATATTTTTTTTTATAGAATAAGGGTGACAAACGAGGTGGTTTCTGCGGCCCATAGACATCCACATTTATCCTCGATTAAGAATCAAAACGCAGATGCGTTGTCACCTGCTGAGGACTAAGATTCACTCACCATACGATACGATACACAACAGTATTAAGCTGATATTTTTGGTGGTCTGTGAGAGCGTGGTCCTTTCCCGGTCGAGCAGACCCATTCGTGCTAAAACCATAGATAGCTGAATGCCTACCACGTATAACATAGTATATGCTTCCAGTTCAATGCTTTACAAGTTTAATATTTAATGTTTTCCCTTCGGAAATCTTCGGAATGCCGTTGAAAATTGTCAGATGTTGGTTGTGTAAAAATTTTACCGTTTACATCTGTGTAACACGCTTTTTCCAACACGCAATTAGCTCCGCGTGTATCTGTCTATGACGGTATCTTTTAATATAATTTTCACCAACTTGAAGACGGCCGACTGACTTGAAAAAATTGCACTCGTATCAAGGATCGATGAAAATACAATAATTTAATAACTTCATACTGGTATCCTGATGTGAATCATTAAGATAAATAAATGTCAGGATCATGACAGCTCATGATCAGTGCGTGGTTGTTTAAGTTTTTTTTAACTCTTATGTTATTATAATATTACACTGACAAAGAAGTAGACAGATTTCTTACCTATAGTAGGTAGATTCTTCTCCTGATGGACAAATGCTTTTCTGTTAGAATGTGCAGGTGCGTGGTCACCTAACATTCGATGCGTATGTTTTTATATGCGTGTTCACCGATTGCTTCCATCAGCCATGCTATCCCGTACCATCAGCCCATATTTTTTATTATATGGTCTATGTATGTTTTAAATTCGACTTCAAGGTTCATCCAGTTTAAATTTGGAAGAAAAACTTCCTCCCTTAAGAGAGGAAATATAGGAGATGAAATTTTTATCGTTACTATTTTGAGGATATTCGAATTGCTACTCTGCTTGTGATATTGTCGAGTCAGCATAAAGTGTAAAATAATAATGCAAAGACGTTTATTGAATAATAAAACCCTTATCTTTTTAGTTATTTTAAAGTCAGCTTTCACGTTTTATTAAAAGTTAATTTTTAAATAATATATTTACATATTTATATCATATTTCTAGGCAAGGGTAATCAAAGCACCTATAAAGTTGATAAAACGGATCCAAGATCTAGATACCATTATGTGAAATATGTGAAGAGAAATGGACGGGCGGTCAAGCTGTGGGAGTGTGGTATATGTAAGTAACTTTTTATTTAATTAGCTCTAGAATATCTACTTGTGGTGTTACCTTATTTTACTCTTTGAAAAGTGACTATGAAAAATTATCAGATAATGATTTCTTATATTTACGCAAACACTACACAATGCCCCACTTATTTATGTTCCCGACGTCACGGGGAGACTGAGGTGATTGACGTTCTGATGTTAAAGTTAACCTGGAGTACCGTCAGCCTGTAATTATTGATTTTTACCCGATCTAAGCATAAATAATAAAAAAGTAAAGATTAAACGCTATACAGTTTAAGGTAGTTTTATTCAATAAATTCGCAGATACTAATGTGGTAAAGCTACGCTGCAGCTATAATATTTGCTGTATAAATGGGTCTGCTCGATCGGGATCAACCAAGCTTTCGCAGACTACCAGCATAAAATAGCCGCTAAATGCTGTTGTGTTTTGTATGTGGAGTGTTGATCACCGAAGACTGGTAACGAGGAATTACACTTATCTTAGGTTTAATTTGAATCTCAATCGTTTAGGTGTGGGTTTCAATGGACCACAGCATCCACTTACCATCAGATGGACTGTATGTTCATTTGTCACTTTTATTCTATAAACAAACGATTAGTAAGCTGAAGTGGCAATGGGCCGGCCATATAGCTCGAAGAACCGATAACCGATGGGGAAGGAAGGTTCTCGAGTGGCAGCCTCGTACCGGTAGGCGTAGTGTAGGGCGACCCCCCACTAGATGGAGTGACGACCTGGTAAGACATGCAGGAAGTCGATGGATGCAGGTGGCTCAGGACCGTGCTTTGTGGCATTACTTGGGGGAGGCCTATGTTCAGCAGTGGACTTGTGAAGGGCTGTAATGATGATGAATGATGATATAAACAAAAAATCAACGCCATAAAAAAGCATCACAAGTTAGATTGAACTGGTATTGCAACCGCCAACTCGTCTTCTTCTTGTTGCGACCCTTGACACTTGTCAACAATATAATGTTAGATATTGTTAATTTGCAAACCGGGCAATGTAGAAAAAAAAAGGAGAAGCTTATTTAAGTTAAGTTGACAAACATATTCACAGACATTATTGAGGACATTTTGTTATAGATATGTGCTTATCTGCAATTTTCTTAATGAAAGCGCAGTCGCTTTTTGCTGGAACTGGTACATATATTGCTGTCTACAACTAGCATTTAGTTACATCAATACTCTTTCACTATAGTATGCTTAGTAAGTGATCAATAATAAAGGAAACATTATTTTACTTACGTGGTAGAGCCATGCTACAGCTATATTAGAAGTATAGTTGTAGCACGAATGTTTCGGCTCGACCGTGGAAGGACCACGCTATCACGGAATACCAGCGTAAAATATCATCTTAACGCTGCTGTGTTTCCTATGGTGAGTGTTGAGAACCGGAGACCCGTTTTACTGGAATCGAGGCGTTCCGTCTTAGTCATCACGGGCGACAACGCATCTTCATTTTGATTCGTAATCGAGGATATATGTAGATGTCTATGGGCCACAGCAACCACTTACCATCAGGTGGATTGTGTGCTCGTTTGTCAGCCTTATTCTATAAAAAAATACATTACAAAATTTGGTGTATTAGGGCAACATGACCGACATATTGTTTTTTTTTAGAAGATATGTTACACAAAGATAAGTAAAAAGTAAAGTAAAGTTACAGCCTATATACGTCCCACTGCTGAGCACAGGCCTCCCCTCATTTATGAGAGGGTTTTTAGGGCGGGGAAGTGTCCGCCGCGCTGCCCCAATGCGTGTTGGCGAACTTCACATGTCTTAGAAATATTTTTTATCTTATTCCTCAGACATGCAGGTTTCCTCACGATGTTTTCCTTCACCGCCGAGCACGTGGTAAATCAGCACTTAAAATTGCAATTAACAATTTCATTGGGGCGAATTTCATCACGCATTCTGTTATATTAGAGCGAGCGTTAACCATCTGAGCTACCACGGCTCTACACAAACACAAAGACATGTTACAAAAAAAGCAGGTCCATCGTCGGGTCTAGAATGCAATACCAGAACAAGTAGCCTTGAATAAATGCGTTGTCATTGCCCAGATATTCCGATCCTCACCTTAAACTTTATGAATTTTGTTTCTGGCTAATTTTTATAACTTGTTATTCCAGGTAGCCGTGAGTTTCAACATCAGTATACGCTGATGCGTCACCTGCCGACTCATACTGATGAAAGGAACTTTCACTGCTCTGCATGCGGGAAGAGCTTTAGGCAGCTGTCTACCCTCAGCCAACATCGCGCTATACATTCCGCTGAGAGACCTTACGCTTGTGAGGTAATATTCATAATATTTTATTGTTACTAAACATTGTTCCTATCTCTTTATTTAATCTCCTTTCTTAAGTTTAAAAGCCAAGTTTGCTTGAGTTTGGGGTCATTTTCCTACTTAGTCTTACTTCTCCCTTCTTAAGAGTCCTTTATGCCGAATGAGAATTCAAGTATGGTTGACACAAGAGTACACGAGATGAGACATCTGTCCGATCCATAACGGTGCTTTTAGGTATCTTGATAAGAGAACATGAAATCCTTATCAGAGAAATAAAAAAAATTATCTAATTATTAGATTTACCAATTTAGGAGATTCGATGAAAAGTTTGGCAATTGTAGTACATAATTTAATGATAGTATCATGTAAGATTAGACCCCGTTTTACGTCATGAATGAATATATCATAGATATAATAAAGAAGGAATATATACATAAATATATATTATACGGCTTGTACATACACGCCTGTCATCCAGTCGAGTAGGCAGAGACTACAGACTTATATTTTGCACGATCCTGACATACCTCTTCTCTCCACTCCTTTACAATCATATATCTACGCATACACTTTCGTCGGTTAAGGGTACTCATAATGTGGTTCATTTTCAAAATATCACCAATTTGGTCGATGAACCTTCTACTAGGGTGTCCTTTCCCGACTCTGCCATTCACATTTTCTTGTATTTCAAAAAATATTGTTTATCTATTATACATTAATTAGTTTTATCACTGTCTAATAGATCAGACATTTTTCAGCGATTCTCACATTTAAGGCGAGGAGGAGAAGGGATTCTCCCCTGCATGTATATTTGTCCAGCACGAAGTAACTGTATGGCATTTAGTGAATAAAAATATACTTTATTTGAAACGTTTTCGCATATATTCTTTATTTGGAGATAAAGGACCTATACAAAAATGTAGCCAATGAAGAATTCAATTGCAATAACATGCCCTTCATAGTATCAAAAATATTACATGGTTATCGCTTTAAAAAACGAGTACTCGAATCTTAAAGTTTTTCCGGCAATTTAATTTTAATATTTTTTTTTATTTCTTCTAGTATAACGTACATAACATAACATAACATAAACACTCACGCCTGTCACCCAGAGGGGTAGGCAGAGATTACGGACTTCCATTTGGCACGATCCTGACATACCTCTTTCGCCTCCTTTACATCCATATATCTACGCATACATGCTCGTCGGTTAAGGGTACTTCTAACGTGGCCCATTTTCAAAATATCGCCAATTTGGTCGACAAACTTTTTTCTAGGGCGTCCCTTCCCGACTCGGCCGTTCACATCTGCCATATAAATTTGCTTTGTCACTCTTTCATCGTTCATTCTTTCTACGTGACCAAACCACCGAAGCATTCCTTTCTTAATCCTGGTCACAACATCATCTTGCATACCACATTTATCTCTTATCACGCAATTTCTCACCCTGTCATTCAGATTAAACCCTAGCATATTTATTAAAGAACGCATTTCTACAGCATTTATTCTACTTTCGTGCTTCTTCTGCCACACCCAGCTTTCACTACCATACATTAACGTAGGGACTAACACAGCATTATGAATTACCATACGTGCCTGTTTTGACACATTCTGGTTCTTCATAATAGAGTATAGTGCCCCATTCACTCTATTCCCTGCATTTACTCTTCGTTCTATATCCCTATCATATCTACCATCCCTGCTAAATACACATCCCAAATACACAAACTCATCCACTTGCTCAATTAACTCTCCTTCTATTCTTATTTCACATACCGTTTTGCTTTCTTCTCTTTCAAAAACCATCACTTTCGTCTTACTTGCGTTCACTTTCATTCCCCTTTCTTTTAATTCCCAGTTCATTAATGTAACCATCATTTGCAACTCAGCCGCTGATGACGCAAATATGACTTGATCATCGGCATACAAAAGGCATTTGACGGTTAACTCGCCCATTCTTAAACCACATTCTTCATCTTTCAAAGTTTGCAAACACCGGTCCATAAATAGGTTGAACAGCCAAGGGGAAGCTACACAGCCCTGTCTGACACCTTTTTGGATGCCAAACCAGTCCGAGTAGACCCCATTGATCCTGACACAAGCACTAGAGTCCCTATAAAGAGACCCTAATGCCTGTATCAAACCAGCGCTCAACCCATATGAGTTCAGTGTTTGCCATAACACATTCCTGTTCACTCTGTCATAAGCCTTTTCCAAGTCCATGAACGCACAAAAAACTTTCTGGTTTTTGGCCAAAAACTTCTCCGCAATCATGCGCATGGAAAAGACTTGATCTGTGCACCCCATTCCCTTTCTAAAACCCGCTTGCACATCCCAAATTTTCCATCAGTTTCTTTCATAACTCTTTCAATTAACACCTTAGCATACAGTTTACCCACAATACTAAGCAAGCTGATACCGCGGTAGTTTTTGCAGTCCTGCTGTGACCCTTTTCCTTTATATATTGGTACTATAACTGCTTTACACCAGTCATGCGGTACCCGTTTTAATTCCCAACGTAAATTAAACAAGGTGTACAGCAGGCCTGCCACCACTCCCTCTCCAGCCCTTAGCATCTCGAGTGATACTCTATCATATCCAGCTGCCTTACCTGCTTTCATGCTTTTCATTGCTTTCATTATTTCATCTACACTTATCTCCATACCCCTTTCCACTTCTTTCGGAATTTCTAGTTCATTTAATTCATACGACTCTTCACTCATAAACACGCTTTCAAAGTATTCCTTCCATTTGTTTAAATTCGAAACTTCATCATTCAGAATACATCCATTCTCGTCTCTTATAGCATTTATTATAGGCTGTTTTGTATTTCCCCTGGCAGTTCTTACGAGTTTCCAGAACATTTTTATGTTAGCCTGGAAATTATCAGATATCCTTCTATCATTCTTATCCATTCTTTCTTTCTTTTTCCTTTCAACAACTTCTTTTACTCTCTTATTTAGACGTCTAAATTCTGCCTTTTTTCTTTCAATCTCATCATTCATACCAGAAGAATTACCAGCTTTGGTTGCTAGTAAATCTAACCATGCTTTCTTCTTTGATTCAACTTCCACCCGTACCTCATCATCCCACCACAACGTATTACTTTTCCTTTCATTTGTTCTTTTACTTACACCACATACTTCGGTGGCGGTATCCACGTAACGTACATATAATAAAGAATTTAAGTATTTCATGTAGGCGCACATTTTTTTGAGCATATAAACTATTTTAATATGTATCAATTCTCGCGCGTAAATCGTGTCTGGAATACGATATATTGATTATCTTGCCTTAACTTCTATATAAGATAAAAAAAGACATTTTAAATCCATTTTTTTAACCAGGTCTGCAATAAAACGTTTAACCGAGTTTCCACCCTGATATCCCATCGCAAGACCCACTCTGATGAGAAGCCGTACAGGTGTCACATCTGCCCAAAAGGATTCCATCAAAAAGGTCACTTTCCTCTTTCTATCCTAATCCTTTATCCTATAGCCAGCTTTAATCTTAAAAAAGTTGATATTAACTACACTAGCTTAACCGTTAAGCCTACGGATTACACAACATAAATGTCGTGGATTCAAATATTGTCGTGAACCACTCCTAACGCAACAATTTTAAGTTGAATTGAAGTGCACATAGAGAATATTACCACTGTTAATAGCTCAGCTGGTATTTAAAAAAATTGCAAGTGTTTGTCAATAATTTTCATTTTCCTTTATTTAACAACAACCAGTTTATATTTCTATAAGTATTCGCATATTGGTAGAACCACGCTGCAGTTATATTATGGTTGTAGCAGGAATGGGTCGACTCGACCGGGAAAGGACCACGCTCTCACAGAATACCAGGGTAAAATAGCAGCTTAATGCTGCTGTGTTTGTCGTGTCGTATGGTGAGTGTAGGGAACCGGATACGCTTTTTACTGGATACGAGGCATTTCAACTTAGTCCTCAAAGGTGACAACGCGTGTGTATATTAATTCATAATCACACACAAAGCAGATGTAAATGCAATAAATAAATAAATATAATCGAGGATAATCGGAGATGCTTATGGGCCACAGCAAACAATTGCCATCAGATGGACTGTGTGCTCGTTAGTTACCCTAATTATATAAAAAAATTAATAAAAGTAATTTTACGGATTTCTTAGCGTATTTTTGCTTTTTAAGATGCACCTACTTACACTAAAATTTTATCTGGTAATAAGTTGAAATGAAGCCCACTAGACGGTAGTGCCAAAAGCCTATTTTCACTTGCCTTAAATACGCTCAGTTTGTAGTCGGACGGAATGACGCCGACATATCATTCCGCTTACCCGTATCCAATACGAAAGGTGAAGTCCAATGGCGGAGGCCTATGTTCGCAGTGGACTTGAAATGATTGTAATGATGATGATGATGACGAGGACAAGGATTTTAATTATATTTTGTCTATTATAGACCCACCGACCATCTGGTTGTCCATGTAAGCATGTAATTCCTGCGCACACTAAGTTATTTTATTTACTTCATGATTGTCACAATTAAAATAGTTGTTCTTATATGTTCTTCTGTTGAATTTTACTTATTGCTTTTATAGGAAACTTACGCAATCATCTCTTTACACATACTAACGAAAGACCCTATCGCTGCAACATTTGTTTCAAGGGTTTCAATCAGCAATCTAACCTCGTGTGTCACAAAAATAAGGTATTTTAATTTGAATTTACTTAAAATTAATTTAATTAGATAGATAGATAAAAGCGTTTATTTGTTTCTCCAATCAACACGGTGAATTCAGTGACTAAACTAGATATACAAATCAAAGTATTATGAAAAAAAAAAACACAACTTAAGATCTAAATGTACATGTGTGTTGCAGTTTAACAAATGGGTTAAAGCTCAGCGATTAATATTGCTCAGAGAGCAAACACTGATTTTCAGCTATTACCCTCGAGGTGGCGAGATGAAAATGAGCACAATAGTACAATCAGAAAGAAAGAAAGAAAAAACTATTTTTTGCACGTTACAATAAAATACAATACCCTTTATTGAACACTAAGAAAAAAACATAATAAGAAACAAGCAAAGAGAAAAACAAAAGGCGGTCTTATCGCTATGCATCAATTTCTTCCAGACAACTTAAACACGTTAATATTATTGTAGTGTAAATATTTGTGAATGATGTGTCCTTTCTGCTCTACGAATTTTATCTTGGGCTTAATTTAGTAAAAATTACGGAAAAGATGTAAATTACGGAAAAGACTGCGTACCCAATTAAGGCTAGTACCTAAATGATTTAGCCAACCATGATGAGTTAGTAAAAGAAAGACGAAAATGCCATGGTTTATAGCTGGCAAACGAAGTGTTTGGGAATACCTTGTTTTTGTTTATCTAGAAGATATGTTTTGAATTTATTTTTAAACTTGTAGATGGTGTTAAGATTAATTAAAAAATGTTTTACCGTTTTTCTGATATCTTACGATGATAATTATATTCTAGCTCTTACAAATAAACTCTTGCAAATCAATGCAAATAATGGTAATAACAAACTATAGCTTATTATTTTATGTTTAATGATAGAAACATTGATTATACCTATGAAATATCATGCCCAGAACTTAAGATATATCGAGGTTATAAGCAATAACAGATAATTGTATTAATGTCTATTTGTGCCGAGTGTGTGCCGAGTGGCGCTAGACCATTTATAATTGGCCACACCACACCCTATTTGGCTAAGGAGTGTCGACGATTAAGGCAAATTTGAAATGTCAATGGGAAAGGTTCAGGTTCAGAAATGGACTGTCGGAGTTAATAAAGAAAGAAACAGTTAAAGTCTATACGTCCTACTGCTGGGCACAGGCCTCCTCTTATTTTTGAGGAGAGGACGGTTTTAGGGCAAGGAAGTGTCCACCGTGCTGCCCCAATGCGTGCTGGCGAACTTCACATGTCTTTGTTATATTTTTTTTTTCTTATTCGTCAGACATGCAGGTTTCACCTCACGATGTTCCTGAAATTTACAGTGGGTGCTTATCCTCTGGGCTACCACGGCTCAATGAAAGAAAGAAATTTTAGTAATACTTACTTAACTTTCTAAATTAACAAGTAAAAACTTAAGCCTACTTTTACGTATACATACATATATATAAGTTACGCTAAAACCAAGCAAAAATCACGCTCAACTTATATTGTAAGAACACGCACTAACGTACACTAATTGTAAATCTTGTACATCTAAAATCCCTCTCCACGAACAACATGGTGGTAGGTGCATATGTGTACGTTCAGTAGTGAGCTATTAGGGGCTGATAAGGTAAGAAACTAGAAAAATGTGTTTTTGCGTACACGTCAAATGTACACAGTGCTCCGTTGATCTTTCTTCTTTGGTCTAAATTTCTTACTAACAGAGACTTATTAAGGGATTTATATTACTATAGTATTTGTGAATTTCTAGAATCATTATGTATTTTAGAACACTCGAATCAGAATTGATATAATGTTTCCAGGCGCATCCAGATGAAACCAGCATTGGTTCTTGTGGTAGTGGACGTAGTATTCCTCGCTCGGTAAAATCTGTCTCCGTTGCTGAGAATCAAGTCGATTCTTCGAGGTAAGTTTTTAAACATTAATAATAATAATAATGTCCTTCAAACCGAATTTCGGCCACGGCGGCCTGCCTCAACGGAGGCTAGCCATCGGCGCAGGACACGATTATAGTGGCCGAGTGTATGCGCAAGCACAGGTGCACTCTCTATTCCCTCACTCTCATAATCCAATGGGACGGTAAACCGACAGGACCGGTAGAGAGATCGGGCGCAGGACCAACGGCTTTATGTGCTTTCCGAGGCAGGGGGGTGAGACACCGCCAACTTCGTAACTCCGGGCAGCAACTGAGAATTTCTTGACAGAAAAACTCAATAATTGATTTTTGGTCCGACCCGGGGTTCGAACCCTGGACTTCATGATCAGCAGTCGCACTACTACAACCACTAGAACAACGATGCTTGGGTTGGGTTTTCCTAGCAGAAAAACAAGGTTGTCGGCATTTTTAAACCTAAATATTAATGTGATCAGTTGAGTGACAGATTTCACGTTTTTCATTTCTGATAATTTGCATTTGCAAAAATGTATAAACAATGATTACTTTTTTATATATAAAACTAGCGTTCCGCCTCGGCTTCAATCTCGACAACAGCGCCACCTAATGGATCAATATGTGTCTCAACCTTCTAGGAACCCATTCAAACACACAACAAACTCATCTCAATCGGTCGAGACGTTTATTGAGTTTTAGCGAGACTTAACGGACGTCAAATGATTTGAATATAAATAGAGATATGTACATAAGTTGTCCAAAACAATTATTTAAATGCAATATTAATACCAATTTGTCTCTTTTTCGAATCGAGTCCCCAAAAAACAGGGCTGCAACAAAACGCTGAGTAACTGCGCTACCATTATCATCATCGTCGTTGCAGCCCTTTACAGGTCTAATGCTAAACATGGCCTTCCACAAGTAATACCACAAGGCACGGTCCTGAGCAGCCTCGATCCATCAATTCTCAGCATATCTTACCAGGTCGTCTTCCACCTAGTGCGGGGCCCGCCCTACATTTTGCTTGCTGGTAAAAGACTGCCACTCTAAAACCTTTCTCTCCCACAGGTTTCCGGTTTATCGATACTACATAGCCGGCACATTGCAACTTAATTTACTGCATTAAATATTTTAGTGTGACTTAAGTGCACTTGACCGTGCTTTATGACATTCCTTAAGGGGAAATATAATCTCAAATGGCTTAGCAAGATCCTTTGTTATGCCGAAAATATTTCAGCATTAATTTTGAAATAAATATATGGTAAAGTTGAGGATATGTTAGACGAAAACACGATTTTGTAAAATTTTCTCGATAGAAAAAAAATCCAAAGTTACCTCCAAAATAAACAATAAACCGCTGTTATTTATTATATACTTTAAATAAGATCATGAAACTTTGCATACTTACTGAACTAACTACAAAGCAGTGCTTATGTTATTTACTATTTTTTAAATACCATTATTTTCACTATAAAAAGAAATTACCTAAACTATCGGCCTCTTGAGTCGTGATTCCTGCGGCCCGGTCACTTCGCTTCGGCCTTTGAAGGGCGAGGTTGTGTCGCTTACGATCAGAATATACATTACGCAACAGGACGACGTAAAATTAAAATGGGAAATAACCGTAATAAAAATAAGAAGTGGCTGGCTTGGCGTTAAGAAACAGGCATAAATATGATAAAACTAATGAAATAAGTGTCTAACGACCTTTCTACTTACAGTATTAGTGATTACAAACATGTCGGTACATAGCATACGACGCGCGGGCAAGTGGGGATTAAATTAGAATTTGAGCTGACTTACTCTATCCCCTTAAGGGCCTATGTTAAGCTGTGGACTTATGATGGATTGTAATGCAGAAAAATCGAACTGTAGAACTTGAGAGGGTAATAATGTCAATAGGGAAACTTTTGTTACGGAAGAAGCAATGATTATACGGCGAACTTATGGTAAGCTATCACCGCCGCCCATGGACATTTGCAATACCAGATAAATCGCAGGTGCTTTGCCGACTTTTAAAAAAAGGATTAGGCTCCTTTCTTGAAAGTCCCTAAGCTACAAATAATAATCCAAGGCAAGAGTGAATAAGCTTTTGTTAAGTCAGTGCGTTTAACCATCTTCGGCCGCATCACCACCACTGTTCATCAGAAAATAAAATTTCTTAAAATAGGCCACCCCTAAAGATTTCTACAAACACGATAGCTTTAACTTAAATTTTTAACACAACCATTTTTATTTTAGAACATCAAACGATTATTGCGAAGTGAGCTCTACAGTCGGCCCCAACTTACAATCTGTTGAAACTCCATCTTCGTCTACGTGGGCTTCAAAATCAAGCGTTTGGGACGTTCCCAAATACTTTCCAGAGCCGGTAGATGCCTGGTGCTTCATTAATCCATGGAGTGCTATGGGCAGTGGTGTTTTTGTTGATCCCATAAAAACATACCATATGCAGGTCGCATTGGCGACAAAACAAACACCGTTTGCTTTACTTAAACCAGATAAAGGCGCTCCGGTATTAGTGAAAGTTGTAGACACAAAGCATCTTGGCGGTAAGCAGGTACGAGTAAGTGGTAGTCGCTGTCAAAATGTATAGTACGTGAGGGTAATATGGTCATCCGGTTAATATGGTCTCTTTCTTGAAACTCAAAAACTACAACCTTATTTGCATGGACGGCATTGTGATACGATAGCTCTTCATCAGACAATCAAATAATAAAGGGTCATAGGGGCGCTGCTTTAACAGTTACGTTATATTAAATACTTCAGTTGATTTTAGTACGGTGGTTAGTTTATTTATATAGATTTTTCGAAGTGTTTCTAATTATTGCCAAACCTTGTGTGCTATTTTTTTCTTAATATATTAGTTAAAGCATATGCCTTTGTGTTTTTATCTCTGTCCTTCTCCTATGTTTAGTTTTAAACGGCGACAAAGCTTAAGGTGACCATATTACCCACACGTACCTTATTTAGAACAACATCTTCATTATCATTATCAGTTCTAGTATCTGATTATAATAGGATGCTGTTGTCCCATATCTTTCCTGTGAAATCTTTCTTCGACTAATATTCAAAATGAAATTCCTTGTCACCCGTGAGGACTCAGATGAAATATCTCATTACTAGTCAAAACGAAATCTTGTTCTCGTCATTAACTGTAATAATACAGTTTCAATCTGTTTCTACCACATACACGCTTATTGTAAATTGTATAAAATATTATATAGTTATAAATTTATGTTTAAAATGAATGTCCTGCTAGGTTTCTAGCTGGTTTATCCCAGAACAGAGGTTTTCATTTCGAAACAGTGGTGGTAAAAGTTAGATAACTTTCTAAGTATCCTTGTAATCTGTATGGAATAGAAATTATTCTAGTCTTTTCTTGGAAATCGCAGTTTCTTACTATCTTGATCTGGACGTCACAAGAGGCAGTAGAGAGAAACCAGTTTTGGTTTCTCTCTACTGCCTCATATGTCATCCGCGGGACGATATGGGTTCGAGGTTCAACTGCAACCACACGATAAAATTTAATCGGCGGGGTATGTAGTGAAATTCCCTATTTTTTTTGCTTATATTATAACCCTACTTAGTCTGCCTTTAGCGTTACTGTTACTGTTAGAGCCGATTACAGTTCGACAAGTACAGTAGCGAGTTTAGTAACAGTGCAGTTGATAGTAAACGGTAAAGTGGGCAGTAGAGTTCAATTGTCTTCGTGGTGAGTTAAAAAAAAAGTACAAGTTTTTATTTTGAAAGTAACACTTTGGACTTAATTCATTGAAAATCCCGTTAAATTTAATTGTCAACTTGCTACTTAACTCACCATTGCCGTTCAAACGAGATTTTCTACTTAACTCGCCTGGTTCGCAAGTTAACTCGCTACTTTTCTTGTCGAAGTGTAAATCTATCTTTACAGCATATTAAAGTACATTGCTGAATTCAGGCCACTGCCATAGATTGCTTATAGGGGGGATATTCGCCATAGTTGCCACGCTTGGCAAACGGGTCGGTTGTAGTTTTATTTTTAGTCGTTATTTGGAAGACGTTGCTGTCCATGTCCTGATTTATTTCCTTGCCTGCCATTATATTAATAAAGAGCAATACGTGCGAATAGTTTAAGTGTGTGTCCCGGTCATTCTGTGCATTTTTTGGCACTGTCTTGCGCTTTACCGGATATGCGAGTTAAAAGGTTTATACAAAAAAAAATATCGGAAGTAGTCACTTTTATATAAATCATCGGGGAGAAAAATCATCATCATTAACATCATTATCATCATCGTCATCATTATTATCATCATCATCATCATCATCATCATTATCAACATCCTTTTCAATATATATTTCTCACAAGTAGTTTACTTTAATTTTAGATGCTGGTGCCAGCCACCGCCGAAGATTTGCGAGACGGTGGCAAACTTATTGTGAGAAATGACGACAGCCCTGAAACCCGGGTATTTTTAATAATTACACTAGTGTTCTTTATTTATAATGAAAATCAATACGTGAACTTTTTGCAGTAATTGGTTCTAAAGCCGACGAGTATCTAACGTTATTAAACAATATTTTTTAGTACACCGTTACTGTTACAGCCTCCCCTATAGCGTCATATTTTATTTTATTTGTTTGTCATAGTTGCCACGTTTGACAAAAGCAGGTTGGCAACCAGTTTTTTTTATTTTTAAACCATTATTAGGCTGACGCTGCTGTCAATCTCTTGATTTGTTTCGCTCTGTCGCCTACGACACCCACGGGATGATATGGAATAGTGGATATTCTTACACCGCCACTACTCGGTATATATTTTTACTGGAGCAAAAGTCGTTTTCGAAAACATTTCTACATGGAGAGTAGAAGTATTATAATAGTGTGTTTTAACTCACAAATTAACGGTACGTATACAGTGTACTGATTGCCAATTTTAAGTAACAAACAAACCTAAAGCCCATGTGATAGGAAGAGGCTACTGTTCTCCATTGACACATGCAGACAACTTTAAACAAGGCTACTGATGAGTTGTCACCTCTGAAGACTAAGATGGGAAACCTCACATCCTGTAACTATACTGGCCTTCTCCACACTTCAAACCGGAACACAGCAGTGCTCGTACTGCTATTTGGTGGCAGGAATAATTAAGAGGGTGGTACCTATCCAAACGGATAACTTGATAGGAAGTCTTACAACCTGAAAATAGACTGCATTTTACTGATGCCATGGAAGTGTCATAACGGAAGCAGAAACAGAAACGGAAGTCAAAAGTAAATTTTAGCAGAAACAGAAACGGAAACGGATGCAGAAGCGGAAGTCTTAATACTAAAAAGTACAATTTATGACAAATATAATTTTTTATTAAAATGACATTTAAAATGAAGTATCGGTAACTTATATTTTATAATCTGGAAATTGGTTTCGGTGGTCTTCGTGTATATATAGCTTCGCTAAATAATTGCTCATTGGTGACGCTGCTTGGAGGAACTGTTAAATACTGACGAACTAACGGCAAAAGAATACGATGTTTGTGTGCATTTCATTTCTTCCACATACTCCTAAAGGTGGACGACGTCTGTAAAAGACTATGTCACTCTTATTACTGATGCAACATGGATTCTAACTTTTGTAATGTTGGACTTCGTTCTCAATGTGAGGTCAGCCTTTGGGGAAAGGTATGCCGTCATCAAAATTCCGATCAAATTTCCATTATAAAAGTTGCGGAAACAGAAGCAGAAACTGATGTCAAAAAGCGTGCAGAACTTAAGAACAGAAGTCTGTTGCATCGCTACTACATTTTTATTTTAATACCCCCGAAAAAAAAGAGCGGGTGTTAGACGTTTGACCGCTATGTGTCTGATGAAACGGGTGAACCGTTTTGGGTGCGATTTTTATTTATCTAAAAGCAGGTTTTCTAGCGGTGGTTCTTAGACATGTTTAATCAAAATCGGTTTCAGCCGCTTGAAAATCATCAGCTTGTTTTATTTAGGTTTTCAAAATTTCAATTTTATTATATTATTAGTTTATTATGTTAACATCCTAACGAGAATCTGTGACTCATTTGTCATGTTTGTTGACGTAAAATAACAATACAATAGCGTTTTTTAATAGTTTTGTTCTAAAAATATTCGTAGGTGATAGTTTCAAAATATTCTTTTATTTAGCATGTACGCGGTGCACACCAAGACGTTGATCTTTCACATAATAGGGATAATTTACCATATCGCGATACTTGGTAGGTGGATTGGCGATCGAAGTTTGAGATTTCTGTTATTTTCGATGTAACATAATACAGGATGATTTTGCTAAGGCAGGGCAAAAAGATCTCATGCCTAACGAAACCCATATAATACGAAATATACAGTCAGTAACTTTAAGCTTGCATGATCGTAAATTATGGCAAGCGGATGATGATATTTTTTATTTTTCCTTTTATAGTAATAAAAGGAGAAGCTAATAATATGAATTTAAAGGTGAGAAATTATTTTTTTGTAAGTGTGTTGATAATGGTGCAGTTCAAATCTCATGCTAACCTAAATATAAGTTAATTTTGTGATGTAAATTATGGCAAGCTGATGATGATATTTTTTATTTTTCCTTTTATAGTAAAGAAAGAGAAGCTATATTGAATTAGGTGAGAAATTTTTTGTTCTGTAAGGTTGGTGAATCCGTTGATAATGGTGCAGTTCAAATCCGTGTACCAGTTGTGGCGACTGTAGTTCCGAGGATCCAACCGGGCGGTCAGCTGCAGTTGTGTGTTGAGGAGCCTCACCACGCTTATCACACTGCATTGTCTACTGAAGGTATGGATTCATGAAGTTGCTATTTCAGTTTATTTTGAATTATTGACCACTAATTGCTTCATTTATAATCTTGTTTATGGCTTACTTAGGTTAAGTATTAATGATGTCTTTACCTTTTTTTCCTTTCTCATTAAGTGAAAATAGAGAGAGAGAGATAGAGATAGAGAGAGATAGAGAGAGATAGAGAGAGATAGAGATAGAGAGAGATAGAGAGGGAGAGAGAAAGAGAGTGAGCGACATATAAAATTTCTTATGTTGAGGTTGACTTTATTAGGGAGACTACTTTTTTTATGTATGAAGGACAAAAAAGTAAAGAGTTGAGATATTGGGAAGTGGTTACTGCTGCCCATAAATACCTGCAAGCAACTTTAATTCTATAAAAGTAAGAGTGACAAACGAGCACAATGTTCTACTTTATGATAAGAGAATCTATGTCTATTCCTGATTTAGTAAAAAAACAGATGTGTTGGTACCTCTGAGGACCAACAACGAATGCCTCGTTACCAGTTAAAAGGGTCTCAGGTTATTTACACTCATCTTACTAAACACAGCAGATTTTCCTACTTGGTGGAGCCACGCTGCAGCTATATTATGGTAGTAGCACGAATGGGTCGGTTCGACCCGGGACTACTACGCTCTCACAGAATACCAGCGTGAAATAGCAGCTTAATGCTGCTGTGTTTCGTATGGTAAGTGTAGAGAAACGGAGACCTGTTTTACTGGAATCGAGGAGTTCCATCTTAGTCCTCAGGGTGACAACGCATCTGCATTTTGATTCTTAATTGAGGTTAAATGAGCCACCGCATCCACACACCATCAGGTGAACTGTGTGCTCGCTTGTCACCTATATTCTATAAAAATGAAACCGTGGTCGTTAGCGATAGATTTGACGAAACGAGAATGACTCCATGACTTTAATTTTATATATTAATAAGGTCAACCATTGTATGGCGTTATAGTAAAGTTGTTTTTCGAGTATGTCAATTTTTTTAAATTGTTGCAGCACCTTGTAGTTCTTTGTCGTGCACGTTACCGCCACCGGCACCTTCCCCTCCGCTCGATCTCATTCCCATGGACTTGTTCGATCCGATGGAATGCCTGCCTATGGGTGAGTTATATTTAATTTGTTTACGTGTGCGTGTTATGTACGTGTATTGTGTTCTTCGCTTATACACATGTGACTCTGAGTAAAAAAAACCGATTGAGTAGGGAGGTTCTTGTGTACAATCACGTACTAGCATAGCCCAGTGTACTGTTGTTTGAGCGACATAGAAGAGAACATTGTAAAGTGGACTAACAGCCCATATATGTCCCACTGTTGAGCAGGCTCCTATCTTTTCTTGAGAATGTTTAGAGCAACGAAGTAGCCTAATGCATTTTGAAGGACTTTACGTCTTCTTTTTTTATTTCTCTTAAACTTGGGTATCCTTACGATATTTTCTTTTATTGCCAAACACGTCGTAAATTAGGGCTTAATTACTAACCGTAGCTGTAGCGCTAACACAATTCCGTAGAGTATACAGATTTTTTGATATATTATTATTTATGCATCTGGAAAATTATTTATACATCTGGGAAATTATTTATACATCTGAAAAATTTCTCCAGCTGTAATTGAATTCATGACTTGCGGCATAGTTCCCAAGTCGTTCACCACGCGAGTATTCATCTCTCTCCAATACAATATTGTATTCGACTGCATAATACGAGTATCTTGTATTATTATGAGTTCACGAAATTCATTAAAAAAATTACAAAGTCAAGAACAGAGGTGGAAATGCTAGGTGACAGGCCCACTGACCGTTCGCCAAATTTAGAGCGGCAGTATATGGGGGCAGGCCTATGTTCAGCAGTGGACTTTCATAGACTGTAATGGAACGGTAATGGACAGGCCAGCAGGAACAGAATACTTTTTACCGTTCTAAGCTATTGATTGACGACTATCCTACCTTATGGTTTGTTCTGATGCAGCCAAAATGGAAAAGAGCTTAGTTTAATAAAAGCATATTCACTCTTGCCTTGAAGACAACCCACATTTTAATCGGAAGGAAAGACGGATTTGCAACAGTTTCAAAATTTGATTGTCTACGGACTGACAAATGGAATATATTGTATTATGAATTAATTTTAACTTTCCTTAACCATCACAAACTACACTGCAGGTCCTCAGATCACTGCGGTGGATAAAGTGGACCATCCACCCGGCTCAGATGATTCTGACATTTTTATTGGAAAATTTGAAGTGAGTTCACACTAATCTTATGCAATTATAATACAAAAGAATTCTGTAGCTACCATATGAGAAATTTTTTAATGTCACAATAGAAATAACAATATTTTTGTAGTACTGAAATCATTTTATGTATTACAGCCGTGCTGCAGCTGTATAATGAAAATAGTACCTTTTTAATAGTAACAAGTCCTTAAGGATGAAAACACATCTGCATTTCCGCTTTTAATGGAGGATATATATAGGCATCTATAGGTCACAGCATATACTGACTTTGTACATTGTAGAGCTAAGCTGCAGTTTATTACGGCTGCAGCAGGAGTAGATCAACTCGACCGGGGAAGGACCACGCTCACATAATGCCAGTGTGAAATATTAGCATAATGTTTCTACATTTCGAATGGTGAGCCGCGAGAACCGGAATCGGCTGTTCCAACTAGTAGTTAGTTTTTTTAGTCTTTAGGGGTGACAACGTATGTAAATTTAATTAATAGAATCAGGCGTTACTTTGCGGAAATCCATTATAATAAAAAATTAATTACTTCGCAACCTTCCGCTAACTAAATACAATGATGTGTCTTACCTGGATTGAAGAGCACCTCCCGCCCTCCCTCAATTGCATGCACTAACTCCGTCACCACTAGTCCCAGCACCACTACTCCCAACACCACTACTCCCGGCAACACTACTTCCAACACCACTATTCCAGGTAAGATACACCATCGAGGACAATACGACACGTGTTTCGCCTCTACACGAGGCATCCTCAGGTGATGTAGACTCTACGGCGACTGACCGCTTAGCTAGCCTAGAATTTTACACTTGAGAAATTTACACTTGAAACAGCAATTCTCGATTTTATTGATTTGGGCTATAATTGAACCGATCTGTAGTAAGGCCTAGCTTAATTGACAACAAATGATAGTAATTTTGTAGTACATTGCATTCTATATATGTAGTTCTCTATAAGAGCTATCACGGCTCATAAAACATATGACGCAATGTACTACAAAGTATCTGTCATTTGATGTCAACAAAGTTGGCGAATAGACTTGCTACGAGTACTTTCGACATAGCTTAGTGTCGTTCATCTACTATGGCACTGTTTGAATGCCGTTTTTGTTGAAAAATGTCTACAAATAACCGCCTCGTCGGGGCAAGGACTGGTTATATCAGACTCGCACCGACTAAAACCTCATGGTGTTCCACCTTTGCTGAATGTTGGCAGGGCCATGCCATGACCATAATTGGGCACGCTTTCTCACACATCCGCGGTCTTACCAGCGCCGACAGTACATATACACATATATATATATATATATATATATATATATTTATATATGTATATATATAATTATATGTATATTATTTAGATATATTTAGTTGCCTACTATAACTAATTAAAATAAATTATGTTTCAGGAAAGTATTCCACTATCCGATTCCGACTGAAGTAATTTTGAATTAAGTAAATTTTATATTTTATATGCATGCCTGAATGACTAGTTTGTTTCTTTAGTTAGTATTAAGTACAACTTTGGTAACGTTATTGTTGTCGAATATACAAATATATTTTACTGCAGTTGTCTTATTTTAAAATAAACCTATTTAACCTCACAATTGTGCATTGACTTTTTTAAAAATGTGCCAGCTCACATACAAAAAAGTCTTCTTCAAAATACGAAAGAACCGATGTTTGGTTGTTATCATTTTACAGAAGTTGAGTAACAGAGTGGGTAACAAAGTTATTCCTACTGCTGGGCAAAGGCCCTTCCTCTTTGTTACTAAAAAGTTTAGATGTAGGAAAAATATCCGCTGCGCAGCTTTTATGGTGCAGAGTATGTTGGTGGAATGCTTTCGTTTTAACTCGTCACTCCATCCAGTGGTGGGTTGCCTTACACTTCGCTACCGGTACGAGGCTGCCACGCGAGAACCTTTTTTCCCCATCGGTTGTCGGTTCTTCGTTATATATGGCCGGCCGGCCGGTTGGACTATGTCGGTCACTCCGGTTCTATTGCGGATATCTCAAACATTTCAAAGGTTATCGCGCAGAGAAACCCTGAGCATAGCTCTCTCCATAGCTCGCTGAACGATGTTGAGCTTTCTCGTATGGCCAGCATAGAAGGACCACATCTCAGATCCATAAGATCACTGGCAACACGCATTCGTTGTGCAATCTCGTTTTCAAGTTTTAAGTTATACCTGACGAGAAGATTTGTCGTAATTTCCCAAATGCTACTCAGATAAGTTGAATCCGTCAATTGACCTGTCGGTCGAAGTTGGACTTACCTAGTCAGAATATATATTGTCCCAGGTAAGCATACTCGTCAACAACTGAACTGTCAAAAGAGCTGCTCCTAACAACTACCGGCATAGGTGTGACATGGAGGTTATACATTATCTTTGTTTTGTCCATGTTTATCTTACTACTCGTCGAATTATCCGTTAGGGGCACTATTGAGGTAGTTCAGCATGGTGCTTTGGACTATATTGTCGGCGAAGGTGAGTGATGTACTCGCCATTGATGTTAATACCGTATCCTTTCCAATCCAGTAGCTTGAAAACATCTTCTAATAAAGTGGTGAAGAGTTTCGGGGTATATAACGTCACCCTGTCTTACACTTACTCTCTGCAGTTGAATTGGTTTCGTACTCTGGTTCTGAACTAATATAGCCGTCATAACCCTACGGTACAAACAGTGTTAGAGCCATGCTGCAGTTACATTAGTAGTATGGTTGTAGCACGAATGGGTCGGCTCGACCGGGGAAGGACCATGCTCTCACAGAATACCAGCGTAAAATAGTAGCTTAATGCTGCTATGTTTCGTATGGTGAGTGTGGAGAACCGGAGCCCATTTTTACTGGAAACGAGGCATTCCATCTTAGTCCTCACGGGTGACAACGCATCTGCATTTTGATTTGTAATCAAGGATAGATGTAGATGTCTATGGGCTGAAGCAACCACTTACCATCAGGTAGACTGTGTGCTAGTTTGTCACCCTAACCTATAAAAAACACTTCAGCACTTTGATATACTGACAGTCAACTTGGAACCGCTAAAGCGACTGTAGCACCGCCTAAATTTAGACGGAATCAAATGCTTTCTTATAGACTACGTACGCAAGGCAAAGTGGCAGATTGTACTCTTCGGAATTCTGTACAATTTGCCGAAGGGTATGTATGTGGTCCATGGTACTAAAGCCTTTTCGGAAACCGGCTTGTTCAGGAGGCTGGAAGTCTTAGAAACAGTACGGTGTAGAGTATAACATGATTATTTTACTGGACCGTTTTTACTGGAAAGAGAAATCTTTTACTTTTTAGAGACCCTTTTACTGGAAACAACTGTTTCCATGTTAGTCCTCAGGGGTGATAACGGTTAAATTTAGATGTCTATTGTCCACAGCAATCCACTTACCATCAGATAGGCTCGTTTGTCACCCTTATTGTACATAAAATAGAAAAGATATACAAACTACAAACTTTCTTTAACATAACCATTTTCACTTGATATAATTACTAGTTTATAACATATAGCATTCAATTTATGTTAGGGCAATTTCAATTGAATATAACTTTATCATTCAACCGGGATACTGTGATTTGGTTACTCGTAATATTAGGTATATTATAATTTTTGTTATGATTTACTCTCTAAGTTGATCTCTAAATATTGGATATACTGTGATAGATAATAACAAAAAACTTATATATAAATCTTGGCAAAAATAATAGTTACGTTTTTTTAAAATAAGGTTCGTAATACGAGCCTTGACACAGGATGGAACGCGCTCAACTTAAAATTAATCACTTGTCTTCTGCTATTTTACTGTAAAATTAAAGAAGCGTATATAATTACATAGTTATAGCCAAAGTTATATATAACGTTAGGAATTTTTTAAATTAACACAATGTTACAATTAGGAGGAATCGGTTCATCTATTACATGGTAACATTGTTGTAACAATACGTTACACCAAAACTCTTCAAGGTGAATTTGTGAGTACTGTTGTACTAGTCCGTAAACTTCTAACAAGCTTGGAAAATATCATCTACACATAAATTAAAAAAAAAGCCAAAAATGTTCCAAAAATAAAAAATAATATTTCAAATCTACTTAAATATTTGAGTCCCTAATACTGGTGTTCTGAAAAGGCAATTTCCTGTCGTCAATGTTAATAACTCGATATTATGATGTCCTTATGACGGATCTATTGTCGTCCTCGTATCGTAGCCGTATCGTATTGTTGTCGGCACGTGGACGGAAACAGCCGCTTTGATGGTGAGGGGCCGTTTTTGTCCTTTCACATTTCGTATTGTTGCAAGTTCACGATAGATGGCATTGCACGTACGATATCTTAGAATTTTGTGTACTGATTAATGATTATAAAAATGGTAAAATATTAATATAAATTATATTACTAGTAATCAAAATGTAGCTCCACTCCGCAGATAGAGTGACAACCTGGTTAGATTGACGTGGTAGAGCCACGCTACGGCTATAATTAGTTTGTAGCGCGAAGGGTTCCAGCGTAGAATAGCAGCTTAATGCTACTGTGTTTCGTATCGTGAGTGTAGATAACTGGTAAAGAGTTGAACGGTAAGAATTGAGACGAACTTTTGTACTGGTAACGAGACATTTTATCTTAGTCCTCAGGGGTGACAACGCATCTACGTTTTTATTCTTAATCGAAAATAGATGTAGATGTCTATGGTTCACAGCATCCATTTACCATCAGGTGGACTGTGTGCTCGTTTATCACCCTTATTCTATTAAAAAGACGTGAAGAAGTAGATGCACGCAGGTGGCTTAGTACTATGTTTTGTGGAATTCCTTCAGTGGGCCTAAGTTCGGCAGTGGACGTGTGAAACTCTGTAATGATGATGCAAAAGTCAAGAATACAAATATTAAAACGCATTTTTATGTAAAAAGGCAAAGCAAAAACTCTTTCTGATTTCCACTTAGAATTGGTTATGTGTGGTCACATAAACCACTTTTATTAGAAGATAGGCTTTAACGTTCTCCCGCCACCTTTAATTTGTATATAATGCAAAACAGCTCTTACGGAATGCTATTAAACCCCAATAAGAAGTACTCTGGTATTTAAACCTATAAAAAAAAGAAATCGTTGAAGTTGATCAGCACAATTAATTTGCATTCGTGGCAGAGCTATGCTACCGTTGTTTGGGTAGTTGTATGACAAAGTTATGATATTTAATGACAAAGTTTGTTATAACATTAAATAATCATTTGTATGTTCTGAATGAGGTAGGTCTGTATAGGTAAGTGACGAGAATCGAAAACATTTTTACCTATAAACAGGCACTCCATCTTAGTTCTCGGGGGTAACAAACAACACATCGGCCTTTTGAGTCTTAATCAAGTTTTTTTTAAGTTAGTTGAAAGTGTAGCTTACTTTAGGTGAACTAGTCTTATTTATTGCACTGTATATAAAAAAAAATGGAAACTAAAGAAAAAATGGTCATGAGTATTTTTTTTATAGAATAAGTGACAAACGGGCACACAGTCCACCTGATGGTAAGTAGATGCTATGGCCCATAGATATCTACATTTATGATGAAGAATCAAAATGCAGATGCGTTGTCACCCCTGAAGGCTAAGATGAAATGCCTCGTTTCCAGTAAAAAAGGGTCTCCAGATCTCTACACTCACCATACAAAACACAGCAGTATTAATCTGCTATTTTACGCTGGTATTCTGTGAAGGCGTAGTCTTTCCCTGGTGTTCGACCCATTCGTCCTACAACCATAATGTAGGTGCAGCGTGGCTCTACCACGTATAAAATTATTGTGAGTATTGAGAGTAATGCTACAGCTTTTGTTTTTAAAATATTATGTACTTTAATATCATACTCAGTTACAATAAACTCTTAGAATTGTTATCAGGTAGTTTCCCTTTGAATATTAAAAAAAATATAAATCTCGTAGACTTCGAACA
Organism: Parnassius apollo; assembly: GCA_907164705.1. Lineage (NCBI taxonomy): Eukaryota > Metazoa > Arthropoda > Insecta > Lepidoptera > Papilionidae > Parnassius > Parnassius apollo. The sequence goes on along the minus strand of CAJQZP010001558.1, from coordinate 9,841,037 downwards.
ACAGAACTTATTAGTGTGCAACAGTAATTTAAAATTCACACATTCCTAACGCCTTGTTAAATTTCTTTTAGTGACCATTCAATTTTCTACTAATGACAGTACAGCCAGATGCTCACAACCGCAAAAAACCTATAGCGCAATAGCGTTTAACGACTAGAAAGCGACAATAAAACGCGAATTACTCTGGACCAATTTTTTACCAAAGCACAGCGCGTGGCAGTCACGCGACTGAAAATATTAAAACTGGTGTCGGAGCTGACACGAGTCTTTTCCCACCAATAAATAGAGAAATCTTCTGATAGCCCTATTTTGTAAAACCACATATCATTACCAAGCGAAAAGCAACTCTATGCTCCTTATTTCAAGTTTGAATTTCGTTCGCCGCACATTCAAAGGTCAGTCACGAAATAATCATTCGCAAGTGTATCGAACGGCGTACATATTTAAGTTGAAATTGCCTTGGATTGGGTTACATTAAAATTAGGGTTGTCCTCAATGGTCCAATACCGCCCCCGACGGTTATCGAATAATGCGTCGGCACGTGTACGTTGGCGTTTTTTTATCGAATTTTTATTTCGGCGTGCGAACTTAGAAGTGGCGTCTGGTGCAGACTCGACCTTACAATGGTGATGCATTGTGAAAGACTTAAAAGATTTACGATTGAATAATTTTCGATATCGTTATGGATTTCTGTTACGAAAGGATTATTTAATGTTATAATAAACTTTGCCAAAAAATATTTCAATTTAATTTGAAACATTTAAGTATGTTTTATATGACGGCTTCGTTGCGCAATGGCTTAGTATAGAGTTGGGGCGCAATGGGCCGCGGGTTTGAATCCCGCACGGAAATTTAAGTATTGTTAAAAGAGATTTTTTCTATCAATAGATTCCGTCTGCCAATAACGATTAACAAGCAACAACAAGCCCAGCAGTCCAGCTGTGGACTTTTACGAATTATAAAAATTTACTATAACTTACAGTAAATATAAAATAGCCTATCCAGCAACGGCAACTAAATATAATGGTAATAATTTGAACAAAATGCAAGTATCTAACGTGGTAGTACCATACTACGTCTATATTATGGTTGTAGCATGAATAAATCGGCTCGACCGGGGAAGAACCACGATCTTACAGAATGCTAGCGTAAAATATCTGCTCAACTGCTGCTGTGTTTCGTATCGTAGTGAGGAAAAACAGAGACTATTTTTTAATGGAAACGAGGCATTCTATCTTAGTTCTTATTAATGTAGGATAGATGTAGATGTCTATGGTACACAGCATCTGCTTATTAATAATAAGCTTTATATTAGACAAAGTAATTATTTTTCTCGTAATTTAACTACATCAAAATAATCAGATAGAAAACCTAAACTTCATAAATATCAATCTTCTTAAAATGTAAACTACATCTATAATCAGTAACGATATGACCATAAACAATAATTTTAATAAAGTTATTTCAATAAAATGTCATTAAAACAAACAAACACGAGGCAACAACTAATCCCTCTCAAGGGTGGAATGCACCCCTAAAATATCATTTCATATTTTGATTATGATATCAATGTCGCCCACTCGCATTACCCGGGTTTTTTATACCCATTGTTCGTTAATACACATATTAACCCATTAAAAGTCGCGTGGCAACATAATGTATTATTTCACACGTATAATGAAATTGTTTTATTTTTTGTAAATGTTCTTTTGTCATGAGAAACGTCACTTTTATGTCTGCCCTTGCATACTACATAAAAGTATGTGCTTAGCTGTTTTAGTAACTGCGTTGATTTATGTCTTTATTATAAAAAAAATCTTAGGCGAAATAGATGTCCATAAGAGTTTGAACCTTTAATTTAGTTGAGGTACACCTCAACACTACCACTACACTACAGTGGTAGTGTTGACTTTTGTATATAATATTAACTTGCCAGGCAGACGTTATTCTGCCCTTTTCGAAGAACCTTTGTCGTGTCTTATTAAAAATACTTAAATACGCAAAAAAAAAACGTGGTTCACTCATGGGCAAACAAAAACTATCCTATCTCTCAAGTTGGACCAAACTGCACACGGTGTGCAAATTTGATCAAAATCGGTTAAGTAGTTTAGGAGTCCATCGCGGACAAACAACGTGATTTATATAATATATAAAGATAAAGATATATTATGTATACTAGGCACTTTTATACTTTTACTTTTATGTTCCTTTAGTCCTCTATAGTAATAGAATTTAACGATAGTTAAAGCTACTCGTCACTAGATGGCAGTAGTTGTCATAGATCGAGTTTAATGTTAATTATATTTTCGTGCTGTCAGCAAGTGGAAGGAAGCTTTTCCCTTTTTGGAAATACAAATATTTTTATTTATATAACTATTTTATGAATAAATTGTACCTGCCACGTTTTTAACATATCTATTAGTTGAAGTTATACTACATAGTAGATTAAAACGGTACCTAATTGTTATTTTTACCTTACTCTCCAATATAAATATATATAATAATAGATAAAGGCTAGTTATAACTCTTTACTATTCACCCATAACCACCTATTTTGACATATCTCAAAAGCCTAAAGGTGCTTATAACTAACTTATTGAGTATACTGAATAACTATATTGAGTATATTTTTTTTTTCTTATTAAACTTTAAAGGATGTTGTTTACTTACGGCAAAATTAAGTATTAAAATACAGATGGATGGTACTGGCCGTGGTTCCAACGGCACAACCAAATGTTGGAGTCTTCACACCGTAGGAATCGTGAGTGGGCTTAATTTATATACTAAAGTGGCAAACAAACTTACACTTCACCTGATTGTTAGTGGATACTGAAGCTCATGTACAATAGCAACCCATTTCGAACAAAGCGGTTATATATAAGTTGTCACCTCTGGGGACTACGATGGGAATATATACCTAAGTTGTCACCTCTGAGCACTAAGATGAAATTACATCCAGTCTATTATACAGGCACGCTTTACCTTTCAATGTGGTAGAGTCACGCTGCAGCTATATTATTGTTGCAGCACGAATGGGTCAGCTCGACCGGGGAACGACCACGCTGGCTCTCATAGAATACGTATGGTAAGTGTAGAGATCCGGAGACCCTCTTTTAGTGGAAATTATTTTTTTGGGGATTTGTCGGGATAAATGTAGATTTTTACGGGCTACAGCATCCACTTACCATCAGGTGGATTGCGTGCTCATTTGTCACCCACATTCTATAAAAAAAAGCGCAGGCACTGCTGGTTGGCGGTGGATTTGCGTAAAAGTGTAATACCTACCCAGGAGGACTCCTAGACAAAAAAGTACTACACTCAACTTCCAGTAGAGACTTTTTTGCCTCAACTGGATGTTGAGTGTTAGTTTTCTGGTTATGTTGAGTTTGTCCCTTTGGCTCTGTCATTCCATTCCAGCCTGCTGATAGTATAATCAGAGATACATCTGTGTAAGCGCATATGTTAGTGACACTGTATTTGGAGGGATGTCATTACCTTCCCTTATCGTCTCAGATGATAGTGACGTTTAAGGGCCACAGTTACCGCACCTGATCAGGTTATTTTAGTAATGATTTCTTATATTTACGGGAACTCTACACATTTGAATAATATAAGTTTTTACGGAATTTATCGCGTATGTTAACTTTTTTATATACCCGACGTTTCGAGCACTTTACAACACCCAAAAAGAGCCGTAGTAGCTCAGTGGTTAACGCTCGCTGTAAATATAACAGAACGCGAGTAACCCGGGTTCGATCCCCGCCGGCACCAATGAAATTGTTAATTGCAATTTTAAGTGCTGATTTACCACGTGCTCGGCGGTGAAGGAAAACATCGTGAGGAAACCTGCATGTCTGAGGAACAAGAAAAAAAAATATTTCGAAGACATGTGAAGTTCGCCAACACGCATTGGGGCAGTGCGGCGGACACTTCCTTGCCCTAAACCCTCTCAGAAATGAGGGGGAGGCCTAAGCCCAGCTGTGGGACGTATATAGGCTGTAACTTAACTTAACTTAACTCAACAACACCCATGATAATAGGGGGGATTAGTCCCCGGTGCTGTAAAGTGCTTGAAACATCGAGTACCTACATAAAAAGTTTTTATTATCACTTTTATTAATTCACTTTCCTGTTCGTCTGTCTGTCTGACACTTCGGGTGGAATCTCGCAACTCAAATTTCGAGCAATTCCTCATGAGCAGGATTTGAAATTTTGAACATAGCTCAGAATCGGATGACAATGTAGAAATGTGAAAAAACTAACGTGGTATATTATTATTTTTTAGTACAAATTTAAAAAAGAATTCACTTAGTTTCGTCTTTAATTTGCCAAGTTTGGACACGTGATATTTTATTCCACAATCACAAGCCTTTTTTCTCGGGCCATTCTGTAAAGATTCGCACTCGGGTGTACAGAGTCAGTCAGTTTCCATAATTAACGAGGCCCACCCGTCGGCAACAGACGAGCAACTATCGCGCCACGCGTCCGCCGCACGTCGTGGATTAGAACGGTTGGTCACAATGGCGCGGGACATCTCAATCGAAACGGATTTGTTGCAGACGCTGCCCTGTAATGAGGGATGACATTGCTTTTTTATTTTCTTCTTTAATTACCGACAGCGTTGAACTTTTCTACTATTTCAAATATTAAACGGTTTTTTCATTGAGTAATGCATTTATATAACTGCTTCGTTGGTCTAGTGGCCGTAAACGCGATTCCTGATCGTGAAATCTCGGGTTCGAATCCCAGATCGAACCAAAATCTGTTATTGGGTTTTTCTGTCAAGAAATTCTCAGTAGCAACCCGGACTTAGGAAGTTGGTGTTGTTTTACCCCCGTGCCTCGGAAAACACGTAAAGCCGTTGGTCTTGCGCCTGATCTCTCCGGTCGTGATGAATACGGGACTATGAGGACGGAATAGACAGTGCACATATGCTTGCGCAAACACTTGGGCAGTATAATCTTGACCTTCACAGATGGCTAGTCTCCGTCGAGACTACGTGTCCGAAATTCAGTCTGGAGGATATTATTATTAATACATTCATTCTGAATGTCTGGGATGAGGTGATTAATAAATAGGGTGGTAGCACCCCTTTTCTGCCCTGGAAGCCGCCTGTAAAATGGCAGCGCCTGCACTTCTGTACTCTGATGTGAAGGGTATGGAGACCCAAGCACAGGTTGTAATTAATTCCTCCTTTCTTGATTGAAGTAAGCTGCATGTGTCTAACATGCTATTGTAGCTAATTTCCATTAATTGAGCACTAAGTTTGTTCATTACTTCAATTTTATAATAAAAAGCTTAATAGATAAATGGAAGAAAATCGAAAGCCAAAGAAACCACTGTATACTCTTTTTTTGGGTAGATGCGAACTCAATAATGATTCAAAATTTTTTTATAGGATAGGGTGACAAACGACCACACAATCCACCTGAAAACAAGTGGTTGCTGCGGCCCATAGACATCTACATCTATCCTCAAATACAAATCAAAATCGAAGTCACCCGTGTCGACTAAGATGGAATGCCTCGTTTTCAGCAAAAACGGCCTCCGGTTCTACACTCTATACACTCACCATATGAAACACAGCAGCGTTAAATTGCTGTTTTACGCTGGTATTCCGCGAAATCATGGTTCTTACTTGGTTGAGCCGATCCATTCGTGCTACAACTATACTGATAATATAGCTGCAGCGTGGCTCTATCACGTATAAAGCCAAAAATACCAGTTCAAAACGTCAAGATACTGTAAGCTTGATTGCGTAGATCGAACTACATTAGTTAATTTCTGAAAGAAACCCGGTCTAATTAACTACGAAGTCCAATGCGTCTGTTCCTGTAACAATGGCTGTTGCAAAGCATGAAATACGTTAGGAATATTATTTAAAAAAATATGGAATAGGGCTATTTCTTTTCTCGCCTTGCTCAACCATATTGTTGGTTGCAAACGCTTTTAGATGCATGTGTGAGCGCGTTTTAAAAAACGAAGAGGTTGTATATTCAATGCATATGTTTTTTTATGTATGTTTTCTGATTTTTTGGCTAAATCGATTCTAATGATTCCTCTTTTATTGAGTATCTTTAGGCATGATCCCATATAAATTTAAAGAAAAAAATTGCCTCTAAAAGTGCAAAAATAAAGAATGAAGTTTCAAATGTTTAAAAAAATTTGACCACGTTCTTGTTGTTATCTTGAACTTTGATAATCTTTAATGCAGATAAAAAGGTAAAATAGTTAAATTGAAACCAAATTCAAGAACTAAAAATAAGAAAGTATTCTCCACATTATAGGGGGCATTATTTAATTTTTCACTCGGTTCTGTGGGTTCTTATTCGGTCTGTGAAGAATGCTGTCTTCCGCAATTTTATCTATTTGGCAGGTAAATACTATCCTTAACATAAATACCCTTTTCAGTCCACTGCTTCATATAGATTTTTCAAGAATACATGTAGCTACTTCTTTGGGAAAAGGGGTAGGATAGGTGAGACTAATGGATATATATTTTAACGATTCGCCCCGACTTCGCACGGGTTATTTTTGGATCTCGACAACGGCGCTGTCTACCGGCTCCAAATGTAAATCTAAACCACCTAGGGACGCATTCAAATACATACAATTTTTTTTAAATCAAAATCGGTCCAGTAATTTTTGAGTTTTACTAATTTATTGAGAAAAACAGCAAACAAGCTTTAGCAACAATTAGAAACACTTCGAAAAATCAACTTTAAATAAAAATTACTAAACTAAAAAATACTAAAATCGACTAAAATATTTACAATAATGTCAACTGTCAAAATGACGTTGATAAAGCAGCGCCTTTTTGAACCTTTTGTTATTTGTTTTACTGATGAAGAGTTTTAGTATTACAATTAACGTATGTAATTAACGTATGCAAACAAAGCTGTAGTTTTTGAGTGATAAGAAAGAGATCATATTACCTAGACGATCATATTACCCTCACGTACTATAATAGAGATTTGAGAGTGAGACCAGAGCCGACACCCGCGTACTGGTAATATTATTCTGCATCACCATTCTATGAAATTCGGGTTTTAAATTATTTTTTTTTCATTAGTTGAAAACCGCGTTCGTCAAAGAGTACGATGTACGGCATGCAGGTGAGGTTTGCAATTAGGAAAGGGAATGAATGTTGTCAGACTCAGTAGGAATCATTATCATAATACTTACACCATAATTCAGCCGTATAATTTTTAATAAAAAAAAAGAAAACCCATTTAAAAACAAACATTAAACACGCAAACCTATTTATAAATTAAAGTATTCAATTCGCAACCGCAAATATTGCAATATGGAAATTTAAAAATCAATCGCAGAGGAGCAGTCGGCTTCGAGGAGATTACGCCGCCATACATCACGCATGGCCAGAGACGCAAATTGTTCTGTAACCTGATTACAACTGCTAGTTCGACATTGTCTTTATACCCCTGCCCCTCCCCACCCTTTACTACTTGCCTTGTACCCCGCAGCTTTAGGGTGCAATTGTAATAGATTATTGTTTGTCTAGATGCGATATTACTAAGTGTAGTTTAAATATTTATAATTGCTTGGACATTGAAGGTGTCCAGAAACAGATTATTAGATAGATCACACATTGTGAGTTCATAAGTGTCGTAAGACTCGACAAAAGGAAGTCGGTTGATATTTCAGATTTTTTTTATTAGATAGGGTGACAAACGAGCGCACAGTCCACCTGATGGTAAGTGTTTGCTGTGGCCCATAGACATCTACATCTATCCTCGATTACAAATCAAAAGCAGATGCGTTGTCAACCGTGAGGACTAAGATGGAATGCCTCGTTTCCAGTAAAAAGGGTCTCCAGTTCTCTACACTCAACAACACAGCAGCATTAAGCCACGCTGGTATTCTGTGAGAGCATGGTCCTTCCCCGGTCGAGCCGACCTATTCGTGCTACAACTATACGACTAAATAATATAACTGCGGCATGGCTCTACCACGTATAAATCAGATGATTACATCTACTACCCTGCTATAGGCTACATAGGCCTTAGACAAATATGTAGCCTATAGTAGGGTAGTTGAGTCGCGTAGCGATGGAGGATTGGTCAGAGGGGGGTCATATTCAAAGCAAATTTTAGGTGGCAGCATTTTGTGACAGTCAGCTACCGACTTAACTTTTAAATAACGACAAAAACTTCTAAACAATCTGATTCTTTTAAGATACTTTGGCACTGGCGACTCTGAGCAGCAACAAGCCCTGCTATACTTCAAGCATCAGTCTGTAGCTACTGTGGAATTGTTGATGGTGAGTATCATAAAACTTTATACCAGAAATATAGTGTTCAAAAATAAAACAAATCATCAATAATACATGAAAGTACAAAACAATAGATTTAACCGTACCTCTCTGATCTAACGCTTATGCAATTAGACCGTAAGACACGTGGAAAACCGCAATCAGTCCAGACCTAAAGACAGTTACCGACAGTTATTATGTTACATAATAATTGGCGGTGACACCAGTGGGATTTAATTTACAATCAGTCAGGTGCAATTTTTTATGTAGAAATAAGGGTGACAATCGAGCGTACAGTCCATTTGCTAATTGCTGTGGTCCATAGACCGATCGATTAAGAAACAAATGTAACAATCAAAATAGAAAAGTTGTCAGTCCTGTGGATGAAATGCTCCCTCTTTATCACTTCGCTCTACGTACGAAACACAACAGCTTATTCTAGTATATTGTAGGAGCGTGGTCCTTCCCCGGCCGTCCCAACCCACTCGTGCTGTAAATAAATACGTTGCAGCTTGACTCTATCGCATACTAGCACTCAATTATGTTTTTTATAGAATAACGATAAATAAGCACTCAATTCACCTGATGGTGAGTGTATGATGTGTCACATATACACATAGATACCTACATCCTCGATTAAGAATCAAAATGTAGATGCCATGTCGGCTCTTGAGGACTATGATAGAATGACTCGGTACTAGTACTCGTGTCTCGAGTGGCAGCCTCGTACCGGTAGGCGAAGTGTAGGGCGACCCCCCACTAAATGGAATGACGACCTGGCAATACATGCAGGAAGTCGATAGATGCAGGTGACTCAGGACCGTGCTTTGTGGCATACCTTAGGGGAGGCCTATGTTCAGCAGTGAACTTGTGAAGAGCTGTAATGATGATGATGACTCCCATATCCTTATCGAGCCGACTCATCCGAACTTCAACTTTATAATAGGTGCATTGAGGCTCTACCTGGTAAAAGTGGCTTTTTTATATATAAAAAATAAAATAATAAAAAACGTCAGCTTTTCCAGAGCTTATTACTCAATGGCCGACAGCAACTAGTTTTCTATATCAACTTATTATATTTCAATAGACTGCAAGGAGTTTTGAGTAATTCGATTTAGATGTGGTTAGGAATGGTCTATTGTGATTTTTATTCATTTATCATTTGATTACAGTAGCTTAGAAAAATTGTTTTTGTAATTATAATAATAGTTATTACAGACAAGCGTTAAATAATTTTTACTTATTATTTATATACATATACATGTACATAGTACACTTTTATTTATAGTGAAGTGTTTCACGCTACTATTAAAATATTTAATATTATTAATTATAATGAGCCGTGTAGTGGCGGTGTAGGAATACACACTTCCCCATATATCTATCATCCTGGGGTTGTCGTAAGGGGCAACAGACGGAAATAAACCAGGAGATGGGCAGCAGCATCTTCCTGATAACAAGTCACAATAGCCTGCCAAGCTTGGCAACTATAGCAACAGCCCCCTATGAGCCAATCTATGGAGGAGTCATACGGCCATCAGTGGACTTTTATAGGCTGTATTTGATAATAAATTAATGAATATTCTAATATCATTACTTCATTGGATTTATGGAATCTACGAGCGTTCTCGTATGGCTCTTCTACAGTATGGTAGATACGCCGCCAACTAATTTAATCTGTGTCATAGGTATATAAGCCAATCAGAATGCACAGTCATTCCTTTTAAATTGCTACAAAAAATTACTTAAAACTCATGTCAACCACAACTTGGAGTTCTTTTCCTACCGGAGTCCTACCGCCGGAATGTAGTGGCTTCCGGAACCTCGTAGCTCCTTATCTCGCTACCGAGGGCATAGCGAGGCTGTCACTACACATAAGCTGTCAGGGTTGACCAGCCTTCCTGCGCTCCACGGGCCGGACCATCTAGGCTGGGCTGCTACCAGCGAAGATATTTTTACTCAGGAATGGTATCTTCCTATGCTACCAACCGCGTACTTTGAGTGTAAACCTCCACAACAAACTCTCGACTCGAACTCGAAACAACGAGTGAGACGTAGGCCTGTTACTCCAACCTAGATATCGTGGCAATCTGAACATTGTTATTCTACGTTTAAATAAATGTGACACTCTAAACCATAATTTATTTGAGTATATAGTGTAGTGGCAGTATATTTTTACGTGGTAGAGCCATGCTGCAGTTATATTAGTAGTATAGTTGTAACACGAATGGATCGGCTCGACCGGGCAAGGACCACGCTCTCACAGAATACCAGCGTGAAATAGTAGCTTAATGCTGCTGTGTTTCGTATGGTGAGTGTAGAGAACCGGAGACCCCTTTTACTGGAAACGAGACACCCCATCTAAGTCCTTACGGGTGCCAACGCGTCTGCATTTTGATTCGTAATCGAGGATAGATGTAGATGTCTATGGTCCACAGCAACCACTTACAATCAGGTGGACTGTGTGCTTGTTTGTCACCCTATCCTATAAAAATAAAAAAAGTGTAAAAATATTTACTACCCCATATCATCCCGGGTTAGTGTTGTAAATGGCGATAAAGAAGACAAATCAGGAGATGGGCAGCAGCGTCTTCCTAATAGCGACTAAAAATAAAAAAAACTGCGGTTGCCAACCCACTTGCCAAGCGTGCCAACTATGACAAATATCTCCCGTATATAATTTGCGGGGTACGCCATGTTCAGCAGTGGACTTTAATATGCTATAACGGTAACAGTGAAATCCCATAGCGGGGAACAGGTCTCCT